>OY756210.1:74092732-75334221 GCA_963576795.1 Metopia argyrocephala | reverse complement strand
TTCAAAATGGAAAATTGTGTTCTGCGCCACATGCTGCAGTAAACTTTGTTTAATTCTGCTGCTTTCTAGGCGAATATTTTCGACAAGAGATTGAGGATTGTCATTAAAAAAAAACATCCAAATATCGTATCACAAAAATTTTTGTATAAATTAAAGTCACTTTCTTGAACATTTTGAATTTTAAAAGATCAGATCATTTTTTAAAATTTCATGAATAATCGTTGTTGGAAGTTCCAGTTAGGCTGCCTTTTCAGGAGTTTTTGAAAATCCACTGGGGCCCTGGCCATGTGAAATTGCGCGGCATCTCTGCACCCACGAACGAATTAAATTTACACTTGGCCCATCACGTATTTGCCGAATACCGAACTTTGAACAAAATTGTCGAAGAGCAATTGCGTAAGAATCATTACTCTTAAAAAATGTCTTCACAGCGAACTCGCGACCAATGCGACATGGTGACTGACAAATCCGCACAATCAATATTTCCAACGGCGCTACTCTCCCTTCGCACCGTTTATTACTTTTTAAAGTAATCGTATTTAAAAATATAAATCTGCTACCAGACATATCATATACAGAATATTTTCATGTATAAGTAAAGACGATAAAATATCTATAATATTTAAAAATATATGCAGGAACGCATACTGTAAAAGCTTGGAGATCTGTAAGCGAAAAATTTTTGTTTTTTAAACAATTCTTACAAATACTAAATACTGAAGTATTTTTGTTTCGTTAGAAATGCTTTAATTAGATCAAGGTTAAATTCTAAAACTAGGTTTGGACACACATAAATTACACGATAGAATTTAAAGAAAATGAATTTGAATTTAACGAATAAAAGTTATTACAAGGTGATTAATCTATTGAATTGTATGTCAAAACTACTCACAAAATAATGGAGTAAGAAAAATTTGTAATTTTTATATGTATATGCAATATTTAATATTTTGTATATAATCAATACAGTTTATTTCATTGAACTATTACATTGTATCTCTCGAGCTCTAAAACATTAAATACTTACCCGAAACCCGAACCAATAAAATTGAAAGAGTTGTGCCCCTTTTGTATTTAGGGTGCGATATACATATATTGGAATTTAAATTAACGCTATTTTCAATAATTAAAGGAAGATTCGTAAAGGTTTGTTTCTCTTAACATTAGAGCCCAACCCAGTTATACCCCATAACAAAGGTAAGTAATCTCAACAAATTTATATCTATACATAGGGATAGTAAATTTATTTCTTACCCTCTCTAATTATAATTATGGATCTGCATTAATTATAATCACCCATTTCTTAGGAGGATTTATTTCCTGACAACCAAGAGTTTTAATATGTATCAAAACAATTCAACCCGCAATTGTATTCAGTATGTAAAAATAAAATTATTTGATAGATTATTATGAAATATTTGGGGGATTCAAATGGCCTTTTAAAAGTCATATATCAGAGGTGGGGAACCTTTTTGCCATTAGAGGCCACATTTAAATTAGTCAGCAATACGAGAGGCCGCATAAGCTGATTGACCTAAGAAAGTGACTTTTTGTGAAATTATTATAGTTTTTCTATAGATTTAACAATTTATTTAGAAAAAATAAACAATAATACTACAAAATTTTAAATAGAATATACATTTAGAATAATATAAAAATATTATAAAAAAATACAATAAAAAATATTTTACTAAATTCGTGACTTATTTGGTTTTGATTTTGTTTGACAGTAATTGTATATTTGGATCAAGCTTCGTAACACACAGCTTTAATTTGTTTTTATTTTTGACATGAGAAATAATATTCAGGGCAATTCGGGAATACTTTCTTTATTTTGTCGAATGCGACCATTCATTTTCGACAACTAAAATTCTATACATTCTTAAATACGTGTGATGAATTATCGATAACAACTGTCATATTTTTGTCACCACTGCTTAAAATTTTATTTTTATTATTTGATTAAATAAAAATACATGTAAAAAACATAAAATTTAATACAAAAATATTTAGAAAATCTTCGTACTACCCTCAAAATATTCCCGAATGGCTTTTTCAAATTTCATTAGATGATGAAGTCCTATAACTACAATAGTAAGAAGTAATTTTTACTAGAAAATACAAAAATCAGAAATAATTCAAAGAATATTTCCCAATTCTTTCTTTAAGGTAACGTACAGCCTGTTTTTAGAACACGAATGGTTTTTGACATTCGTCTTTTTATATGTGAAACAACAACAAAAACACTCAAATTTGTTAGTGTTTCTCATATAAAAAGACTAATGTCAAAAACCATTCGTGTTCCAAAAACCATTCGTGTTCATAAAACTCTTCAATTTGCTGCTGCAAAAAATTCGGTTGTTCAAATTTTTGCTTTTTTTGTTAGGTACTGGCTCTTTAGCAGGACTGTTATTGTTATTTAAACTAACTTCTCCTTCTAATGCTTCCGGTTTTTCAAATACTCCAACTGAATTTACATTTGAAACACCTTTCACGGATGTTTTATAATTTAATAGTAAACACTGCATCTTCCAAATCATTTAACGCAATGGTTTTGTTAGAACTTCACCTGTGGCCTCCATTTGCTGTTTATTTATTACCAGTTTGCTTTTTGTATTGGTCTCACCAGACCTTAGGAATTAAATATTTTAAATTTAGGATGTGTGCGGATATTGCTATTACCCAGTTTGGAGATATGGAAAGTTATTTCCAAATGGGATTTTACAGAAATTTCACAACTCATATTCACATGTAGTCGATAATTGGAAGTAGAATTCAAATTTGAGCCTTTGATTAGATCTACTTACCTTTGTCCATCCTGCTACATCTCTAGCAGGAAGGACATTTATATTAACATTTTGCGAAATTTCTTTCCGTAAAGCATTTTAATCTTTTGCTCGTAATGTGCTGACTCTCTTCCAATGCCCTTATGTTCCATCATAAAATCAACCATTAATTTAAATTGACCTGACGTTGTTTGTCTTTTAGCCCTAAATATTGCAAAAACTATTTTCCAATAAGTTAACCAAATAGTGTTTTTTAAAAAACAAATTTGTATATATAAATTTTTGATGCTTTCTTCATAATAGATTTTCTTCTATCAAAATTCGGTAAAAAAAGCCTCTTTAATTATTCATGATATATTTTTTCCGATTGTTTATATAAAACGCAGCAAAATTTTTGACGAAGAAAAACGACTGGTTGTGATAGTGAAAACGTTTTTTAGAATATATAGAAATTGAAAAAAAAACGTACGGATCCCTTTTAGCGTTAAAAAGGGATTTGATGATACTATCTTTCCTAAATCAATTAACTCCATTTGTGGTTCTGAAGGAGCCTCGGATCTATCTATTAAATGTGGTTCAAATGCCAGTTTCATAGCAGGAGTGTGCTCATCAAAATCAGAAAATCTATTAGTATACTCTTCTATTAAACAATCCAAAACACCTACATATTCATCAAATATTTTATTTTCACAAGCAATGTTTTGAAAAATGATAAATTACTCAAAAGGGAAGCGTTGAGAGATGCGAGTCAGAGAAGCTAAAGCAAGGTGTGACACTCAAATAGGAGATCTGAAACCGACTTATGCTTACTTCTTAGACAAGGTAGTTGGCGCTGCTAGCGCTAATTAAAATTTTTTTTGCAAACACAATCAGCTGACTATGTATGACAAATTTTGTAAATAGTGTTTTATAATTTTAATTTATTTTCAAATAAATAGTACATAGCAGTGTTGCCAAAACTTTCAAAAATATTCCACCAGATTGCACTTAAAAAACCGCTAAAAACCACTAAATCCTTAAATAAAACCGCTGTTTTAAACCGCTAAATTTTCATTTAACAATTAATTCAGCAAAACTGTTTTAAAAAAGAAAAATAACTTAACTTTTAGTAAAAATGTCACATATTCTGTTTTTGACTCTAAATTTTATTTATTTTTATGTAAAATCTATTTTATAAATTAATCATTTACTTGCACCTACCCATTCAAAATTATCATTTGGAGAACAATATATTTCTGAGCTAGCATACCAAATTTAAAGTTTTCTTGAAGGCCATATCTAAAAAAATATGTTAATTAAAAACATAATAAAATTAAATACTCTTATTAATTAATTTACTGTCAAAAGGCTAGTAACCGTCTCAGATTGAAACCGATTTTTTAATTTTGATTTTACGACATTAAGTTGACTAAAAACTCGCTCAACATCGACATTGCAAAGCAAAATCAGCTAATTCTTGAAGATATTATTTCTTGGAGAATCCTGATATGCTAAAACTTCGAACCAAAGCAATGTAGCATTTGAAATATTTTGCCATCTTATGATGTTGATGTTACCAAAGTGCAATAAAATGTTTTCAATTTTTTTTTTGACTACTACCAAATTGTTCCAATAATTAAATAAGACCTTCTCTTTTTTATTGAAATACGCTATTTACCGAAAAAGTATCTATTTCTGACAAAAAATATCTCTGTTTTATGGTAATGATTAATTAGCGGTAAAACCATAAAAATAATACTTTTTAGTTACCTTTGAATCAATTGTCTCAATGCACGCATAGCTGTCTTATTTCTGAATCTTTTTCAGACGTAATTATGCCATTACATTTGTATTTTAGTATTTCAGTTTCAAACAGATAAATCAAATAACTAGGCTTAATGTAATTTTTAAAACATTCGATTTATACACTTCAAAAATAAATAACAAATATAGCTATTTTAGATTTGTTTATGTAAATACAAGGCCATAAAAAACACCAAAAACAGCCAACTGAAAATATTTTGCAGCTAGAAAAACCGCTTAGCGGTTTTTTTCGAAAAATACCCGCCATACGAGACAAAATACCTCCAGATCTAGCTGAAAAACCGCCGTTTTGGCAACACTGGTACATAGGACATTATTCGTTTTTTCGATATGTAAATTACATAAACTTTGTGGAATTTTCAGTAAAGTGAAAAATTTTTTATTTGGATATAAAACCAACATTTCGGCAATACTCTGAAAAAATCATAATTGATTTCTGAAATTCTGAAATCTCCGAATAAATAATTTTTCACTTACCTAAAAATTCTACAATTTTGTAATTCCCAATATTCCTTCTTAATAATTTTTTCGGGCAACTGTCATGGCGTTAACGTACAATAGTTGTTTGAAACGAACTCTACTATTTTGTACTAGGTAGCAAAGGGCCGCACTAGAACCTCGCGGAGGCCGCAGGTTCCCCACCTATATCATATATCATAAAAAAATGAAACCAAAAAATATGATTGCTGTGAACAACCCGTCATAGTTTAGTATATTATTTTTCATTTTATTTATTTTTTTTATTATTTTTTATTTTTCAATTTATGACAAAGTGATAAACATAGGCTGAAAAGTCTTATTCCTTTATGACTTTTTTATTCAAAAATCAACAACAATTTTTTTAAACAATTTTAATATTTTATGATATTATGACAATATGACTTGATAGGAGCAATTTTAAACAAATTTTTTAAATGTTCACATAAAACCAAATTTTTACTTAAAATGTTTCCATAAAATAGTGGCTACATTTTTTCCATAAAATATTTGACAATCTGAATGTATGTATTCGTAGCTTTAGTTAGTTAGCAATTAGTTAGAGATTTACTCTGCTGCTGAAAGTAGCAATATCAGAATAACTTAATTGTGCACACAAATAAGTTAGCACTTCATGCTTATTTATAAATATGCCCCATTGTTTTTATCTTTCTCAGAACTTAATTACCTATATTGCGTCACGTGTATTTCACGGTTTTTTATTGCCTCTTTTTTATTAAGTAACGCTATTCAAAATGAAAATGAAAGGGCATTTAATAAACGACTTTCTTCATGTCGTGGAGAACGCAGATTCAGAAGAGTTTGAAGAGGCATGGAGGTTCACATGAAAAACATCAAAGTTTTCTTAAATCTTCTTGTATTTGGCATAATATTTGCATAAATATGGATATTTTTAATTAATATAATAAACAGCTGATCAAATGACATTTAATGAAATTTTAACTCTTTTTATTTTTACGTTGGAAGTGTTTGGAATATATATATATATTTTTAGCTGTGTTTAATACAATACCATATTTATATTGTACTACCTACATGAACGTAGTCATGGTATAATCATCATAAGGTAGTCCCGCTTTACCAAAACAATTACAGCTGCTTACTTGGGATTGTCAAAATCTTATTCTTCTTCTTTGTTATTTATTTTGACGTTAAGCAAATTTGAAATTAAACTTTTTTCTTTGACAACAAATTAGAAATTAAAATTTAAAATGATGAAATGCAATACCAAATTATCCATACCAAATTTAGTTTTTTATTTTTGTTTTCAATATAAATTGCAAAACGTTTATATTTTTATTTATTTATTTATATTTTTCGACATACACACATATATACACAATATAAATGATTTTTTTTAATACAAGTTGCATATTTAATAAATTTTTACAATAAAATTTATCTATTCATTCAGAGCTACTGTTGATGCAACCATCCAATGCGCCATGAGGTAGCCTCTGGATAATTATATTTTACAATGGGCGAATGTAATTTATTGTTTATAAACTATTTTTTTACAGAACAAAACCAAAATTTTCAACTTTTAAAAAAATTTTTCACAAAAAAAAAAAAAGAAGAGGAAGAGCTTGTTTACAATAATATATTTATCTGTGTACAACGGTCAACCACAGTGTTGCTTTTATTTGACAATTCTAAGAGCAGCAGGGTTGCAAAACCACAGAGTTCTATGCTATTTCAAACTGGGACTACCTTATGATGATTATACCATGAACGAAGTATTCGAATTAGCTATAAACCAGTTTGTTCGATGGTATAATTGTGGTATAGGCTAACACACATGTGGGATAGAATGCTAGTATGGTATGTGTACCACATGTCTGCCAGGGGTATAACGTGACTGCAGCTTTATTATAAATAAATAAACAATCTATGGAATCAGTAGTATCTTCAGATTGTAACAATTATTATTTCGATAATACGAGTATGCATTAGCACTGTCACTCAACAACAAAATGTCTATTGTGTTTAGTGTGTCGATTGTTATATAAAATAAATAAGGAAGAAGAACAAGTCAGATTTTGACAATCGGAAGTATACAGCTATAATGTTTTGGTAAAGCGAGACTACGTTATGATTATTATAACATGGCCTTGACTAAAATTATCCAGAAAATTTAGTTGGCCTTGTCAAAAACTATTAAAATGTAAAAAAACAAAACTATTAAAATCCATAAAAAAAAGAATTACAAATAATGAAATATTTAGCGACGAAAAATTATACGAAAAATTATAATTTTTGAAAAACCGTAAATTTATTTTTTAATTTTTTTTCTCCTTCGCTGGGATTTGAACCTCGGCCGTTTGAGTTTCTGTGCACGCTCTTTAACCACTTAACTCAGAACTATCAAGGAGATTAAGGAGAACAACAACAACGTCATTTCCAATATCATTATAATCTTTTATTCCTCCCCTTATTTAAGCTTTACTGTGCGGGCTTCGCCGTGGTCTAGTGGTTAGTGTGTTGGACATGAGTCCTGGGTTCGACACCAGGCTCTGACATCTTCAAAAAAAAAAAAAAAGTGAAAACAAATACATATTTCTTTCGGCGACTACCTCTCAGCAGTCTTCTGGCAAAAGCTCTGAGAGTAACTTATTGCAATGAAAAAGCTTCTCAAGTCTGTCGTTCAGAGTTGACATTAAACTGTAGGTCCCGGTACTCATTGATAAAAATTGACACACACAACATGAGTGCTGCGAGAAGCTAGGCCATAATCCTGACACAGGGTTGTAAAGGCCAGTTATGTATGTATGTATGTGCGGGCTTCTTGGGGCTGATTGCTGTTGTATTATTTAGTTACCATTGTATGATCAATCAACAGCAACTTTGCGATTTCTGATTAATATTATATTATTTTCCCTGACCTTTTTATTAGTTTTATTATTGGTTAAATTATTTGAACATAAGGTCGAATAAATATTTGAAATATTTATTTTAGGATATTTCACTACTTCTTTGCGTAGCATCATCAGGAAATAAATGCTAGTATGTGACCAAAATATTAAGAAAATTAACAACAGCAAACTCCTCGTAAAGATGAAAGTTGCCAAACTTTTCACTTTGTGTTGCGTTAAAAGTACTTTATGCGACAAGTGACATACATATAAACATGTACATTTTAACTTAAATGAATAAGCGGATTTGTAACACAAGGCACAGTGGTACGGCTTCATACGTTTTTGTGCAAAAAATATAAGGAGGGGACTTAAAACCTTGAAAGTTGGCATAGAGTATTATATTGACTAAATTAAGAAAATACAAGAGTTTCATTGAAATCTGCCACTCCCATACAATTAAAATGAATATTTTCGTATAAAACTTTTCTTATAAAAGCAAAAGTCTTAAAATTTAGTACATATAATTCTTAGAAAAATCAAAAGACGGATGCCAAATTTCACTAAAATCTGCCACGCCCATCGCGCCGTCTTTTACTCTGTGAAGGTGGTATTTTGGTGACAAACATTAGATTTTTAAAAATTATTTTTTACAAATCAAATAATTGTATTGAGAGAAATTCATAATATACTTGATTTAAATGGAATATTTTGTCTTAGAAAAAGTCTATTGAAGTCACTTAAATATTGTAAAACGAAAACTGAGGGAAATTTCCACACAGTTCAGTAATTTGCATAATTTTTTAATTTTGAAAAATTTTTTTATTCGCATATATATTATTAAGAAGGTCCAATGTATGAAAAAAAAAATTATAGTGTAATTTCAAGAAGATTTTAAAAGCATAAAGCGATAGAAGGTAGCATTTCATTTCATTTCAAACGCATTTACTCAGGTGAACTTTGAATATCTCTGGACAAAAAAATAATAAAGATATAAGCCTTATATTTTTGGTACATGATAATTACTTAGATTGTTTTTTACAAAATGTAAAAAAATCAGGTAGATCAGAAGACACGAAAAAAATGAATTAATGCCGCTTTTGAACCAGTGTGCAACGCAAACCAAATATTTAATCTGACACGGCCTTTACAGTGCCAACTAAATTAGACCATTAAGCGATAAAATCCCCTTAAATCAAAATAAAGTTTCAACAATGCTTAACAATGAGAAATACAATTTACCAAAATTAACATTTTGTACATGTACATACATACATAATACGTTTTACTTCGTCGTCAAATATAGTGAATTTGAAAACTTCAACGCAAAGAAAATTGTAGGGTCGACATCACGCGTTATAAAAGCCTTTTCTATCAGCTGTTTTTTTTTATTTATTTTTTAACTTTGCTTGTTTTTTACGCCTGGCTTCTTTGGTATACAATACACAAATTTGTTCAATTTATTCTGCTTTATTGTCAGCTGATTCCTTAAGAAATATGTATACACACTGTGTTACAAAGTTCAAAATGTTTTTTATTTAATTTTTCCTATATAAAAACACTCGTTTAATTCTTTTTGCCAGAAATCTCCAGTGCGGTGGCGCACTAACGAGTGTCATGTAGTTCTACAGGTAGAGGTACACAGCATGCGTTACAGCATTAACAGCAGTTGCAATATACAATGTAAGTCAACTATTTAACTGTTAACGCATCTAAAAGTTAACATTTATTCAACTTCTATACGTTAGATGCGTTTCCAATTTTGCCAATTACTTTTTTTTTAAATTCCTTATTTTAACTTTTTTTGACAGAAGTGCGAAACGCACAATTTGCACAACGCATGTTATATATACTTGTACTTTACCTCTATAGTAACAGTTTGCAATCAACTTCAAAGCATGAAATACTGTCAAAATCGGATTTAACAATTGCAAAACGTTTTGACGCTTGGCCATTTAGGTTGGTCTCATACATTTTGTGTAGGAATGAGATGTTTTGACAGTTAAATTACGTTTGATGATTAATTTAGGTTGCACTGTTCGTAGTTTTTTTAAATCCTATGACGATATGTATGTACGTAAGCAATATGGCCATATAACTTAATGTAATAAAATTACCTGATAACGCCCTATTATGTAGAATTATTTAAAATGTTTTTAATTCCTACACAAATATATTTGTATACATACATACATATACCTTACATACATATGTATATGCATGTGTGTTATGTAACAATAGTTGGAATAGTTCACTAGACACCTTGTTGAGGCATATTATTGTTATAAATTTCTTATCATTGCGATCGTATCTGATTTTATGAGAGCAGATATTCAAGATTAACCATCAATATCACGATCGTCACTCAAACTTTGTGGAATTTTTTTTATCTTTCTTATATACGTACATACATATGTACTTGCATAATTATATTTTGAACGAAAATAAATAACAACAGTCTCTTTATAAATAGTTTTAATTACGTTGAATAAATTACTTGACAGTTTTGTTAGCGACTTTTTTCAAAAGTAAAACTTATAAAAGACAACCAAACTTATAATATCATCGGGTTGACAAAAACAGTTCCATAAAAATAAAAACCTTTGATGAATGTAACAAATACATATATTTTATTGTTAGTTTTTAAAATTTAAATACAATTATTATATCAAAATTAAAAGTTATTGAAGCAAATACATACATATAAATTTAATTTTATTCTTATCAACAATTGCCTGACATTTTCTTATTTTTTCAATATAATAAAATATGTGCTGAAAAGGGCTGAAAATTTTTTCGATAAATTAAATTATGCACTGAAAAGGGCTGAAGATTACAACACCATACGTACATACATCTGTATTTAATTTTTTTCGTCTAATGGATTTCAAACATAAATTGTTTTAAAATAAATAATTGGGGTATTCACAATGTGTTATTATCAGCCTGTTTCTAGAACACGAATGGTTTCTGACATTCGTCTTTTTATATGTGAAACAACAACAAAAACACTCAAATTTGTTAGTGTTTCTCATATAAAAAGACGAATGTCAAATACCATTCGTGTTCTAGAAACAGGTTGTATGTCTTATTGTCATCAAGGTATCGATTCTCGTTCTGTGGTAATATGTTATGAAACATTTTTTATTTTCTATATTTTCGCTTTCATTGGTAATTTGCATAATATCATTTCATTATTATAGATATTCACTCCTATTCTGACTATCGATTCGATTCGAAATTTTCTCAGTTTGGCAACTTTGGTATATAGAGTTTCGATTCCACTCAGTTTCTTTCGATTGTAGATTTTTCTACGTTTTTGTTTTAGTAACGAAATTTTTTCGATTGCTTTTTTTATAACTAAAAAAAGGTCTATATTTTAATTCATAAAATGTAAGTATGTATAAAATACATAAAAAGTGATTTAAATATATCGTTGGTCTCAGGTAGAAAGGCCCTAACTCGCATTTTTTCAAAACTTACTTTTTTTAGTGAATCCAATGCATTTTAGGAAATATGCCGCTTCTCACAAAGAATGTTTACAATATTATTAAAAATAACGGTATTACAAGCAATTGTACAGTATTTAATAAAAAGTTGTATATTAATAATTACAGTATCTGTTGTATTTTTACTTACTCCTGTAAATTTTAAATTATTTGAGTTAGGGCCTTTCTACCTGAGACCAACGATATGTTTGTTGTGCTATAATATAATAATTTATTTTCCCAGGTCACAACGACAATATACAACATACATACATATGTAGAAAGATGGCAGATTCAATGTCAACAAAACGAGATATTGCTACATAAACCCGAGTCAGGACCACAAACAAAAAGTGGTATTAGGTGAGAAAAAAGTGTCCATCGGTTTTCGCTTTTCAAATCTTGTCTCTGGGTTTTGTACCACGTTGTTCTCCTATTCCACCAATAAAGCCACTGCTACGGTATCCATAAACTTCCTGTATGATACAATGATGTATAAAAATTAAAACTATATACATATATAAAAACAGGATTCTTTACACTCAAATATTTTGCAACCAAAAATGATTACCGACGTGCTGGTCATTTCGCTACGTCATTTGTAGATATTCTTATTCAAGTTATGAAAAATAAATTCATTATGAAAACTCTGTCACTTTTGTTTCATATCATTCGATTCTTGATTAGTTATCACGTATATTTACAATGAAATAAAAATTTTTTTAGCGCAGTTTAAAAATTTATATTTATTTTAAAAAATATATTTGTAACTGAATGTGGAGACGTAATCGAAAGTCAGAATGTTGTGTTTCTTTTCAACTGTAGCCGAGATACTTTTGCTTTTATTCATTAATTTTGCTATTCAACTTCAAATATTTATTCAGAAGTCAAAGATGAATATACATACATATGTATTTGAATCTGCGCTGAGCCGCAATCGAATTTTTTATTGCTGAAAACGACTGCAAAACAATCCCCTAATGTTTGTAGTTCTGTTAAAGATTTTTTTTATCTGATTAAATTATTATTAATAGAAAATTTATTAGTTTTTATAAAGTGTAATATAAAATATTGCATCCCCTAATTAAACACTTTTAAAAAAATTATATAAAAAATACTGATAAAAAAGTGATAATGGCCGCCACCAAAAATATATTTTATAGCCGCCGATAATAACTTTGAATTTAACTTTAATGTAAATAAAGCGTTTCTGATCAAAGTTAAATTCTATAAATAATTTAGATTTTTTTGCAATGAATTTTTTGATAATAATCAAAGGAGAAAATGATGTCCGTGAACGAATAGTATACTAGCCAAACTAAAACATGTTTTCAACTCCAGCAACAGTAGTCTCATCAGAGTTCTTTGTGTCTGCACACATTCATGAACAAACATCAACCATTTAACTCACACTTTTCAGGAAATCACACACTGAAATAACTTTTTTCCATATGTATGTACATAGTATGTATGTATGTACTACATACACTTGTATGTGTTGGCCGAAGTAAATTCAAACAACACTTTCTATAATAGCCTTCTTTTTTCACCATCATTGCAGTTTTTATAACTGTTATTTTATTTGGATGAATCAGAATCTTCTTGGGGCTCGAGCTTGGGCCTCTAGCATGTTGTGTGAAACACAACTTTAGTATTTTTTTTATTGATTTTTTGAAGTATTAAGTAGAACAATAAAAATAATTGTTAGATACAGACATGTTCTGAAAATCACGTGATTTCAAATCACATGTAAGTTGAAAATCACGCAAGAAATTCTTAGGTTTTTAGAAGTGTTTTTCATTGTTCTAAACCACAAACTTTAAGCTCTTTTGTGTCGTTTATAGAGCTGCCAGATTCATTGCTGGCATTTGCATTAAAATCGCACATTTATATTTCAAAAATTTACCAATCTATCAGGCATGTTCTGAAAATCACGTGATTTCAAATCACATGTAAGTTTAAAATCACGCAAGAAATTCTTAGGTGTTCTGAAAATCACGAGCTTTTTTGTTTTTAGAAGTGTTTTTCTTTATTCTAAACCACAAACTTTAAGCTCTTTTGTGTCGTTTATAGAGCTGCCAGATTCATTGCTGGCATTTGCATTAAAATCGCACATTTATATTTCAAAAATTAACCAATCTATGTAAACTATTTTACATTATATTAATTTTTATGAACAAATTTTATAAATTTTAGTTTTTAATAATTAATTTAATTGACAAATTTGGTCAAATAATACATAAAATAAAATAACATGTTGTAAATCTGGCAACTCCAAAAATCGTTTTGAAAAATAAAAGAAAATTGTGAAAAATGTAAACAAATCAAAAAATTTTATGAAAATTGTAATGTGTTTTAAAATTTGCAAATTTTAGAATTTTTCTGTATGAAATTATAATTTTTTTTTGTAAAAATAAATAAAGAACAAATGATGTTATATGTTTGTTTTACTTTTTTCGCCCAATTGTAAGTAAAATAGTGTTTAAAAAGGCAAGTGATTTAATATCGACAAGAATTTACCTGACGATTTCAAATCACAAAATTTCAAAAAATTTTGTGCTCAGAACACCTTTCTCGTGATTTGAAATCACTCCTACAAAAAGTGATTTTCAGAACATACCTGATACTGTAAATTTTATATTATCCAATAAAGTGTGTTGTTCTACTTACATACATAACTGGCCTTTACAACCCTGTGTCAGGATTACATCCTAGCTTCTCGCAGCACTCATGTTGTGTGTGTCAATTTTTATCCATGAGTACCGGGACCTACAGTTTAATGTCGACTCCGAACGACAGACTTGAGAAGCTTGTTCATGGCAATTAGTTACTCTCAGAGCTTTTGCCAGAAGACTGCTGAGGTAGTCGCCGAAAGAAATATTTTTTTTATTTTTCAGAGCTTGGTGTCGAACCCAGGGCTCATGTCCTAGTAAGCCAACATACTAACCACTAGACCCGGCGACTACGATTCATTACACTCACTCTTTTATTGTGTTGTCTTGTATTGCTTATAAAAAATAATGACAATTGACAACAGTATACTCATTTTCTGTGAATGCATTCAAGGCTCATAAACAGGCAATCAAACTGTTCTCTGATACAAATACATATTGTATGTATTTTTTGAAAATTTTTTAATTTTTACTATCCTTTCTCTAGTGATGTTCTAAAATAGATGGAACAAAATGAGATAGTAAAAAGTGTGTGTGTAAAAAGCAGGTGTTAAAAGCCATTTTTGAATATGCACCAATGTATATGTATACAAAAATTATTCAAATTCCAATTAACATTATAAGCAGCCATTAAAATAATTATAAATTTGTTAAACGTTTTTAGAACGTAGAATACAGATTTAATTGTGCTATAAAATCTACTTAATCTCTAAAGAGATAAATAATTTTCTCGTTCTATTTGTATAGATTGAAAATGTTGCCGGAAATAAAAGCGATTTAAAGAAAAATGAAAAGCCTGACTTATTATACGGCATAAATGACAATCCACCTTGGTATTTATGTATTTTTTTGGCATTTCAACATTACTTAACTATGATTGGAGCCATCGTTTCTATTCCATTTATTCTTACACCAGCGCTTTGCATGAGTGATGAAGATCCTAACCGAGGCATTATAATATCGACAATGATCTTTGTGACTGGGATTGTGACTTATTTTCAAGCAACTTGGGGTGTCCGTTTGCCAATAGTTCAAGGAGGAACAATTTCATTTTTAGTACCAACTTTAGCAATACTAGCCCTGCCACAGTGGAGGTGTCCTTCCGAAAGCATTGTAGCTTCAATGGAGGAAAACGAAAAGCAAGAGTTGTGGCAGGTGCGTATGCGTGAATTGTCGGGAGCTATTGCGGTTTCAGCCATTGTCCAAGTAATTTTAGGTTATACCGGTTTAGTAGGAAAAATTCTACGGTTTGTGACTCCTCTTACTATAGTTCCCACTGTATCACTAGTGGGTTTAACTCTATTTGAGCATGCTGCGGAAACTGCTTCCAAACACTGGGGTATTGCTGTTGGGTACGATTTATTATTAACATACTCCTACAAAAATATTTTCTATTTTTTATGTAATAATTGCTTTCATTTGCATATTTCAGAACAACTGCCATGTTAACACTTTTTTCTCAAATTTTATCGGATGTACCAATACCGATTCCCTACTATCGCAAAGGTTATGGACTTGAATTTCGCCCATTTTTATTGTTTCGCTTGTTTCCGGTAATAATTTTTTAATCAATTTCTGTACATACACTTGTAAGCACAGTAAAATTAATTTCAGGTTCTTTTGACCATAATATTAATGTGGGGTCTTTGTGGAATTCTCACTGTAACTGGTAGTTTTGAGGAGGGTCATCCTTCGAGAACTGATGTGCGATTAAATGTGTTATTCAATGCCAAATGGTTTTATATACCATATCCTGGACAATTTGGATTACCAACTGTAACGCTTGCTGGAGTTTTGGGTATGTTGGCTGGTGTTCTGGCTTGCACTGTAGAATCTTTAAGTTATTATCCAACAGTATCTCAAATGTCCGGTAAGAATTATTAAAAACACACATTTATGAAAAAAAAATATTATACCTTTTTTTTATTAATTTCACAGGTGCTCAATCCCCTCCATTGCATGCTATAAATCGTGGTATTGGTACCGAAGGTTTGGGTACCGTATTAGCTGGTCTTTGGGGAGCAGGTAATGGTACAAACACTTTTGGTGAAAATGTGGGAGCCATTGGCGTAACAAAGGTATTTTTTTTAAATTAAGGGATAACTAGATAAGCAAAGTGGTTTAATAAATACATATCGAAAGAACTTAACTAGTTGGACTAGTTACATGTACAGGGTGTCCCAGAACTCATAGTCAAGCCGAAATGGGGTGACAGGATTGATTGCAACCATCATGAGAAAAGTCAGAAAAAAATCTATCCCATACAGTTTGGTTAAAATGCCACTATTTTTCGCTTTTTATTGTTAATTTTTCTAAATTTTGATAATGGCAAGTGCCATTAAAAGTTCGCGCATTTAATCAGGATCGTTAATAGGTTGATGACAAGGATGTCAACAGAAAAGTCCAATTCCAAAGAGAGAAGCATGTAATCAATTCACAAATCCAAGTCCAAAAAGAGAAGCTAAAGTAGTCAGTTCTAAATAAACGCAAACGAATACGGAAAGGTCTTCAGGAGACGAAAGAACGAAACGTGCTAAATTATGTCAGACTGGTAGCCATTTTCTTGGTATGCATCTCCGTCTCACTACGTGTCGCCACTTTCTGTGTAGCTTACTCATGGCAAATATGACCACTATCCATCTCTCTCATCATTTTGCAGTAAAATTAAAAACATCCCGAGAGCTTGTGCGAATAAAAAACATTGGAACTGAATAAAATGGGTAGCAAAAATCGGGTTACTTTAGGTTTTTATTTTTTTACTCGCTTTTTTTAATAGGAAACTAACAAGTATTGTACCATTTTACAATCCTGATTAAATGTGCGAACCTTGATGTGGCACTTGCCAAGGCGCTTTAGTACATTTTTTTTAAAGGAGGGTTTTTCAAAGTCGACAAATTAATTAATTTAATTAAATTAATTCAATTCTAGAAAACTTGGGGCAGTTGCGTCATTACTTTTTATTGTGATTCTAGAAATGCTATTTAGGGTTACGGTTCCAAAGTTTAAATGAGCAAAAATAATAAAAATAAACCACAATAACCGTAATATGGTTACAGTTTGACAAAATTTCCAGGTTTTTTTAAATGCCCATAACTTCATGGCTGACTTCCAAAATGTATGAATACAAAGTTTGTATACAGTTCTACTGCGGTATTTAAACTTTTTACATATGCAAAGTTCCGAAACAATGCAACTATGTTCCTTGTTTACATTTTCATTATGAAACAGAAATGTTGCAATGCACCATTTTTATTACTGACAAACAAGAAAATGGAAACGGCGGTTGTAAAACTTTTATTTCATAATTTTTTTAAATTATCAGAAATCATTATCATGATATCATCCCGAGAGAAAGGGAAGGTGTCATCCACCTCCTTAATTTCTCTCAAGACCTTTTCCCACAAAACGGTGCGCTTCTTGCGTTTTGCGCAAAAGTCTGGTTCATTTCGCAACCTTGTTATTAGGAGCAATTTTTTTTGCTCGTGATTCTATTTCTTTTCGCTGAAATATGTTAAAAAAATAATCATTTGCTGTTTATATGTATATATTTTTTATTAAAAACAAATTAACTTACTTTTGCAATTTGGTCATTATTTGTAATTTTTTTTATATTTTTTTAATAACACAAACGTTTTAATGTTTGTAAACAAACCAATAGTAAACAAAGCATCAGTTATAAAACTGATGCTTGATTGCTTTTTTACTGCGTTAAAAATACTTATTGGCGACATTTTGAAATCGTATACATTGTAAATATTTTGTACAGCGACTTTATGAAACAGTATACTTTGTTCGAATACAAAGCAATTAACATTTTGGAAGTCAGCCCATAACTGCATGGGATAGATTTTTTTCTGACTTTTCTCATGATGGCTACAATTAATCCTGTCACTATGTTTTTCTTTTTTTTAAGACCAATACCTAGGGGTAAAAAATTTGCACTCATGCAGTACATTGTATTGGAATTTGAATACACATAGATACACATATTTATTTAATTTTTTTTTTAAATTGGAATTTAATTACTTTAAATTCTAATTAGCCATTACCATGGTTTCGGCTTGATGTTGACTAATTTTTGTAAAAATTTTGTTTTATAAAGCCAAAATATTGTAGTATTCTGAATGCAGGGTATATAAAATATCAAGTTTAAGATGAATTAATATAAGGTGAATCCATTATAAAACGAATACTATACTGTACGTACACAACGACACGACTGTCAGAAAAATACAACACTGTAGTACGTATAAAAACATATTGGAGGAAAAGGGCTTGTAAAAAAAAAAACAAACGGACCAAGTGAAGAAAAATACTTAAATTAAGATATGACTTTTTTCTCCTTTTTCTTTTACATACTTTGTTTTATCGGTCTCTATTTTACATTTTACTTTTTACTGCTATGACTGAAATATATTAAAGGTGAAAATACATAGCACGCGTTAGCCGCTAAGCGCGTTTAAAACTTGAAGACTTTTAATGTTTTTAAAATGGCAAGTTACATACCATACTTTACATACACTTTAATTTGTATTACTATTAAGTTTAAATGGATTTTTCACAAAAATTTTATATTTTTTAAAGAAAATATTTTTCTCACAACCCAATTATAAAACCACAAATTATTCTTTTATATTTTTTAAACAATTTGTTTTTCCACAATAAAATGAAAACACTCTTTTTATATGTATGTGTTAGTGATTTTTTTTTTCAAGCCATCCAGCTGTCAACGCTTGTAAAAGTTAAAAGTTGGCCAACTTTCTTGCGTTAGCAGTTTTGCCTACTTTGCTTGTAACTTGCATTATGAAAATACACTATTTCAACTTTTTGACATAAGCTTGCTACGCATACCGCTCAGAACCCTTCTTATGTATTTTCACCTTAACTTTGCGAGTACGACACAGCCTGTACTCTCTGTCGATAGACTTTCTTCTCTCATCAATAAACTTAAGATCTTGCAGAGAAAATGTTCCCAATGTGTTACCTGTCTCTTCGATTGTTTGGGCAAAATAGGACATGCTTGTACCGTGATCAAGTTATTTATGTTTAATATTAAAAAAAGTATTAAGAATTTTGGAATTATTAACACTATGCTGGTTTAAAACTTACGTAAAAGGTATTAACAAAATTTGAAGTCTGTGACAATAAAATCAAGAGAATAATTTTTTAGTTTAGTTTAGACTTTCAAAGCTTTGTATGGGAGTTATTATGTCCACTAGTCGATTGATAGCGTGATGGATTGCGCAATTAGGAACTTACACAATTAAGGCCTTAATTAAGCTCAGGTTATTATACAAAACATACATACATAAATACATAATTGGCCATTACAACCCTGTGTCAGGGTTACGGCCTAGCTTTTCGCAGAACTCATGTTGTGTGTGTTAATTTTTATCTATGAATACTGGGATCTACAGTTTAAAGTCGACTCCGAACGACAGATTTGAGAAGCTTTTTCATGGCAATCAATTACTCCCAGAGCTTTTCCCAGATGACTGCTGAGCGGTAGTCGCCGAAAGAAATAATTTTTTCATATTTCTTTTTTTTTAAATGTCAGAGCTGAATTTAAACCCGGCGCTATCATCTTAGTAAGTCAACGCACTATTCCACTAGACCACGGCCACTACAAGAAATTATGTAATAAATTGAATACATACATACATAACTGGCCTTTACAACCCTGTGTCAGGATTACGGCCTAGCTTCTCGCAGCACTCATGTTGTGTGTGTCAATTTTTATCCATGAATACTGGGATCTACAGTTTAAAGTCGACTCCGAACGACAGATTTGAGAAGCTTTTTCATGGCAATCAATTACTCCCAGAGCTTTTGCCAGAAGACTGCTGAGCGGTAGTCGCCGAAAGAAATAATTTTTTCATATTTATTTTTTTAAAATGTCAGAGCTGAATTTAAACCCGGCGCTATCATCTTAGTAAGTCAACACACTATTCCACTAGACCACGGCCACTACAAGAAATTATGTAATAAATTGAATAGGTAGAACTTAATTGCACTATTCATTCAGTCAAGTTAGAAATACAACCCTGTGTTAAGTACGTTTAGTGATGTTGATAAAAGAGAAGCATAGTTAAAGAGGTTGCGTTATAAGATATCACGAATAACTGCTATAAGTTTCCACGACTCAACAATTAAATCTCATTTTGAGCAGAGTAGGAAAATAAACAAAACTAAACGTTTGATCTAATTTTGTTTTGCTCTTTACAATGAGTAAAACAAAAACAAAACAGAAACAGTGAGAACGATTGTCCCATTTAATTTTGTATATTGTTTTTGTTTTGAGCACTACAAATACACTAACTCAAATGTGCGAAGGTACAATAAAAATGAATGAGAAGAAAAAGAAAAGAAGAAGAGAAAAAAGAGCAAATTATACAAATGTAACGGAATAACAAAGCAAGCACAAGAGCGAAAAGCTAATTGTTTCATTTGCGCTCTTTCTCATTTAGAAAGTATTTGTTTTGCTTTTGCTCATGTACAATATCATAAAAAAATTTAATAAGTTTATGACTTTGTGGTAACGTTTGCGAAATGTTTTGTTTGTTTGCCCACTCTGATTTTGAGTACTGTTTAACAGTACTGTTTCTTGAAAAGGAAAGAGAGATTACAAAATCTCTAATTCTCTCATGTTGGTATCCATAAAAGAAATACAGTCACATGATAGCCTGTATCTCTTCACAAAAGCTACAACAATAGTCTTTGAAGGAGTCACTGACAGTCCTTCTTGAGAGCACCAATTCAACACATCTATCAGAGAAGTGTTCAATTACGCTGACTCCTTTATAAGCCAACATGGAAAGCAAGGTATATTAAGCCCAATTACGTGTTAAGCTATGGCATTGCTGAAATGATGGAACTATACTTGATCAGAAGTTTAAAGCTATTTTCAATTAATTCATGGTTAGAATATTTTGAATTTAATAAAAAAGAAAAAATTATTTATGTCTATTAAATGAAATCTGACATTTCAGTTCAGAATCCTAAAATTAACACTTTTTGGTTAGATTTATCATACATATCCGTGGCAATAAATTAAAAAAGCTTATGAAGAAATTTCGTGTTTTGAGATATGTATGTATGCAAGGTTTTCTCTAAAATAAATATTGTTTGGGTGTGTTTAAGTTAAAATATACTCGTAAGTGCGTATAGTTATATTAATAATGATATTTTTTACTTGAAATTTGGTTGAGTGATAGAAAGAAGAAGAGAATAAGAATATGCAATAAAATGTCACAGCAATTAAGTCAACTTTACCCATTATTATGTATTACCACCGATATGTATGCATGAGTGTATGGAAGTATGTTGTATGTATGGGTACATACATATTTGTACACATACATATAAGTATTTAAAAGCATTACTCCTCCTTTAATAGATTGGTTCCCGACGGGTAATACAGTGGGCAGCTTTTATTATGGTTCTACAGGGTGTAATAGGAAAATTTGGTGCAATATTTATTTTAATTCCTGACTCCGTAGTGGGCGGAATATTCTGCGTTATGTTTGGAATGATTACTGCTTTTGGGCTGTCAACTTTACAATATGTGGACTTACGTTCTTCGCGAAATCTTTACATATTGGGTTTGTCCATTTTCTTTCCCATGGTACTTTGCAGGTGGGTGCAAGAGCAACCAGATGCTATACGAACCGGAAATGAAACTGTTGACTCTACACTATCTGTACTATTGGGCACAACTATACTTGTGGGTGGCGTACTTGGCTGTTTCTTAGATAACATAATACCGGGTTTGTACATATTTATTACATCACTAAATAGATTTTTATATAATCCCATATTCCCTGTTTAAGGTTCACCTGTGGAACGTGGTCTTGTTGAATGGGCGAATGAAATGCCATTAGGAGATAATGTCAATGATGGAACAGCCACGGATTATGATTTTCCCTATGGGATGGATACCTTAAGACGGTATATCAAGACGATAGATAAAATCTTCTTTAAGTTAATTCCAATGTGATTTATTTACTTTTTTCGTAAATTTTTAGCTGGAAGTGGACTTATTATGTACCCTTTTTACCAACATACAAATTACAAAAGAATTGCTGAGTTACTTTTTAATGTCAGTGTTATACATGCCCAAAATGTTAATATTAGGCCTTAGGAACTAATGTAGAAAAATTTATTTTTTTTATAAAAACTTCATACTTTTATGAGTAATTCAATTATAGAAATTTCATAGAAACATATAAATTTAATGACAGAAATGATGACGGTCTATAGATTTCTAAACACTGTGGTGGTTTAAGAGCCGATAAATCTATATATGTACATATGTATATATGTTGAAAATAATCATTTAAATAAATATATATTTAGTATCGGTATAAATAAAGTTTGCATCTCATTTATAATTTTCAATTTATTTACTTTATTTTTTTCTTCAATTTTTGCTTTCGTTCCTGTAATTTTACATAAAATAAGTGAATAAAAATATTTCTCTTTTAAAAACAAAATGGCACATATTCATAAATCATGATTAATATTGGAACTAATAAAACAGAAATTAAATTATTCAAATCCAACTGCTCTATGCAGTGCAACCCTGCACATTGGCATTTAGGGTACAAAGTGGTCTTTGTAAGTTATTCCGAATGCCTAGACTCATTCAGATTGTATTGATATGTTCACGAAAGTTGTTCAGATTTACAATGGCTACAATATTGCCATATATTGTTAGTGAAAAATTACGAGTCCCCCCCAGTATCTTTAAGTTTGAGCTAGCTGTTGTCCAACAACGGACGGCACCTTTTTTTAATTGACACATTGATTTTCAAATTCTTTTAAGGTCACTAAAAAAAAATTGGTATCCAATCTGACCAAACCGAGTACAGGGTTTTAATAACTTTTGGTAGTACAATAGAATCTATAGTGTCGATTCCGTGCATTTTTATCACTGTTGCACTGTGTTATTAAAAACTCAAATTTATAAAATTTGTAAAAACAATTTAATTTTACATATAAGTACAGATATGTTCTGAAATCACGACCTATTTATAAATCATGCAAGCGATTTTTTGATGTTCTGAAAATCATGATCTTTTTATTTTTTAGAAGTGATTTTCATTAATCTAAATGGTCCAGTTCACACTAAAACAATATTAAAGAAAACATTTTTCCGGTATTAAATGTGTAATGTGCGTCACTATAAAGTGTAACACCCATTTTTCTTAATAACTTTCTTCACCTTTAATCAAAATTTTTTTTCCTAATCACAATATCTTTGAAAAATGTGTCAGATTTTAAAATGTATCAGTTTGTCAAATTTGACTTGTTAGTTAAGTAGTTCACAATGGATAATCAAAGACAAGTGCATACAAAAATTATTCAAATAATTCAAAAAAACCATATTGGAGTTATACAAAAGTTGCTAGGGAAGTCCACGTGACCAGGCAATGTGTTTCCAGAGTGGTCAAAAAGTTCAACAAAGACCTAAAAATTGAAAGAAAGACTGGAACAGGTAAAGCAAAACTGGTAACGAACGACGCGAAAGCCAAAAATTTGAAAAGCTTTTGCTGGCTCTTCCAAACATTTCTGGTCGCGAAGTGGCCCGGCGCGTGCAATGTTCGGAAAGTTTTGTGCGCCGAGTTAAAGCTAAAGCTGGCCTTAAAACATTTAAAGTCCAAAAAGTTCCGGATAGAAATGCTAAGAAGAATATTGAAGCAAAAAAAAAAGAGCAAAACTCCTCAAAAAAGAATTTTTTCAAAAGTTCGAATGTTGTGTAATGGATGATGAAACTTACGTTTTTGCAGACTTTGCGCAGCTTCCTGGCCAAGAGTTTTATGTAGCGGATAGTAGAGGCAATGTTTCTGAAGAGTTCCGAACTAAAAAACTATCAAAATTTCCCAAAAAGTTCCTAGTTTGGCAGGCTATTTGTAGCTGCGGCAACAGAAGTGCATCGTTTGTTACATTGGGATCAATAAACTCAGATATTTATATCAAAGAGTGTCTTCAAAAGAGGTTGCTCCCATTTCTAAGACAGCACAACATATCAACATTCGTCTGGCCAGATTTGGCAACATGTCACTACAGTAAAAGCGAAATAGACTGGTATAATAAAAATAATGTTATTTTTGTTTCAAAAGAGGCTAACCCACCAAACTGCCCAGAGCTGCGGCCTATTGAAAGATATTGGGCTCTGGTCAAAAGAGAACTAAAGAAGAGTACATCTGTTCCCAAAACCATTACTAGTTTTCGATATAAATGGACAGCTGGTACCAAAAAAATCACCGAAAACACTATAACATTGCTTATGGATGGCATAATGAATAACATAAAAAATTTTATAAAATTAAATTAATTTTTAAATAAAATAATACAGAATATAAATCTGTAATAAAAATGCAAAATAAAACTGTTTTATTTTTAACTCTAGCTTACTCCAGTCAGTTTTTATTTGACTTTTGATGTGTTACAGTTTATAGTGACGCACATCTTACATGGACACAGCTTTGTATGTGTATAGTGATTTTTTTAATTTGATTGCACGCATACCGATGATAGATGAACGACTGAATGAATGCACATGTATTGGTTGGATGAGAAGAATAAAGAAGAGGAAAGTAGTGCTGTTTGAATTTTATTGTTAGTAAAGTTGAATGCGGCGGAAACGGATTATGTGAAAGAGAAATTGCGTTTTTTTTTTTGTAAAAGTATCTCAAACGGATGGAAGATTTCTTTACAGGAAGATTAATAGCCAGGCCCACGATATCGAAAGAAAACTTAAGCGGAAGAAACTCAGTCACTCACTGTGAATCTAAACTGCGGCCCACTAATTGTCACTTTATCGTTCGCTTTGCTTTACGTTATCAACGTAATGCAAATAAACAATAAAGCTGCCATATCAAAAAATAATCGCGAATATACACGAAAAAAGCGCTGAAATGCTTAAATTGTACAGTAAAAAATGCAACCGTGTGCTAGTTTAACTTAACAGAAATGTAGTAAACAACTTATTCCGATTTTGTTTATTTATGTATATGTGTGTAATAAAAATTTTGTGTTACCAATCGCATTTATTTTTGGCGACACAAAAATTAGTGTGCCGCAAATCAGCTGTTTGTCGCTTAAAACTACACGATTCGATATCGTGGGCCTGGCTGTAACATATTTCAGATGAAAATTTTATTTTGGCAATTAAAACCTTAGCCAACTTGAAGCTACCTAGCGCTAGATGGCAGCACAAACACAAAAACTTTTTCTTTCTTAAAAATTACGATCTGTCAAACGTCAGTTGTTAAAATTTTAGCCAAATTCATCGATTATTTATTTGTTGTATTTTTGAAGTAAGCAACTTTTGTGTTTCTTGGAAAATGGAAAAAATTCAATTTCGTGTAGTGATTAAACACTATTATTTGAAAGGCAAAACGGCGAAAGAGATAAAAGAAAAGCTTGATAAGCATTACGGCGAATCTGCTACGTCAGATTATATAAAATAAAATATTGGATTGCTGAATTTAAACGGGGCCGAACAAGCACTGCAACAATACAATCAACAGGAAGGCCAAAACAGGTGGTTGCTGAAGAAAATATCAAGAAAATCCTCGATATCGTTATGAATTATCGCCGGGTCAAAATACGTGAGATTGCTGAAATGGTAAACATATCATATGAACGTGTGTTCAACATTTTGCATGAACATTTGCATATGAAAAAGCTATCGGCAAGATGGGTGCCGCTTTTGCTCAGTGTTGAACAAAAACGAGTTCGACAGATCACTTTACTGCGGTTTTTGGACATGATAAAGCATAATCCTGCTGATTTTTGGCGTAGACCCAAATAATGGTTTTGGAGGTTTATGTCAAAATAATAATAGTTTTAGGTTTTTAACAGTTTGACTATTATTATTTTGACATAAACCTCCAAAACCATTATTTGGGTAAAAAATTTTCTATAAATGAGGACAGATATAGAAAGCTGAGAAAAATTCCTTTAAAATCAGCCCTCTTCCAGCGTTACAGGTCAACTATCCACTAATTGCAATGAATACTTCCAAAAAAATAGCATTATTTTCGGATGACCTGAGCACCAAAATTTCTCTTAAAAAACCGGAAGCTCGATTTTGATTTTAGAACCATGGTTTCTTTGGGAAAAATTCTTAGAATTTCCCGTAGATTACGACCTTGCTATACGCTTTGTCATGTTTTTCGGTCCCGAACAAATTGACCCACCCTAAATTACATATACATAAATATTACAATTAAAGTGCTTACTGGGCCTATTATGTATGGCAACGCAACTTGAGTTATATTGCCAGTTGCCAGATTGGTATTACAGTTGCCATATATAATATGAATTTTCACATCAGTTGCGTTGCTATCCATAATAGGCCCATACGCAATCACATAAAATATAAATGTTGTGTTTAATTGGCTTCAACATACAAAAGTAAATGTTGTAAACGATAGTCAAAGTAAATGGTACAACACATACTAAAATTTTTAAATCTGTAATTATTATTGGCCAATGATTTTTGAATTTTTTAAAAATTGTTATCTCCCGTCTAGAAGATACTGCAACATTGCCTTCTAAAAAATCAATTTCGAAAATATGCTGTCTGCAGCTCCAATTCCAATTGTTCTCTCCAAAACCTCAGAAGCATTCATCAGTCTACCAGTGTTGGATCAAAAACCAACGCTTACTTTTTTTAAAAATATTTTTAGCTTCTAATGTTTTATTAACTGTAGAAGAAATTTTACCTCAGTTCCGGAGGGAATATCCGGCATTAATTTGCTCAAGGTCTGGAGCGGTAGCAACTACTTATATGGTTTTCCTGTTATTGTCTATAATTGTTTAGTATCGCAATGAATCATCAAAGGTTGATCACTTACGCTAAACTTTTGTATATATTTTTCATTTTGTGGTAATCTCAACTGCGCACTTTACCTACTAGTGAAGGCTCGATTCCAAATTTAATCTGCCACCATTAAATGTACAGTATGTCTCTGACTGATTTTCAACTTGTCAAAAACTGAAGATAGTCTTGGTGTTAAAATAATTTGTTTTGTCGTACAAAAAGTTTTACGAATATGTTTTGCATCTGGTGAACATACAAAACACTCTCCCTCTGATGCGGATGCTGCATCCTCTGATGGAGAAAATTCCATCCTATTGCAAGATGAAATAACTGAATGCAACTTATATATAATTTTTGGGGAAATATGTACATCTGAAATTTATCTCTGAAATCCGCTAAATTAAAAAGAATATTTGTTGTGTAGAAAAATAATTTTAGAATATTTAAGATGTAGATGGCGTGATTTATTACAAAACAGTTTTTGTAATTAAGGCATACATAATATGTATGTGCATACGTTTTAAACATTTTTGTGATGAATTAGTTTGTCGGCCGTTTTGACCTAACGGAAATATGAGGTTTAATTGTCAAGAACGATTTTTTTGATTTTTTTTTATGAAAATACATATATAAATCTATATACATATGTATTTTGGTTAAATTATTAAAAAAAAAATATGAGTTTCACAAATTTATTCCATATAGATTGTAAAATATGCAAACACCAGTCTTTGACCTCGAGACGCGTCCTGAAAAACATTGTCCAATTTGGTTAAAATTCCAAAAAGAATGTTCGTTTTAACCCTAATATAGTATATGTGTAAATATGCGTACTGTACTGTTGGGGTTAAATAATACTTTAACCCTAGACCCACTTATTTATTACGAATGTGTCCGTTCGCTTCTTATTTGCGTTTGTTTCTCTTATGCTTGGGCAACGAAGGAAATCATTTATTATATATCGTGTTAATCTTAATAAAATATGTACAACACACTGAAGTTTTTTTAAGTGTGTCACATGACCAACACCATTCCCTTTTTCTTCTTTTTTTAAGATGAAGTATCTATTCTAACAGGAATCCTAACAGAGCAACTAAAATAATATGTACGTATGTATGTATGTCTATATTGTACATATATAATAAGAAATGATAATGAAATAAAAGTAAAGAGACCAAAAAAAAAAATAATTTATACAAGAACGAAAAAACAGGTTAATAGGAAGGTGTTTAGAGTCTGGCGCTCCTTAGCAACAAAAGAATTTTAATTCACAGAAATTATTTACGGTTTGTTACCCTTTCTAACATTTTGTCGAGACTTATATTTGCGGTTTGTTACCCTTTCTAACATTGTGTCGAGACTTAAAAATTCTTTGAACGTGTTTTTTTCCAATATACATGCATATATACATACATAAATATGTACATTAAAATCATTATAGTCAGTTGTAAAAGTCTACTTATCCACGTAAAAATAAATATTTTCAGTAGTTCTCATTAATTTATTAACTCTATTATAAAGTGCTTTTCATAATTATAGCACCACCCTAATTTTTTGAATTTCTTAAACAGTACATTTACTTAAACAACAAAAAATTATTTCATTATGTATTGTTGTTATGCAAAAGAAAAAATAACAGTAAATTTTTCAAATTGTTAGTGTAATTTTTATTTCAGTATAAAAATTAAGGTTTTTGGTCTTTGCATAATTATAGCACCATCAGTTCTGAAAAGCGGGGAAAAAGAATAGTTGAATTTTTTTTAATTGTTTTAAGTTTTTAATAAATATGCCGCGCAATAAAATGCTGAGTGATGTTGAAAAAGGGCAGATTTTAGTTTTAAAAGACCAATCTTTCTCAGCACGTGCTATCGCAAAAAAAATTGGAAGATCTCACAAGGTTATCTTAAATTTCCTGAAAAATCCAGACGGATATGGTACGGCTAAACATACGGGACGATCAAGAAAGCTTTCTGTGCGCAGCGAACGGAAAATTGCAAGGGAGATTTCAGGTACATCAAAAACTTGCCGTGAAATTTCTCAAGTTCTTGACCAGAACGTCAGCATTTCAACCATATGGCGAGCGGTTAAACGCAATCCTAACATCGAAAGGACAAAATTGAAAGTTGCTCCACATTTACTTCCTAGGCACAAAAAAGAAAGGTGCGAATTCGCAAAAATTAATATGGATAGGAATTGGGAAAACGTAAGTATAATTGTCAATACCAACAAACAGGAAATATAAGATTTGTTATCTTCAGGTCATATTCTCTGATGAAAAAAAGTGGAATTTAGATGGACCAGATGGCTATCGATATTACTGGCGTGACCTTAGAAAAGAGCCAAAGTATTTTACTAAGAGAAATTTTGGAGGAGGCAGTCTCATGGTTTGGGGGGCTATTTCTTCAAGTGGTTGTCTCGAACTTCAGTTCCCATCCACGAGAATGAGTAGCACAGAGTACATTACTGTTCTAAGCTGTAGTTTGCTCCCCTTTTTGAGAGAAAATAAGGACAAAAAATATATTTTCCAACAGGACAATGCCAGAATTCATGTCAGCAGACAGAGTATGGAATGGTTTCGTAACCAATCTATAGAAATTTATCGTGACCGGCTTGTTCCCCTGACATGAATATTATTGAAAACGTTTGGGGAATTCTTGTCAGAAGAGTATATTCCAATAACAGACAATTTACCAGTGTTGATGGGTTGAAATTAAAAATAAATGAAGAGTGGGGAAAAATAGACGGAGAAATATTAAATAATCTCTATAAAAGTATGAAATATCGAATATTTAATTTAATTAGCTCTAAGGGAGGTATTACAAAGTTTTATGCAACAAAATTTTTCGTAAATAAAGCTTCTTTTTTAACAAAACTGAAACTGGTGCTATATACTGAAATAAAAATTACACTAACAATTTGAAAAATTTACTGTTATTTTTTCTTTTGCATAACAACAATACATAATGAAATAATTTTTTGTTGTTTAAGTAAATGTACTGTTTAAGAAATTCAAAAAATTAGGGTGGTGCTATAATTATGAAAAGCACTTTATTTAGATTAGTACATACAAACGTATGTACTTATTATTATTTACTTTTACACAAATGTAAATGGTAATGAAATATAAAATTAGAAATAAATAACGGCCTCAAGTTCAATACTAAACTTATATTAATTTGAAATAAACGGTGAACAAGACTTAATGCATAATAAAGAGGTTGCATTGTTTTTTTGTATCTAGAAAACTATATTCTATTTAATAATAAAAGAAAGACGACTGTATTAAAATTTATATTCAAGACTGTACTGTGTACTGTGTTTGCAATTTCTAATAAATGACTATCCAGCACATACATATGTACATACATCATATCGCTCATTTGGGAGAAGAGTGGCATAACTCAAAAAACAATTTTATTGAGTTAATAATGCAGAAATATGAGGCGAACTGTAATTTAAAACATATTTAAAAATTGTATTTTTATCTTTTTTTTTTCATTAAGTGGTGACCAAAAATGTCTTCTACTTTTCATATTAGTTTGCCTGAATTAAAATGTCTAAACGTATTTATCTCAAAATCGCTTTTTTTGAGTTATGCCACTCTTCTCGCAAATAAGCGATATGTATGTACAAACATACCAACATATTTTAAGACAGAGGTGATCTTTTTATGGCGAGTTTCAATTGGTTTTAACAACAATTAAAGATCTTTAAACTTTTGCCGTATTAACACATCGCTTAAAAGAGATATACATACACGTATATATGTATATATGCACATGTGCATTCATGTATATAAATATGTATGTATGTATGGAGTAGAGAATTTCACAATATTAAAAAAGAATTAATTCTTAAGGAATTTCCGATGGGATAACGGAAATAACTTTGAAAATGTTCGACGAAATTGAAAGTGGATATGTAGTACAGTAATGTTGTTGTACTCGTATAATACAGATAGTATATGTACATACAGAGACTCAAACAATTGACCACGTGTTTGAATGTTCTATGTTCAAATGCTTACGACACCAAAACTACTTATCCGGTCTTGTTCATGGAGCCCTTATTGTGATTTCTTTTTAGTGGGTGCATTAGGAGAACAGTCTACGAAACCGTTATTTTCTTATATTCAAATAAATGAAAAAAGTGCATGTGTTCAATTCATTGTGTTAAATTTTTCTACATCTCCAAATGCAATTAGAAGTAAAATCGGAGGAAATAAATAAGATAAGCTTTAGCATTGAGAATATGTTGAAGTTGTTAAAAAAATTTCTAACCCTTTTTCAAGAAGTTCTGATACATTTATTATTTTTAAAGACAAAAAATGGTATGTTTTTGGCTGAAGAATGTTCTGGAGTGTGTTTCACTAGAGCAAAAGCAGCAATTATCGACGTCAGAAGAAGGTCGTTATAAAATTGTACTAAAATGTGGCTTTTTCAAAACTTATTTTAGCAAGTAGGTGAAGTAAAATCTTTAGCGTACAGTAGGGAAAACGGATTCTTCGAGATCTGCAGCAGCAGAGAGTGGAGACTGTAGTGCATTTTCATAAAAATTTTATCTTATTTAACAATTTTAATCTGTCTGTGTAGCCAGTTAAAAATTCATTGCATTCTGCTGGTCAGGGAGGTCGATCAAAAATAAGGAACCCACCGGCCACAAAACGCCATCGAAAGCTTCGCCTGGATTTTGATCGGACGCATTTAAATTGAATTATATTGGATTATGGAGGATTGGAAGATGGTCATATTTTCGGAAAACACCAAAATTAATCCTATTATTAAGATGGTAGGGAGTGGACTTGGCCAAAACCTCGAAGTACTTTAGAAGCATGACACGGTAAGCCTATCTTGAAGCTTGGGGGCATATATGATGGCGGGAGGAGCTGGAACTATGCACAAATAATTGGCAAGATAACCGCCGACTATTATGTCAACGTTTTGTTCACGAATCTCGGAGCCACTTGTTAAAAGTTGGTTGTTGAGTCCTCAAGTATTGTGTTTCAACACTACAATAATTTGAAATTCGCCGCAAAAATAACTCAAAAGCGGCTTAATGATAGCGGACTGAAAGTGATATCATGGTCACTCCAAACACCTGGCCTCAAACCGCTTGACCATCTCTGGGAGAACTGAAACTGAGTGTGGTGGTGGTCCCAACTTTATTTAATAAATTGTGAGAACATATGGTTAGAGCCTGGGGAAAGAAACCTCCTATTATCTACCATAACCTAGTCAAAAGCATGCAACGAAAAATTGAAGATGTAATAACTGGCAATGGTTGCTATATAAATAATTAATTTTTGTAACGTAAAAAATTTTGTATGTTTTAAACAAACACAAAAAATTGACCACATTCACTTTTTTTATTTATTTGAATAAAAAAAAAATAACGATTTCGTAGACTGTTCTCCTAATTCACCCATTTAAAAGAAGACACAATAACAAAGAAAAAAGTGTAAATAGTGTTGTTAATAGATAAACATAGATAGCCATGTTATGTGACGCCACGTCACAGACGAGTGCTGGTAAAAAATCTGCCGAAACTTATGACGTTTTGGGACCGACAGTGTTAAGAAAAATATGTGTAATTCTGGTTACTAGATGTTGTAATGGTTACACTGAAAAATAAGTTGAATTTACAAAAAAAATTTAAATAATTTCATTTAACTTTGCAATGATAAACTGTAAGTTAGTACTTGAATTTAAATGAAATTAAATAATAATTTAGAAACTGGACATATATTAAAAGAAATGTTTGGCAATACTACTTCAAACAGCCCCTACCTCAAGAGTTTATTAAAATGTAGGGTGGAGCAAGTCTTTCATTTAATTTTAAATAAAGAAACCCAATGGTTTTTCCTCTGATTGTCAAAAATTCAACAAAGAGAACAGTTTCTAATTAATTGTGATATTGTTAACTGGCTTACATACGGTTTAGCTGGTAAAAGAATACTTAAACACTGGATCAATTCAATAATAGCTACATACATATATACAACATATACTAAATATACACTTTAAATTATAAATAATTTTCAATATTGTCGGTCGTTTCCTTCAAAAAATATATTTTCAGAGGCCTACAAAACCTAGTGGAATAGTACGAGCTGTACGAGAATGCACTGTAGCACTGGCCAGTTCTACTACTTTTCATTACTTGATAGTATTGAATACTTTCATTTGGGTACTCAATACTACTCGATACTTTTAACGCTTTCCTTGAATTTTTTTTGTTTGTTTTTTTTTTTTTATTTGAGACCAATACTCAGGGGTAAACCCCTACTAAATGCTGTGCATTGTATTGGAATTTTGAAAAGGCCAGTACATATATTATTATTAAAGCGCCTTAAGAATGAGACAAATTGCTGTGAATTGATCAACATTTTAAAAGTGAAAATAAAAATAACTTAAAATTTATTACATTTGAGTATAATTTTAAATATATGTTATACAATATTTTTACAAAATTAACATAAATAAGTTAAGCATGAATGACTTAACTTAAACTATTGGGAATTAGCAGAGATAAAAGCCAAACCTTCTTAGCGAAGGTACTCACCATACACAATCAACATGCAACTATGAGGAAATTGCTGTTGATCATTCAATGGTGAAGGTATAATACTGGCCTTTGAATGATCAATTCGCAGCAATTTTTGTCTCATTTCCTATGGCGTTAATAATAAAATAAGAAAAAAAAATATATGTATACTGTCCTTTTCAAAAATTCCAATACAATGCATAGCATCAGTAGGGCTTTGCCCCTGAGTGTTGGTCTCAATAAAAAAAAAAATTTTTTTGGTGCTAAAAATTTACGAAAGCTGAAAGTTGTATATAATAATATCGCAAGATATAAGTATCTTTAATAGAGGAATACTTGATTCTATATCTGTTTTTTCATATCAAATAAGCAACGTGAATTTTTTAAAATCTCTTGGAGTTAAAGAGTTTAATATTTTTGCATAAATTAATTTGTACTGCACAACCGAATTACCTGTATAGCAAAAACAGTTTCGGTAGATGGGCTAGAGGATTGATATTAATAAAACAAAAATATAAAACTGCTTTTTCGGACCGCTATTTCTTTGTTTATTTCACTTGACCTTGGAACCAATTGCCAAAAAGGGATTCAAATTATTACCAACCCAAGGAGATTTCAAACTGAGATATCGGAATATTTCAAAGTATAACAAAAAATGTATTGTATAAAACCAAATGAATGTTTTAAATTACTTGTAAATTTTTTCTGTTTTTATTTATAAGTACATATACTCGTAATAAATTGTTTTATTTAATTGTTACACTATGTTTGCGGTGACCATATTTTTCAACGAGAAAAAAGGACATTTATAAAATTAATAATAATTATAAGTAGTATTAAGTTTATTGAATTCCCAGCGGGAAAAGATTGATTATCTTATTTTATTCCTTATTAAAAAAAATTCGGTCCGGGGTTGGGACAATCTAAATACATATGTATAAGTATGGAAATGCAGTTGGTCTCAGATAAGTCAGTTTTTATTAAAATCAATGAAATAGGTTTCAAAATATTTATTATTATTGCCTCACACTTATAATACATTTCCACTTACTTGTTTTGCGGTACAAAACTAGTTTTGGAGCAAACCATGTTTTGGTTACTTGTTTTGCTATACATTTTTCATATTCGAAAACCAAGATTCAAAACTAGTTTTGCTCCAAAACATGTCGAAAATTGTCTGTTCAACACTGTGTTGCTGTTATGATTACAAATCCAACTATGGGGCATCCCCTCAATGTGATTAGCAAATTCGAAAAAGTGACACTCTGCTGTTAAAATACAGTGGCTCAAAGTAATAATGGGACACAACCAAAGTACTTTTTATTTAACATATTTTTTTCTCACAGTTACGTTAATGTTTATGTTTTTTATGTTTTTATGTTACTTTTGTTCTTGATTTTGCTATGACATAATTTTATCGCTTTTTGTTTTGAACAAAAAAAGTTACAAGCGATAATTCACAATAACACATTTTTAGATCACAAAGTAATAATGGGACAGCTGGCAACTTCGTTTTGAATGCGCTTTATAACGGAACAATTTGTAAATATTTTTTATTTACATGGTCTAAGAGTTCTTTTACAAGTGTTTTTTAACCATTTTAAATACATTATTCATTATGGCGAATCGGGGTTTACAAACAACGCCTGAAATTAGAAAATTAATAATTGAACACTCAAAATCCGGAAAATCTGTTCGAAATATTGCAGAAATAGTCAATAAACCGAAATCTACAGTGTTTAATATTATAAAACGTTATTCGGATGCAAAAAGTTTCGAAAATGCTTCAAAGCCAAGCAAAAGAAAAATATTTTCCGATGCAGATGAACGGTGGTTATTAAGAGAAGTTAAGAAAAAACCTCATATAAGCGCCCCTAAATTAACTGCTGAAGCAGAAAAATATCTAAAAAAGAAAGCTAACCCTGAAACGGTAAGAAATATTTTGAGAAAGCATGGTTATAATGCCCGGGTAGCTAGATAAAAGCCCTATATAAATGATGTAAACAGACGTAAACGTGTTAGTTTTGCTGAAGAACATAAAAATAAGGACTCCTCATTCTGGAATAAAGTGATCTTTACCGACGAAAGTAAATTTAATGTTTTCCGGTCGGATGGACGTTCTTACGTGTGGAGAAAACCGAATACAGAGCTCGCCAAAGAAAATTTAAGACCATCGGTAAAACACGGTATGGGATCTGTCATGGTATGGGGTGCAATATCAGCAGCTGGACCGGGTAATCTCCACATTGTTGAAGGAGTTATGGACCACAAATACTATTTAGATATTTTACGTGCAAATCTTGCAGAATCAGCGGAGAAATTGGGTCTTACAAATGATTATTACTTTTACCAAGACAATGACCCAAAGCACAAGGCATACAATGTCAGAAGCTGGTTGCTCTATAACTGCCCGCATGTGCTTGAAACCCCACCACAATCGCCGGATATTAATCCAATAGAGCACGTGTGGAGCCATTTGGAGGAAAAATTAAAAGTTCGTCATATAAATTCCAAAAACGACTTAATAATTGCTCTAAAGGAGGAATGGGAAAGGATATCACCTGAGTTCTGCCGTAAACTTGTTGGATCGATGCCAAATCGATTGAAGTCAGTAATACGACAAAAAGAGCTGCCAACAAAATATTAATCTTTATCCGTAATATTAGATTTAATACCTTATGAATTGTTCTTTTAATTTGTCCTATTATTACTTTGAGGTCTAATTAACGTATTATGAAGTCTATTTTGCATTATTTTGTTTTGCCAGCATTAATTGAATTCAAAGTTTCTGTTTTAAATAAAGTACCATATATGCTTTTCAATTCCATATACAATTTTTTCCTGGAGTTGTTATATTGACTAAATTATTACAAGAACTGTCGACGTAAGAGTGTGTCCCATTATTACTTTGAGACACTGTAAATTATTGTTTGATTTTTTTGAATAAAAAAATTATATATGTATGTACGTAAGTATGTATGTAGGTATGTACTAAAAATTGTGAGAATTTATTAAAATATTTAAAACAATAAATTGTTTGCTTAATTCAAAAACAGTTTCTTTTTCATATTATGCGCATTACTATTTAAATAAATGAAAAACAATTTATTCGGGAAAGCCATTAGCAATTGCATTTGCCTACATGGTCAGGCCAATGTGGAGAGATACTTCAAACCCTATATCTTCAATGAACATGGTGTTTTTGAGTAATCCCCTGCATGATTATCTTTTGCAATGCAAAGTTTTGCAAGTACCTAAAAGTTTATTGTTGCAAGAGATCCATAACAAAATGATATCCTTTAAGAGGAGCCGCACAAACAGTTAAAAAGTATGCAGCAAACAATTGTAATTTTAGTTATTATTAGTGAATAATAAAATAAAAAAATTATTATTAAACACTTCAATTATAGTATTATTGTTGTAAAAATATAATTCGACACAAATGGTATTGTAATTTGCATTTTAAATAAAATTTTTAATAATTTAATTTTTTTTTTATAAATTTTTGTTTTGCTTTTTTACGACTATTTGTTTACATCATAAATGTCAAATTAATTTCAAAAAATCGAAAACAAAACCACTACAGGATAATGGAAACGCTTTATCGTTTTTTTCGCAAAACAAGTTGTTTTGGTTTAAGTGGAAACATACTAAATATATATTAGTTCGAGCGCACAAATATTTTTGTTCAACATAAATAAGTAAATATACATACATAAGTATGAAATAACAGATGTAATATGGTTGACATACCTTTTGAGTGTTGTTAAAGGCAAGTTTAGAGGTTAATACAAGTCGGACGTAAAATCAGAGAGAAAATATTATAAAATTTCTTTTGTATTTTAAAAATGAGAATAAAAATCTTACAACAGATATTTTTTGAGTTTACACGGTAGGTAAAATACCAAAACTACCTTGTTTTGAAATTAAAACATAAAATGCACATACACATGTACACAAAATTTACATGCATTGTGAATACATTTAACATAAGCAAACAAAAACATAAAAATGCATCCTTTTTTTTTTTTTTTTGGCGTGTGAGGTAGGGTTAAAAATGCCTTCGCACTTACAACTGGTCATCACCAGTTGCGTCGAGTGGTGAGTCCACTAAAAAATTCCCTCCTCCTCCTCTGGTGAGATTACCTTCCCGGAACCGCTTCCTGTATTACTTCGGGAAGGCCCAGAGCGACGTCCTGAAAAGGACCGTTTTCACTCTCCCATGTCTGGGAACGCCACATTTGTAGCCAGCATCAAGCTATCGGCTCATCTTCCTATATCTCATTTTGCTGCAAAGCATCGAGGTCTCTCTTTTTTTCGCGCAATATGCGCTCGGTGTAATTTTTTACAGCATTCCAATTGTCCGCACATTGAAGCATTTTCTCTACTATATTTTCTGGACTGAAATGTCCAATTTTCTCCATCAGTATGTTGCTCTCAATTTGCCATCTGGTGCACTCGAAGAAAGTATGCTCCGCATCGTCGCTTGTTGAGTCGCAGTAAATGCAACCAGGTACGCTCACCTTCCCCATACGGTGTAGGTACTTTCTAAAATAACCGTGGTTGGAAAGAAACTGGGTAGTTGACCTTCCCAAAGGTTCTTTTAATCCATCTCTCCACATTTGGGATAAGCCTAGCTGTCCATCTTCCAGTTGCCGCTGTACTCCATCGCTCTTGCCATCGTTGTAATGTCTGAGATCGCAGTTAGTCGGTATTAATGTTAATGTTTCCTATCTTCGCATCCCAAGCTCTCCTTCGCTCACTTGCCAGAAGGTGAAGAGGTATCTCGACGCTAATTACGAAGATTGCCTCAGCCGAGACTGTGCGGTAGGCTGACGCAACTCTCAATGCCGCTTGGTCTTCGATCTCAGTGCATCTCCCCAAATTTCGCTGCCATACAAAAGTATCGAGTTCATGGTAGCCATAATCAATTTCCTTTTACTCCGCGTAGGACCTCCAATATTTGCCATCAACCTGCACAACATACCAGTTACTCTTGCCGCTTTGTAGGCTGCATACTGCACTTGAGCCCAATAAGTGAGTCTACAATCAAGCCTTAATCCCAAGTATTTCAGAGACTTCTGAGTGATGAGTGATAAATCGTCCATCCTCATGATTACCTCAAGTGGTATATGAGCTCGTGTCATCAAAATCACCTCGGTTTTATCTCCAGCAAGCGCTAAGCCATGGTCATCCAGCCGTATCTTAGTTCTAATCATAACCTGGTTCAACTTCATTTTAGCGTCTTCCATGTCTCTTGCCGAAATGACCGCTACTAAAAATGCATCCCTTATGTAGTGAAATGTGATGGTTTTTTAAAAAATTTCAAAAAACCGTATTTTCTCTCAATGTCGTACGCTCTCATTACATATAAGGTTTACACGATACTATTCATTCTCTTCTACATAAAAATTTAACATCTACGACTTGTATGTATTACCGTCTAAACCCCCCTTAAGTAATATTTTCTCGCATTGGTAGAGAGCATATTATGGCAGAAGTATTGATGTTGAAAAATTTTGAGAGAATAAAATTTATAATTTTGGAATTTAATAAACAAACTCATAGTGATATAAAAAAGGACAATCTATCAAAAAAAGGACAACTTACTGTCCTCTTAAAAAATGTAAAAGGGCATCGGGTCAAAAAGAATGACTGTCCTTTTAAAAACAGGACGAGTGGTCACCACAACTATGTTGTTTTTATGTCTGTACGTAATCATTAGCACTTTTATTTACATATAAGATCAAACTTGTGCTAAATTTTGAAACAAATAAAATAAGGAAAAATCAATTTCAATAAAAGTAAAACATAAATTTATAATAAAATTCTTGAATACGTAATAACTTCTTTAAAAGTAAGAAAAAAAACTTATTAAATCAATAGTCAACTTTAATAATTTTATTTTACTGTTTCTTCGATTTCAACAAAAATTCTTTAAATTTTCTTATACCGAAATGTACGGATTGATCCGATAAAAAATTTGCATTTTCAGTATAATTTTATTCCAACGTGACTTTTAATACTTTTCGTATTTTATTTTTTTCTTTTTTTTTAATTTCTATTTATACTCGTATGTATTTACAATATTTATCGTACATACGAACATTTAAAAGTTGAAAGTTAAAAATATTTTAGAGAAGGTCTGTATGAAAAATCCATGTACATATTATATTACACGATGCAACACGAAAAAAATATCTGTATACGGACACCTTTATATGATAAAAGAACAAAAAAAAAGAAGATTTTAGGTAAATTTTTGTTTATTGTTTCCTTAAATATCGAATGGTTTGTTACCTTTGTTACCTAGACTAATTCATTTTCATTTAACAAAGAAATGTTGTTTTACTTATAATTCTTATTTACTAATGTATAAGAGACACAACTACATATTGAGTACATAATATACTCAATAGTGGCATTTGCCGTTATTTAATATATTTCCAATACTTCTTCTACATATATAATATACTTCTAAAATAACATAACAACTTTTGTTATGTTACACCTAGGGACGTTTTATAGTGGCTTGAGCTCTCGCACAAAAACTCAAACGGCCCTGCTTCGAATCCCAGCAAAGGCGTAAAATTTAAAAGTTAATTTGCGGTTTTTTCAAAATTATAATTTAAAAATAAGAGGTCGAATTTTTTAAAGTTTTTTGCCGTTTAGGTCTGGGAGGTGAAGCTGTTTTGATCTTATATCTTCACAATTCTGTGGCCACAAGGAATAACAGCTAAAGTCGATTTAGAAACGAAAAACGAAAAAAAGGTTGACAATTTGTTTTGCTTATTTCTCTTAAGTTAGCGGCTTTTTCATTATGAATTGTATTACAAATTAAAATATATTAAAATTGCTAACATCGAGCTTTCAAATATTAGCTTAATCTTAATTCCCTGATTTCAGGCACCAATTTAAAACCTAAAAATGCTCTGCTGAAAATTTCTCAAAATTGAGTTTAGTTGTTATTCCTTGTGGCCACAGAATTATTGTTCTGCATGACAAGAGCTACAAAATTATTAATAACTAATTACTACGAAAAAAGTATAAAAAAGTACGAACATATAATAGATGAATAAAATTGATTCGTGATTGTGTTAGTGACCATGAAAGAGAACTGTTCTGAGAGTCGATTCTGTTTTAGTGAAAAAACAAAATGAAAAAATTTTTCACTTTTTCATAGAAAAAGCGATTCTAATTTCCAGTTTTATGAAAACTGTCTGTAAAATTTTTTTTATACGATAAATTTTTTTTCGTTAACAAATAGTCGATGATATCTAACCAGTGTTATACACTTTAAACAATATTGAATTGCTTATAAATACATAAATTATTTATTAAAACTTTTTTTTAAATATTTCATTTAACCCATTAACGCCCGCTGTACTATATATAGTACACAACTTAAAGTTGAAGTAAAAATTATAAAATGCAGTTTTTTACCCGGGAAACGCTTTTTATCAGTCAATAATAAGAGTACATGCAACATCCACGTAGCTGTTGTTGAAAAATATCAATTATGGGAATCTCCATTTTGGCTAGTTATCTAGGAATCTCCATTTTGGTGATTAATTTCTTGTGAGATTGTGAATGGTCATGTAATTTATTTTACATCAGTTAACTTTGAAGAACGATAAATAAGAGTTTATTTACTTGATAACATCACATTCTAATAAAAGCAATATAAGACGGTTTAGTTCGTATAGAATATTTTGAGCTATAGCATATTAAGTGCTGTTGTACTAAGCTTAGTACATCCGAAAAAACACAACTCAGAATATTTTTTTGGTTTTTTTCCTTTACTGTACTGTAAAAAATGTTGTTTAAATCTAGTTATAAATATTGAATATTAAAAATTGTTCTTGGTTTTCATTTGGGCGTTAATGGGTTAATATATTCACATATTTAACTAAATTTTTTTCAAATTTATTAATTCTAAGTAAAAGAATTAATTTTAGCAAAAGTTTTTAAACATTTATTGATTTACAATAAAAAAGCGTTTAGTCGTTTTTATAAGATGGTATAATATGCAGCACTAAAAAAACACAGACACCAACAAGGAGAAAAAAAATAAAAATATTTTAGCAATTTCGATCTTCTTCCATGCTTAATAAATTATATAGAGATATATTTTTAACATAATATTTTCAATGTTATCTAAAATAAATAAAATTTTTTTTTTATTTTATTGTAAATATACATACGTGGTAAATAGTCAAGAAACGAATAGAATGGAACAAAAGTGATAGACAGTTTTCATTACGAACTTATTTTTCATAAGTTGAATAAGAATGGCTATAAATGGCGAAGCGAAGTGATAAATTGATGTGAAGTGCAAATGATAAATTTTTTTATCATTTCATTTTTTCATAAATTCAGAATTGACCCTCTGGAAACAATTGTGTAAATTGATAAATACGAGTACATACCCAGCAGGATAAAATTGATCACCTTATTTTATAATGGATTAAATAATACCTGCCTTCAGAATATATTACTTTTGGAATCGAGAAGGTAATTTCATGTAACACACAAGTAAATACTGATTACCATGTGTATTCCCACATCTTCAGGAGAAGGAATTCATTGTTCTACATTTTATTAAAAAAACTCGTTATTTCTTGTTATTCCTTCAAATTATTAAGAAAAAATAACTTTATGCATTACAAATAATATTTATTACGGGGGCCATAAAAACATTTATTACTTTCGTAGGACATGATCTGTGTTAAGGGTAATGGTTTCCGGAATTAACATATTACACATTCCTTGTATTACCTTCTCGATTTTCGTTGATTACCATTTCCAGCTGGGTATTTTATTAACTTACCTTACATCTCACTGTGCATGAATTAGGAACTTTCTTTTATGGCTGAAGGACAGATATCGGGTAAATCTAATTCGATTGCACTAAATTCAGTAGTACTTACCGTTTTTTGAAGGAGCATTTACAAAAAAAAATGTTATATAAGATTTAAAATTTAAATATCTTACCTATACTTTTAAATCTACAAGTCACATTTGTTATAATAATTTTTTAAAAAGAAAATGCATCCAAATCACTCAAATTAGAGGGGGTCGTTTTATAGTGGTTAGAGCGCTCGCACAGAAACTCAAACGAAGGAGAAAAATTAAAAAATTAAATTTTCAGTTTTTCGAAAAGTATAATTTAAAAATAAGAGTCAAGCAATACATTGACAAATATATTTGTCGTCAAATATAAACTTAAATGCTGTAATTGCTATATTTTTTAAGAATCTTAATTGGCTGGTACATGTTGGTAAAAGAAATGTTTTAATTACCGAAGCTATTTTAAAAAGGTATCTATTTGGAATTACGGCCATAAGACGAACAAGAAATAATAGACGGCAGACACACCGTCATTAGCCAAAATGTGGCTTTAATTGCTCGACACACTCTTTGGCGATGACTTTAACAAATTATATATACAAACTTGCCGTTTATACTTTTTAAGTGAGAATTGGAAGTAACGTGAAGCAAAATGGTAAAAAAATAAAAATTATTAATTACAAACAATTCAAAAAATTATTTGAGGAATTTAAAAAAACGCGGGTTTGGCAAAGGGGTTTCAAAGAGGTTCAAATGTGAACAGTTTAAAAAAAGACTGGAAAATTTTACAGTCAAAATAAAATCAATGGGACCACCAGTAGAGATGCCCATGGTTGGCATAAAGTAAGTTTAAAAAGTTCTGAAGCAGACATTAAGTTTACACTCTGCCTTCTTTTTCTCTGTCATTTCAAACCTAATGTAAGTTGGGCAGAGACTTTTTCAAATACCTTAAGTGTTTTTGCCAAACTCAAGCATATGGCAGTCTGTGACAATCCAAGATTAAAATCGTTACCAACTCTTTTATTGATATGAAACTTGAATCAAGAAGAGATGCAGCGTAGTGGCCAAATTTAATATTTTTGGAATAAGTGTTGAACGCACTCTATTCCTCATTGATGAATCTGTTTTTTCCAGACCGAATTTAAATGTAGGTAAGCATAATAGTACGCCTCAGTATTTGGGATTTCTAACTGAATTATTACTATTTTGGTCACTTATTTGCTATCCAGTAAATTATACATAAATGTGTGACTTTTGCCTGTCAATTTTTCTTTGTATTTTAAGTAAAGTTTTTTTTATGTTCTTCACTGGAACTTTCACTGGAAAACATTTTTCAATAAAGTTTTTTTAATAACCGATAATATCTCGACGCCGACACGGCTATCTTATATAATATCATTTCGGCGTCGGCGTAACAGCGGTGTTGTCTTAATGTGACGATTACAATGAATTTATAAGCGTGTTGACGGCGAAATATAAAGAAGGAAAAGTGTTGTACGAATGTATAAACTGCGTAAAGCGCAAACTATTCGTAAAAAATTCTCATGCCCATATAAAATGTGTGAGATCAACCCAAAAAGCGCGCCGATAACGCATTGTAATTGGAAAAATCAAATTTTAACAACGCGTTAAGAAGTGAAGTTAGTTGCAAAACATCTGTTGTTGTTCTTTTTTGTTTCTTTAACAATTCTTTTTGCCAATTTGTTAAGCAATAATATTTTAGATACTTTCAGGTCAATTATGTGCTCTTATTTCTTTTTATTATGTTTAATAAGCGGTTTTTATCAAACAAGAAAAGTAAACATTACTGTTCTCGGCCAAAGTTGACGTTTTTATTTGTTTTATTCATTACAGCGTTAATGACAAGTGCAAAATAACATTGCGCCACACTCTCTTATTTAGGTTGGTCTGTAAATAAATAAAATTTTTGTTTTCTTTCTATAAAGTTAACTTCTATGGATTAGTTAGTTAGTTAACTTCTATAAAGTCGAATCTCGAAAAAGTCAACTTAAAAAAGTTAATCGCTCTGTTAACTTAATTCTGCTTCCACGCGCCACATTAAAGTGTTAAGTTTTCATTTCACTTTCTTGAGCATGTACATTTAATGTGCAATTATGCACAACAGCCCTCCCCATCAAACAAAATATTTTATACCAGATGGTTGGCAAATTAAAAAAAAGACACGTTTAGAAGACGTTATTTGTCGAGAAATACTTTTAATAGTATAATATATGTATTTCACTTGACTGAAGTTTTCTGGGTTTCTGCCTTGAACTCAAGTTAGCGCTTTGGCTTTTTCTATAAATTTAGAAAATTGTTAATTCTTCATAACCTGAAGATATAAGACTAGATAACCATAAATTTGGAGAACAATTAACACGAGGGTTGCTTTTTAAGTTTCGGGCCTTGGCAACCCTAGTATTGCAATCTGGCAATTGATAGCTTTATCGTAAAGTTGCATATTTTTGAGGTTATACGTACTCAGAACGTTTTGACATTCGAGATCTATTTGTGTTATTTGCAGTAACTTAAAATATTCATCTCGGCCCAAAAATGGAATTTAGTCGTGAACATTTTTGTGGAATTTTTTTTACTTTAGAAATTTCCACGTGGATGAACTTAATTCAATTTTTAGTGATGAAGCTCCAATCATGGTCGTATTTCACTCCGAGACAAATTTCGTGAAGGTCGTTCAAAATCAGTTGTTCCGGAAACAATTGATGCTATGAGCGAACTGATATTGCAAGATTGTCATGTGACATATCGTGAGATTTAGACAACCATAGGCATTAGTAGGACCAAAATAACCAGCCAATTGAAATTCAGTAGAAATGTGTTGAAATACTAATTAAAATCTTATTTAACAATTGAATTACTTCATATTATTTACAAACAAACATTAGCCAAATGAAATTTTAATTGGAATTGCTTTTACATTATTTTGCCTTTAAGTTTTAGCCTAACAGAACAGTTATTGCCATTTAAATAAAAAAATACGTGGCTTTAAACAATTGAAAGTTTATTATTGTATAACTCAAATTTTGGGAAACACTTAGATAAGTTCATATTTCGTAAGAGTTAATAACCCTTAGAATACTTCGGTTAATTTTTTCAAGATTCTACTGTACAACTACAGTTGCCAACAATATGTAGAAGAAAATTCTAAATGTTTCTTAAATAATTGCACGTACTTCTACTGCATACACATAACACACTACTGATAATAAAACTTTATTTTAAATCAATATTTTTAAGAATATGTAAAATATAATTAAAATTAATTTTAGAAATAAATATATATGCACATATGTATGTATATATGGCTACATATATATATATAAAGATCTAACATATGAATAATACATACATACTGGGAAGGTGGACAAATAAAAATAAAATTACCACTGACACCGTTTCCAATACAGTGCCCAATCAAAAAATAACTTTTGTACTCATACCTGCGTCATGTGTCAAGAAATGATACGATTTGTCGACACTAACGAACATTTTAATTTGTTTCGATTACGTATTAAGAACTCCGTTATTTTAAAGATATTTATAAAATATAAAAAAAGAAAGAAACACAGATGCAGTGAAAAGGTAAAAAAAAAGAAAAAAACAAATTTAATGAAATAAAATTCCCGCTTAAGTTTTGCCAACATATGCATTTAATTTATACAATAATTGATCAAAAATATCTTTTGAACGTACGAGTATAAGTTTAGTTCGTCAAAACATTTTTAATATATATATATGTATGTAATCGTACACTTATTTTGTATATCCTAAATATAAACAAACAATTAATTTATACTGTAAGATTGTTGTTTTTAAATTAGGGTTTGCCAATCAAGTTTTTAATTAACGCTTTAGAAATTAAATAAAAAAAAGCGTTTGTCGAGTATTTAATGCTTCAATTGATATGAACATGAATGAAATTAAAACATCGTACTGCAAATTATAACATTCATATAATAATACAAGAAAGTGAATACATCTTTTTAGTTTATTTTTCTAACAAATATTTTACTTTATAATGCTTTTTTTAAATACAAAACAGTTAAAAGAATAGCTCAATATCAATGCTTTTTATTAATGCAGCAATTTTTGGCCAATTTTGAGTCTTTTTTGACTCCTCAGGGCGATTAAAATAGTCACTTATCATCTCATTTTTGAGTCGAAAATGAATGTTTTGTCGGGAGAAAATTGTACCCTTGCCGCGACTCCGCTGAACGAATCATTTATGACTCCCCTGAACGAGTCATTTGTGATTCCGCACACTAAACGAGTTTTACTTACCTTTTTATTATCTTTACAATAATAAAAATATTGTATTTTGTTTAAAAATGTAAAATAAAAATATTGATGAATACTGAAGGAATTCTTTTTTTTATATGTATATTATGCGCCTTTTTATTGATGAGACAAGTTTCTGGTGGAATGGACTGGAATGTAAGGAGCAGTTTTTTGAAGATGGACTTCTTCTAATTTTTTTTATAAATTGTAATTTAGAAATACCGCAAATTTTATTTTAGAATTTTTGTCCTTCGTTGGGATTATAACGAAATGCAGAAGCAAACAATAAAATATGACGCAAAATAATTATAAAAGCAGTCATATTTCGAACGTCTGCACGATTAATTTATGATTCCGCACATTTAATCAGTTTTTGATCACCCAAAAGAGTCGTAAATTCGAGGACCACGTTACCATTGTTGACAATAGATTAAAACAATACGCTCATAGTGGCCGTAGTTTGGGTTGAAAATGAGCCTGAAACATTAATTCGTCGATGTTCGCAACAATTGGGCATCACCCAAGACACTTTGTGCAATACTTTGCATAAAGATCTTCTTCTTCACGCTTAAGTATAAAGTTTATCTCTTTCAAGAATTCAAGTTTGTGAATTGATCGTTTGAAAAAATTAAACGAAAACCACATATTCTTCAATAAAATCATCTTTAATGATGAGCCTCATTCTAAATTAGGCGCTTATGTAAATAAACAAAAATTGTCGCATATGAGGTTCACAAAATCCACTAACGGTCCTTGAAAAACCATCACATCCAAATAATGTGACCGTTTGCGGTTAGGCGGCATCATCAGCCCATATTTTTTTGATAATGTTTGAATTCTCTACCAAACTATAAAACCGAGGTTTTGTGGCCACAATTGGTTAATGTTGACATCAGTGAACTTTGGTTTTAGCTGGATGGCACCGTAATCCACTTAGTCATAGTATAATATCTCGATTTTGCGCTGTAAATTGGCAGCCCTGTCTTTGTGATATAACGCCTCTGGATTATTGTCTCTGGAGCCATTTGAAAGGCCAGGTTTACGTGAACAAACTACAAGTAACTGACGCTCTGAAAGATGAAATTCATCGCTGCATTGACGATATAGGTGAAGCTTTGTTTAAATGTAGCTTAAAATTTTGTGAAAATAGCGGACTTTTGCCTACGTGCTAGAGGGGAACGTTTGCCAGACATAATATTCCATTATTAATTTCCATATTTTTGCTTTACATTGGTATTCATAAAATTTAATTTGTTGGAAAAAAAATGTGTCTTTAACACAATTTTCTTCCAAACTTCATATTTGGCCACCTGTATACCATGAAAACATTGAATTATATAGCCAAGAAAATAATTATGTGAAATAAATTAATAATTATACGTGTTATTTATTTATTTATTTAAATTAGAATACAATATTAATATTATATATCATTGATACGAGACGAGTGACTAAATCCTTTGGTCGGTGTAGAGTCACAGACCAGGGCCTCTGGTGGCTAGACCAGCAGTCTAGTCCACTACAACCTAGACACTCAGGTAGCTATGTGTTACTAAATAAAAAATATTAAAAAAAAGTTTTTTTGTGCAGTCTTTCAAAATTATAATAATTTCTTTTAAAGTACTTAAGGTCCGTTTATACTATTCAATAAACATTAATATTTTAATTGGAGTTTGTAAAAAGAAACTAGTCCTTTAGCTACTAAAGCTTTCGACTCATAATTAAAATTAGAAAGAAATATTTGAAATTTTAACTGAATTTTTACTATTTTGTGATTATTTATAAAAAAAATTATTTGTTGCAGTACACAATGTTATAGTGTAAGCACTTGATAAAAGTTGTCGATGTATTCACCGAATCATTATGTATATTAAAAGAAATAAAAGTATTACATAAGTGATAACGATGTCTAAATTAAATTGATTAAATTTGAGTGATATTATAAAAATATAGATCAAGATCCCCGATGAAGTTAATAGTCTGCAGTAGAATGAACGAAAATAGAAATACTTGGTGAAAGTGTTTATACAATTTGTCTCAATAAGAAATAATTATAATAATAATAAAATAATTTTATTGACTTTCTTCACTTAATAAAAGTTATAACAAATCTTTTGAGCTTATTGTCCTATAGTAACGTGAATATATAATTATTTGAAATTATTTTTTTTTCCTGACGAAACTCCACAAAGCAGTAGCGAAATATCAAATTATTATAATTAAATTGTTATAGTTTTTTATTATTATGTGGTTAGAAAGGTGTCGCAATGTATTTAGCAATGAAAAGAACAATAATTTAGATGATCCAGATGGCTTTCAAGGGTATGGAAAATCTAAAAGTCAGATTATGTAGATTTGTAATGATGAAAATAATTTTAATTTCCACACATTCAAGAAAACAAAAGTAGTACTGAATAAAGTTGAGTCGCTCATGTTCTATTTAAAATTTTTATTTTATACCCGTACTGTACCATTTAAATATTTTCTATTATAATTTTTAAACACGTCAAAACTTATTAAACATTTTAATATCTATATTTTAATTAAAGCAGGTGCCATAAAATATAATATTCTTGAAATAAAATATAGGAATAGAAAACATTTGTACCACAATAAGTTTTTCATACCTATAGAATTCAAAAAGTTAAACAAAATGTATTTAAAAGTACGAAAGTCATTTTAATATGCAAGGCTTTACGGTCACATTATGAAAATATTTGGCTAGAAAAGCTTAACCACTATACCGTTTTTTATTTATTTTTTCTTTTATTTAAAGCAAAACTTTTGTTTGATGTAAATATTTTTTTAAAATTTTTTTCTTAAACCAACAATAACAAATAATATTAAAATATTTACTGCCGTATTCATAAAATATATTGTAGGTTTACTGAGGGTTTTTGACAAGTGTTGAATAGAAAATTGGCAAATAAGCCTCGAATTAATTAATTGCACTTTTAGTAATAAAAATATAGAAATAAATGTTTTTATTAAATAGTGGTTGCGCTTTTTTTAAATAAAATTTTTGCCTAATGTGATCGTAACTTAATTCATATATATTTTTATATTAAATTGTTTGTTATACTTATAAATAAATATGTATATACATACATATCGTCACAATAATTAAAGACCGCTGTAACTGACAAAAAATAAAAAAAAATCGGTCCCAGATTTCTATGATGAAAAGAAATTCACTTAAGCCATCTCCGCCTTAAAAAATACCAGTGTCTTCTTGCTACTTTCATACTGGTTTTTTTGCTTTGGTGAACATTAAAAGATTCTTAACTCCTTTCAGGTAGCGCTTTGGTAGCCGCAAAAACAAAAAAATCCCGGACATACATATCGTCGCAAGAATTAAAAAGCGCTGTTTTGCCAGTTACAGGGAATGTCGGGGAAATTTTTATTTTTGTGGCTACTAAAGCGCTACCTGGAAGCAGTTAAGAATCATTCCTAGAAAGTTCATATGTTTTGGAAAGTTGTTTATTGAAATATTAAATACATTTTTGTAGTTCATTATTTCCTTAAACTTTGAACGGATTGCTACATATGGATATAAACAGAGGAAAAAAGGGTATGCCTAACCTGGGCGGCCCAAAACAAGAGAAGAAGCTGTTGCTGTCTAAGGTCGTTAGATCTATTGCCATGTATGCAGCTCCTGTATGGGCGGAGGCTTTTGGCAGGAAACCTATAGAATGGGAATAGGCGGAGCCTACACAAGGTGTGCTCTTAGAGTTGCAGCAGCTGCTTTGGTAGTCGCGGGTATGATGCCGCTACAGTTTGTAGCGGATATAGAAAAATGAGAATATGCTGCAAGGAGAGCGGGTGTAGCGCACCCTGGCCATTCCAGTGACAGCGCAATTGAAAGATGGCAGCATGATCGGATCACCTCCACAAAAGGAAGATGGACTTATAGACTCATACCGAGTTTGGCGAATTGGGCAGGGAGGAAACACGGGCGGGTAAATTTTTACTTGATCCAGTTACTGATCGGTCATGGATGCTTCAGAGCATACCTTTTCAAATACGGGAATGACGTTAGTGATGTACTCGTATGTCCAGAGTGCCCAAGCGAAAGGGAAACAGCGGAGCATGTCTTTTTCTGTTGCCCACGATATGAGAGTCAACGATGTTCCCTGAAGAGAGCTATAGGATCCCTGATCAAGCCCAATAGCATAGTTGAGTTAATGTTAACATCGGAGGAAAACTGGGACTATGTTTGTGCCATTGAAAAGGAAGTTCTACTACAGCAGAGAATAGCGGAGAGGGCAAGATCTGCGCAACCGTAGAGCAGCGTTAGCTAAACACCACCCCCTTGAAGTAATACTTAGCAGTGGTTCCAGGGGGGATGATTGGTTGGAAGAAGGATGAACGAGGGCAGGGTTTAGCGCGTAGGCGCCTTGAGAGCGTGGATAAATCTCGAGGCGAATCGTGCATATTGGCTGCCCGGGCTGCCAATATCTTATTAAGATTCCCTAGCCTTAGCTCGTACAGCTAAAAAAAGGGGAAAAAGGTAAAAAAATCACATGTTTTACGATTTTGGTTTTGAAGGTAAAGTTTTTTTATTTTCTATCTTCTCAATTTTTGTTCTTTATAACAGGAGCTATAGCTTTGCCTTAGAAAGTAAATCAAAATTCTGAACCGTTTGCAAGATATGAGCCTGAGAAAATGATCACCTTTTTGCAAAAATGGCACCGATTAAAAAAAATTGCTATTAAAAACCTATTGTAATTTTTTCATTTCTTCAGTCTTTTTTTATTATCACTTTAACATCTAAAAATATAAACAAATGCAAACATTTGTTATTTGAATGTGTTAGTTAGTTTGAAATTAGTTACAGCTTAGTTAAACCTCATTAAGTGAAAACATTACCTGCTGAAAGAAGCTATATGTGAGTAACCTAAATATGCACTGAAATAAGTTGACACTTATGGCGTTTTCGTTTCTACAAAAATATGTAACATTTTGTTATTATACATATTACATAAAAATACCAATTTTTTAATTGTTGCTATAGAGGATATTTTTTTTAAAGAGGAATATTTTGTCAAGACGAGAAAGAAAAATATATGAAAGTCAACATTTTTTGGTAGAAATGAAAACGCCATTAGTGATCGTGTTCCAATAATTTTACATAATTAACGGATATCTCTTACTTTATCATAAAACAAAAGCGATTATTTTATGACTTTATCACGATACCTTTTTATTAATTTTCGAATATTTTTTATAAAAATACTTATGTATGTATTATATTTTAAAAACGTATCGTAACAAAAATTGATTTTCCCTCTTATATCGCCAATGTTTCGAAAATAATCAGCCAGGCCCACGATATCGAATCGTGTAGTTTTAAGCGACAAACAGCTGATTTGCGGCACACTAATTTTTGTGTCGCCAAAAATAAATGCGACTGGTAACACAAAATTTTTGTACACACATATACATAAATAAACAAAATCGGAATAAGTTTGTGTACTACATTTCTGTCAAGTTAAACTAGCACACGGTTGCATTTTTTACTGTACAATTTAAGCATTTCAGCGCTTTTTTCGTGTAAATTAGCGATTATTTTTTGATATGTTGATATGGCAGTTTTGTTGTTTATTTGCATTACGTTGGTGACGTAAAGCAAAGCGAACGATAAAGTGACAATTAGTGGGCCGCAGTTTAGATTCACAGTGAGTGACTGAGTTTCTTTCGCTTAAGTTTTCTTTCGATATCGTGGGCCTGGCTGAATATATCGATCTCCTTTTAATCGATGCTCTTTTTGTTAATTGTTACTTAGCGATTACACATGCAAGTGGAAGTGCGAAAAACTCAATACACGAACATTTTTACAAACTTCTAGCTTAACTGGCAAGCATACTCGAGCTGCCAGATTTCATGATTTACCTTCATGCTGACGATTTTACGATACAAAAATATCAAATTCAACATTTTAACATCGCTTGCTTGTGTAACACAGTCGACAAACTTTCAGCACTTTCTAATAATTTGTTAACATTTTCAGTGATAATACGTATTTGGTAATTGCATGCAAGTACTAACATGTGAAATGACAGGACAAGTGTGTATAAGAAAATACTTTTTATTATAGTTTTCGCCAAAAAAACGGAAGTAATATCACTTTAGTAATTTTAAAAAATGTGCGTGTTAAATTTGATAAACGAATTAAAATTAGTAGTTCAATGGTGTTGGGTGCATGGTAATGAATCGAACACAGCTAGGTTAAAATCCAGCAGAAGACAAAAAAATAAATCATGAATAAAATGAATTTAAAGCAATATAAAAAAAAAAAATAATATGCTAAAGTAATAATACGAGTATAATAAAAAGTATTTTCTTATATATATATATATATGGGATATTCCAAGTCAAATCAACCAATGGTTTTAACCTACCCCCTCCGAATTTTATGATTTTTTGTACAAATATAGTATATCACAGAACTAAATTAAATACAAAGTTTGGAGGCACTGATACATCTGGATCCGGAAATATGAGGTCTTGAAAATCGGAAAACAGTACAAAAATGCACAAAGTTACACTTACTTAATTGTAATTTTCTTGAAAAGTATTATAGCTACGCATCTCGTAAAAGTAGCATTTGAAAGGGTATTAAATTACCTTTGATTTAATATGCAACATGATTTTTTCTTTGAAAAATTCACTAAATCTTGTATGATTCCTTTTTAATATTGATAATGGTTCGCTATTATTATCTTTAACGAACTTTGGAGATGGAAATATTTGCTGCCACACAAACTGAGTAACAGGTGAGCTTTTATAGTTCTTTCTTGAGTAAATAATAGTCGGTTTTGATTGTTTCGTATGAAAAATATTCGCTAAACATTTACAAAAAAAAACATAATAAAGTAGACCTTTATTTGCCATACCTATTTTGAGTTAAAGTTTACTTAAATTTTTTTTTTGCATATGGGCAAATATCTTCATTGAAAGTTGTGGTCAAGCAGGTACAAAAATATGTGTAAGTATGTATGTGTGTGTGTTTTTTAATAATAAGCAGACAAATTTTACTTCACATAAAATATTAGAAAACAAAGTCAATTTTTTTGCCTTTAATTTCAGAAACCCTAAATGAACGTTTGGCATTGCATGGCCACACTTTAAACATTTAAAAGTATAGTGGTGTCAGTCAAGTCCGATTATATGATGCTCTCTATGTTTTAATTATATTCCTATGTATATAGTATACAACATATTCATACACACATACATATGTATGTATGTACTCCTGTAAATATTTATTCGGCAGCTATTGATATTCAACAAATTTAACGGTAAGATAAACTATAACTATAACAACATACACAAATATCTTAGAATTTATATGTTTTTATATAAAACCATACACTACATACGTATGTATGTATGTATGTACAATACATATATACTTGAATATGCATTTATAGGTATGTACATGCATACTAGTAGGTATACAATATAATAAGAATCTAATTTAAATGAAAATTTCGTATGTTTTGTTTTAATAAGTAACTGTAACATAATTTTGTAGGGTATATAAATTATAACAAAAAAAAAAAAAGAATTCGCGGTATAAAAATAAGATAAACCAGCGTTTTTCATTTAATGATTGTTTTTAATTCTCTGTTTGGTATTTTTGTTGTAGTTTTTATTATTGTTGTCTGCCTTAATTTACTCTCTTTCAATTTGTTGTTTTTGTATTTAATACAACATTGTGGTGATCAACAGTTAAACGATATAATCCTGCTGTTGGTAATTTCGATATAAAAAGCTCTCACCTGAAATCGATGCTTTCATTTGTTTTTAATATTCATTTAATGAAACAACACTCTTAATAAACAACTATAACAACTTCCAGAATTTAATTGCTCCACAAAAAACATTTTCGGAAACATTTGTTTTTTTTTAACTTTGATAGTGAATTTTTGTTTTTTTTTTATTTAATTTTAATGACACATATCAAAACGTTTTACAAGTAAACTAGTCAACCGCCTTTAAAAACGGACGTGTTTGTGATTTATTGTAAATTTTCATTAAATGAATTAACAAAAAAGAAATAAAAAAATTAATAAAAAAAACTTTAAAATAATCTTCGCAATTCATATTGATGAAATAATAATAAAAAAAAAACTAAACGTGCATATATTTTACAAAAATTAAAAATAAAACAAAACAAAAAAAAAATTAATAGAATACGAGTAACAACAAATATTTAATAAAGTAAAGAATCCACTAAAATGTTTGTACAGGTAAGTTCGATTGAGAAAAAAAAATTGAAGGATTTTAACGGTTTAAAAAATTCATAAACGCTTACAGATATATACATACATACACACATACATACATACATACATACATACATACATACATACATACATACATACATACATACATACATACATACATACATACATACATATATATATATATGCATTATTAATCATATAAGTTGATGTTTTCATTAAATTTTAACTAAACTTTGCTTGATGAGATGTGATCCAACTAAAAATAAAGTGTTACAAATCTTTTAGTATTTCCGTATTTCGATAACACATTGTTTTTTAATTTTCGCACTCATTTGCTTTGTTTTACGTAGAGTAAATTTTACCGACATACCTACGTATCTGCATGTGCATATGCATGCATGCGTGTATACGCCGATTAAAAGACCGCAAGTGTGTTTTAAATGCATTAAAAAGTATTTCCATTATGTAATTCTCTTCTAAATCGTTAACACAATCGAACACGGTTTTAACAACAACACAGGGAACGGCACAAATTCATTTGCTTTTAGTGTATGATGAGGGGACTATAGACTATCCAACAAGTCGCTTGATATGTCAAATTTCTGTGTAGAGGACATACTACCGGTTAAATTGCGATTACGATTAATAATCAATTACATTACTTTTAAAAAGAATCGTCATGATTAGTAATTATAAAAATAGAAATATCTGGTTAGTAATTGATTGATTGATTCAGACTAATAATCAAAAACTAATCACAATTACCTTTAACGATCCTTTTTGATTACTTTCAACAACTTAATACAAGTTTCATATATTTATTTTAATAAAAACATTAAGCTAGAATCTATGAGTGCATGAAATTGTTTCAGAAAGTCAAATTTTGATTTTAAATGACGTATTTTATGTAGACAAGACAGTGCAAATATTAGTGATGCTTTTAACTTTATTGATTTTTAATACAGATGTTGAAAGTATTTAAAAAGAATCGTTGAAAATAATTGGGATAACTTTTTGATTACTTTTGATCATTGTTAGTAATTCTGATTATTTTTTGATTATTTACAATTCTAATCAATTAGTAATCATGCAAAACCATAAACAATCGTAATCATGATCACTATTTCGCTCTTAAAAACAGTAGTCATTATGGTTACTAATCATTACTTAACAGGTAATTTCAAAAAATAAAAAATAACCACACCACTGCAGTCGTACATGTCGTCGTTGACGACTAATGCGGATAAATGGAATAAGAGGGCAAAAAAAAAAATTAAAAAGTAATTCTGTTTCATCCAAATAAGATGACAATTACAAACAATGCAATAATGGTGAGAAAAGGAGAATATGATAGAAACTGTTGTGTGACTTTACTTCGGCTAACTCATACAAGTGTATGCGCATACATATGGAAAAAAGTAATTTCAGTATGTGATTTCTTGAAAAGTGTGAGTTAAATAGTTGATGCCCGCTGTGGAATATGCACAGGCCCCAAAGAACTCTGATGAGACTACCGTAGCTGGAGTCGAAAACATATATTCAGTCTGGCTAGTGTACTATTCCTTCATGGCTATCATTTCTCCCTATGATCATCAAAAATATTCATTGCAAAAAATATATAATTTTTTATAGAATTTAACCTTGATCTAATTAAAGCGTTTCTAACGAAAACAAAAAAAATTATCATACTTCTTGGGGCTCGAACTTCGGGCCTCCAGCACATAATAAAAAATGTATTGCTTATGGGGATAAGTAATATGTCTCTATGGCTGTTTCGTCTTAGCATAAGATACTCATCAAGAGCCTTTTTCCCACATATGGTAAACAAAACTATAAATTCTTATGTTCAAAAAGTTATATACTAAATGAGAATCATATCCCAATGAGTATATAAAAACAAACAAAAGAATTTACAAAGCAATACATTTCTGTTTTTCAAAACAGATATGCTTATCCCCATAAGCAATACATTTCGCCTAAATGGCGAAACATATTTTTTTTTTGATTTTTAATATTTCAAAATTATAAAAAAATAATTTTACAGTTTATTTATAAACAATAAATAACAAAAGTCGGAACTAACAAAACAGAAACTAAAAAATAGTTAATAGATAGTTATAGCTCTTTTTCATAATCATAATTAACGCTGTAACTGCTCTCAGCTGGTATATGAAATGCAATTCTGCATATATCGTAGGCATGCAGAGAAGATAAAATATCGACTATATTTAAAACGATCTACATATACTGTAATTAACATAAAAGCTTGGAATTTAAAAAAAAAACTGGTTTTATTGTTTAAAAACTGTGTAAAATTTTAATAAGAGAAATTCTTTTTGGTTATAATTTGATTATAATTTAATTATAATTTATTTTTATAGCAATTTGAATAAATGGCTGTAAAAATAAAATTATTCGATATAATATTATCGATGAAACCACATCGCTACTGCATTTTCTGCTTTTTGTGCACTTACAAACACTTTTTGGGCTCAGTAAAAATTGTAATATTTTAAAAGTTTTAACTTTTATCACCAGATTTTCAACTGATAATTATTAAAATTCTATATATTTTTATTTTTTAAGTTTTGTGTTATCAATTCAAAAATGTTTAACTATTCAAATCTAATATATAAAAATGAATGTACAATTTGATGTCACCACTAACCGCGGAAAGGGATGGATCAATTTAAGCCAGGTTATGTTGGGGATAGTGTGTAGATTGTTTATGTGAAGTTTGCGCGAAATCGGCCCATTGGTTCCGGAGATGTGGCATTTAGATTTTCGTATAGATGCCTATACAAATTCAATGTAAAATTTTTCCATATTATGCTTAACTTATATCTTGAGAGCTGTTAAAGCTAAATTTTCTAAAAAATTTTCTGGTCTGAACGACTTCATTGTCAAGGAATATCATCAATCAGAAAGTGGGCGTGGAACCTCCCATGCAAGTTAAATATTAATTTCTTTATATCTTGAGAAGTGGTAAAGCTGAAGTTTCAAATCATGAGTCGAAAAATGTGTACAATTGGTAGCGGTAGGTGTAGCGAAGCACGCCGGGTTTAGGCTAGTAGAGTATAAAATGTAAACAAATTCAAACAGCTGTTCTTGGAATGTGTTAGTTCGTTGGCAATTGGTTACAGCTTAGTTACCCATAATTAAGTGTAAACTTTTCTTGCTGAAAAACATGTGAATAAATTAAATATAAGTAGATGGATAAAAAAGTTAACACTTAGTTATCATTTCTAATAATGCAGCAATTTAAAAAAACTTTGGAAATATGTATGTAATTGGGGTATTCACAAGGTGTGATATTTTGTCTTATTATTATAAAGTTGTAAGTTTTTTATTATAAAGAAACATTTTTTATTAATAAAAAAGCAACGACTTTTGACGCTATAACATACCTTGTGTAAATTACACAAATAGGTACATAATACAATGTGTACATACCTATATACATATGTATCTTTTTATATTTTAATTGGAAAAGGTAACAAAAATTAATTCTTATTTTGTTTGATTTCAGAGAACCCTTTTTTCAACACTTTTAATCATATATTGTATATGCGCATTTTATGTACCGAAAACATTGGCCACACATTGTTCTTTGGATCGCATGAAAAAGTTTGCAATGGATGCCTGTGAACATTTAGGTGTCAGAGAACGACGTTCAATCAGATTTGGACCACGGAATAGCCACAGTAAGTATTAAAAATATTTAAGTAATTAAATAATAAAATAGGAAAAATAAAAAATAATAAAAATTATTAATTAAATATAATGCTATTTTTATTATATCAACAATATAAATATAAATTAAGCAATAGCAGAATAAAATTAAATATATGTACATATAGGTATACATACATATATACACGAGTATTTAGTATATGTTTAATAAGGTCACAAAGTCAACCAACTTGAGTTAATTTACGATATTTTTTTATTTTGACTATAAAAAAAATAAAAATTGCATTTTTATTATTTTTTACATAAAATCTGACTGCATGAAAAAACAAAAATTTCTCAGTTACCAACTGCTTATTATTTTTATTTTTATCTTTTTTTGTAGTAAAACTTTAGATATCTGTCTGTCTGTCCGTCTGTCTGTCGTCTTTATGTCTGATTACTTTGCTCACTCTGTAAACAAAAAACCGGAAATTTTGCTAATTTATTCAATAAATAAATTTGTATTTTCTTTAAATACTCGTACTTTACTAATTTCTATTTAAATTTATGAAATATTACAAACATACATACATATTTGTGAATTATTAAAAATGTATCCTCAAAACTTATTGTATGTACGAGTAAATAAATTTAATTTGTGTTAAGAAATCATGATTCTTGTCACATTACTCGTATTTCACTTACAAATGAATACATGCATAGTGTACACATATTTACATGTATGTATGTAACTGTCACCGGAAATATGCAAAATTTTAATTTCTGTTTTATTTTTTTTTTCTTTTTCTAATTTTAGCTCCAAAATATTGGGTCAATGTTAGTCGTGGCAATTATCCCTTCGGTGGTTATCTAAAAGTAGGCCAAGAGCATTACAACAAACTAAGTCTTCTCGATGTGAGCCCCCGTTACAAAGCCAAAAAGTTTACTCACATTATGCATGAAAAAAAGATGCGCAGCAAACGTGAAGATAACAACTATCACTACTTTAGTAACAACATATCCTATTGCTGTTACCACAAATGTGAAGAGGATTTTTTCTGTGATTAATGATAATCACCATCACATTCCATACAAACAAAAATAAGCACTTGGTTATATTAATTTAAATAAAAGCCATTAAAAATTGCTTACAAATTTAGAAATGCTGTTAAAATTTAAATTTTAGCCAACTAACTGTTAAACATTAAGTTAAAGTAGAAAGACTTGTTCATTCAGTATGTACCTTATTAGAATTAAATAAGCAATTTATGTGCACGTATGGTATGTACAGTTAGAAATTTTGCCAATTAATAAAAAAAAAAGAAATAAAAAGAAATATTTGTACGTACGTATTTGTGTGCATATTTTTAGTAAATTAAGTGTCAGTCAGTATTATTATGAAATTCCACACCTACCCCCTGTTTCATATGGATCATTTATTAACGATTTACTCTTTCATAAAACGCTCTTTATTTTATAATAAGATTATTTTATATCTGTATTATACATAAGTATGTCTAGCTAAGTTCAATTTGAAATAAATGTTTGGAATTTATTTTAAATATATACGTGTATCGTCACCTGAAATAAAAAAGGTGTCATTAAAATATTTGTTTTATTATTTAAGATTCACTAAATCACATTGTATGTGTGCAGGTTACATATTACAAAATTCAAAATAAATGTCGTCTGACACAATTTTTGTAGCAGAATAAAGAAAAGATGTTTCTCTTGCCTTTAATCTATTACAAAAATGTCGTTACACGACGACGACGTAGCCATCTGGAATATGGCCTTATTTATCAGCAAAAGCTTATATTGAATCATGTTTGTTCCCCAAATACTCAGTTAGGAGAGAGAAAAAAAGAGTAAAATAGAGATTAAAGTGACAGTATGTAGCATCGAACCATCATCCTAAGGTAGTCCCAGTTTGAACAAAATGGCGTAAGCTAGTTTGGAGAGAAAATGGAACGGCTCGAAAAATGTTCCATAAAATAAAGTTAAGAGTTTGACCAAAGCAAATACGATTTTTTCTCTTCACATTTATGTACTTAGAGCATCGAATTTTAATACTTATAGAGGAAAAATTGAGTTGAAAACAAAATTTTTCTTCGCTTCACCCTAAAGTACAAATTTTATTTGAATTTCTCAATATCTTTTCTAAGAAATTAAAATTTTTTCTTTCTTTTTTTAACCACTTTTTTATTTTAATCAGATATTTTTGATAAATAGAAATAAAATTTATAAATCTCAGAATTTCCCACGAAATTGTAAACACAATACAAGACATGAATTGTGATGTAAAAAATATTCTTTCTATATCTAAAAAATTTTAAATCGTGTTTTGATTTTCTTGTTTTGAAATGTTTCGCCGTTTTGTATTTCAGAGGACGTTATACGTACGTACATATAATTCATTCGTATTTAGGATAAAAATTTATGTTAATTAAGAGCATTAAAAAAATTCAATAAAGTAATAAAAAACAAAAGAATTGCATAAATAATACGAGTATCAAAAATATATTTTTATTTATTTATTTTTGTTTTTTTTTTTTCTTTTTATAATTAAGTCCATCCAGTTTTTGTCTTTTTTATATGACAGTGAAATAGCATATTTTGTATTAAAAATTAATCTGCTGACAAGTGGATTGGTATTTAAAAGTGAAGAATGCATTAGCAATGCATTTTTCTTACAAAATGATCAATGAATTTATACAAACAGCAGGGTATACTCTTTTCGATTGCACTAGGTAGATGAAGAAACGATAAGAGCTATCACAAATACTGGGTGAACTAACAGTGGATAGTTTAATTAATAACATGATGAGCAAGGAGTAAACCTGGAAGGCTGTACAGCGAATAAACGAGTATATTCTTCGGAGAAAAAAGCGAGACTTGGATGAGGCTCAGAATGTAGGCGTATATTAGGATAAAGTTATTTACTTACAGGATATCCTTCTCGAAGTAATGCTGGACGCGTGCCGAGATCGAAATACTCTCCACGATGAAATTAGGTTGGTTTTTAGTCAGCATACCAACTTGGGGAGTCAGACATAACACGAGATGCGACGGCTCGGCGATGTATGCATAAATGCATTTCCCCCTGACCACAAAAAAAAAGGAATCGTAAATGTCCAATTTACATTGGCCAATATCTTTTATATTTGCTTTTTTTATATTGAATTGTATTGAATTTATTTTATTTATATACATGTATACATTTATGAATTACAAAAATATATATTATTTATAAATGAATTTTGAAATCGAATATTTGTAAACTGTTGCTATTTGTTTAGACTATACTCGTATTATTAAATGACATTGTTTATTAAAATGCATTGTACATTTACTGTAAATATAAGTGCCTAAATTGTCTTCCCTATGCACTGTTTGTGTGTGTGTTCGTTATTTTGTCGTTAATTTTGGGACAAATAAATTTTCATGTTTTCCTATTTCCATAACAGAAAGATTTTATCATTCACTTGTCAACCACCAAACCATCACAATCATCAGAACGAAGACAATTTGGCAATTTGGAGCCTTCAGTATCCCTAAAAATTTAAGGTTTTTTTGGAATCATAATATGTACATATGTATTTTTAATATAATTATATAATATGTAACACAACTACATATATATGTATAAAGAAATAAGTACTTACCTCATATACATATTTCACATTAATGTTATAGTTTTAATATACATACATATACATACATGCATACCTATGTATGTATGTATATGCAAATATAAACTTCTTTATTTGAAAAAGAATATTCCTCAATTTTTTTTATTTTTTCTTAAACCAATACACCCTTTTTTATCCCCTTATAATCATTTATATTGGTGTCTAAACCCACACACCAATACAGTAAAAATAATCAACAAATTGCTTTGAATTCAAAATATTAAAATCATTATTTTGCGAAATAATTTAAATCATTGGCTCAATTGTTTCAAAATAAAATAATCTGCAGAAACAAAAATTTTGCAATTCATTGATTAGAGAGGTAAAAAGGCACATGTTTCGTTTAATTCTTTTTTTGCAATTTTCTTTAAATTGTAATAATAGAGGCAAAAGTTCTCAGAGTGGGCAAACAAACAAAACATTTCGAAAACGTTACAACAAAGTCATATACTTTTCAAAATTTTTTTAATGGTATTGTACATGAGCAAAACCAAAACAAATACTTTCTAAATGAGAAAGAGCGAAAATGAAACAATTAGCTTTTCGCTCTTGTGTTTGCTTTATTATTCCGTTACATTCGTATAATTTGCACTTTTTTCTCTTCTTCTTTTCTTTTTCTTCTCATTCATTTTTTGTTGTACCTACGCACATTTGAGTTAGTGTATTTGTAGTACTCAAAACAAAAACAATATACAAAATTAAATGGGACAGTCGTTTTCATTGTTTCTGTTTTATTTTTGTTTTACTCAATGTAAAGAACACAACAAAATGATATCAAACGTTTAGTTTTGTTTATTTTCCTACTCTGAAAGTTCTAAGAACATATCTCCACTAACAAAATTTAAGACATAGAGTTTATTTTCAGCGTTGTCAACTTTGAAATTTCAAAACGCACCAAAATGAAGAAAAAAACGCACCATTTAAAGAAAAACGCACCAAGTTCAAAATTTTTTTTATTTAAATGTTTGGCAAATTAATTTTGCATTTGTATTAGAAATATAGCAATATTATACAGTTTAGGGATTTTAAAAGTGAAAAAAAAGAAAATTAAAAATATTAAAATTTTTTAATTTCATAGATTCTATGGAAAATGTTTTAAAAAGATATTAACGTTTAATAGTAAGGTTCAATATTTTTCCTTTTTTTTAATATTTTAAAAAATTTATTTTTTTATTTTAGTGTAATATCGTCATTTTAAATATGTAAAAATAAACAGCCTTTTACAATATAATAAAAAAGAACTTAACAAGAAAAATACTTGACAGGTTTGTACATATGTAAGTTAAAAAGAGACCAAAAACTTTTAATAATTACTCCAAATTAATAAATCAGTACTATTTTTGCAAAAATTTTGCACCGTAGGTTGGAATAGTATTGAAACAGATGTATTTGTTGTACAATTTTTTTTTCTCACACTGAAACCAAAAGATGTGTTGAATTTGCTTTGGTGCCACCAAAAATTATAAAACGCACCGAAACTAAAAAAAAGCGCACCACGCACCAGCTACGGAATTTTTCGCACAAAAATTAAAAAAAAGCACCAAAAATGGTGCAAAACGCACCAAGTTGACAATGCTGTTTATTGTAACTTAAATAAAGCACTTTAGTTTATAGGGCAATATTACATTTAACTCCAATCTATATTTTTCCTTGATATCCGTTTAATATGCCTCTTTTAGCAAATACATGAACAATGCAACTTTATAATCGGTTTATAATTACATCTATCTTTTGTGTCAGCTTTGAACACAAACTTATTAGAATGAATTTTAAATATTTATTTTAAAATAACGTTTTTGTAAATGCAAAAATGTGTAGTAATTTTGAAGCCATTTTACAACACTAAAACATTAGAGTTGATTTTGTTACAATTATTATAAACTTTTGCAACGATTATTACTTTTATAAACATATTTTCAAAAAATTTTGAAGTCAGAAGACTTTACTTTCTCATATACCTCTCTCCATGTACTATATTATAATCCTTCGAAAGCTGTCGACTCCAAAGATGGCAAAACTTCTAGCTCTAATTCAGCAACATGATTTTTATTTTCACGCTCAAATACTCTTATCTATGCTCAATGGTAAAATTGAAGCCTTGAAGTTTAAGTGTCCATCTAGCCAATCTCCCAGATAAGTCCTTTTGACGCATTAAGCATTTAAGGCTTGCATGATCTGTTCCTACCCTAAATTCATGTCCCTCGATGTAAGCTCTAAACTTTTCAATTACAAGAATAACAGCGAAACATTCCAGCTCTTTTAATTAATAATTTCGTTGGGCTTTGTTAAGTTTTTGAGACATAAAAGCAATTGGTTTCTCATTACCTTCTGCATCTAGTTGAGCCAAAACTGCACCCACTCCAAATGTACTAGAATCACACTGAACAATAAATGGTTTGTCAAAATCTGCATGTACCACAATACTGGAGCTGATGTTAACTTTAATTTAATTAAGCTTTTTGAGCATCTTCCTTCCAGTGAAATGTTTTCTTTTTTGAAAGTAATTCCGTTAAATGAAAAGAAACTGTTGCAAATTCCTTTACAAATCTTCTATACCAACCGGCCATCCCTAAAAATTGCTTAAGTTGTCGAATAGACTTTTGTACTGGAAACTTCCTCCTCCAACAATGTATCCTAAATATTGAAACTCTTTAATGGCAAAGCTACCTTTTCGAATATAAATTTTTAAACCCGATTTCTTCAATTGAACTGCAACCTTATGCAAACATTCTAAGTGTTCGTCAAAAACAATAAGTAAATCGTCGAGGTATACAGAAACATTTGTTATTAAATTATACGGAATGACAATTGTGCATAGCACAATCCAAACGGCATTCTTATAGGTGGATATAATGGCCGATTAGGGATGGTAAAAGCTGTGTTTGGTGATAAAGATTCGTCCAGTTTAATTTGCACAAAAACGCATCTTTTAAATCGACTTTTAAAATAAAATAAACTGTAGGAAGTCTAGAAATTATTCCGTCAATGTTCGGTGTTAGGTATGTGTCCTTAATTGTCACTGAATTTACTTTACGACTGTCCACACTAAAACGTACCTTCTCAGGTTTAACAATTAATACACTTGGTGATGACCAAGGCGAATTTTGACATTTCTCTATGACACCTAACTTCAACATCCAATTTATCTCCTTAAATAACAATTTTCTCTAGCCGGAAATATTGGATAATACTTACTTACTTACATACTTACTTAGCTGGCCATAATAACTAGTTAACGGGTTTCGGCCTGCCTAAACACTAGTCTCCAAGCGTCTCTGCTAAGCACGCTTTCAATAGTTGATCACACCACTTGGTCACAGGGCTTCATCTACCTGGTCTTTCTAACGTAAACATGGACGTCCTCTACGCCGACGTCCAGTGACTTTCGCATCGAAAACCTTTTCCGCTGGAGCAGATTCTTCCATCCGTACAACATAGCCAAGCCAGGGCAGCCGCTGGATGTTAATATGCTGGACATCGTCTATGTTGCCGAGGAGCTCATTCAACTCATAGTTAGTCCTAATGGGAAACTCATCGCCTTACTTTACTGGACCAAAGATCTTGCGAAGAACTTTTTTCTCAAACACTCCCAGGACCGCTGTATCGGCACAAGACAGCGTCCATGCTTTCGAACCATAGAGAATCACCAGAAGAAAAAGCGACTTTTAGAGTGTTAACTTCGACGCACGAGAGAGGTCTCTGTTACTAAACTACCTATCAAGACCGTAGTAGCACCTGTTGGCCAGTGTAATTCTTCGCTTGATCTCCAGACTGACATCATTCTTGCTGGTAATGGCGGTGCCAAGGCAGATAAATTCCTTGACCACATCGAATGTATGTATAGTTGCCGGCTGTAACCTGGGAGCCGATACGTTCAACGTCCCTACTCGTCGACAACATATTCTTTGTCTTGCTCTCATTTACCGCCAGTCCCATTTTAGCAGACTCCCATTTAATAGCATATAAGGATGCGGTGACATCTCGCTTGGTATGCCTAATAGGGCGGGTCAATTTTTTTGCCTACTGAGCGTATAGCAAAATCGTAATCTACGGGAAATTCTAAGAACTTTTCTCAAAGAAACCATGGTTCTAAAATCAAAATCGAGCTTCCGGTTTTTTAAGAGAAAATTTGGTGCTCAAGTCATCCGAAAATAATGCTATTTTTTGGAAATGTTCATTGCAATTGGTGGATGGTTGACCTGTAACGCTGGAAGAGGGCTTATTATAAAGCTCTCAGCTTTCTATATCTGTCCTCATTTATAGAAAATTATTTACCCAAATAATGGTTTTGGCGGTTTATGTCAAAATAATAATAGTCAAACTTTTAAAAAATCTAAAACTGTTACGATTTTTCTACCTAAAACTTAAAAAAAAAAATTATTTAACTAAATTGGTATTCAAAATTGAAATAAAAAAAGTAATTGAACTTAAAATTGGTTGAAGATTTAACCAAAGAAAATAAATGCAAATAATTTAGTTTTAACAGTAGCTAACCGACAACAAAAACAAACCCTGATGTTACTTCAACACCACCTCGTATATAATTTCACCATGGATAGAAAAGAAGTACAAAACTGAAGTAATTAAAAAGTAGAGCGAGTCGAAAAAGTATTCAAATTGTGATGGTAGTGTTGGAAGTTTATAAGTCGTTAATAATAATAAATAAGGCTGTAGTTTTTTTTTAAAGAAAAATAATTAATTCGGACGGACATTATATTATATTTCTCAACCGTTATTTAATTTTCAAAACTCAAATTAATGAACTTTTAAAATAAATGAATTAATGAATATTTTGTAATAAAACATAAAAACTAATTGCTCTTTTTTATTCTTCTTACATATGTATATCTAAATAAGAAATAATAAATAATTTAAATTAGTTTTAATTTTACTGCAACAGCATTAGGTCCTCAAGCGCTCGATGACGATAATGGTTTGGGTAAATTAAAATTCTTCTAATATAATACAAATTCAAATAAATTATTAGAGACAAAAATATATGAATAATAAAGAAAAGTTAATTAAATTACAAATTGCAATAATGCAATTAATCAAATTTTATAAAATTGTAAATAAAACAAAAAAACTAACAATGTACAAAACTCTCTTATAATTTTTAAATTTATTCTACCTTTTTTCTTTTTTTTTTTTTTTTTTTTGACAAGACTTTCTTTTTTTTTTTTTTTGTTCTTTTTTTTTATATAACCAATTTCTAATTGGTTTTTTATTTTTTTAAATTCTACAAATTTTGTATATTTGTGCATGTTATTAAATTCATTTTCCAAAATTATTTGTCACGGATTATCGTTTTTCCTTTTTAACTTTCCTGCCTCATTTATGTCCTCTATTTCTTTTTTTCATTTTTTTTTTTTACCTCTTATATACAATTTTGGGTAAATTATAAAATAATTCCAACCTCCTATTAAAATTTCGGTATTCTTTCCAAAATTTTTATGTTGACTTCCTTATTTTCTTTGCCGTGTTTCTAAATTTTACGTAGCAATCATCCTTCTTTTTGGAATGATAAAAAACAGAATATCCAAAATTTGCGTAGAAAAGTAAGTTCTATTGTAAATTTAATTTAATAAAAAAAAATAGAAACTTCTTTTTTTTAACAAAAATTATTATACACACATATGAATGTCTAGTATTTTCCCATTGTTTCTTGCGAATGAATTAAGACCGAATAATTAAGGCCGAGTCACATAGAATCCGTCATAATTTGTACTTTGCCTTTTCCAACTGACAGCAACGTGTTAACGTATGTGGTAATTAGAATGAATACTTTGATGGATACTAAATCAAAAGTAAAAACTTTTTTAACGCATATTTTTGTAAGGTAATTTATGCCATTTTACCACTTGGTTACTTTTTTGTTAATTTGGTTACAAACAATTAAAGGCACTGGCAACACTGTTTGAAATTTTGCATAAAACTAACACATATTTTTAGGCTGAACAAAATTTCTTTATAGTTTTAATAGTTTAGACAAAAGGGTCTTTTGTGAGAGTCTAAAGCCAATGAATGTGTTTGAAATATACCACAAAATAATTTATTTTTTAACATTAAATAATATTATTAAATGCATTTCTTATTTAGTGTTGTCAGATTAGGGGATTGGAATTTTATTGGGGATGATTTTATTGGTGATTTTTAAAATTTGTTTGCTTGTTTAATTATATATTATAGACCATAGCTTGGGAATTTCGATTAGAATTAGAAATCATTACGATTAGAGAAATAAAATAATCTAATCATTAGAATTGAATTTTTATAAAAAAATTCAGATTACTAATTGATTAGATTAGAAATAATCAAAAATCTAATTACAATTAGTGACGATTAGCATTTCTAATCAAATCTAATCGAAACTAATCGAAAAAATAATTGATTAGATTTCTTGATTATTTTTGATTAGATTTGATTAGATCAACTATTTTTAACTATTTTTGTGCAAAGAAAATATTTATTTATCACATTTGTTGCTTTATTTACATAATGTAACAGTTTTTGAATCTGCTGATTCTGCTTATATGTATATAATTCAAAAAAAATTGACGTTAGACTTCATTAATACCAACTTTTCAAAAGAAAAGTCTGACAATGAATTTCGTCTTGGACTATTGATGATGCCTGCAAATGAGAATAGCCGTTCAACGGGTGCTGACGACGTCAGTGGGGTGTTAAATGATAGGAATGCTTCCTTCAAAATATTATATTTGGTCCAAATTTCAGGGCCGGTATCCGGGTCATTTAAGTAAGCGTAAAACTGATTTTTTATGGCATTTTTGAAACCGTTCGACTCGGTTGGTGTTACCGGGATTTTAGGAACGTCATCTTCTGTAACGAAAATAATATAAAGTTTGAAAAATCATGAAATACTGATAAAGGTACCGTCATCATCGAAATCATAAAATGAGTTGTCATTATTCATATTCGGCACGTCCGTTGCATTGTATAAGAAACCATTTTTGAACAAAGTGCATATAACTTCAAGCACCCTTTTGCTGATCTGCTCCTTAGTACAGTCCAGAGATGTTTTTTGGATAACCCGCAACCATTTCATTTTCACATTTGGAGTCAATACAGATGCCGCTATTGCCATGTTTACCTCTGGAGCCAATGTGAAATACAATTTAAACCTTACTCTCAATTGATGTTCTAATTGCACTGCTATTGAGCTGATATTTCCCAAATCCTCGGCTTTTCTGGATAATTTTAGCAGCTTGTTGCTCAAAAAAAGTAACGCAGGAATAATACAACCATACTTCACATTGGCTTCACCTTGGAGAAAGTCCAAATTTGGGCAATGGGCTCCATTAGTAGCTTGTAAGACTCTAAATATTGAAAATCATCAGCTGAAAAAGGAGGCAGAGTCAGTTCATTGGCAAGCTCATGCAATTTCTCCTTGAACTGTAGTATTTTTTCGATTCCAAAATTTTTAATTTTTTATAATAATAAATAGTCATCCTTGACGAAGCTACGCAATGAAGTACCGAAATATTAATTGACCTATAGCTCGAATAAAAGTTTAAATTTAATTATATATATTATTTAATTTTAAACTATTCTTATTTTTGTTAGATTTCTTTATTTGAATACAACCGTTATTACTAATAAAACATAAAATGAAAAAAGTACACAATTCGAAAAGTTGATTTACTATTGAATTATTATATATGAACATACATACATACTTATACTTACATACATATGTACATATTTCACAATAAAGAAATTTCATTTTTTTAAATGTTTATTTTTATCTGATTGCAAAATAATTCAAAAATTAAAAAAAAATAGAAGAAATTAAAGCTTAACCAGGAATAAAATATTTTTTATTTCAATACTCGTGTGATATGATGCTTTAATAGCGGGCAACACAATTTATGCGCAGGTCTCGTAAAGCAACATCGAGTTGTATTAAATAAGGTGATGTTGCCGGCCGGGCTAACTGTATATATATTTTGTTAATTATATGTATATAGTATTAGCGAAAGTTAGGCGAGATTTGAAATAAATAAAAAGATTCTTATTTATAAATATGTAAATATGGAAAGAACCACATTCAAAAATCGAACCATCCACTTTTACTGATGACTTATAGGAAATGAGGTTATTGTGATGGACCAGGGGTTTTTTGCAAACTAAAAAGTATGCATGTATGTATATGTCAAAACTGAGATAATATATGTTTTGCTGCAATTTAATTTTTAAATATTTTGCATGTAGAACTAAAATGTTGACTTTTTAAACCCATCACTGATTGCTCACTTGCGTTTTAACATTTCGTTTGAAAGAGTGCGAGACAATTTTAAATTGATAAACTTTATGCGTACAATTAGTAAGTTTTTATATACAGCCAACTTTAAAGTAAAAAAAAAATGCTGCCGTTAAAGTAACTGTCTAAGGTAATTTATAATACCCGCATTAGTTGAAGATTCAATTTTTCTATGCAAACATACATAAATATATAATTTTTTATTAGAAATATTTTTTGGAAACAGTTCAACCAATTCACAAAATTGTTAATTACTTCTCAATATCAAAAAAAAAAGGAAATAGTAGTCTACATTACCCGAATTTACCATATGTTGGTAACAAAATTGTTTGAACCGAATTTCAAAAATCAGTTTTTTAATTTGAGACCAATACTGAGGTGTAAACCCCTACTAAATGCAGTGCATTGTATTGGAATTTTGAAAAGGACAGTACATATGTATATTATTCTTATTATTATTAATTATTATTATATTATTATTAAGCGCTTTATAAATGAGACAAATTGCTGTGAATTGATCATTCAAAGGCCACTGTTATGCCTTTACCCTTAACTGATCAATGGCAATTGCCTCATCGCTGCATGTTAATTGTGTGGTGAGTGGCTTCGCTAAGTAGGTTTAGCTGTTATCTGTTAATGATTAAACAAAATACGACAGCGACTTCAGGCAAAAACGATTCTCAGAAAAAACATGCCCAAAATTAAAACGACGGCCGCAACTTCACGAACTGTCATTTATTGTTTTTGCATTTTTTGTATGTATAGCTATTAAAAATTAAGTTTATAAGAGTTTTTGCAGAGAATTGAATTTATATTTTATAATTTAATCATCTTTACACAATTTTTCAATTTGTTTTTCTAAAATATCACTCATTTTTTTTAACGAATTCTAAAATTTATTAATTTATATAAACTTTCAAATATTTTTTCGATTTTCTTTTGTTCTTATTTTTATTTGTGCCAACCACAAAAAACAAATGGGTTTGTTTACAAATGTATGAAATTTAATAAAAGTGTGGTAACGTTGTTGAGAGAATTTGTTTCTAAAAATTAGAGCATAAGAAAAATCGCTGTCAAAATAAAATAGATTGTATTTCACGACTGCATTCTCCAGCGTTTTTATCTGTCAATTTGTATGGAAGAAAACGTCATGCCCCAATTCTGTTTAATCATTAAGACTTAATATTCAAAATATCGTCGAAGGGTAAATTTAATTAAATTTGTGTACTTCTCTAATTACGAATTATTTGTTGGGAGAAAAAAAACAAAAAAAAAAAAAGAGTTACCGAGTAGGAAGAATACAACGATGTTTTTTCCGATGCGATAAATCGCGAACTTCCATCGATAGTTTGCGATGCATCAAATAAAAACATCGATATTTTCGATGCATAGTATACAATTTTTATATAATAGCAAAACAAATAAAAAATATACATTGTATGTATTACAAAAATGTTCTATAATTTAATAACATAAGTCCCAATATTTTTTGAAAAAAAAAATTCTTTAACCCTTTTAGCCTGCACTCTACTTTGCTGTGCGAAAACTGATGAAGTTTTTGAAAAAATCTTTTCAGATGACACGGAATTGGCAAGTATTGTTAAGTTTTCGTACGCTACATTGAACAATTTTAGAAATTGTACGTTACAATCGACGCATACTTCTAAAGGGACAGACATGCTTTCTTCATTTTTATTTGTTTTCCAATTTTTGTGATCTAATTTGTGATGGTGGCTTCAAAAACTAATGTCGTCTGTTACATTATCTGAAGTATCAGAGCCCGACTCGCCTGTTAAATCCTTTGCTATCATCTCTTGAATTTTTCCAACGGCTTTGGAACAAGCAATTCGGTTTACAAAATTTATTTTATTTAAAGCGTGGATCTAATATGCATTGATGCATTGATATTTTGCCACTGGCCTTCCCATTTCGAAAAATATAATCTGTTCTTTTTATTTTATTTGAATTGTGATAGTGTAACGGGTTGTTTTGGCCAGCTAAGTAAGTAAGTAAAATAGTGTAACATTTTGCATTCGAGTTTGTTTAGGAAAACTTAAATAAAAATCTTAAGACATGTAGAATAGTGTAAAATTATCTTAATCACAACATCACCTTATTGAATACGCTTTGTGCAACATTTTCCAAACTTTTTACTGAGAACATTTGTTTTGGTTTGTATTACTTACTCTCTGTCTCTCTATTGCACACACTAATGCAATCAACTTTATGAGAGTAACATGGCAACTTTATGTTTTTGTACATTTTATGAATTTTCCAACCAACAAAAAGAAATACAAACAAAAAAGAAATGACAAAATAAAATAGTTTTCTTGTATAAAATTGTTTGTTTGTTTGTTATTTTTAATTTTTCTTACATTTTCTTAGTTCAACATCTGAGAGTGTCAGTTGTTTTTCGTTTATTTTCTGCTCTGTTTGTGTAAATGTTTGTGATTAAGCAACTTCGACAACAAAAAATTCTTGTATTCGTTTTTCAACGGTCTCATTGAACTGCACGCAGTGGAATTTAAATACGGAAATCGCGAATAAAATTAAATGAAAACAAATTTAGGCAAAAACACATCATCAAAATAAATTTTTATATAAAAAATAAGTTAAAAAAAAATACTAAAGTTTTGATGTTTTAAATTTCAAATTAAAAAAAAAAAAGCAGAAAGGAAAGCAAAAATTTAGAGAATTTTTCTTTTTAATAGTGGTGAGTGAAATAATAATTTTCTGCAAAATTATTCACATTTTTGTGTCTTTTCTTAATATAATAAAATGTAAAATTCCATCATATGTGAATGGAAAAAATATGTATTCAATAGGTATTTAGAGTTAAAAAAAACAAAATTATAAATTTGGCAATTGTTTGTAATCTTGTGTGTTTGTATGTATAAAAGCCATATACATATGTATGCATATAAAAACAACATTTAGGATAAATTTTCATTAATTTGGATAGTACGAGTAAATAGAGTAAAAATTATATCAGTCTTGCAAATATTCTTATGTGTGTGTGGGTCTGGGTATGTATAGGTATTTCCAAATAAAACATTGTCAACATAAATTCTGAAAAGTAAAAAAGAAAAATTAAGAAAAAAAAAACGACAACATTTAGTGGCTGGTTTATCAAAAAAGAAGTCACTGTCTCTCTACAAAAAGGCAGGAAATAAAGAAGAAATAAAAAAAAAACACAAAAGAAGGAAAGAAAAGCAAAACCAAAAGAAAAAAGGACAAAGTGTGTCAGTAGATACAAACAAACCAATAATGAATGAAAACTGATGCTAAAGCAAGAAACACAACAATTAAAGGAAAATGATAACATTTGTGATGATAATGGAGTGGTGATATATCTTCTTGAATTCTTATACAAATATCCACAAACAATGTTACTCTTTTGAGGACAATATAATAATTTTGTATATTTTTAATGTTGCGTTTTCTATTTTATTTTCTCTCTTTCACCCTATGAAATTATCTTTCATAGCATCTATTAAAAAAACAGATTGAAATAAAACAAAATAACTTTCTTTCTGTCTTAAAACGCTATATAAAGTATGACTTAAACAGTATGTATATAAAACACAAAGAACGCTGTTGAGAGCTGAAGTCGGAAACATGTTCAGGTTGGCGGCCTATGTACAATTCCTTCACGGATGTCATTTTCTCCTTTGGTTTTTTTATATATTTTTTTTTATTTTTTGAGAAGACGAATTAATTAAGGCATTCTTAGACAAAAAAAATTACAACCAGTCTGGGAATCGATTTCGGGTCTCCAGAAACACTTCATTACTTTTTTATTTAATTTACAATAGAATAATAATAAAAATAAAACATTTCATTATTTCTCTTGTATACACACTAGCATATTAAATTGGTTTTTGATTTATTTTAGTCTGGTAGTCTGAGTTGTTAAATATTTAACATCCATCAAGCGCTTCCTATTTTTAAACCTAAATAAATAATACTGAATTTAATCAATTGTAATATGGTTTATGTTGGTTTTGGTTATATTTCGCATGCAATTGAAACTTAACCAAACCTCAGAAGAATAAAGTTAAAAAGGGTCAAATTGAACGATCTCGGTGACCAGTTCACATCAAGTCTACGTGAGATAACTATGCTCTCAAATCGCTAGCATAGAATAATTAGTGTGGCAAGTAGTGTCGTAATGTTGAAACCACATCTCTTTGGTGACCAACCCAATTTAGCTTAAAATATGTTAGTAATCATCGAACAAGCCATGATTTGGTTTCGAAATTAAACTGTAGGTCCCGGTACTCATGAATAACAATTGGAGCACACAATATGGGTGATTTTGCCGTAACTTTGAAAGAGGCTTGTAATGGCCAATTATATAGGCAACTATGTATCTAATCATCGACTTATTGTGCTGATGACATAGCCAACTTCAATCTCAATGAAATATACCCCGACGATGGCGTCTGCACAAAATCCACAACAAACCGTAACTTTTTCTGAATGCTTTGTCCTCTATTTTATCTCATTTGGATTGCTATTGGTCCAAATATGACAATTTTGCTTTTTCAAGTACTCATTTATCCAAAAATTATTTTTCAATACATTTTTTTTGTGTTGTCCAAACAGAATACCCATTGCTATGTATACGGCAATTTTATTAATTGCATATGTTTTCAGCGTTGTATTTGTTCATGGTGATTTGACAAAACGGACTGAATAAATTACAATATAGCCTTTATCAATATAGCCAGTATCATACATTTTAGTACTTCTTTACCCATTATTTATTTTTTCTTCAGCAAGGTTTTATTCTATAGTTTTTACAATCTGGAAAAATTCGTGTCTCCGCTGAGCAAGTGTCTAAAATTGTTGGGTTGAATATAAAATGGGTTTCTTTCATTTTGAAACAGAATTAATTACAGTTATTAATAATTCAGATGCTTTATCTCTTCTTAATTCTATTCCTTTGCTCGTTTTTTTTTTAGTACAAACTACAAGACTATCTATTTCCATACAAATATATTGTGATGGTTTGGCAATTACTGCAAGATTGTTTTTTGCAGTACGTAGAGGGTTAAGGAGTATACACATATACTCGTACATATTCTAATTATATCAGTTTTCTCTTTTCAAATATTTAAACAATCTCTTAACTTTTGCATGCAAAGAAGCTAAAAATTGCCCTTTACCTGTAACTTAAAAATTTGCAAGTGATTCACAAAATTTCATAAAGAAATTCTTTGTGTGCTTGACAATGTCTACCAGAAAAATGGAATGTATAACTTTATCAGTAGGTATTTTAATTTTTTTTTTTTTTTGCAACACAGTGTAATTAATACGAAAATATAACGATGCTATGCATTGTTCAATATGATAAAATTTATCTGCTACATTCATACGAGTGGATTTGTTACGTATTTTTGTTTGTCGATTTCACAATATTGATTAATTGCTAAATGCGTGAATTATTAAATAAAATTTTGTTTATTTTTATATGAAAATATTTTGTACATCCTACGAATGTTTCTGTATTCAACACATTTCTATTGTGCCGCTCTTTCTTGCTTATTAAGGCCTTAACATGTACGTATGTATACAAGTACATACATATGTGTGCATGTGGGTACAAAATAGAAAATTTATTTATTTGGGTTATTTATATATGTATTCTTGTTCTTGCTTTTGTTCTCATTTTTGTGTTTCCCTACTTTGTTTCATAAATTTTTATTTCATATTGTGCCATTCAAAACATGTACATTTCTTTACTTTTTCAGTTCGTGTTTTATTTTCGAGTTGTTAGAGTCTACGCCAGCCATACAACTGCAGGTGGTTAAACAGTATTTAGATTTTTTTTATGTAGAAAACTTATCCATAAGATGGAGTCTACATTATGCCTTTATTTCAAATGAAATTTTGAGTTCTTTGGCAAGTGGAATAAAATAAAAGAAATAGTACAAAATTGCTGTTGTTACAATTACAATGCGGCAAGCGCATTAGCAAATGCAATAGTCTTCATGTCACTTACAATGCTAAACTTTAATTCTTGCGACGATATACTTATAGAATAATTTCATTGTGTGAAAAGTGTCCAGCCTTAATTTATAATCCACTTTTTTTTAGTGTAAATCATAATTTTAATGATACGAGTAATCACACACCATTTCTTTCTTTTTCTCAAAATTGGTCCATAACCTTAAAAAATACTCTCTTAATTGTATGTGAGATATAAATTTCATGTTGAAATTGATTTGAATTGGCCAACGTTTTAAGCAAAATTTAAATTTTAAAGTAAAATAGTTTTTAACAGCAGATGATTCCAAAGTTCGGTTCAATGAAACTTATATTCTAAAATGCTGAGCCTTTACTAAATACTTAGTGAAGAGTGACAATTTGTAAATGGCCCACTTTTCTTTCTTTGACTTTGAATCTCATTTTATTTCTCTTCATTCTTTCCAAGTTAAAATTGTAATGCTCCAATTTATTGAAATTTCATCTGTTTTAAGGGTTGATTTTTTATTAATGGTGCTTGTTAAGTGTGTGTGTGTGTGCCTGTGGGTGAATGATATCGTATCATTACTAACGGTTTTGTATTTTCTTTTTTCATAATTTTTGGTGGCCTGGTTGGTGGTAGTTTTGTTTGTTTACATTTTGTTTTTCGTTATTCCTTTCATGTGTATTTCTTGTTGTTTATCGCCATTTATGTGCCAGTAGTGTGTGCAATGACATACAAAATTATGTGTTGCGTTAGGCGGTGTGTAACAGTAAAAACAAATACAAAGTAAAACAACGAAAATCCAATAGGTACATACATACATTCATAAATAAATATTGTGTGTGCGTTTTTTTGGTTTTTGAACTTGAATTGATATGTTTGAAGTCATCAGCATAAGAGAGACAAAATGTGTCATCAATGAAAATGAGTTTAAGAATTATTGTTCGTAGAAGTTTTGTAGGTCGTATGATTGATTTTTTTCTTCATCTGGTATTACAATAAAACAAAAATAAATTATACGCTTAAGTAGATGTCAATCATTTAAAAGTGAAGTGTTCTTCATAAAAATGAAGAAAATATTACAAAAAAAGTTCAATCACAAGTGAAAATCAAAGTTTTTTTTTTTTTTTTTTCAAAAATAAAGCTTAACAATGGTATTCATACCAAATAAAATATGCTTATTAAAGGTTTATTGGACAATATGCTTTGCAATACTTTATGATGATTTTTTTCTTTCTAAGTATTTTTCCGATTTAAATCATATATTGTTTTAAATGGTGTATATTATTATGTAAAGTTTTCTACTATTGTGGGTATTTTTATATGCACAGATACGTTTTATAGTAAAAGTTAACGTAAAGAGTTAAAGAAAAGCTTTCACGATAACTTTACCGGTAATTTTTATGCGACTATAGCTGCACACCACTACACTTCTGGAGGTAGTGTATTTAACTGTAAAAGCAATATTTTATTTTTCGTATGCTGTATTGAGCTTGTTCCACATACTAATGCGGGCATCAGAGGGAAAAATATTGAATTAACTCTCATCAATGAATAGTACTTCATCCTAAAAACTAAAAAATTTCTCAAGAGAACAAAATTAAATAAAATTATAATGTAAGATAGTTTTAGAATTTTATTAAATGTTGTTTCTGTTCCCTATCTTTTGTTTTTGAATTAAATGAATTGCTCTTTCAGCACAATCACAAACAACACTTGAGTTTAGCATAATTGTGTTCGTTCTTACATACTCTTCTATCACATACCCAGAATGGGGATCGTTGTTCGAAAACTTTATAGAAATTTGAAATGTCTTGTCAACTTTTTTTTTGTAAAATATCAGAGTTGTCTCTGAATATAAAACTGTTTAAGTTTTCTTTGTTTATAATGACTTCCGTTAGTAAGTCCAGGATCACCCAAAAAATGGAATAAGAACCTATAACCAATCCAGTTACCTCTATCAAAGCATTAATTTCCTGATCAGTTATTTCAGAAAACTGATTTGCCATCCTTTTAGTCTTTTGTAATTCACCGGGATTTCTTAACTTTATTTTTAAAAGACTATTGCCACTGAGGAATATAATTACCAACTCCAAACATTCTTTGTAACCATCTCTTGAAAATGGATAGTTAATTTTTTCAAAAGGAAAATTTAAAAGTTCCGTAACATTATTGCATAGAATTGTCTTATTCTGTGGATATTCCTGGAACATATCTAACTGTATTTATTACAGGCCAATGATTTTTGAATTTTTTTACAATCGTTCTGTCTGATCCAGAAGATACTTGCACATTGTTCCGTAAAAACTGCTGGTAAAAGAATTTCTAAAATATGTTGTCTGCAGCCCAAGACTATCTCTTCCAATTACTCTCTCTAAAAGTACACACTTTTCAGTCTACCAGTGTTGGATCAAAAACAATAACGTTTTTTAAACATATGTTTAGCTTCAGGTGCGTTATAAAGTGCAGAAAAAATTTAGGCTTCAGTCACAGAGGGAATATAAGAGAAATCTATAACTTACTTTAGGCCTGGAGCTGTAGCAACTATAGCCAAACTGTTTTGACCGCTGGCAGTAAACTTTTGTATACGTTTTCACTTTGCATATTTTCCTGACCTTCCAAGGTTCGGTTCCAAATATAATCAGATGTATTAAGTCCGATAGCATCAAGAAGTATCACCAATAAATGCACAGCATCTCTCTGATTGATTTTCAACTTGTCAAAAACTGAAGCTAGTCTTGGTGTTAAAATAATTTGTTTTTTCGTGCAAGAAAATTTACGAATACGTTTTGCTTCTAGTGGACATACAGAATACTCTTCCTCAGCATTCTCAAATGGAGAAAATTCAATGATAATAATAATGACAAGATAAAAGAACTGAATGCATTTTGCCTACATAATATTTGAGAAAATACATAACTTAAACGTATTTGAAATACGTAGTAGGGTTTGAAATTTACCATTAAAATCCGCTAATTTAAAAAGAATGGTTGTTGTGTCGAACAAAAAATAACTTGAAAATATTTGAAATGTAGATGGCTTGATATATTACAAAAACTGTTTTTATAATTAACGTTTTCGAACGAAAGCTTTCATTAATGCCACACTAGGAAAGACAGACAGCCAAAATATCGACCCTTTTGCGCGGAATTATTGTATGTGCCAAAATCGAAATTTTACTGGAGAGCTATTTTTTTTTACTTTTCTCTGCTTTCTCTTGCAATATCAAAATGAAAATTTACATGTGCTTAGATAATTAACTAATATAACTACACCTAAAGGTATTCCGGTGAAAAAGTTCAAGTTTTCCCGAGAAACACGTATTTTTTGGTATACCTATACGATAATTTCGCTCACAACATTTCGTAGATGCGTGTCTAAAAAATGGCACTTACGATATCATTTTTCAGTGTTATGAATAATTTGAAACAAAGATTTATTTGTCGTTTTATATATTACATACATACAAAACATACATAACTGGCCATTACAACCCTGTGTCAGGGTAACGGCCTAGCTTCTCGCAGCACTCATATTGTGTGTGTTAATTTTTATCCATGAGTACCGGGACCTACAGTTTAAAATCGACTCCGAACGACATATTTGAGAAGCTTTTTCATGGCAATCAATTACTCTCAGAGCTTTTGCCAGAAGACTGCTGAGAGGTAGTCGCCGAAAGAAATAATTTTTACATATTTCTTTTTATCAACATGTCAGAGCTGGGACCACGGCGACTATGTATTTGTTAATTATTTTTTAACTTAGAATGATAGAAAATAATAAAAAATTTAATCAATGTTTCACAGAAGCATGAATTCATTTAAAAAACTAAAAAAACCAATAATAATAATAAACATATCTTTTTTATCCTAACATGTACCACATTCTGCTGACATCATTAACCAAGAAAGTTTTTGCTTCAAAAAGACAAATTATGGTAGATTACTTTATAATACGGACTGGAGTGGTTTGCTTTCAATTTCTAATTTCGATAACATAACAACATAAATTACATTATTAAAAGATTTTACCAAAGGTTATATGATAATATGAACCTATGCATTCCTAAACGTATAGTTTATAATAACCCGGCACCTCCATGGAATTGTAAACATCTTTCCTAAAATTGAAATTCTATTTTCTATTTAAAAAACAGAAATGTATTGCTTTGTAAATACTTTTGTTTGGTTTTTATATACTAAATGTGATTCGCATTTATTTTATAACTATTTGAATATAAGTATTTGTATTTTTGGTTATCACCTTTGGGAAAAAATCTCCTGACGAGTCTCTTAAACAATACATTTCATATATTATGTGTATTAAATGTATTTGCCTATATGGCGAAAAATATTTTTTGTTTTTAGTTAAATCGATATATTTTGTTTTATACAAAACTTTTGACTTTATCAGATAAGCCATAGACGTTTTACCAATGTCGCTTTAATGGGCATTCCTTCCTAAAAATCGGAATGTTGTTAAATCTTGGAGGCTTATGGGAATGGGTAAGCCATTTGTACGTTGTTCGTCATCCACTAAACTTATTAAGAACCGTGTTGTTTCCTTATCAAATCTACACCTGGCAAAAAATTCACCATCATCTTACTAACAATACTCAAATCTCCCCCTCCTCCAAAATAGCAAAGTCTCTTATAATTCCATCGTTATTACAAAATTGTTCATTTTTTTAAGTTTTTTTTTTTTTAATTTTAGTTTTTGATAGCCTTACTTTTAAGTTTGATGTTAAATAATTTAAAAACAACATCAGCATGTTTTAACTTTAAAATATACTTTTGCATTTAAAGTAGGTTTTAATTGGTCTCTGTTTAACAAAAAGTGTACTTTAAACAAAAATCAACTTTATAACTAAACTAAACTAAAGTAAACTTTTTTAATTACTATGACTATGGCTCATTTGTTCTTCTATTATATTTTTTGTGTGACACACAGTGTCATAAGTACTCGTATTTAAAAATTTCAAAAACTACAAATTGTACAAAATTTTTTTTGAAACATTTCAAATGTAGATTGATTGCTAAAATTTATGAATTTTTTTATATTTTTTTGCCATAAATACATTAAAGAAAAATTAATAAATTTTATTGTTATTGTACAAAAACTCATTTTTCATTCTACTATACATTGGAGATTGTGGAGAAACGGAAAAAACTCAAAAATATTTGTTTAATTGTTCTTCTCTGCCGAAAAACAAAAGCTGGCACAAAGCCAGCAATAAGGAAAACAGAATATTAAAGGTAAACAAAATCGAAATCAAAATTTAAACAATTACCGGGTAAAATTGTAAACAAAAATTATTATTTATGCAAAAGTAAAAGAAAAACATGGTATGTACGAGTAATTTGCTTGACATAGAAGGTTTTCATATACATACGAATGTTTTATACCAACCAGCACATATTGAATAGCAATTGGAAAAAAAAGAAATTTTTGTAGTCATAATGACTAAAATTGTTGGAATTTAGAAATAAACAGGACGATGACGCCAGTAATTTGTTAGCTTGGTATGGTAATTGAATAATTTGCTGACAAAGTTTTGATCTACATGAGTCACAGGGCGCATTTAGAGGTTATTCACAAATCCATTTACATTCTGAGTTATACAATGTGTGAAATTATTATTGTAATCATTTGCTTTTATATGTAACTTACCAGAGAACTGAAAAATCCTTGTTTTTCTTTATTAAATCATATTCCAGGGTTTTTATTAGCCTTTAAACATTTCCAAAAAAAATTAAATTCAATGTCAAAAAATTAATATCATTCTGTTGTTCATCGCGTTATCTAATACAAATCATTTACTTTGCACATTATTTGTTGACTTTTATTCATTCATCAAACCCTAAAATTCACATTCTCTTAAAAATTTAAGAAATTGTAATCATACGAGTACTAACGAACACTTTCCTTATATGGTTACGTGGTAATAATCGAACATGCCGTTGAATAAACCTGCAACAGATGATTTTATAATGGAAAGTTTTGTAAATAAAAAAGAAAAGGGAACATCATATAATCAAGCATTTAGTAAAGAATGGAATATTTTCATAGAGTAAATAGATCTTCAGGTAGAAGCATCTTAATATCTTGTGTAGGAATGAATAAAAGAGTTAAGCGGTGAGTTGAGTGAAAAAATTACCATATTTATTTATCTATTTTGCAAATAATCTCATAAATTTATATGTTATTCTTTCAATGTATAAATGTTCTGGATATAAGCTTTATTTCTACTATGCCAGGTCTAATTTGTGTCCATTTTATATGGTTGCCACAAGCGAGTCAAGTCTTAATAAGTTTTATTCACAAGTACAGAAAAAGCAACAAGCGACAAATACTTTAACAAAAAGCTTAAACTTAACTAAAGAATTTTCAAGCTAAAGGCCCAACCATAATGTGCATGACTTAGCTTAAGCAACTGTCAAAAATTAACTAAAAGTCTGTCAAAAGCATAAGTACTTACATGAACTTAAGATAAATATAACCGTTGTAAATCCAATAAAAAAATATCCAAAATTACAGCCCCGTAATTGTTTTTTATATTGAATTTGCACACAAAAAGACAAAATTTGGCAAATGTTATAATAAAATATGGAAAAGAAGTTACCTTAATTACCTAAAACTTATGAAGTGTACTCTAAAAATATTATGTGCAAAGCATTTGTTCTAATAAAAAAAGGACTGTCTTTTAATTCAGGAAATTATAAAAACCTATAAACAAACACCACTTTTGCGACAAATTTCTGCCATTTGTTTTCAAGCTTTTTCTTTAAAATTTATACTGAAATAAAAGAAGCTTCTCTTGATATAAAGTCTCTTGTGCTTTTTCAAATTAAATTAAAAGCAAATGTTGATCCCTCATCCATTTTAACATTTTTTCATTTTAATTACAATTTTTTTATTTCAGAACAGCTGTTTCCTTACGGAATATGCGTTCAGTTTGGCACTTTGCTTAGCAAATGACAGTTGACGAAACTTGACGAAAAGTTTGATTAGTTTGCCACATATGCTTAACATGTATTCGCACAGTTGCTTAAGTTGACTTAAGCTGGTTAATACATATTATGGTTGGGCCTTAACTCTTGAATAATTAACCTAAATTTGGCTCTGAAAAAGCTAAAACTTTCACACTGTATATAACAGTGTTAAAATAATAATGCATTCTTGAAAATATGGACAAATGTTAAATTAGCAACTCTGCCGCAAAATTTCAAAATTGTGAACCATAATGAAGTCTTGAAAGAGTTCAAACAACTGCAAAATTAAAATACTTAAATCCCAATTAGTTACTATAGGTCATAGTTAACCAAAACTCTCAATAAATGCAGAGCGTCTATACCTATAGGTATAGGGTACAATACGAAAAAAATTATTACTTTATGGGAAAACAATGTAATAAATAGTTTCTTTATAGTTTTATATCTAAAATAACAACAACAGCAAAAAAACAAAGTGTCATAAAAACATAAACAAACATACTAAACTTCAATGTCGAGGTCTACTTTCAGATAAACTATGCATATGTATATAGTTTTACAGTTTTACAAATAATGAATGAACATCATAATTAGCGAGCTTTCATGACATATAAGTATTCGTCTATATATTTACAAATGCCTACTCTGAACTCTCTATTTAAAAATTACTTCCGGAATAAAATCTTGAATAAATAAAAAAATTTTAAAATTAAGTAAAATTGAAATATTCAAAATTCAAATAGTATTTTAGGACATTATTCTCTCCTATTAGATGATGCATTCAAATTTTAGTACTGAATAATTTTCGACTGAAATTTTTCTATTTATTTTTAGAAAAAGTTGACTCCAATTCATTAAGTGCTGTCCAGTGTTTTGCTGCGGCATTTTCGTTTGTATTGAAAAAAGAAAAAAAAAAACAAATTATAGTGTTTAAAGCATGCTTCACATCGTCCAGGGAGGGTTGTCATATACATACATGCATATTTTCTTTTTCTATTTTAAGACCTCATTAGCACCGTCGACAGAACAGTCACGAGCACTTGCAGATAATAACCTCATCGTTTACTTCAATAAACTATTCAAGTTTGCTGCTGGTTATTCTGCTATTTAAACATTTTCAGGCTTCATAGCTATCTTCAAAAATCGTAAGTTTTCGCTTTGATTAATCAGCAACATATCTCAGGTAAATATTTTCTTCAAGCCATATTGAGTGCTCCCCCAATCATGATTTTTAAAGCAATTCGATATTGTCCGAGAGCTGATAAATTTTTCTATGCCTTTGCTGTATGATGAATGACTTCACGTTTATTATCTTCTTCAAGACTAATAAAAGTTTCTACTGAAATTCTAAAGTCATCAAATAATTATTGAAGTTCTTATTTCAGTGTCATATTTGGGGGACTGCGCCAAAAATATTAAAAAATATTTTTTGGAATTATTTTGCTTCTCAATTTTTTTTTCTTCTGGTAACTTCCCAAAGCTCTGAAACTCAAATGGGTTTTTTTTTAGTGTATGAAACACATTTTTCTTTTAATCATGTTAAAGCTCATGGAATTTTATTAAATATAGCAGCTTAATTATATTTAAAAATAATAGAATTTAAATGCTCCATTGTGCCGTGAACCAACTTACCAAAAAGTTTTTGTTACTGCATAGAGAGTTGAGACAGGCATAGCCGCAATTGTTTTTCGAATGGATTGTTTGAGTTCATTCAAATTTGTTGGTATTGCTTTGTAGACTTTCTGTTTGCAATAACTCTACAAGAAAAAGTCGGCTGCAGTAAAGTCAAGCGACCTAGAGGGCCAAAGTAATGTGGAGTTTCTGTAAATCAACTTATTGGGAAATTTTTCTCTCAATTCTGTCAGAAAAGGCCTAGATGTGTGAGAAGTTGCACCATCCTGCTGAAACCACACAGATAAGCTTCTTGTCGAAACTATTTTATTATTTTGTATGGCAGTAACTACAACAGCGATTGTTTCCTCCGTCCGAATTGAAGAGTTTCGATGGTAAGGTCTTCTTTTGACTGTCATTACACCGCCAAACGTGATTCTATACTCTCTTTGAACTCAAAGTACGGAGTGGAGTATGTGATAGCAGCGGACAATCCAAATTCTTGTTTCAGTGTCCCAGTTACACATTTTTGTTAAATCTAAAAATAAATCTGCAATATAACAAAAGGTTAACCAGATTCATTGAACTGAAAAAAAGTTATTAATTTTTTATCAGCCACCCTGTATACATACATATATAATTGGCCATTACAACCGTGTGTCAGAGTTACGGTCTAGCTTCTCGCAGCAGCCATGTTGTGTGTGTTCATTTTTATCCAAGAGTACCGGCACCTATAGTTTAAAGTTATTTCCGAACGACAGACTTGAGAAGCTTGTTCATGGCAATCAGTTACTCTCAGAATTTTTGCCAGAAGACTGCTGAGAGAGAAAGAAATACTTTCTTTCTCTGTATAAGTACATTAAAATTGGGGGAATTTTTGGTTTTACGTATGTCGCCGCACAACTCGTAACCTCAATTTTATATTAATGTTTGATTAAAATCCGAAATCGCATGTGTGCGATAAGTACGTCCGAAATATCCTCTAAGTTGCCCTTGATTTTTGTGTATCTTGAGAATGGTTAAACGTAAAATTCCTGAATTTATTCTGAATGGTTTCATGGTCAAGGCAAATCATCAGTCATGAAGTGAGCGGAATTGGATATACCAACTAAATATTGATTTTTGTATATCTTAAGAACTGTTAAAGTTCATTTCATATTTTATTTAGCCTGGCAAAGTAGACGCAGGGTCCGCTGGTAAACCTATAAAAAGTTTAGTTGGTTAGCTGGAAAGAAGAGATCAATGGCATATGGTTTTATAAGAAGTATTGGAAAATATTCTGGCTGTCAAAATTAAATCGAATCTATGTTGACTCTAAATTGTTATTAAAAAAAAAAGATATTTCACTATTAAACCATTAAACCTTAAAATATACTTTGCAGCACAGGGCCATACCTTAGAGTTGTATTTCATATTAGATCGAATAAAGGCCTTGTCAGTATTTAGAAGATAAGATGAATTAAAGTCTTTCTTACACCGTTCTACAAAACGGAGGCACTTGAATATTTCTTTGAGCTTAAAAAAAATAATTTCTAATTGATTGAAAAAAAAAAATATATTCATATGATGTTTTTGGATAAAATTAATTAAAAAATTTTTTTGGCTGTATAATATTTTGAGTGAATTTGTTTGGGCTTTGTTGTGAATTTTATTGTTACTCGTATCATAGGTGTGTGAAGCACTGAAGTTGTTCGCCCCCTGGGTATAAACTGTTACTGTTTAATTTCTCGGGGTTTTACTGTATATTTATCACATATCTAAGTATATAAAATTGAATGTGTGTTTGTTTATTTGTTTGTTTGTTTGTTTGTTTGTTTATACCTTATAGGAGACCAAACCGATCTTCCTGAAATTTTCACAGCACTTAACTGGGACTCTGACATGATTAATAGGGTACTTTTTTTCGACCACGCCTACTTTTACGCCCACTTTTTTTTAAATTATGTAATTGCCCCCATATAGTTTTTAAAAGATTTACTTCAAATTGTATACACATTATACTCCAGGCGAAGTATAAATAATAATTTATTACTCAACGCCCTCTTTTACGCTCCTTTTCACGCCAAATTTTGTTTGAAAGTTTCAAACTTTTTGTTCCATGTAGAAAATTGTATTTTTTTTTTATTTGGTAATATATTGCTCTTAATACTGTTAATGTCGTCATATAACTATTGACCACGCCCACTTCACCGCCCCCTTCTCTTTTAATTCAGATTACACCACTAATAATGTTTGCTATACAAAATACTTTTTTTGTAATATGTATATAACGAGGGGGTAGCGAAGCACACCGGGTTCCGCTAGTATTTGTTTTTGTTAAATTAATTGACATTTTATTTAGAAATAAATTTATTGCATTTACTTAATTTTTTTTGTAATGGTTCGAATACTTGTTATCATAATTACTTACGACAAATATTGACTTTTAGTATTAATCATTTGCCGATTGATAGATTTGCTAGACTTGATGTGTTAATTTTCAAAAACATAACAGAACGATATCAGTAAAAACAAATAAAATTTGATAAATAAAATAAATATGTAGTTTTGTTAACAAAGGGAAAATAATATTCGTATAAAATCAATCGCGTTGGATCAAATAGTGTCCATATTATATTGAAATTTATATTAAAGAAAAAAAAAATATACATTTTTAAAAACATGTTCATTAGTTTAACACTAAAAATGCAAATACTTTTGAGCATTATAAAAGCAATAATACGAGTAGTATAAGTAAAAATAAAATACAGTGAAAGCTCCACTGGCGGACAGCTCTAATAGGCGGACATATCCGATAGACGGACGATTTTATAAGTTCCGTCAATTAGATTGTATTTTAACGAAATATCCCCTGGACGGACATCTCCCGTAGGCGGACAGAAATGCTTCGACGGTCGGTGTCCGCCTATGGGAGCTTTCACTGTAAATCCAAAATTAGGGACTCAACGCACAAGGCACATACGTACACTGCCGATCACTTGAATATGTTCACTATTTTCATTACATTCAAATTAATTTTTTTCTAGAAGTAATTAAGTTTATAATTATATTATTTTCTAAAATGGTACAATATTGGATTATGTGAGTTTATAATAAAAAAAAATTGTTTCAATAATTAATAACTGAATTTAAGTAATTTTTTCCCAAAACGAATATGATTTTCAACACAATATTTTGTGCCATTTGAATAGGTTCACTATCATTCATTTAAAAAACTAAAGAAGAAAATGTTTTTTTTTTTTTTTTTTGTAAAACTTTTTTTATTTTTTTTTCTCTTATAATGTTTTAATAATTTAATAATGAGTATATCTCCTCCTTTATTCGATATAACTTCAAGAATGCCATTTGGGAGGAAGTTATAAAGATTTTCAATTAATGATAATAAAATTTTGGACCAAGCTTTTTTAATTCCTCCAATGAAAGCTTCTTTGGTTTCGTATTGTCTGCCGGACTCGTAGACATTGCGAGAATGCAAGCCCCATACATTTTCTATAATATTTAATTAAGGGGAATATGGTGGTCACTCCAACATATTGACATTTTGGCTTAGAATCCACACTTTTACAACCCTGGCATTATTTTGTTGAGATATCCAGCAAATTGTTCTAAAAATTGTAGACAAATATGGAAACGGCTTTTCAAGTACCGTTTTGTAGTTATTCGCGTTTATTTTTGATGTGAGGAATTGAAGCTCACATGTACCATAATATGAAATCTCCCCACACCATTACACTTCCCTCACATCTATTGAGACGACTAAGGTAGCGTTCCTCCTTATGTAAGTCGTGGAAAGAGTACTTGTATCCATCCGGACCTTCCAAATTAAACTTTTTTTCGTCTGAGAAGGCAACACGATACCATTCATTTTTATCGTTCATGTGTTCTCATGCAAACTACGGCCGTTTCGCTTTACGAGCAGCATTAAGAGATGGTTTTTTTAATTTTCAATCTCTTTAAATGTTTAGAACTTCGAATAACACGTCTTACAGTGTTAATGCTATCTGTGATACCTAATTTTTGTCTAGTTTTTGCAGAATCACTCGAATTTGAGGCAGCTCTTATAATAGCTCTTCTGTCCGCTTCTGTTATGGCTTTTTTCGTCCGCCCTTACGTGTTTTTTTCGTAATCGGAAAGATTTCTTAAAAAATTACTTACAACATTCTAGCTGTGACCAATTTTTTTGTCGATATTCCTATGGCTTAAGGCAATTTCATTGAATGCTTTAATTTTACATTTTTCTTCTTCAGTTAATCGTTTACTGCGCAACATTTTAAATAAAAAATGTAAAGAAGTATTGTAGTAACTCACAAATATTTGAAATTTTAATTATACTGTCGATGGTCAAAAGCAAACTAATTTTATTCCTAGTGAACCTATTCAAATGACCCAAAATTTACACCTGTTTTCGCAGTATTTTGACTACTGTTAGTTTTTTTCATAAAATATGATCATTCATAATATCTCTTAATTTAAGTGAAAAAAAAAATGGTTCTATTAAGGCTTATATGAAAAAAAAAAAATTAAAATATAAGAGCAAAAATTAATGAACCTATTCAAGTGATCGGCGGTGTATATGCAGGTTCCAATCTAAATCTAAATCGAATATTACTTTTGTTGACAAAATTTGTATTTTTTTAATAAAAGAATGTATCAAACTAATTAAGAAAAATGCTTGATATGCCATTTAAACTTAAAAGAACACCTGATTCTGTTTTTACGCGATACATACGCCCCATGTAAAAAAACATTTGCAAAATGAGATAAATATATAACTACTTATAATTAATTTATGGTGCTTCAAGCACTTTTTAAACAAAAAATAAAACAGAAATTATTGTAAGAAACATTTATTTAGAAAAACTAAAAAAAACTTTAAAATAAAAAAACAACAATAAATTTTTAATGTGTATCATTTTCTGACAATCGCTTTTGTTTTCGAAAAGCTTCACTTTATTTGCTGGAATCGTCTCTAGTTGTTGGTAGTGGTATTCCGTAATCAAAAATAGACTTCCAAATTTGATTACGCTCCTATGAAATTCCAATGTTAAATAAAAATTTCAAGTCACGTTGAAATTTTACCGCTTTTTCCTCGTGAGGATAATTTTTACGAAAATTTTCACTTAATTTAGCTATCATTTAAAGTTCTTCTTTAAATATGGATGTACATAGTTAGTTATCTAGCATTTATTTCACTGTAAAATTATAAAAAAGATAATAATTTTGATAATTATCAACTTCTTCTACTATAACATTGTGAGCGCCTTCATACGACATAGAAATACTAAATAGTGCTGTAAAATTCTACTTATTTTCACTATTCGATAGTATTGAGTACTTTCATTTGGGTACTCAATACTGCTCAATACTTTTAACGGATTTTCTTTTTAATAGAAAACAATTTCATAAAGTATTGTGTTGTTGGACAGACTTTTGTTTTGGTCATTAAAATTTAAATTTTCCATACCACTTCGAAGAATAAATACAACCTTTAAAGTATTGTGTAGTTCCTTTAAGTATTGAGTACCCAAATATTACTATAAATACTTGACACTCGGTACACACTACTCAATACTTTGCCAGCACTAATAATAGACCGTCTTAGAAGAGATTATTCCGCCATTTTTAATCCCATCTGTCAAGGGAAATTTCTATTTTTATTGTGGAAAGTTTACGTATCAGCGCTGATAAATTTAAAATTTTACAAATTTAATATAAACACACAATTTTCATATCGTATAAAAAAACGAAATGTGCTTTGAAAATCGCTCTAAATCAAAGTCGCTTAAAAAATTAGAGTACAAACAGAATAAGGTGTTGTTATGTCTCTTTAATAAAGAGCCTTTGCTAAATTAAGTTAAACAACTTATTTATCATTTAACAACAGTTTTATTCAACTCTCAATATCAGAATGACAAAAAGAAATAATATGATATTAGTTTATCTATCGGTACATACATATGTACATATATTAATATTACATAGGATTGTTACATTTGTATGTATATATATACATTTGAGCATTAGGCTAATTGTCGTATAATGTTGAGTGTTTTCTTATAACGGTGCAATAGCGAAAAAAAGATACTGCCTTATAAAACTAATCCAACTTTTCTATGCAACTATTAGTAATAAACATATGTAAATATATAATTATATACAATATTACAGGTGTATATAAAGATATAAATTGCATTATATCAAATCAAATAGTGTAAAAAGAGAAAAAAGTGTGCTTTTAAAATCGGGCTAACTTAAATTCGCCTAAAAACAGAATAAAGGAGCATGCTTTTCATCACTATAAATAATAAATTTTAAACGATTAGACCAGTTACTAATTGTTTTTAAATTCAAAAAATAAAAAATTAATTAAATATAAGTAAGTATGTATATACATATGTATATGATTATTCCAGTTAATAATCTGAATGTCAAAGCTAACAGTGCCCTTCTAAAGTGTCCAAAACAAACAAAAAATTAAAAATTTGAAGAGTTAGCATTACAAACAATTTAAAAAGCTGGGCATTAATTATATTTTATATATAATTTACATATATATGAGTTGGAGCGAATTCTAATGAATGAACTCGAATGCGCAAGAACTTTTTTTTTACTTTTGTTATTACTCGTATGTACACATAGTACACACATATACAAATGTCTACAGTTTTTTCTTAAATTACACAAATAATTTTATCTTTTAAATTTTTGTATGAAAATAATTTTTTAATAAATATTTTGTAATGTTGCTGCTGCAATTTGGTGTGTACGTTGGATTTACATACATACGTATGTACACATGTATTCAATATAAAACGATAAACTTTGTAAATGTTTGATAATTTAATTAGATTTTCTGTAGGTTTTGCTTATTTAAACAAATTTCTAATTATTTACTTATGAAATTAGAATAAATAGAATCATTGTTGGGATCGGAGTACATTTGTTATCTATTACGTATCATATGAAAATACACGTACATGTCTCTAATAAATACGCACTTTAGTGTTGCCAGCAAATGACAATAAGAGAGTGGTAAATCTGTGAAAAATAATTCGGATGAAATTTTCTATAGAAAAAAGTAAAATTCAATATTTAAACTGGATTTTTGAGCAGAACTTTAATCATTTAGTGTAAAACCACTAATATTTGCTGTTTAAATTTTAAGCAAATATGTAAAAAATAAACAACAAATACATGATTTCTACACCAAAAATTTACTTTTACATTTTAGTTTTTACAACGTTTGTAGAGGGTGGCGCAGAATGGTTTAAATGGTTTATAACTTTCTTATTTATAATATAATAACTTTATTGACCTCTTTTTATAAATAATGATAAATCTCTTTTTTTAAGCTTATATTAATATTAAATATTTATTTATTTTCAATATAGGGGCATCGACCCTTCGTGTAGCGTCTTCAGAAATTATTTTTTTGAAATAAGTTCGAAAAAAGAGATTTATTATTATTTTTTATTTATGCGATTATTATAATTTTTTTTTTTTCTAATTACAATATACTGTATTGGGGATTTCACCCCCGGGGGTAAAATAAATGGCTTCTGGTGATTTACCTCTAACCAGGGGCCAGTACTCACCGGGGAATATGGAGTCACCTAGCACTGGGTGGCCTGACGCACGCTATAGGCAGAGAGGTTGGTAATTTATTACTGACCATCCCAGGAACTGACAAGAGAAACCTACTCTAATCTGGTACTACGGGCATCAGGAAGCCCCCGGAATGCCTGTGCTCCCCTGTCAATCGGGGAATGAGGCAAATCGGCCTGATGGTTTGGGTGCGGCCCTTCGGGGAGTACTCGTAGTGGTTGTGGTAACACTAGATAGATAACCCCTCAACAAGGGGGGTATACTACCCAGGCAAAGGTATGCTAAATTACTAATCCGATGTGAGTTGGCTTTCTTCTGACCCGCGTGTCATAGACATAAATGAAATTAGAAGGCACCGGCTTCGGATGGCGCTGGTCAGACGCAGTGAACTTAACTTGATCACCACCTTTTACAACGGGGCGGCGTGTGGTGAGTCTCATGACAGGTACGGACGATAAACCCATCTAGTTGTTGTTCTATTGGGGAATTGTTGCAATTAGCTGTGGAAAATAATATCCTGTAAGTGATGCCCATTTTCAGCTTCGCACATTTTTGCTTTTTTTAGCATATTTTCCATTAGTTTTCTCAAAATTCTGGATGTAGTGGCCATGATTTCATATCGAATGTTGCTTTTAGTTGGAGTACGGTTATTGGCTTGTTAATGTACAAGCTTTCTTTCAAATATCCCTATAGAAAATTGTTAAATCTGGTGAGCGTGGAGGTTAGTTAAAATTGCTTCCATTGAGGCACCAGCAGTATGTGCTGTAGCTCCATCTTGTTGAAACCACAAGTTTGGATGGTTTTCCACAGCTGGCCTAACAACATTTTTCAACATTGTCCGATATGCACTACCCCTGGCAGAGATTGAGACACTACTTTTATTTTCAAAAAAATATGGGCCAATTATCCATTCGGAGAACTGATGAACTAATTTTCTATTTTTCGTAGCCCAAATCTTGCAGTTTTGCTGGTTGATATACCCATTTAATAGGAAATGGGCTTCATTGCACATTACGCTGTGTCAACAAAATAGACTGTTGGTTTAAAAAATAAAATTTAATTATTTCTGTACGTTATTCGATCGTGCAATGATTCATAAATAATTCCCTAAGTCTTTTTCACAAAATGCACAAAAAAAACAAGAAAAAAAGTAATAATAATTTAAAAAGATATAAAGATCTTCACATAATATAACTCATTCTGCGCCACCCTGTATTTACAAATCAAATAAACTTTTTTTTTTATAAAATCATTAATAGTTATGCTCAATTTCTAACTCGTTTTTAAATATCATACATACATACATAACTGGCCTTTACAACCCTGTGTCAGGATTACGGCCTAGCTTCTCGCAGCACTCATGTTGTGTGTGTAAATTTTTATCCATGAGTACCGGGACCTACAGTTTTTAATGTCGACTCCGAACGACAGACTTGAGAAGCTTGTTCATGGCAATTAGTTACTCTCAGAGCTTTTGCCGGAAGACTGCTGAGAGGTAGTCGCCGAAAGAAATATTTTTTTCATATTTCTTTTTTTGAAGATGTCAGAGCCTGGAGTCGAACCCAGGGCCCATGTCTTAGTAAGCCAACACACTAACCACTAGACCACGGCGATTTTTAAATATCACCATTTAATTATTGGCTGTGATGCGAATGCACACCATAGGGTGTGGGGCAGCACGGATAACAACGATAGGGGTGAGTACCTTCTCAACTTTCTTATTAGTAATAATGTGGCTGTTGCCAATAGAGGCAGCAGACCCACTTTCATTAATTCCATAAGGTCGGAAGTATTGGATATTACTTTGTGTGATACATTCACGTCTGGTCTTGTGAGGGATTGGCATGTATCGGACGAGGTATCCTTGTCCGACCATATGCATATTAGATTTGACCTGGCTAGTTCTGCCAGGCTCAATGATAGGCCAACAATTTCTAGGAGGGTAAATTGGACCCTATTCAGGGAAAGAGTGGCAAGGGAGGTTGACTTGCTGCCAGATTCTGTGGAGTCAGTGGACGAACTGGATCTGGCGGCAGATCAATTCGCTTATGTAAAGAGCGGATCGACTGAGGGTGCAATATTATCTCTCCTTAAAAGTATTGAGAAAGCTTATTCGGACAAAGAAGTTGCTCTTTGTGCCTTCTTGGACATCCAAGGTGCTTTTGACAATACGGGCTTCGACTCCATTACCGATTCGCTGAGGCGGAAAGGCGTGGAGGAGCCAATTATAGCCTGGATTGGGTCCATGCTTAGGGGCATAGTTATCAGCGCGTCCCTTGACGGAGAGGAATTGACCGTATTGGCGTCAAAGGGATGCCCTCAGGGTGGAGTCCTTTCTCCATTGCTATGGACGATTGTAGTTGATGACTTACTCGCCACATTGTTTCAAAGGGGAATCGGTGTGATTGGTTACGCTGATGACCTTGTTTTGACAGTTAGTGGAAAATTTGAGACGACATTATGTGAACTTATGGCTGATGCTCTAAGGGAAGTGTCAGACTGGTGTTCTCAGGAAGGACTCTCAGTGAATCCTTCGAAAACTGTAGTTGTACCTTTTACGAAGAGATATAAGCTGACGTGCGACTGTATCTCTTTCAGAGGTATTACTATTATGTTCTCTAAGCAGGTTAAATATCTAGGTGACATTCTGGATAGAAGGCTTACTTGGAATTCGCACGTTCGTGCTGTCCAGACTAAGGCGACAAGGGCACTTTGGGCATGTCGCTCTTCTTTCGGTAAGACTTGGGGTCTATTGCCTAGGATGACACTGTGGATTTATACCGCCATCGTTCGGCCCATAATTACTTATGCGGCAATAGTTTGGTGGAAAAAGACTGAAGAGTCTGCCACCATAAAGAAATTGGACAAGATACAGCGGCTTGCCTGCCTTGGAGTAACCGGGGCAATGAGAAATTGTCCAACAGTGGCTTTAGAGGCCCTGATTGGATTAACACCACTTCATATTTATGTGATGAGGGTGGCCGCGTGTTCGGCGGCAAAAATTCTCGTAAGAGCACCTCGAAATGAGTCGAGGAACCTGGCCATTCTTCACAAGGTAGTCAGGAATCCAATTTCGGTCTTGGATGCCATGCCTACGGAACTGTGCTTTGGCAGGAGATTCAAGGTTGAGGTACCAGACCGGGAACGTTGGTCTACTGGGCATTTGACTCGAAGTAAGTTCGACCTAAACTGGTACACCGATGGTTCCAAAACGGACAGTGGAGTAGGAGCTGGGGTCTATGAACCCAATCGAAACCTGTCAATTCCACTAGGGAAGTCACTGAGTGTTTTCCAGGCTGAAATCCTAGCCATAACCGTATGCGCTGAGATTAACCTGGATATTGGGCTCAGGGGCAAGACAATTAATATATTCTCGGACAGTCAGGCTGCCTTAAAAGCGCTTGACTCTCATCGTGTGACATCTAGGCTTGTCAAATATTGCTACGACACGTTGCAAAGACTATCGCTTAGAAACATGGTGCAGCTGTTCTGGGTACCTGGACACTGTGGCATAAGCGGGAACGAGGAAGCAGATGCATTATCTAGGGAGGGGTCTGCGACGTCTTATATTGGTCCGGAGCCCTACTGTGTGGCACCGATTTCTACTATTCTCAAATTAATTGGTGAATGGGAAGTTGGCAAGTATTTGGAATACTGGAACGCCCAGTCGGGTCTGAGACATGCCAAGGCTGCGATCCGTCCGCGATTTGGGGATAAGTCGGATGTTCTAAAGCATAGAAGACCGGACCTGAAAATCCTAACGTACTTCCTAACGGGTCACTGTAGTGTGAGAGCGCATCTTATGAGGATGGCGATCACAGACGCATCGGAAACAGCGGAGCACATATTGTGTGAGTGTGTGGCTCTTGACAGATTCAGATGGATGTGCCTAGGGAGACATATGGGCTCGTTGGCGGACATATCCACCACTCGGACTTCGGACCTGCTTGCGTTCATTAGGAGGGCAGTAGGTCTGTTAAACAGACAATAGACCCAAGGGGACACAATAGATCTTATTGGTCGCAGTGTCCTGCATTAGTGCTGGGTCTGAACCGATTAATAATAATAATAAATATCAAGTGAGTTAATTATGAATAAACCTAATAAGTATAGTGCTGGCAATGTAATGAGAAATGGGTACCGAGTATCGAGAATTTGTATTAATTGTTGGGTACATGGAATTCTAAGCATTTTGCAAACTAGACGAGTTTCACGGGCAGTTCGCACCTTTGAACGACCCGTGCTGTTTAATTTTCCATAATTTTCTCTGCTTTTAAAAAAATTTTGCATAATACACAAAGATGGTCATACCTTTCATACTCAATTCCTGCTTATGAAGTGCCACCATTTGTCCTTGTTCATAAGGCCACAATGGTTTTACCCGACCCATACCGCGCATATATTATTTAAATTTTAAATTATTACAAAAAGAAATAACAATTGTGATACATTCGACTTGGATTAATTGCTTTTTAATCACTGATCTTATCATTTTGACGCATTACATTTTGTACTTTGATCGGAAAAACAAATATTTGTATTCAATTTGTATAATTGTAAATTAAAAACATAGTAAATCGTGTAGTACATAAATTTACCTCAATAAAAATGGGAAATTTCCTTGTCCGAATGCGTTAAAATGGAGACCCAGTCCATTTTACCACAGTTTAGTATTCCGACATCATATAAATGCGGTAATTCTAGCAACTACGAGTAGTGATGTAGAACTTCGTTTACTTTTACCAAATACCAAATATCACAGTGAAAAATTAAGTTCAGTTTTGAAATTAATCTCCACCCTATTGGCGGGGTGCATTATAATCAATCGAAAAGTAAATTTTGAACTTTCTGTAACTCAGGGCTTTTTTAAAATCTTACGACGATGTGTATTGTATTTAACAAAACTATCCATACGCTATTCGTATTCCTTATCTGAAAAAGCTATTTGTACAATATAAATTAATCAGCTAGAAATCTGTCGTTTAATGTGCTTAATACCGGCCACACTTTTTACAACCTTTTCTATAAAGATAACATTAATAAATAATAATTTAAAATTAATATAAAGTGCCACTTTTAATTATGTAAATCATATATTAGATTGTCAATATGTTATTTATAAATTAGATTTAAAATGTTTTAATCAAGCCCGTATAAGTACATAAACAGAAAACAATAAAGAAATAAATTATTGTATAACGAATCAAAATAGATAACAAATTTGATTTAAAACATTTTAATGGTTCCAATTGTGTGTATTGGACTCTTGGAAATACGAGTACATGAAGATTTACTTGTTAACGATTAATTTATTTTTTTATGGGTCGTTCTATATTCTTTAAATATGTAGAATTAAATAAAATATGTATATCATACACGAAAACTTTCACAATAAAAACTTAGTTTACAATTGACCGCTCGTTTTAATTAGATTTCGAATCCAAAATACTTATAAAAAAGTTTTCGGCTTTCCGTATTAAACTTCTTATATATTTTTTTTAATTTTCCCCAGCTCTACCAGAATCTTTACATTCGAATAATTTTTTTCGGTTTTTAGAATTCCTCAAAAATGCATTTTTTATATACTCATTTTTTGTATTAAATTTGGATTTTTATAATGATAACAGACTTATTTTGCTATTTCATTTGAACATTCCGCAATGATACAATTAATTTTGTAAACATTACTGCCTTCTTCTTCTTCCGATTTTATGGAATACTAATTTTCGCTTGTAGTGTAACTGAATGTGGAGACGTAACCGAAACAAAGAAGCGGAGTAATTAGTTCTTCCTTTCAACTGATAGTTTTATACACTCAGGGGTTTATTTCAAGGAAAAAGTATACTAGTAATCGCCGTGGTCTAGTGGTTAGTGTGTTGGCTTACTAAGACATGAGCCCTGGGTTCGACACCCAGCTCCGACATCTTAAAAAAAAAAAAGAAATATGAAAAAATATTTCTTTCGGCTACTACCTCTCAGCAGTCTTCTGCCAAAAGCTCTGAGAGTAATCAATTGCCATGAACAAGCTTCTCAAGTCTGTCGTTCGGAGTCGACATTAAACTGTAGGTCACAGTACTCATGAATAAAAATTTACACACACAACATGAGTGCTGCGAGAAACTAGGCCGTAATCCTGAAAAGGCCAGGGCCCAAATCGCGGCACTCGTTATCGAATGAACGTTCGTATCGAGTAAAATTTCGTCACGTATCGAATAACCAAATTATGGCACTCGATAGCTATCGAATCGAAATTTACAACAAAAATGTAAAAAATTTTTTGTTTTGTAAACGAATCAAATAACTTTAAAATAAAAAGAAAGTAAGTAAAATAAGAGCAAAATAATTATATAGTTTAATTTTAACTTAATTAATATTATTTAGATAATGGATCCATCATTTTTATGATGGACATGATGTTATAAGATTCCCGGCGGTTAGTATACATACATACATCTTTTAATTATTTTGAATTGAAATTGTGTAACGCTTTATATATCACCTTAGTCATTGGTTGCATGGATGGCAGGCATATCGGACTCCAAAGCCAACGTCCAATGAACACATGTTCTTTAATAGAAAGGGCTTTCACAGCCTCAACTCAATGGTGGTAAGGCTGACTTCAGTTTTATACAAATGCTACTTACATTCCTGTCGATTTTATTAAATATAATTAATTTTTTATCTTGTTATATTTCCAAATAAACAACGCGTATATAATTTCGATTGCTCTTTTAGTATCGAATGACATTTCGAAAGATGGCATTCGATCGAGTACTCGTTATCGAATGCCATAATCTCAAATTTCGATACACCTTACTTGTTATCGAGTGCGGCGATCTCAAATACAAAAATTTCGATTAACTTTATTCGATAACAATATCTGCTCTGCGGGTATCGTTAATGCTCTGCTCAATCTTGGACTGGATTCTAGTCTGGTTAAATTCATTGAGTTTCTTCTTAGGTTGCGATTGATATCCGCCACAATTGGAACTACAAGGTGTCAGAGGGTGACTGCTAGGGGTACCCCGCAAGGCGGTGTCCTCTCTCCACTTCTCTGGAACCTTGCTGTCAACACTCTCCTCATCGGGCTGGAACGCTCTGGTAACAGAGTTGTTGCTTATGCTATATGATATCGCCATCGCGGCGTCTGGGATATGTCCACAGACACTGTCCGACAAGCTCAACCTCGCTCTGGACGTTGTATCTAGGTGGTGCCGGGAGTTTGGACTACGTGCTAATCCTGGTAAGACGGAGTTGATGCTCTTTACGAGACGGTACAAGGTACCTCATTTCACTCTGCCCAGTCTGAACGGGGTTGGACTGCATTTCAGTACCTCGGTCAAGTATCTTGGCCTCATTCTGGACCCCAAGTTGAACTGGGGACCTAATTTAGCTGAAAGGGCGCGTAAAGCTGCCTGTGCTATCTACTGCTGCCGCAGGGCAGTAGGGGCAAGATGGGGACTACGTCCCCGCGTGGTTCGCTGGATTTATTCGGCGATCATTGAACCGAATCTTTTATATGGAGTGGTCTTTTGGTGGACCGCTCTCGACAAGCTCTGCAATGTCAGACTCCTTGATAAAGTCAGGAGGTCCGCGGCAGTGCAGATTACTGGTGCATTACGGATCACCCCCACGAAGGCACTCTTTGTTATGTTGGGGTGGCTTCCGTCTAGGATTCTTGCCAGGCAGCAGGCTAAACTGGTGGCGGTAAGACTCAATGCACTAACACGGTGGAACATTGTTCCCTCGGGGCACTCCTCTATTCTTTTAGAGGAACCTCGGATACGGGACAATATCGATTACACCTCACCGAGCCTGGAACTACACAGAGACTTCCACGCGGTTATCCCAAGTAGGGATGACTGAGCCTCTGGCGGGGTCATCCCCAGTGTTTCGGTGGAAGTCTATACTTATGGTTCCAGGATTGGAGATAAAGTGGGGTGTGGGATCTATTCAGAGATGCTCGCCCTCTCCATATCCCTTCGCCTCACTGATTATTGTAGCGTTTTTCAGGCCGAAATAATGGCTATATGTCACGCTGCAAAGGTGATAATTCAGGGTGGCACTCCCACTGCCAGTATCACCATATTATCTGACAGCCAGGCGGCGGTCAGATCCTTGTCGAGTTTGTCCACAAACTCTAGAATTGTCGGCGACTGTCGCGATGCCCTTGTGGCACTCTCGAGGCAGTGCGTCGTTAATCTGATTTGGGTTCCTGGTCACAGGAACATCACGGGTAATTGTACTGCGGATGAATTGGCTAGGGCGGGGACGTCTCTGCCGAACGTTCATCCTCATGCGGAAGTGGGTATACCCCTTTCCTCCGTTAGGCTCCTAATTAGGAGGAGACATTTATTGGACGCGGACCTGGCCTGGTCGCGGGAGGAGTCTTGTCGAATTTCTAGATTCACCTGGCTGGACTTGAAGCGTACCAATCAACTCTTTAAACTGGACCGCAGGGATATCTCTTCCGTTGTATCTATCCTCACGGGTCACTGCGTGATGGGCAGGCATGCGGAAAGACTTCGCTTGCCCGCGAATGACTTCTGTCGTGGCTGTGGGTCGGCTGAGGATGCCAGTGTCCATCTCTGGCTCGACGTAGATTTCTTACATTGGGATCTCCTTTTCTCGATAGCTTGACTGACCTATCGATCTTGGACATTGGATCAATTGCCAATTTTATTAGGCTCTCTGGCTGGTTTCCAGCATAATTTTCTGGGGAAGTAGTGCTTCTTGCGTGGAGCCCCTGACTATCAGGGCTCCCAGCATTTTGTGGTATCACAGCGGGCCGCCATGCGTGCTCAAGTGTGCCTTGTCATTACGAGGCTGCCACTTCTTCCTATCCTATCCTATCATTCGATAACGAGTGCCGCGATTTGGGCCCAGTTATGTATGCATGTAAAAAGTATACTAACATTGAATAACAACTCTGTGACATACGCAACATCTAGATGTTGTAAATCAATTTTAAAAATAAAACATCAATGCTGCGTGGAATACGACATTTATGTGTTATTAACCATAATCGAAGTCTTAATATTCCACCATCAAAAAAGACCATGCAAAAATGCAAAATTTATAAGAATGTACGCTTAATATGTATTTGGATTCGTATAGAAACATTTTAATCAAAAAAATCAAATCGTTGTTGAAATTTAGTGGTATAAAGAGGCTCAAAGGTGGAGAAATCGAATCATCTATTTTCATCAGTGGTCTTCACCCATCTTACTAACGAACGAAATTGTTCGGATATTTTTTTAGTTTTTCTTACTCTCTTAGTAAAGGTTGCTTACTTAAAAAAGAATCCTTCCTCACAGCTTTTTGAAATGTATCGTTAATTTTTATTATATAAGTGTTAAATTTAGTTTATCGCACTTTATTAACAGATATCACTTTTAGAATTCCTGGAAACCTGTTTTTGTTTTATCTTCCTACCAAAAATTTAAAAAATTATAAAAAATAATTTGCAATGTTAAAAACAGAGTGGGCAAACAAACAAAACATTTCGCAAACGTTACCACAAAGTCATAAACTTTAAAAATTTTTTTAATCGTATTGTACATGAGCAAAACCAAAACAGATACTTTCTAAATGAGAAAGAGCGCAAACGAAAAAAATTCGTTTTTTTCTCTTGTGCTTGCTTTGTTATTCTGTTAAATTCTTACAATTTGCTCTTTTTTCTCTTTTTCTTTTCTTTTTCTTCTCATTAATTTTTTGTTGTACCTACGCACATTTTAGTTAGTGTATTTGTAGTGCTCAAAACAAAAACAATATACAGAACTAAATGGGACAATCGCTCTCACTCTTCTTGTTTTATTTTTGTTTTACTCATTGTAAAGAATACAACAAAATGAGATCAAACGTTCAGTTTTGTTTATTTTCCTACTCTGGTTAAATATCTTTCATAAAAATAAATCCATACGCTTTGTTTTCTTCATGCTAAACAACAACCATGGATGGGATACTTCGGACAAGGCAAAGTCTCTGATTGGGGTCAACCTGGCGGCCTCCAGAACAATCCTTGTTCCCGTTGTATTCAAGTCGACATACAGCCTCCTAACTAATGTATGCGGCGATTGTCCAATCCACTGGACTTTAAATTTGGGTTGTGCGTAGGGCTTGAACCCCACCACGTAAAAACAAAAATTCAATGAAAACCGAAACAATAGCATCTAAACGGACCCCCTTCTATGTTGACGAATTTGGCAAACGTTTTAAGGACTATGATTTAAGGATATGCACCTGGAACGTGAGAACCCTTTGCAGGGAAGGTGCCTCTATCCAATTGGCGGATGCTCTCAAGAAATGTAGGGCTGACATCACCGCCATCCAGGAAATGCGATGGATAGGACAAGGTTGTACGAGGCAAGCAACATGTGACATCTACTACAACTGCCATGATAACAGACACGAATTTGGCTGCGGATTCGTAGTTAGCAAGAGACTTCGCCATCTTGTCTCAGAGTTCACCCCCGTGAACGAAAGAATAGCTACGATCCGAATGATCCGCCCCGACGGAAGAGAAGGATGATGTGGTCAAGGATGCTTTTTACGCAAAGCTCGAGGAAGTGTACGATGGGTGTCCGGCACATGACGCCAAAATTGTCCTCGGCGATTTCAATGCGAAAGTTGGACGTGAAGATATTTTTGGCCCCACTGTCGGACAGTTCAGTCTCCATAATTCCACCTCGCCGAACGGCTTGAGGCTGATCGATTTCGCCGCGGCGCGAAACATGGTAGTTTGTAGCACCAGGTTCCAGCATCTCGATATCCATAAGGCCACCTGGCTCTCTCCTGATCGATCTACCAACAACCAGATCGATCACATTGTGATTGATGGAAGGCATGTATCCAGCATACTAGACGTGCGCACATTTAGAGGTCCAAATGTCGACTCTGACCATTATCTTGTCGCAGCCAACATGCGACTGCGCATATGCACAGTGAATATGGCACGTTCTAGTGTTCGAGGGAAGCTGGACATCAAAAAGCTGCGATCACAAGAGACAGGCAGGTCGTTTTCCGATCGTCTTTCTAATGAGCTCCATTGCATCCCGTCCTCTCTCGAAAGTATTGGTGGACAGTGGTCTCACATTGCTCACTCTCTGCGCAACGCTGCCGAAACAGTCCTTGGTTTTGAGCGTCCTCCCCGCAGAAACCAATGGTACGATGAAGAGTGTCGTGAGGCCACTGCGGCAAAGAATGCTGCCTACAGAAGAACGTTGCAGTCCACCACTACAAGAGCAACTGTGGAGGTGTACAGAGAGAAGAGGAGGGAAGACAGACGCCTATTTAGAAGAAAGAAAAGGGAGCAAAAAAGGCGTGATCGTGAGGAAATCGAGATGTGCAGGAGTAGACATGATGCTCGAAATTTTTATAAGAAAATAAGGCGTCTTACTACTAGTTTTAAACCCGGAGCAACCTCCTGCAGAGACGAACATGGTAATCTGGTTACAGATGCACATGGTGCACTGAGATTATGGAGACCGCATTTCTGTAATCTACTGCAAAGCGATGATGATACAAATTCCGCTGCTAGAGATGCTGTGTCGGACCCAATCAATGATGACGTTGTGATCCCGTCCACCAGCCATGAAGAGGTCAAGGTTGCCATATGGCAACTGAAGAGCAACAAAGCAGCCGGACCTGACTGTCTGCCCGCTGAACTCTTCAAGTATGGAGGCGATGAGCTGGTTAGGTGCATGCACCAGCTCATTTGCTGAATATAGCTGGAAGAAAGTATGCCCGATGATTGGAAGCTCAGTGCCCTCTGTCCGATCCTGAAAAAGAGAGACCCCACAATATGCACCAATAACAGGGGTATAAGCCTTCTCCCTATCGCATATAAGGTGCTTACGAGCGTATTGTGTGAACGACTGAAGCCATTCGCCATCTCACTGATTGGACCTTATCAGTGCGGCTTCAGACCTGGTAAGTCCACCATTGACCAGATATTCACACTGCGCCAAATCCTGGAGAAGACCCATGAAAGTCAAGCCGACACACACCACCTCTTTGTCGACTATAAGGCAGCGTTCGGTAGCCCGATAAGGGATTGCGTATATGCCGCAATGTCTGAGCTCGGTATTCCTGCAAAGCTGATAAGACTGTGTAGAATGACGTTGAGCAACTCCTGCAGCTCCGTCAAGGTAGGAAAAGACCTCTCCGAACCATTTAATACCGCGCGAGGCTTCAGACAGGGCGATCCCTTATCCTGCGACCTCTTCAATTTCGTCATGGAGAGTGTTTTGCGAAAGGCGGGTGTACATCGAAATGGCACTATATTTAACAAAAGTGTCCAGCTCCTTGCGTATGCAGACGATATAGACATCATTGGGCATACCAAGCGAGATGTCACCGCAGCCTTTAATGCTATTGAACGAGAGTCTGCAAAAATGGGTCTGGCGGTAAATGAGAGCAAGACGAAGTACATGTTGTCGACGAGTAGGGATGTTGATCGCATCGGCTCCCAGTTTACAGCCGGCAACTATACATTCGATGTGGTCAAGGAGTTCATCTACCTTGGCACCGCCATTACCAGCAAGAATGATGTCAGTCTGGAGATCAAACGAAGAATCACACTGGCCAACAGGTGCTACTACGGTCTCAGTAGGCTCTCGTGCGACGAAATTAACACTCTATAAGTGGCTTATTCTTCCGGTGCTTCTCTATGGTGCGGAAGTATGGACGCTGTCTTGTGCCGATGCAGCGGTCTTGGGAGTATTTGAGAGAAAAGTTTTTCGTAAGATCTTCGGTCCTCTAAGGCATGGCGATGAGTTTCGCATTAGAACCAACCATGAGCTGTATGAGCTCCTCGGCGATGTGGGCGTTGTTCAGCGCATTAACATCCAGCGGCTACGCTGGCTCGGCCATATTGTTCGGATGGATGAATCTGCTCCAGCGAGAAAAGTTTTCGATGCGAAGGTCACTGGACGTCGGCGTAGAGGACGACCGTGTTTACTTTGGAAGGACCAAGTTGATGAAGCCCTGTCGTTAATTGGTGTGACCAACTGGAGAAGGCGCGCGCTTAGCAGAGACCCCTGGAGACTAGTGTTAAGGCAGGCCGAAACCCGTTAACGGGTTGTTATGGCCATCTAAGTAAGTAAGTAAACAACAACCACAATTATAACAAAAACATGTGTGTGAGACAAAAATTGCGTATGTGTTTATGTTTTATTAGTTTTCAAGAGAGCTAAATTTGTTTGTCAGACACTGTGAAGATGTGATAATAAGCAAAATAAACTTATTAATGTTTATATTTCTGATAACTACATTTCAATTTGTTAACAGTGTTTCAAAACAATTTATTTTATGAATAATTTTAATAAAATAGTTTAAATTTTTAAATTAAAGGTTTTTAAAACGAAAATGGTCACTAATTTCATTCAAGTTGTGAAAAACAACACAAATAAAAAACCAATCTCATCTGTCAGTGTATTTTTGTGTGGCTCTCTTTGTAAAGACCACTGAATTTCATCCATCAGTACATAAGATCCTTTTGCAGGCTTCAGAAGTAATTGAACACGTAATAGTATTAATTGCGGCGGTATTTGAGTAAGTTACGAAGCTAAAAATAAAGATATTCGCAACTAAAGACTAAAACACCAACAAGAAACATCTCCCGCATTGCACCAAACACCAATTTCTTGCACATGCTCTTACTAAGCTCAGACCCATTTAAAAGAGGTCAATGAAAACTGACTTGTAGAAAGAAAAGTATTTTTTTTTTTTTAAATCCGCACTTGAATTACTAGAAACATAATTCTAATAAAAATTTCGTCTTTTAAATGAAATATATTTAACTGGTAATTTCCATCGACCAAATATAGAAAATTTATTTTATTTTTCTAAATACGTTTATCGTTCTCAGTTAAATAAGTAAAAACGCATACATAAATACAAATAATCAATTTTGTTCATTGTTAACAAACATATGGATTTGCTTATATTAAACATAAATTTTTTATGTATATTGTATGTACATAAAGTTTAATTTCAATACAAGCGTTACAAGCAAAGTATGCAACGCTGCTAACGCCAAAGAGTCTTTTTTTTATTGAGACCAATACTCAGGGGTAAACGCCTAGTAAACCTAGGCAACTTTTAACTTTTACAGACGTTGACAGCTGAGAGACGTTGACATTAATATAAAAAAGGGTCTTCGTTTCTTGCAGATTTTTTTTTAAATATTAAACTTATTTGTAAATTTGTGATTGGCTTATCAGAAAAATATTTTGTTTAAAAAAGTATGAAACTTTTGTGAAAAAATGCATTTAAAGTTAAATAATAATACATGCATATATTATGTATATACATATGTATTTAAATTATATATATACATGCATATTAAGGACTCGACTCTAAAGTATAATGTAACTTACTATTTTAAAAGCGTTAAGTTGTAATAATGGCCCTTAAAGTTTTAAACGCGCTTAGCGGCTAACGCGTGTTATGTACTTCTACCTTTATTTGTATAAAATTTCCATTTTTTTATTCAAATAACAAACTTATTAATTTGTAAACATTGATGTCTTCTTCTTTTCCTTCGATTCCGTTTTTTTATGGAATACCAATTTTCGATCGTAGCGTAACTGAATGCAGAGATTTAATCGAAACGCAGAAAGCGGGTAATTATTTTTAGTATCAGCTATTTAAAGATGCCACTTTCTATAATAGTTGTTTTGTGGCATACTGTTTGAAATCATTTCACAATTTTGAGAATTTTTTTTTTTAAAACATTGGTTTAGTTTTCAACGTAGAGTTTTAATTTAAAGTTGCCTTTAAAAAGAACCGACTTTATAAGTAATATTTATTTACCATAGCCAAACACGGGTCTATGTGTTTAAACAAAATTATCATTTGTTTGCCTGTACAAATACCAGTAAAATAAATGTTTTATAATAACAGGAAATGCGTATAATTAAATAAATTATCAAAGGATACAAATAGATTTTGGTGTTCTAATTTCAAATTGTGGTAATTTGTGGTATAACTACCAAGAATAAAAAATAAATAATATATAAAAAAAATAAAAAATAAAATTTATTATTACAATTTTTAACCTACAAAACAGAATTAAATTTTTATAAAATAATAATAAAATCGCATTTTGATTTAATTTTATGTCAAATTTTTAATTTCCAATTTGACTTGAAGTAAAAACTCACGATCCGTTCACTCGATTTCAAATGACATCACTAGAAATTTCTATATATTATATTCGATAACGAGAAAAGGGGATTTAGACCATAGGTCGGCAAAATTATTTTATAATTGTGTTAGTGAGCATGGAAGAGAACTGCACTGAACAAAAAAAGTGTGAATTCATAAATATGAATGTTATTAACTTACATATTACTGTGCCTGAACTAGGAACTTTATTTTGTGGCTGAAGGAAACATATCGGGTATATCTAATTCGGGTATGCAAAATTCAGTAGTTCTAACCATTTTCTTAAGGAAGGTCTGAAAAAAAATTTAAATATCTTACTTTTTAGTTTACAAGTCACACTTGTTATGATAACTTAAGACATTTTGTATGAGATTTCATTAAAAAGAAAAAAAATGCACCGAAATGTCTTATATGAAATCTAATATATTTAGAATTTTATAAATCCTTTCCAAATAATTTAAAACATAATTTTAATTTTCATAAAAAGTAAATAAAACACTCGTACACATGTGCACTCGTCAGCAGCTCATTGACGAATAAATGATTAAACAGAACTGGGGCATGACGTTTTTTTCTATACAAATTGACAGATAAAAACGCTGGAGAATGCAGTCGTGAAATAGAATCTATTTTATTTTGACAGCGATTTTTCTTATGCTCTCATTTTTAGAAACAAATTCTCTCAACAATGTTACCACACTTTTATTAAATTTCATACATTTTGTAAACAAACCCTTTTATTTTTTGTTGTTGGTGCAAAGAAAAATAGGAACAAAAGAAAATCGAAAAAACATTTGAAAGTTCAAATAAATTAAAAAATTTTGAAATTTGTTAAATAAAATGAGTGATATTTTAGTAAAAATAATTGAAAACGTGAGTAAAGATGTTTAAATTATAAAATATAAATTCAATTCTCCGCAAAAACTCCCATAAACTTAATTTTTAATAGCTTTACATACAACAAAAACAATAAATGCAAAAACAATAAATGACAGTTTGTGAAGTTGCGGCCGTCGTTTTAATTTTGGGCATGTTTTCTCTGAGAGTCGTTTTTGCCTGAAGTTGCGGTCGTATTCTGTTTAATCATTAAAACATAAAACAACATTTGTCTCGTAACATGACACATTTCTTTAAGTGCTTTTGCAAAAAACTAATGCAAAGAGAGGACAAAATGAAAGAGCGTAAGAATACATGTGAACTCTACCAGCTGAATTCAGCTATGAACAGGGCTGCCAGAAAAATTTTTGCTTCCTCCCCAAATTTAAAAAAAAATGTCCTCAAAAATCCCGTTTGAAAAAAAATCTCCCCAAAAACAATCCTCTTTAACAAAATGGTGAATTTTTGCGATTTTGTATTATTAGATTATTTTATTGAAATATAATTTTTTTACTTTATATTATTGGAGATCACTTTGAATATAGAATATAAGTATATTTGATATGCAATACATTGATACTACATCACAGGCGTATAAAATTTACAAAGTCATTACTTCGTAAACATCTGAATCACAATCTCCTGAATTTGTAGAGTTTTCACTATACATAACTTTTGAATTAAAACTCTTTAGCATATCTTGCGTTGGTTGAAATTCTTTACAGCAGATTTGATTTATATTCAAACTAATTTGTATTCTTAGTAACGACTCCAAAAGCTCATACTGCATGTTGTTTCGAAGTTTTGTCTTTGTAAAGTTCATGACTGAAAACACACGCTCCACACATGCATTACTGGTTGGTACTGAAAGCATGTTAAGTACAGCTTGAGCCAACTCCTTATAATGTCTTGTACCAGATGCGTCTTGAAAGTTATAAGCCTTCGGCCAAAATTGCATCAAATTTTGGGGAATATCATTTTCAAAATAGTCTGTCCAATTGGTAAAAGGAAGTTTATTCCATTGATTCTCATAAACATCCGGGGAAATATTTTTGTCCATAAATTTAAGTAATATTTCTTTAATAACAGAAAATTTTGGTTGTGTTACTGGGTTGATACATTTTTGAATGGTAAAGTATTTATATTGCTTAAATATATAAAGATTTTCAGGTAAACGATTAACTATTTCGTATAATAATTTGTTTAAATACTGCAAACAATTTTCTTTTAATGTTAAAATTTCACCACATACCAAATTGCAATTTGGTAGTTCTCCTTCAAACTCTGACCCGAAATCAACATTATTAAGGGAAAGCAAAGAATTTTGGTCTTCTAAAAGGTGTAATATGATATTAATATTTTTTACATCTTTTATACGGCTAACAACTGCTGGCTTGAATATTTTCGAACATAGAACCAAAACAGTCATATACAATTTGTCATATATACTTCCAGCATCAATGGTGTCACACTGAAAATCCAAATTTTAACGATTTATATCATTTATAATGGGATTAATAAAAATAAGAAACATTCTATTATTATCGTCACTCATCTCTGTATTGATAACTTTTGCTGTATAATCATTTTCAGCCCTTGAAATAATTGAAAAATGGTATTTTAATTCAATCCATTGCTCAAGAATTCTTTTTACGGCAGCCCCATATGCTAGCCAACGTGTATTTGAAACTTGTATTAATTTTTTATATTTTATACTATCGACTCCAGTATTTATTAATTCAAAAGCTCTTTTATACTTAATGCTACGCAATGGGCTGGTGCAAAAATAGTTGTAAAGTTCTTTTACTATAAATTCAGCTCGGTTAGGAATATCTTTTGAAGCATGTGAGCAACACAAATGGAGAGAATGACACGTACACTTAATTAGAATTAGGTCTGGATTTTCTTTTTTTAAAAGTGTATATAACGAATGATTTTTGCCACATAAATTATTTGCACCATCTGTACCTATAGACAACATATTTTCCTTTTTCAAACCAATTGTTCTTAGGTATGCTGTTAAATTTTCAAAAAGTTTAAGAGCCGTCGCCTCTTCAACAACAAATAAACCCAAGAAGTCTATTATAACTTTCTGCTTGCCAGAGCTATAATAACGAATGCATAAGCACATCCATTTAATACGTGAAATATCGGTCGACTCATCCACAATTAATGAAAACTTCTGTTCGCCGATATCCCGAACAAGTGCACTTCGTATGGAAGGAGCTGTAACATGTTTAATAATTGATGTACATTTTGTTCGATGCAACTTTAGGGTTTCAAAAAAGTTTGATGTTTTGGATGAACTTTTTAGCATACCAACAAGATGGTCTACGGTGGCAATAGAAGTGTGCTTTGCTATAAAGACAGACATCTGAATATCCAATATTTTTTGCTCATTTGAAATTGTAACAATGCCTGTACATTACAAACAAATACTTTAAATTATACCCCAATAAGGTGAATTAAAACGTACATACCATATTCAGTAAGGGATGTGTTTCCTGTGTGAGCTAAACTCATATTTTTTTATGGCGATTGGTATCAATATGCCGCTTTAAATCTTTTTTATTGGACACCAATGACACTTTACAGACGGAGCACCAAGAAGTATTCGTTGAGGAATTTGGTAATTTGTACCAATTTGGAGGATCTTGAATTGGTTTCAACCAACCTTGCAACAAATGTATAAATTTTTAGGTATGCATTCTTAAATCTTCTTGTTACTACTTACTTTTAGCCCAACTTTCTTTTTCCCAATCCTTATTATATCTCCGTTGATTATATTTTTCACTTTTTGAAACAGACATTTTATGTATTTGTACGTAAAACAAATTTATGCGGGTAAAAACAAAACTTGAAAAACGGTTATCAATGTTTGTATAGTTTAACTTCTTTTTAAACCATTTGCGGAGGAATAATAACACAAAGGCAGCTGTTGTTTTATATATACCAGAGTACACTGAAAAACATTTCTGGGTATTTCTGACATAAGAAATGTTATATACTTATTTTGTCGTTTGATTGCAAATAATTTTACCTTGGAGAATTTTAAAAGCAACATATTTTTTTAAAAAATTTCCCCAAAAATCCCATTTTTTTATTTTGATATCCTCAATAAAAACCCCAAACCCTAAATGAAATTTTCATCCCTTTCGGCAATGAAATTTCCCCTAATTTGGGGTTAGAACCCCAAATCTGGCAGGCCTGGCTATGAAATGCCGACCTATGATTTAGACCAGTGGTCTTCACAAAGAGAGTCACACAAAAATACACTGACAGAAGAGATTGATTATTTATTTGTGTTGTTTTTCAAAACTTCAATGAAATTAGTGAAAATGTTTGTTTCAAAAACCTTTAATTTTAAAATTTAAACTAATTTAGTACAATTATTCATAAAATAAATTGTTTGTAAATGCTATAAACAAATTGAAATATAGTTATAAGATATATAAACATTAATAAGTTAATGCTGCTGAAGAAGATGTGATAATTCTCAGTGTCTAACAAACAAATTTATCTCTCTTGAAAATTAATAAAACATAAACAGATACGCGACTTTTGTCTCACAAACAAGTTTTTGTTAGACACTATTCCACGGATAACTGTCTCGACAAAAATATATATTTTATTCCTATATAAACATAATTCCGTTAATATCAGAAAACGCTTTAATTAGATCAAAGTTAACTGCAATGAATATTTTTTGGTAATTAAAGAAGAAATGATGTCCGTGAAGGAATAGTACAAAAGCCAAACTGAACAATGTGTAATCTACTATTCCTTCACGGACATCATTTCTTCTTTAATTACCAAAAAATTACCAAAAAATAATCATTGCAGTTAACTTTGATCTAATTAAAGCGTTTTCTGATAAAAACAAAATTAAATTGATCACACCTCTCCTGGGGCTCGAACCCGAGTCTTCAGCACTTAACATAATTCCGTTAAGCTGTAGTTTTTAGAAAATAATTATTTTGGCTAATTAAACGAGGAAATTTTGGCTGAATTTTTCTTTAGGGAAAGTACATTTGAGGTAATTAAGCGAATGACGCAATTAAGCGAAGGTTAATTAACCGTAAATTTTTATTAGAAAATGGTAAGAGGATGGGGATTTAGAAATTGAGGTAAACAAGCGTGATAGGCAATTAAACGTGGGGCAATTATCTGGGGAATATTGTAATTGTGGTTGTCGTTTAGCGTGATGAAAATAAAGCGTATTGATTCCTAAAATAGGTCTCTAGGAATTCTAAAAGTGTTATCTGTTAATAAATACAGTACGATAAATTAAATTTAACACTAATATAATAAGAATTGGCGATACAGGTAGTTTTGGTATATTTCAAGAAGCTGATAGGCAGGATTTGTTTTTAATTTAGCAACACTGGTTGTAAGATTCATGAAGAGAGTAACACCCCATCTATTCGAACCATAGATTTGGTATATCATGAACAAAACGTCTGCAGCGCAGATGTCAAAATTTTGTTCTAATTTGTGTATGTGGGGACTACGTATGGTTTACCAAATCATAATTTATAATTTTTCATCAAGTGAATTTCATTTATTTCTGCGGTTGAGAATGTAAAAAAGATGGCGCCAAACTAAAAATGATAGTTGATGGTAGCACATAGTTGTTCGAACAATTGTTTTACTAACGATGGTCGACAAAGAACATGACATTGATTTAGAGAGTCTACACGAGCCAAATCGATGATCGACCAAAAATTAGTTCATGATATACCAAATCTATTGTAAAATCGTCAAAAATAAGAAAATTCGTCAAAATGGTCAAATCATTTTTGAAAATCGTCAAAATAAAAGTAATTAATGCCTTTTGCTTCTTAATTGTTAAATAAAAATTAAATAACAATATACATAAATAAAAGTTGTAAATATTATATTTATATGCCTATATAATGAGATCGGAATTTGCAACTGAACTGATGATATGTATACGAAGTAGTCTTTTGGGGACAGGATTCATTCTAAAGAGTCATTTTCTAAGCGATTGTGTTCTTTGTGCTTATATAAATTTGCTTGACTAAATATTTTTTTCACATTTGCTGTGGAGTGCTGTAAAATCATTATGCTGTGAAAAAAATTTTTTTTAAATTGAAAACATCGTGGAAGTAAAAGTATTAGTACGGGTTGTATTTCGAATATTTTTTTTTTTTTTTCGATTCAAAAATCTATAAAGTTAGTTTCTATTATTCCAAAAAAAACTGCTTTTAAAACCTAAAAATCTTATTTTTCTAAACTGTAAAAATGTATCTTGCTTATGATTTTGTTTACGTCTAAAGTAGAACTATATTCACCATTTTAATAATTTTTTTAAATTTAAATTGATTTTCAAGATCCAATCCAGTCTCTTTAAAATCTGTACAAAAAATTGTATACAATTGTAAGTTTTTTCATGGCAATCGCATTCACATGCCTTTTAAGTAAGTTTCATTTCCAATAACTTTTGAGTATTATTAAAGTGATTATGCCTTTTTTGCACATCTCTTTCAAGCGTTTCGATGACTGATGGAGATTTAAGGCGTACGTAGGAGAAACATAAAGCCAACGATTAGCAAACACATTTAATTTTAAATTTTTCAAAACTTAGGATACTGATGCTTCATCTGCGGCAAACCTATTAAATATTTGTTATAATCACTATTTTTTTCTGAAAATAGTTTAGTAATTAATCATACAAGACATCGTACTGATCAACAGTTAGTAACCCAAAGAACAGATAGTGTATTTGGTATTTGATGCAAACGTATACGATGAGGTAGATCGATTTTTTATTGAAGCGTCGGTAGATTTATCTTCTATTAGCTTCGAAGAACACAATAACTGTGCATTTTCATAATAAAAAAATGTTTGAATTGCCTTGCTTTTGAAATTTAGACAAATCGCCATTTTATGTCGTGAAATCGTCATTTACATAAATAGAAAATAACTTAAAAATACATTCCTGATCCCATCACAATAAATTATCAAATTCGTTTAATTATTAAAAATAATTTTTATAATTTTGTCAGACCTGGACAATCACAAAAAAAAATTAGGTATAGTCTCCCTCTCAGAAGTATTCTCGCAACTTCTGCAGTGCGGATTAAAGGGCAGACCCAACGTCTCTACGTGTTTACCGATCAACTAGTAACCCGTATACACCGCTATAAGCCTGGACAAAGACTGCCGAGGAATCCCCAAAATTCCAAAGTGTCCTAGAAACAGGACAGAAGGTCATGGTTCTGTGCTTTTCCAAGGAAAACTTGGATATCCCTTCTTTAATGACAGTCGTAGAGCAGTGAACAACCGAGTAGGAAGCAACAGACTCCCCCCATAGCAAGCCCATCCGCAATAAAATATGTACTACTAATAATTTCTAAGGCATTTGATGATTAATTCTTTTTTTAAGCAAATTTTGATTATATTTTTGTTTATTTTACGAGTATACTTATTTTAATATTATACTGTATATACAAAAATAAATAGTTAATTGGCTTTAAACTAAATATTAAATGAAAATCGACTTATTAGGATAATCCCATGCGTTTTATGTGTGTGTGTGTGTAATAATACTGGTAGAACAAAAAAAATTAATACACAAAACTTGCGACTATTTTCAGTTTAACAAATAAGAAGTTTACATTTGTATGAGTTTTTAATAGCTTTGTGAGGGTGTTAACATTGGCATTTCCACATATGTATGTATGTATGTACATATGTAGATATGTATGTACGTACAAATATAATTTTAATTGTATATCACATTCACCAAATGATGGTTTGTATTAACAACAATATTTAATTATTAGTATTGCCATACACAAAATATTATACCTACCAAAATTTAAAAAATTAAAAAAAATGTACCAAAATTGTAATGATGCAACTCAAATCGAGTGCTTCTATTTTTGGTGAAACATCAATGAATGTAACATGTGATACAAAGGCCTAAATACTCCGAAGAGGTAGTTACCGAAAGAAATATTCGTTCATATTTATTATTATTTTTTTTTTTAAATATCGGAGCTGGGGTTTGAACCCGCAGCTCTTGTCTAGTAAGCCAACACACTAATCAATAACAATAGTATTCAAATTAATTATAAAGAGCAGAGTGACAAAGCCCATATCATACTATCCACCCACTAGACTATTGGGGCACCCAAAAGTCAAATATAACCAACAAAATGTAAATAGCTGTTTCGAATAAGTATGGATTTTATTTGTGATCGAAACAAAGCAAAACCAAGACAATTTAAATTGGTTTAAGGAGATTGACGTTTTCACTATTCGTAGTCAATAGTAAATTTGAATTAATTTGTCATCATTTCAAATCTGTAAAATTTCCATCATAAAGAGCTGTCCAAATCCCACGAAAGCAAAATTTTCAGTGGATTTTTACCCATTCATATTAAACAACCACTTTGAAATTATAATATTATTACTACTCTTAATCCGTATAATTATTCTGCTATATCATTAACGTTTCTTTAACTTCCCCAGTGGTCTAGTTGATAGCATGCTAGACTGCTAGTGCGAGGGTTGTGGGTAGTGGTTGTTGTGTAGTGCCAGTTTCTGTATTGCGAGGTTCTGTGACATTACACCGAGCATAAATCCTAGTCATTCGTCTCGGAATAATTAGATATAATATTAAATTAAATTAATTTAAATAACAAACAAAAGCTATCAAAAATAGTGTAGTATAAGAAAACTCTGACAAACCAAGTAAATTACAAGACTGCTTTAAACAATAAAAATAATACCAATTTTGGTTTGATCAAATCTAAATGGCAACACCGTAAAAGTAATAATATTTATAATGGTGTACGGATATGTAACCTACAAATATACAACATTCATACATACAGACATATACATCCATATATACGTAAGTTAGGGAATTTCGTGTGTGTGCAAATGTGTACAACTACTATTCGTGGATTTTAAGTTCAAATAACAGTCAAACAGTATCATAATTCCGCAAATATTCTTCACAGTTTAATTTCTATTGTCGAACAGAGCAGAAAAGCTAGTTTGTGGTGTGAAATGAAAAAAAAAAGAAAAAGAATTTTGGAAAAAATACGAGTGCTTGCGAAAACATAAAGTTATAAATTTCAAAAAAAAAAATTACCAATAAAAAAATACCAAAACATTTCAGTTAATTTATGTGATTTTCTTATTTTGTTTAAATTTACTGTTGTCAGTCGCCTTGTCGTTTCCGTTTAAAAAGATTGATAAATTGCTTTAATACTTTAAAAATTATTACGATTGACACAAACAATTAAAGTGTGTGCGTGTGTGTGTGTTTAAATAATTGATAAATTTTATTTATTTTGTACTGGTTTTTTTTTTGATAAAATTCAATATTTTTTAAATAAAATTATAGACAAGAAACATACATTTTTAATAAAATTGTATATAAAATAGACAATTTCAATGTGATTTCTTTTATACATGCGTATATGTATGGACATATGGATATGTACTTATGCATACATACATATGTACTTGCAATAATCTTTACGTTTTTTTAATTGATCGAAATAACGTTGTTAAACCCTATCACCGATGTAAATCAAAGTAAGCTTTTGAAAATATTTTTTAGCAATAAAAAAAAACCAAAAATAAAATAAAACTGGAAATACTTCAGTTTTATAACGAAGTTAATTGAATTATTACTAAATTAATCTATGAAAATAAATCATTTTTAATACGATATGAAATGGGTTGGGGGGTATTGTAAATAAATATGGGTATTCTTTTATAATTATTTTTTATAGCATTAATTAAAATCAATCAAATAAAAAAACTTGAAAATAAATTTGATTAGAAATAATAATATTTCAATAATAATTATCAAAAAGTAAATACTGGTACATATGTATGTACAAATATCAAAAGCAAAGAAAACTCTACTAACGGACGACGCCCTTAGACAGACCGATAGGTGATAACCTTAGTGGATGATTTTGTAAGTCTCTTACTTTTTTAACAAATTAACCCCCAAAACATGCCCAGTAGGCAGACAAAATGTTTTTGAAACAAAAAAGTTAAGATTTGTGCAATTAAATTGCATTACAAATAAAATATCGTTGAAATTGCTTATTTGTGTACGAAAGTCACATTACTTATTTCAAAAGCCATGTTATATAGTTCCTCAAGAGAACTATATAACAGAATCATCACATATCGTTTACTATGGATTCTTTATAAAATTTTAGTCACTGAATAGTTAAATAAAACATTTGTAATATCAAAAATCTTTATTCTAAAATGTTTAGTAAGCTGTTCTGAGCTCTGACGTCTTAAAAAAAATATGAAAAAATTATTTCTTTCGGCGACTACTTCTCAGCAGTAACTGATTGCCATGGAAAAGTTTCTCAAATCTGTCGTTCGGAGTCGACTATAAACTGTATGTCTCGGTACTAATGGATAAAAATTAACACACACAACATTAGTGCTGCAAGAAGCTAGGACGTAACCTGACACAGGGTTGTAATGCCCAATTATGAATGTATGTATGTAAGCTGTTCGAACGATAGATTTGTACCTAAATTTACTTTCTCAAAAAATATTTTGTTGTGTTGTCTTTAAACAATTGTTTATATGGTTTTAATTCAAAAATAAAAATTGGTATCAGCAAAAGCAAAACCAAAAAAGGACGAACTCTGAATTGTTAGTGCCAAAATCATTAAAAAAGTGTTGAAAACAGTGATAAAAGCACTAACATGCCAATGCTGCTAGGTATGTAGTATCTAGGAACCTCTGCTTAGCGCACGTCTTCTCCAGCTGTTCACACCAATTGACTACAGGGCTTCATCAACCTCCGCATTGACAACAAGAACTTCGTCTTGCTCTCACTTAACTCCAGATCTATTTTAGCACACTCCCGTTTATATGTATGTACATATCTATATTCTAATAAATCGAAGTCCAATCAAAATGCACAGTTATCATTGTAAATGAAACAAAAAGTTTTAGGAGACTTATTTAGATATTTTTTTATTATGATAGCAGGATCTACGGCAATTGAATTGTTCTTGGCTTATTGATATACACTCTTCTTCAACGGCCTCAAATCATATGATTGTGGCGGCCAATTAACATCGCCACGACATGAGATAACACGGCCATTAAGATTCTTGCGCAATAAATCCTAAAGAGATCGTCCTTTTCTTAAATCTAAATAAAACAAAGTGTGTGCGAGGTTCACAGCCCAAGTTCCCACTCCAGCAAAGGTGAAAAATTCAAGAATAAAAATTTGCGGTTTTCTAGATTTTAATTAAAAAAATATAGGAAACGGCCCCCAGACATTCCACTCTCTTCCACCCTACTGGGAAGAAAAAAGGTACCTAACGAAGATGCTCACTAGTTCAGAGTCAACATGCATCGACAAGTGGGGCAAGTGCTGATGATAATTCAAGGGTGAAGGTATAGCACTGGCCTTTAAGGGATCAAATTGACAGCAGCTTGTCTCCGTTCATTTGTATGGCGCCTAAAAAAAGCCTCAATGGTTTTTGATTATTTTTCACACAAAAAGAAACGTTGAAAATAATTGGGATTACTTTTTGATTCTTTTTGATTATTTTGTAGTAATTGGCAATAGTTATGATTATTATTTGATTTGATTTTGATCGTAATCCATTAATAATCATACAAAACCTTAAATAATCGTAATCGTTATCATTATTGCGTATATGCGCGTCGAATACGACACGTTCTAGTGTACAAGGGAAGCTAGACATCAAAAAGCTGCGATCACAAGAGACAGCCAGGTCGTTTTCCGATCGTCTTGCTAACGAGCTCAATTACATCCTATCCTCTCTCGAAAGTATTGGTGGACAGTGGTCTCACATCGCTCACTCTCTGCACGGCGCTGCCGAAACAGTTCTTGGTTTTAAGCGTCCTCCCCGCAGAAACCAATGGTACGATGAAGAGTGCCGTGAGGCCACTGCAGCAAAGAACGCTGCCTATAGACGAACATTGCAGTCCACCACTACAAAAGCAACGGTGGAGGTGAACAGAGAAAAGAGGAGGGAAGAGAGACGCCTATTTAGAAAGAAGAAAAGAGAGCAAGAAAGGCGTGATCGTGAGGAAATCGAGATGTGCAGGAGTAGAAATGATGCTCGAAATTTTTATAAAAAGATAAGGCGTCTTACTACTGGTTTTAATCCCGGAGCAACCTCCTGCAGAGACGAACATGGTACCTGGTTACAGCATTTCTCTAATCTACTGCAGGGCGATGGCGACACAAATTCCGCCTCTAGAGATGCTGTGCCGGACTCAATCATTAACGACTACATCGAGATCCCGTCCCCCAGCCATGTAGAGGTCAAGGCTGCCATATGGCTACTGAAGAACAACAAAGCAGCTGGACCTGTTGGTTTGCCAGCAGAACTCTTCAAGTATGGAGGCGATGAGTTGGTTAGGTGCATGCACCATCTCATTTGCAGAATATGGCTGGAGGAAAGTATGCCCACCGATTGGAATCTTAGTGCTCTCTGTCCCATCCTGAAAAAGGGAGATCCCACGATATGCACCAACTACAGGGGTATAAGCCTCCTCCCTATCGCATATAAGGTTCTTACGAGCGTATTTTGTGAACGACTGAAGCCATTCGCCATCTCACTGATTGGAGCTTATCAGTGCGGCTTCAGACCTGGTAAGTCCACCATTGACCAGATATTCACACAGCGCCAAATCCTGGAGAAGACCCATGAAAGTCAAGTCGACACACACCATCTTTTTGTCGACTATAAGGCAGCCTTCGATAGCCCAATAAGGGATCGCGTTTATGCCGCAATGTCTGAGCTCGGTATTCCTGCTAAGCTGATAAGGCTATGCAGAATGACGCTGAAAAACTCCTGCAGATCCGTCAAGGTAGGAAGGGACCTCTCCGAGCCTTTTAATACCGTGCGAGGTTTCAAACAAGGCGACTCCTTATCCTGCGAACTCTCCAACTTCGTCATGGAGAATGTTTTGCAAAAGGCGGGTGTACATCGTAATGGCACTATTTTTAATAAAAGTGTCCAGCTCCTTGCGTATGCCGACGACGTAGACATCATTGGGCATACCAAGCGAAATGTCACCGCAGCCTTTAATGCTATTGAACGAGAGTCTGCAAAAATGGGTCTGGCGGTAAATGAGAGCAAGACAAAGTACATGTTGTCGACGAGTAGGGACGTTGATCGTATCGGCTCCCAGGTTACAGCCGGCAACTATACATTCGATGTGGTCAAGGAGTTCATCTACCTTGGCACCGCCATTACCAGCAAGAATGATGTCAGTCTAGAGGTCAGGCGAAGAATCACACTGGCCAACAGGTGCTACTACGGTCTCGGTAGGCAGTTTAGTAACAGAGACCTCTCTCGTGTGACGAAGTTAACACTCTACAAGTCGCTTATTCTTTCGGTGCTTCTCTATGGTGCGGAAGCATGGACGCTGTCTTGTGCCGATGCAGCGGTCCTGGGAGTGTTTGAGAGAAAAATTTCGCATTAGGACCAACTATGAGCTGTATGAGCTCCTCGGCGACGTAGATGTTGTCCAGCACATTAACATCCAGTGGCTGCGCTGGCTCGGCCATGTTGTTCGGATGGAAGAATCTGTTCCAGCGAAAAAGGTTTTCGATGCGAAGGTCACTGGACGTCGGCGTAGAGGACATCCATGTTTACGTTGGAAAGACCAGGTAGATGGAGCCCTGTCATCAATTGGTGTGACCAACTGGAGAAGGCGTGAGCTTAGCAGAGACGCCTGGAGACTAGTGTTGAGGCAGGCCGAAACCCGTTAACGGGTTGTTATGGCAAGCTAAGTAAGTAAGTAAGTAATCATTACTTCGCCCTTAAGAAAATCTTAATCTAATTAGTAACCATTACGGTTAAAAATCATTACTTAGCAGATATGGTTTTGCCTTCTATAGATTCCAATCGATTTTGTCAATTCCCTAATATCACAAATACTATAATATTTAAGGTTTGATATGGCAATATTATTCATATCAGAACAAAAAGACATGGTCCGTGTCACCTTATGGCTAATACTCTCAGAGATGTGGCAAATTGGTGCTCTCAAGAAGGAGTGAATCCTCCAAATACGCTTGTTGTACGTTTTACAAAGAGATATAAATTTATCATGTGAAATTATTTCTTTTTATTTCTAAGATATTAAAATATTTAGGTGCCATTCTGGATAGAAGATTTAGTTGGAACTCTCACATTGGTGCAGTCAAGAATAAAGCAATAAAATCTCTTTGAGAAAATCGCAGTGCTTATGGTATGGGGGGTTTGTGCCGACAATGAAACTATGGACATGTTCTGCATTTATTCGGCGATAGATTGGTAGATAAGAGAGGATAAAACTACCACCATGAGAAAATTACGCGAGATACAGCAACTTGCCTAGCTCTATGTAATTGGGGCAATGAGAACATATCCCACATTGGCTTTGGAGGCCCTGATTGGACTTAGTTCACTTCATATTTATGTGGTGAAATTGGCTCGTATTCAGCAACAAAGTTTTCAATCAGAACACATAGAAATTCATCGAGGTATTTGAACATTCTTCCGGTACCCCATTACGGGTAGAGGGTTGAGGTTCCCGATCGGAAATTTTGGTATACTGTGTGTTTAATTAGGGGTGAGTTCGATCTGAACTGGTATACTACCAAATGGAGCAGGCTGTTATTGATTTACTTAAATAAATTAAATTCTCAGTGATTTCAATGACAATACCATACATACATACATACATACATAACTGGCCTTTACAACCCTGTGTCAGGATTACGGCCTAGCTTCTCGCAATGACAATACCAATCAAATATATATTACTTAAGTCGTTTAAAAGAGAAAGCTGATTTCCTAGCATTTGAAAAAATACCTCACAAAACAGTATTGCGTACAAGCACATAACAATGGTTGACAGTTCCGTGCAATCTGAAAAGCTATTTTCAAAAGCTCCATCAGTTTTGGCACAGCAATGTAGAGTTCGGGCTAAAAAGGTAAATATAATATTATTTTTACAAGCTATATACAAAAAATATTGGGACTTATTAAATTATACTAAATTTTAGTAGAACATAACGTTAATTTTCAGTGAAATATATATATATATATATATATATATAGTTTCTTGTTTTGCTATTATGTAAATAAAAATTTGATACTCTGCATCGAAAACATCGACGTAAGTTCAGAATGCATCGCATCGGAAAAAATATCGACGAATTTCTTTAGTGAACGTCCCTAGTGTGAATTAGGTTGAACGACTTTTTTGTTATATATGGGCTAATCCTGCGTTGCGGACGATACGTTCGTACGCATATTTTTGAATACTGTTGGCGCTCTGAGCGTTATATTCTTAAGTAACCTACAGTGATACGCTGGTCTTTGAAAGTACTTTCAAATGGCAGTTACAAATATTTTCTGAGTTTTATCAGTTACGATATAATTGTACTCAAATTGCCGTTGCGGACGTTACACAATACAGAAGTCGTTGTGGAGATCAATGCAAACTTTCATAAATTTTAGCGAATTTTACAGTATAAACAAAAAAAAAAACTGCAAATACATTAAAAAAAGAGGAATGTTTAAGCATATCAAACCCACTTTCGAGGCAAAAAAATAATTGTTAGTTTATTCACAATTTTGTCTTATATTTGTTGCGGACGTTACGTTGCATTTTTGATCACTGTCCTACTCATATAAATAAAAAAATATTTTTGTGTTTATTTTCAAAAAATATAAATTTTATTTTTCTTCTTAAACTTGTAGTTTATGTTTAGGAGTGCGTGCCATTTCGATAAAATTTTCATTAAGTGAAGAAAAGTGATGATGAGATTTTACGCCTGTAATATTTTTTATATTTAGCCATTTCTCACCTAGATATTGAGTTGTGGTTTTTATATCGTTTTCTGTAACGTATATTAGTTTAACCCCATCGATATTACTTTTGGCCAGTCTGTAACAATCGTGTGCATCCTTCAAAATAAAATAACTGTGTTCTCAAATTATTTTTTTTTACTTTTGTTTAACCCGTCAATTCTTATGCGTTTATAATTATTGATGTACGTGGTTTCAATTATAGATTTGTGAAAATAAAACAACTTTTAGCAGAACTTAATTTTAGGACAGATCGATACCGTTGCGAACATTACAGAATTTGATATAAAAAATGAAACATACTTTTGTACATTTTAGAACTTTTTTTTTTCTTGCTTTAAAGAACAGTTTTAGTTTTGTTTGGAATGTTAATGTGGGGTCAAAAAAATTTTTAGTTTCTTCGTTATATATAAATACCCTTATTTTCCGTTGCGAACGTTACAAAGCGTGGACGTAACTTTACTCAGTTTTATTTAGTATGTTTCTATAGAGCATTTAAAGCGCTTCTTTCATAAAGTTTCAGAAAATTAATAAGAAAAAACTTTTTCGAAGATAGAGCAGTCGTGTTTTGGATAAAGCTTGTTTAACAGCAGCCAAAAAACAAGCATATTTTGGCTAAATATTAACCTTCTGTCAGTGCATAGTAAATTTTACATAGTCTGTGCATGGGGTCAACCTGACCCCACATATATTTAAATGCATTTTCTAAGCTTTTTGTTAAAAAATAGTCGTTTCTATTGTTATTTATTAATGAAAAAAAAACTTATTTTATTCAGAATATATAAGATTGACATTAAGATAATTTAAATTATATTATATTACATAAAAAATTAGCCAGATGCATCGTCTGACATGATTTCGTTGTTTTCTTCTTCAAGGGAATCCATTACTTCTTCGTTGACACAGTTTATGCAAACGGTTTTTATATGTGTTGTGCAAGAAGGCTGATTGCAGACATAACATCTTGTTCCTGTTTTTTTATCAGCGGATCGAGGGCAAATGTAACATCTTGGTCGCTTACTGACAGATCTATTCGCCGCTGTTCCTTCAGTTGTTGTGCTCTGTCTTATGTTTATTATATCATATCCAATTTGATGAATAGCAATTTTAACATTTTTTTTTATTGCCCGTGGGTTTGATAATCGGTGCAATATATGATCATTTACCAATTGCATAGCCAGCTCCTTCAAAAAGATTTTACGTTCATTGTTTTTCCGCTGAATATATAGTTGTGGATTAGCACATTTGTACAGATTATAAGCGGCTATACCTGCGATATCAATCATATTAAAAAATAGAACCATTGGCCATCGTTTGGTCTTTCTCTTGCAGGTATAGGTACGAACTAATTTGTCGAGTGTGTCAACACCTCCCTTTGTTTTATTATAGTCCAATATTATGTTGGGTTTATTCGTATCGAGGTCAACAATATCATCATTGTGTAGAGTGGATAGTAACAATACATTCTTGTTTGGCTTCGGAACATAACTTACCAAAGTCAGATGGTTGTCGAAGCAAAATTTAGAAGAATTCAGGTCTCGCTTCTTAATTTCGGCCTTGTTCGTAAATTCTTTAGGTAGATCTGGTTTATTTGAGCGAATTGTTCCAATTATTGTTGTTTTTTTCTGCAACATTTGTTCTGCTAATGGACAGCTTGTAAAAAAGTTATCCATCGTAATAGTTCGTCCTTTATTGATATATGGTGTAGATAATCGATGAACTAAATTTAATGCGTAATCAACCGAACGTATCTCATTCGGTTGTTTGCCTACATAAACTTCTGCTTTCAATGGGTACGAATTCAACGCATCGCAAATCCAAAAAATCTTAATCCCGTACTTGCCTGGCTTTGATGGTATATACTGTCTGAATGAACATCGGCCACGAGTTAATACCAATTGTTCATCTATAGTTAAGAATGATGATGGTTTATAAGGTCCTTTGATATTTGCCAAAAACATATTCCAAACATCACGGAAAGCTGCTAGCTTATCTTCCTTCAAACGTTCTGCTCTAGTCTGATAATTGTCGAAGCGCAGGAATCGTAAAAGCTGCTGCACTCTTTGTAATGACATTGCAGCCCGATAAAAAGGACGATTGTCTAGGCGGTACAATTCATCCAATCTTTCGTCCCAGTTTTTATGAACACCAGCGTATATAAGTATACCAATCAGGGCATAAATTTCATTTGAATTTGTATCATACCAAATACGTGCAGGGTTACTATTTATAGTGTAGAAATGGCGAGCTTTTCTATTTGTTTCGGCCACTATTACATTTATTAATGTCTCTGGAACTAATTTTTTGAATGCGGACAGATGGGTATTTATATTTACAGCTGTTTCTGCAGAAATTCCTTGTCGTTCTCTCAAGATCTGAAAGTCGCGAACTCTGGTTACATTTGGTGGACTTGCTCTCCATTTTCTTTTGTACTTTTTATTTTGCGCGTAATACCAAATTCCTTCTTCTTCCACTTCAGGTTCCTCATCAGTTTCAATATTTTGTACTTCTTCTTCTTCACCAGTTTCTATATTTTCTTCTTCGTTTTCTATATTTTGCAATTCAACAGCAGCTTCATCTGCTGCTAAATCACAATCAGAAAAGTCACTATCAATGTTATCATCTACTACCTCTTCCTCATCAGATTCGGTAATGCTATCGAAAAGATTTCGAATATCCTGGCTATTTTGTCTTTTTAGGGCCATCTAAATAACAAAACAAATTATTATATGCATAGAAAATTACACTACATAAAGTAACCAAAAAAATATATATACTCACCTTATAATAATAGTTATTTATGTGAATATATTTATAATTATTACAGACAAATAAATTTATAATAAAAACACCTCTATTCATATGTGTTGAATAGAAAACACTGAATGTTTTCTATTTTCAATTTTTGCATTTGAAAAAGAAAGAACTTCAATATATTGTTACACGGGAAATCCCCTAAAACACAAAGCAGTGATGCCAACTAATACAAAATGCATAACAAAATAATTGTTACACGGGAAATCACCTAAAACACAAATAAATTGCTAAACGGGAAATCACCTAAAACACAAAGAAATTTAAAACTAAATACAAAATGCATAGCAAAATAATTGGGGTCAGATTAACCCCAATGCACCAAAATATGCTTGACTTGCTTAAAACTGTCGTAGCTTAGTCATTTATAATGTTTTTTCGATTATTTTTTTTGCAATGTGTGAGTTAAACATTAGTTGAGGCTTATCTAGTTGCTTGGTATAGTAAGTTGGTGTAAAACCTTATTAAATCACTTTTACAAAGACTGGGGTCAATTTGACCCCTATGCACTGACAGAAGGTTAAAGATGTAAGGTTGCTGAACCTTAAGTCCTGATTTTCGTAATATGGACTGTCAGAAAAATATTTTATGATGATATTTGTAAGAGTACAAATACAGTCTATTACTCGAAATAATCAAGAATAATTTTTGATCAACTTTAAAAATTTTTTGTTGGTTGACATTTTTTCGCATATGCCCATATGTATGTATGTATATGTTTTTGTATAGTTTTATTTTATGAACTTCACGATCGATATGCTTTTGCATCAACATCTGCGGTTTTGATAAGTTGATGTTATCCGGAGTGCAGTGTATTTCATACACATACATACATATGTAAATACTTAGTCGGGAAAGGCAGACATTTTTCAATTCTGTTTTGCTTTTGCCTAAAACTTTTACAATGTAGAATGTAGAAGGCAAACATAATAAGCAAAAATTACGAAGAAAGAAAAAGGAAAAATGTCCCGTAAAAATATTCGTGTACGACATTCTTCACATTTTTGTCTCAATTTCTACAAACTTCGTCTGTCTGTCTTTCAATTTTTACATTGCAAATCCTGACTTATGTCGTACATATGTACGAGTACATAACATGCATGAGCTCTATAAAAAGTACTTGCAAAACATGGTTTTTAAAATTCAAGTTCATCATATTGGCATGTTTATTAGTTTTTTGGTTTATAAATTAATTACAAATATTGCAAAGTTAAGGCAATTTGTGTATTTGTATAACAAAATTAAACGTTAATTAAATCATACAATATTTTTTGTTTGTCTTTCTTTCTTTTTTAAGGCATTTGTATCATGTTTACAGAAGTGTAAAAATACAAAATACAATATTTATTTATTTACTTATTGATAATAAATTTATTGGATTTATAAAAAAAAAATTAACAAAAAATTATTAAAATTAAAATACATACATATGTACAATGTACATACGGGTATATAACATACATACATACAATCTTAAAGCTTTGCGTTGAAATAAATGTTTGTAATGTATTCGTTCTTTTTATTACACATTAAATCCATTATTTTGCTTCAGTGGCGTCGTATTTTCTATTGGTCATAATAAAGAGTGGAGGAATAAATTTTATAAAAATTCTTTCAAGCGTATATTTCAATACGAGTATATCGTCGCAAGAATTAAAGAACGCTATAACTGACAAAATATCGAAAATACGTTTTTTGCACCATACGCGTCGATTGGTCCCGGTCGCAGATTTCTACGATGAAAATAAATTCACTTACAGCGGTTGCGTTTAGAAAAATACCAGTGTCTTTGTTCTACTTTCATACAGGTTTTTTGGCGCTGGTGAACATTTAAGGTTTTGTCAGTCACAGCGTTCTTTAATTCCATCGACGATATGAAGTTACTTAAATTTTAAAAAATTTATATATTTTTATATAAAAACAAAGTAAAAAGAAATATTGAAATTAATTGCACCGACCCTTTTTCTACGTTTATGATTACTACTTTAACAAGAACAACAACAACCAAAAATTACATACATATGTACATACTTATGTAAATATATGCACTCAGTTTAGAAAACATTGAAATTGAATTGTATTCTGACATACATACATACATATGTATGTATCGTGCAAGTATTTCAAGACAAATACCAACAGTTTAAAGACTTATTTTACTTTATAAAGTTCATTAATTGGAACAATTTTAATACTGTAGCCACTGTGTACAGCGAACTGTTAAAAGGAATACCGATTTGGTATTTGGCATAGAGTTTATGCATTATAACTTTTTTTTCGATCTTCTAATTTAATAGAAATCAGCTCTGCAATTTACTGATGCCACATTTTGTTTTTCAAAAATACATTAATTTTTTCTCCATTGCACTTTTATTTTAGCGCATTTTAATTTGTACTTTTGCATAGAAAAAATTTTTAAAACATATTAAACAAATTTAATTCTTCTTTTGAATGCACTACACATTTTTTCTACGCACGAGTAATATTCCTGGTTAATAAAGAGCTTTTGGATGTTTCAAGGTATCCAACATATTACACACAAATTATTCCTTTTGATTATACTTTGGCACTTTACAGAGGTTTTTGTGACAAACATTTGGCAGAAGCTTGGCAGCCCGTTAGCGATTGTAAAAATTTTGACCTGCATAAATTGCATTCCTAAAAGTATGCAGCACCTCTTTGTACAACAACCAACACAGTTTAGAAAAATAATTTTTATAGACTATGACTAGAACCAGTATTCGAAAATAAACTGTTGATTATTGTATTGACAAAAATGGAACTTTTTGGACTACATGGTTTTTATTTGATTTATGAAATTATCATCACTGCACAGTTGTCTGCGGTATTTCCCACCAAATTTTTTTTTAATATTGTTTATCTTGAAAACTTCGGTAATTTTGTTTTTTATGCCTGAAGCTGTTGAATCATCTAGTTCAGGGATGGCGAACCTTTTTTTGACTGCGTGCCAATAAATATTATTTTTATATACGTTGATGAAAATATTGTTAGAATAGCTAAAGACAATGTCTTCAACCACATATTATTCATGTTTTCGTATTCTTCTTCATTTAATCTTTTTATTTTTTCATTATTTTCTATTTCTTGCCTCAACTCCATAAATTTCTGCTTCCAAATAGAACTTCATTGAAACTCTGCCAACTGCATTTCTAAATTAACCAACTTTAACCATTCTAATTGATCCATTTTAGCAGTTTCCAAATCAAACTTGTCTGGATATTTAATAAAGTTAATTAATGGTTGAAATTTTTTGAAATCTTGAAATCTCTTAACAAAATTGTCTTGAACGTCACTTATAACTTGGTTACAAAAATTTATATTAATTTCATAGACTCCATGAATAGAAAATTTTTGAAGGTGATCTTTCAACAAAGGAAAATATTTGAAATTATTGTTGTCAATATATCGTTTAAATATTACTAATTTGGACTCAAAACCTTCAATAATATCGAACACTACATCAATTGATTTTCCGGGACCTTGCAATTTAATATTTGATTCATTTAAATGATTGGAAATATCCGTTAAAAACATTAATTTTAATAAAAGTAAACCTATCTTCTGTACTATTGTGCGTTGGTTTAATATACTCATGAGCTTGATTAATGTGAATGCGAATAGAGGTTTTATATATTTTGCCATTTCTCTCATATAACCAGAAAGTAAAATTACCTTAATCTTTATAATTAATCAAAGTATATATATACATACATACATAACTGGCCCTTACAACCCTGTGTCAGGATTACGGCCTAGCTTCTCGCAGCACTCATGTTGTGTGTGTCAATTTTTATCCATGAGTACCGGGACCTACAGTTTTAATGTCGACTCCGAACGACAGACTTGAGAAGCTTGTTCATGGCAATTAGTTACTCTCAGAGCTTTTGCCAGAAGACTGCTGAGAGGTAGTCGCCGAAAAAAATATTTTTTCATATTTCTTTTTTTGAAGATGTCGGAGCCTGGAGTCGAACCAAGGACCCTGTCTTTGTAAGCCAACACACTAACAATGAAAAATAGATTAAATGCTGTCATATAAAGCTAAGGCGGGCCCACAAAGTATTAATTTTGTTTACTTTTGCTTTTATTTTTATGTAAAATTAATTTTCTGCACAAAGTATGTAGACTTTTCTGTATTTAAAAATTACCTTTTTTTATTTTTAATAACAAATGTTTTTGGAAAACATTTACTTTTTCTCAAAATTTTGTTGTTGTTGTTAGTATAAAATTGTTTGAAATGTATTTTGCTGTTGCATTGTTCGTAGATAGTTCAAAACATCGTTTTTCAAGGGGGTATGCAGACTTTACTGTGCAACTGTATATAATACATTATATTGAAAAAAAAACCAAAGAGTTATAATTGATTTAACACAATTTTCTTAATTATTTCTATTAAAATTAGGACTTAAACAATTGGTAAAATTTTTGGTTAAAAAAATTTTAAACTCGTGGCAACACTGTCTCCCATTAACTATTAAAACGAAATGCAGTTGTCACATTATGAACCAACTGCATTTTAAAATGTTGTACAATGGCTTTTGTGTGCTGTTGTTTTTTGTTCTCTGTTTTTGCTTTACTCTTATTTATATTTGCAACTGCAATCAGTATTTGCTCATGAGTACACAGAAAAAACTAGATTGTAAATACAACAAATTTTTTTGTATATACAATTAAAATATTATTCAATTTTGCGCTAACAACGGTTTTTGTAAATACAAATACGACAATTGTAGGTTTCCTTAAGAAAAGAAAAAAAAAATGCAACGGTACCATGTTTTTTCAATTATTGTGGTTAACAAACTATTTGTTGAAAAGATTAGAAGACTTTCAGTAAATGTTTTTGTTGCACTATTTTATCAATATTTTTTTTTAAATTAAATTGTCTTCATTTTCTCCTTTGCTGGGATTTGAACCTGGGCTGTTGTGTGTTGTATGCAAGCGCTCTAACCATTACAACACGTCACTCTTAATTTTTATAATGTTGTTTTTGCACTAAATATGCGCAACTAACCTAAAGCAAAGAATTCAACAAAAAATTTATTTAATCGTTTTTATTGAAAATGTATGGTACCGTAATAATTTATTTTATTTTTTTGTCACAGTTTACTTTGAGAAAAAGAAAAAAGTGTAACGGTACCATATTTTTTCAACAATTTTGGTTAACAACCCAATTGTTGGAAAAATTTCAACTCTTTCAATAAATATTTTTGTGAAAATTCTTTATAAATCTCATATGTTTTTGTTGTTTTTTTATAACAAAGTCTTCTTGTTTTTGAAAATATTGCTTAAATAATAACAACAATTTTAATTAGCATAATTTGTTGAAAATAAATCCTAATATTTGTAATATCAAAAAAATATTTGATTGTATTTATAAAACACATATTAAAAATAAAATTCTACATTAACAACCCACTTTGTTGATTGAATTTTGGTGATATTTTTTTCTGTGTAAAATACAATACTGTACAATTTTAGCGTCTTGTGCTCACCTCTACTACATACTCAAATAATATACAGTACAAATTACTGCAACTAATAGAAAATCGGGCAGTTGCGATAACCGCGGTAGTTGCGTTAACCGAGTCATAAATTTTAACCTTTTGCAAACCAGATGCGTTGGTGCAGGCTAAAAATGTAATGCGTTCCTTGCTTACTTTTCGAATACCATGACGTTTTTTAAAGTTTGAGCACCATCCTTTGCTTGCATGAAAATCACAACGACTTTTATTCTTTTTGTTATGTAGCTGAATAGCCTTTGACTTTAAGATTTCAGACGAAATAGGCAAATTTAATTCTCTTTGTTTTAAAAACCATTTACACAGAGCTTTTTCCATTACTGGGTACTCACAGACTCTAATTACTATACGCTTTCCTGGGCCGGATTTAGCATTTGTAACAAATTTAATTAATTTTGATTTATTTTGCTTAATTCTGGTTATTGTTGATTTACGCACATTGTATTCCTGGCATAATGCTTTGACCGATATATTTTTTTTTTCAAGTTTATTCAAAATTTCACTCTTTTGTTGAATGGTTAATTTACTGCACTTTGTCAACTTCTCCATTTTTATGCGTTTTTAATACTGTGACTGATCGCAAAAATCGTTTTACCACACTGATAAAAAACATCAGACACGTGCTGCTTGTCTGTTTTTATGAAATCTATTCCAAGAAATAACTGTAAAATAATGCAAAAACTATCCAGAGGACAAAAAAAATAGAGTTAAAACTAATAGTTGCGTTTATTGAGGGAAATTTTTAAAAAGTTGCGTTGACTGAATCTACAATGCATTTGATTGAGGTGTTGCGTTAATCGAGTTGTTGCGCATAACGAGAGTTTCAGTAATCCAGTTCGCACTGTAATTATATTTTAACATTATGAATAAAGGCGCCAGAAATCTGGAAGTTTGCTTTTAAATATCAAAATTTATGCATTAAATTTGAATTGAGTTCACAATCTTTTCAACATCAAAAATGCATTTGGATTAGTCAGTACATATGTATGAAAATGAAAAATATACGTGCCAATGAAAATTTATCTGCGTGCCACTTTGAACACGCGTGCCATAGGTTCGCCATCCCTGATCTAGTTCTTCTAATGACAAAAAACGATTTCGGCAAGCACTATTTAAAGTTTTTGAAAAGAATTGCTAATTTTTTTTGTTGACACTGAACAATCCGTGCTTTCATCGATAACCAATGAATAATAATTTTAACTGCAAAATTTTTCATTTGTTTCAAATTGTTTGACTTTTGTTCCGATTTATAAAATTTTTTTTGTTGTTTGAGAATCTGAAAGACCATGTTTGTGCTTAGCCACGAATAAGCATAGTGATATTTTCAATTTTTTTGCCAAATCAGAATATACACAGGGAGTAGGTTTTTCCATTAAGGCAATTATTTTTGGAGTATTTTTTTTTGCAATTTCCACTTTTTTAAGGTGGGATTCTAGTGACGCATGGCCTTTTATATGGCTTATGCCTCCAACAATAAAAACGTTGCTTATATTACGTTTTTTTATTTTTCTAAAATAAATTTTAAATATCACTTACTCATTACATGATTGTAATAAATTTGCCTAAAATTTTTGGCTTTCCTTTTAGGTTTTTATTTTGATTTAAATTACTTTTTTGGTTTGAAAATGTTAAAAACAAAGCTTGCGTTTAAAGATCGCATTGATATTGATAGACTTAAAGTTTTATAATTGGTGTACAATCAGAATTTTACATACGCAATGTTTCCCATGATCATTTAATTTTATGTAAGTTTTATATGTTGTGAACCTTTTCTTTATCTATGTTAATTATACAAGCTTTCGGCTTTGAGGTTCTTATATATAAATTAAAAAATTTTTAACACTTTATTTTGTGTTTCTTTATTTAATTTATTCTTCCAATATTTCGATCAACCTCGTTGATCATCCTCAGGGAATAAATTATCACTACAATACAATTTAAAACATATAACATAAATTTAATAAAAATCACAAACAGAAAAATATCACAACTTTCATAACAAATATCTAACTTTCATAACAATACATATCTTTCTTTATACGCCAATGATCTACCTGAACAATTGATGCACTGTAAAGTACATATGTACGCCGACGACGTCAAGCTTTATCTGAGTTGTCCTGTAGATTCAGTTTCGGCAAATATTGATCGTCTTAATGATGATCTTAAGAGAGTATACCTCTGGGCCTCGGCTAACAGACTCGTATTAAATCCTCAGAAATCTAAGTGTCTATTAATACATAAAAGATCATTTAATCCTGTGATTACAGATGATATTTTACTCAACGATAGGAAAATTTCGTTCGTTTCGAAGACAAAGAATTTAGACATCATTTTTAACAACACCTTGACTTGGAACGATCATATCAATTCGCTTGTGGCACAATCATATGTAAAACTTAGAGCACTATGGGCTACGCAGGCTTACACTCCGCTAAGGATTAGGTTACTTTTGGCTAAAACGTACATTTTAGCAGGTTTACTTTATGGCTGCGAAATTTTTGCTAACTCGGATTCCTCCTCAAGACGTCGATTGAATGTTGTATTTAATAGTATTGTCAGATATGTTTTTTGTTTGAGAAGATTTAGTTCCACGTCATCTTTTTCTATTAATATATACGGTGCGCCGTTTGATAGTCTGATTAAGATAAGACTTCTACTGTTCTTACATAAAATAATTTACACCAGGAAGCCGGAATATCTGTTTGACAAAATTGTCTTTGCTAGATCTAATAGGGGTAAAAGAATAATACCTCCCATTCATCACACTTTAGTTTCTGAGTGGCAATTCTTCATACACTCCGTTCGTCTTTGGAATTTACTTCCACATAGCCTACAACTCACTAGTAATGTAACGCATTTTAAAAAACTGTTATACCATTTCTTTGCTAATTGATTTAAGTATCTACATTTTCTTGCTTTATTTAATTTTATTTATATTTTAAATTTATTAATTGTAACTTTATTTTCCATTTTATTATTTATTTCTTTTCTTTTTTTGTTTTTCATCTTAATTTTCTTTAATTAATTCTGTACTTTAACTATAAGATTTATGTCTTGTTGTGCAGAAATTCAAATAAATAAATAAATAAAAAAATAAATAAATAACTATTATCCGTGGTGTCTTCAATCTGTTTATATTATTTGTCACTCACTGTCATGTTTCTCCTTTTTCAGTTCTGTGCTTATTTATTATGTGTCGATATATATCAGGCCTGTGCAAAAATAAAAATTTCATACACAATTGTTCCTTAGCTAAACTCACATGCGTAGCTGCCAGATAAATTGACCTTGAAATAGTCAAACTTCGACAAAAAAATCATCAAAATCGTCAAATTGATTCCTTCAAATCGTCACCAAAATACAAATAAGAAAACATCATATTTAAAAAAAAACCTTTGTTTAGAATTCACAGTATAAAGGTATAGTACTATTACATAAAATTTTAAAACATAAATAAAAAAACATCAGTCTTCATCATTTGAAGTCAAAGGATTCTCAATTCCTTTTTGTAAACGAAATAGCCTAAAAGAACGCTTTTTGTAAGTGTATTTTAAGTTATGTTTTGTTTAGATTTACTTTACTAATATTCGTTTTCCGTTTTCAAATTAATTTGTTTCGGACTAAATTTAGATAAAGTTAGGAAAAAAGACTAGAGTTTCTCATTTCCACTTCTGATATTTTTTTAAAATAGTTTAAAGTTATTTTAGGGAAAAATTTTATGTGAATTGTATAGTTTTAAATGTTTTAATTCTTGCCTGTCACATTCTTGAATAAATTTGTTAAATTCTTTCATAAAACAAAATAGTTTATTCGGTTATTATGTATTAAGGACTTAAATTTATATATTCGTTTTCAAAATCAAATCTTATTAATATTCGACCACACAGTTCATATAAAATATTTTTCATCTTCTTTCATTAGCAAAAATATCTTTTCCTCGAAGTCTAATAAAATTGATTCATCTTTACAATCTGCCAAGTAAAAATGTTCGGTCTGGATTTTTAAACAATTAATCATTACCGATTTTAGTGAGTTTTTCATTTTACTATATAAAAATTGTATTTTCATTGTGCTACGTTGAAACATATTTACTTAAGAAAACTTAAATACATTTGTAATCGTTAGAAAAATTCTAGAATACTGACTAAAACTAATTCTAACTGGTTGTTGTTTGTTTGAATTAGATGTAAAATTTTTCTTTTAAATTTTTTCATTTTTTTTATTTTTATTTTATTTAATTCTAATAATATTTTATTTATTTCCAATACTAATATCTATTGAAATTCGGAGCAATAAATTGGTTGATTTGTTGCTAAATTTGGATTTTATTAGTTAAAAGAGGCATAAAAATCCTTTCAGAAATAGAGTAATATTCTGCATTTGAACCTTCAAAAGCATTAGTTGGAAATAGTGTAATAATAATCGTAATAATGTTTAAGAATTCAAACAAAATATAACCGTTGTCAATTATGAATTCCAAAAATCGTCAAATTAAGGGCAAAAATCGTCAAATCGTCAATATGCTATTTTTGTGTCGTAAAATCGTCAAAATGACGATAAATCGTCAAAGCTGGCAGCTATGCTCACATGTATTCTTACGCTCTTGCTTTCAGTCGTCACTGAGACAGCGATGAGTTAACATGCTTGTTGAATGTACGCAAATTTATTGTTAACAGTAGGAACAAAATTAATAGCAATGTACGCTAAATATTTTATGATTATAAATGCATTTGGTAATGCCCAATGTCTTATTTGTCATAGAACATTTAAGAAAAATAAGTCACAGGTTTTACAGCGCCATTTTCATTCTTTTCATAATAATATTAATAAATTAAGTGAAAAGGAAAAACTTTTTGAAACAAAAAAAAATTTTTTTGTTGAGAAATTAAAAGAATGGTTAGTAAATTTAGAAACGAATAAACCAAAATCGACAAATAAAATTTTAAAAAAAGACTTATCAAGCTTACTAAGCTTTGAAATAATTAAACAAGGTAGACCATTTACTGATGGAAAATTTGTAAAAAAAATTATTGAAAAAGTTTTAAATACGTTTGACCCCAGTTTAAATTTTATAAAACCCATTCCCTTGTCCCGGTTTACCTTAATCAGACGTAGCATGCAAATTGGTGGTTATGTCGAGTCCGTCATTAGGCAAACACTTGACAATTGTGTCTTTTTTTCTTTCTGCTTGGACGAAAGCACAGATATTAATGATCTTTGCCAATTAGTAATTTGTATTCGCTGCGTTGATATAAACTCAAATGTTTTTGAAACAATGTTTAGACTTGAAACGTTTTATGCGAATGTGACAGGGAGAGTACTATTCGATGTTGTCTGCGATAATTTATTATCTATTGTAGACCCTAAAAAACTCACTAGGATTTGTACAGATGGAACAAACGTAATGGTGGGAAAAAACGAAGGATTAGTTGGACAAATGAAAAGACATGGATTTGCAGTTCCAAATTTTCATTGCATTATCCATCAAACCGCTCTCGCTTCCAAATTTCTATCGGAGTGCTCTGCCATGAAAATTACAGAGCAAATAGTTAACAAGATACGCGGTGGACATCACTCGCTTACCCACAGGAAGTTTAAACAATTTCTAAAAAATAAAAGAGCTTCCCACAGCGATTTAAAAATGTTTACCGAAGTTCGTTGGTTAAGCCGTGGCTATTGTCTTAATAGGCTTTTTGATCCCAGAGAAGAGGTTACAGAGTTTTTAGAAATTGAAGACATGGAAGAATATTATTTGTTAAAAGACGATAAGTTTATTCCATTCTTAACGAATTTAATTTAGAACTTCAAGGTAAAGGAAAACATATATATGAATTGTATAAATCTATTTTGAATTTTAAAACAAAATTATATTTGCTTCTACTAGAAATTCAGTCTGACAACTTTTCAAATTTTCCTAAAACTTTACAAACATGTGACAACAAAATTAACTTTAAAATAAATGAATATTTAGTTATATTTGAAACCCTCTTTTATAATTTTGAGGATAGGTTCAAAGATTTTCAATATATAAAACCGTTACTAGATCTCTTTGAAAATCCGTTTTCATGTGAAGTCTGCAACTATAAGTACGAAGTACAAGTAGAACTTATTATACTTCGAAGTGAAGTGGAAATACCAAGCACAACGAAAATTATAGATTTTTGGAAAAACTTAGATGCTGCCATATATCCTGAATTAAAATCAAATTCACTAAAAGTTTTATCGTTTTTCCCAACAACCTACCTTTGCGAAAAAATTTTTTCAGATTTAAAATTTATTTGTTCCAAACAACGTAACTCTTTAAGTCCTATAAGTTTAAAAAATATTTTACTAATACGCAATTGTCACGAAAGTATAAATATTGAAAATTTTTTAACAGATAAAATATAAAATCCTAAAATTATTGAAAATTGAATTTAAAAGAAATTATTTTATTATGGAAAAAAAGCTTTAATGCACTTAATATTTTTCTTTTTTAAAATCGACATCTTTTTTGAATTTTAATTATTAAAAAAAGAGAATCAGGGTTGTTGTAGAATCTGATTATTATCAGAATCAGAATTGAAACCGACAGAATTCTCATTTTGGTGTCACAGAAACAGATGATACCGGTTTTATATTCTAATCAGAATTGTTGTCAGAATTTGGTGTCATCGAATCTGATTTTATCGGTTTTTTGTCAGAAACAATCCGATCAGTTTTCAGGTGTCAGAAACACACTTGTTTTGATTTTTGTTGTAGGCAGTTAAACGTATTTTGCTGCACAATGCAAGTAAAATTAATTTAAATTTCATTTTATATAAAATATATTTATGTGTATAGGGGAAAACATAGAAATACTATATAATTCAAAATTGGATATTTGTAAAATTTATGGAGGAACACGAAGATATCGCAAGGGGTTATACAAAACGAGATAAGGCTGAAGTTGAGTCTCTCTGGCAGGAACTTACACATTATTTAAACAGTGCTGGACCAACGGATCGAAGAAGTTAAAAAGTTTTAATTTCTTAAATGTGACACTATTATTTAACAAAAAATTATTTTTATACAAAAGATATGGACGGAATGGGAAACATCCATTACATTGGCCAGCACAATTAACACCGTACTCCGCCTAAACTAACGGTAGAATCGTTTCCAATTCACTTTTGATAACTGCCTTCTGCCAAAAATCGTAATGTTGTTGCTAGCTGAATAACACATAAAATATTTGACGGAGGCAAGTGAATTTCAACAATGTTCATCAACATTTGGAATGCTTCTTTATTCACACGGTATTGACTTACGAATCTTTAATAAACTTTCAATCAATTCAACTTTTCGCTCTTTGTTGCAATGTGTACTATCTCCGGAAGTTCCAAGGGATTGCTGTAATCTCTCAATATCTTTCGTTTAACTTTTTCATTCGATTCTTCCTTCATTAATAAAAATAAAACGACAGCCTCTACCATTTTTAGTTCCGTATAATTTAAATTTCTTTATAAAATATTTTCAACACCAAAAGAAGAAAAATTTTTTGATAAAATATTTCTAAAAAAAAAATGTAAACAAAGCAAAAACACCTGATTCGATTATGGGTTTTGTTTATTTACGAATAAAGCCAAAATCCACACGGTTTCATGACACCAATTGAAATCAGAATCGATTTCCATTTCTGATAAATGACAATTCTGACTGGGATTCTACAACAACCCTGAATATATTTTTATAGAATTAAAAAAAAAAAACTGTATCAATGTTATTTTTTTATACCTTAAACTGAATTTTTATTTAATTTTGATTTCTTTATAACAGAATAGCATTTTAAATGTTTTTCAAAGTACTTAAATTTTTATATAAAATATTACATATAATTTTAATATAAAAATAAATTCATTCTTATGTTAATACTGCTACTAAGGCGTTCAGCAGTGTAATTCTCATTTTCTCACCAACACAACTACATTTTTACTTTTGCACAGGCCTGATATATATGTGCACAATTATCAGCAGTGTTGCCACTGAAAAATTTTAATTCTACCAAAATTTCTTTCAAAATCACCCAAATTTGATCAAAAACTACCAAAATTGATCAAAATCTACCAAAATTTCTTTCAAAATCTACCAAAATTGATCAAAAACTACCAAAATTGATCAAAAACAACCAAAATTGATCAAAATCTACCAAAATTGATCAAAATCTACCAAAATTGATCAAAATCTACAAAAATGATCAAAATCCACCAAAATTGATCAAAATCTACCAAAAACCATTTTTAATTAAAAATCATTTAAGAACACATTGTTGAGATGGGAAACAATTTTAATTAACACCTTTACATGTACATATAAATAACCAAAAATAAAAAAATATAACGAAAAGAATTCAGTTCTTCGAAAATACATATAAATATAACAAAAGCAATTCAATTTCTAAACAATAAAATCGAAAATACATTAATAAATACAAGAAATTTAAAGAAAACAATTTGATTTTTTTTAAATAATCTAAATGGATATGTATGTAGGTATAAAAATTTTAATTTTTGCTGATCACACATAGTGACCATAATTAGGTTTTACAAGCTCTTTACAGAGCATTATATTATTAATTGTATTTATTTCGAGTTTGTTTCTAAATTTGGTTTTGATTAAGGAAAGTGTTCACAATTTGCGTTCAGCTGCTGAAGAACTATGCGGAAGAGAAAGTAAATTAAAAACAAAGTTGTTTAATTCACCAAAACTTTTCTCATTTAAACCGTTTCTAATTGAACTAACTTCAGCCCAAAATAATTCAATGTTTAATTCCGTTGAAAGATTTGTTTCTCTTAATCGCAACATAATAATATCAGGCTCACAGTCTATAAGATTAGAAAATTTTAAAACAAGGGACAATATAAGCAAGTCTTCTTTTGACAATACTTTCTCAGAAGCAATTATTTGTAATAACTTAATATCTTCTCGATTAAAATCAAATCTAGCATTGATTTGGTTTAGTAATTCAATGTAAAATTGCAAAATTCCAATGGGATATACTGGAGCAACACACAAAGATACCAAAAGAACTATTTATAGAAATAATAAGTTTTTGTATCAAGGACTGTAACTATTTTAAATTCGATGGACATTGCTACAAACAAAACAGAGGATTACCAATGGGTTCACCAACGTCGCCAATAATAGCTGATTTAATAATGGAGGAGCTTTTAAAAAATACGGTAAATAAAATGGATATAAATCCAAGAGTATTTATAAAATATGTTGACGACCTTTTTGGGATTGTAAAAACTGACAAAATACAAAAGGCATTGGATATACTTAACGCATTTAATAGACAAATACAATTTACTATGGAAAAAGAGTCTGAGAATAAATTACCCTATTTAGATGCCCTCGTCATCAGAGATGGTAATACTTTAAAAATAGACTGGTATCAAAAATCAATGGCATCAGGCAGACTAATAAATTTTTACTCAAAACATCCTAAAAATATGATAATCAACACAGCAAAAAATTTTATAAACAAAGTCTTAAATACCAGTAGCATTGAATTCCATAATGAAAACAAACGAAAAATATATGATATACTTATGAAAACTGACTTCCCAAAGCGGTTAATTAAGAACTTGTTAGAACAAACTAAGAAAAATGACTAAAATCGTAGTGACAACTAACCTGTGGATGAACCTACAAAGATATATTCAGCCATTAATTATGTACCAGGCCTGTCCGAAAGAATTAAACATTCTGATATATATAATAAAGAGAAATATATTCTGGCAATGAAATCAAAAAATACAACTAAAATATTATTTACAAATATGAAAACAAAATTAGACAAAATGGATGAAGCAAATTTGGTTTATAAAATAACGTGCAATGGTGACGACAATGATAAATGCCAAAAAGTTTATGTTGGTACAACAAAGAAAAAAATTAAAGACCAGAATATCATCACATAAATCGGACTTAAAAAACAATGACAAAACTTTAAATCAAAAAACAGCACTTGCAGCCCACTGTAGCATAACTGGACACAAACCTGAGTTTAATAAAGTGATGATATTGGAAAGAGAAAATAATTATAGAAAGAGATATTTCAAAGAGATGCTTCATATAATAAATATACCAACAAATAAACTTTAAAACTGTTACTGATAATTGTGCACATATATGTATATCGACACATAATAAATAAGCACAGAACTGAAAAAGGAGAAACATGACAGTGAGTGACAAATAATATAAACAGATTGACGACACCACGGATAATAGTTATGTAAGATATTTGTTATGAAAGTTGTGATATTTTTCTGTTTGTGATTTTTATTAAATTTATGTTATATGTTTTAAATTGTATTGTAGTGATAATTTATTCCCTGAGGATGATCAACGAGGTTGATCGAAATATTGGAAGAATAAATTAAATAAAGAAACACAAAATAAAGTGTTAAAAATTTTTTAATTTATATATAAGAACCTCAAAGCCAAAAGTTTGTATAATTAACATTTAATTTTATTTCTAAGTGATAATAAAAAAATTATTAAATTTGTCGGGTATTGCAATTTGCAGTATTTTTTGGACTTAAAAAGTACTAAAGTACTGGATTTTCCATCCCTGATACTAATCCCAAATTCAAAAACGACCACATCGAATGTATAGTTGCCGGCTGTAACCTGGGAGCCGATGCGATCAACATCCCTACTCGTCGACAACATGTACTTCGTCTTGCTCTCATTTACCGCCAGACCCATTTTAGCAGACTCTCGTTCAATAGCATTAAAGGATGCGGTGACATCTCGCTTGGTATGCCCAATGATGTCTATGTCGTCGGCATACGCAAGGAGCTGGACACTTTTATTAAAAATAGTGCCATTACGATATACACCCGCCTTTCGCAAAACACTCTCCATGACGAAGTTGAAGAGGTCGCAGGATAAGGGATCGCCTTGTCTGAAACCTCGCACGGTATTAAAAGGCTCGGAGAGGTCTTTTCCTACCTTGACGGAGCTGCAGGAGTTGCTCAGCGTCATTCTGCATAGCCTTATCAGCTTAGCAGGAATACCGAGCTCAGACATTGCGGCATAAACGCGATCCCTTATTGGGCTATCGAAGGCTGCCTTATAGTCGACAAAAGATGGTGTGTGTCGACTTGACTTTCATGGGTCTTCTCCAGGATTTGGCGCAGTGTGAATATCTGGTCAATGGTGGACTTACTAGGTCTGAAGCCGCACTGATAAGGTCCAATCAGTGAGATGGCGAATGGCTTCAGTCGTTCACACAATACGCTCGTAAGAACCTTATAAATTGCTAACAACGGCTCTTAATTCAGGCGTTAGAGATAGCACTCACTTTTTCATTTCATAGTATTTAATGGATCATTAGTAGTTATAAAATTGTCATTTTTGATAAAAAATCTTTTTTTTTAACTCTAGCGATGTTCATTTGTCAGATAGTATAAATATTTAAATAGATTTAAAAGCTCAATTTTTAAAGATAAATGAATCAAATTTGACACATTTAATTTTTTTTAGGTTAGTAACTCAACGTACAACAATTTTACGAAATCGGTAAATGATTTCCTATAGCCCCCATACAAATTTTTTACTGAAATAGGGATTACTAATTTTTTTTTTTTTTTAAAAGTTTTTATTAATAAAAATATATGTATATAAATAAATAAAATTTAAATTTTATGTTTATGTTTAGCATAAGTGATGAAAGAAGTGACAGCACAAAAAGTTTAAAATCAGCTGTGTTTTGTTGTGGCTATCTTATTATACGCTGTAATGTTGTGTGTGCAGTTTTGTTGTGGCTATCTTGTTATACACTGTGATGTTGTGTGTGCAAAAAATGTAGTTTGTTCATATTACTAATCAAAGGATCAAAGCTTATCTTCATTAGACTTTTCGCGACTGCATTTTGGTGAAAAAATGTTCTCTGTATGCCTTAAAATCTTTATTACGAGCTTCCAGCTCTTCCTCCGATAACTGAGTAGTAATCTGTGGACCATGTTTTAAAAATGTATATAAAGTGGGAGATATGTTATACCATATGTATTTTTCAATAAAGTATTTTGCGGCCCATAAAGCAAAATGTATTACTTTTTCAAAATTAATCTGATTAATCTTCTTCAACGTCGATTTTTGTAATTTCCGAAGAAACTTCGGGAGTTTGAAAAGAATGGCTGGCTGTATTCCCGTCATTTAAGTTTCCAAGTCCTGGTTTTAGTTGATCAACTATAAGTCCGGTTTTTTGTCTGAACTCGATCTGTATTTGTAATCTGGTTTCATTCACTACTTTTTTCCTGTTTTGGACCTTTATTGCCATTCTTTGATTGAAATTTTATATGACAAGTGAAAAAGGCACTCAAATAATAAAATAAACACCAACAAAACTATATACTAGACATATATGTATGTATATTTACACACTTACATGATTAATGCAGTGAATGTATTGTTCAACATATACGAATTTTTCTTTGATGTTGGACTAAAAAACTATTTAGTTTTTTCGGTCTTATCGCAAAAACCCGCAAAATGTTTTGATATGATTTAAAAATTAGAAAATTATAACATTTTTCTTTACCCAAGCTTGCCCAGACCGGATTTGAATTTCCACCTAAAAGTGAAAAATCATTGTTTTTTACACCAATTTTCAGAAAAATATTTAAAATATTTCTACAACAAAAATATTTAACAGAGATACATATTTGAGTTCTAAATATCTGAGGTTGAAGGTTCCATTGAAAAAATATTACCTTTGGCTAGGAAAATACAAAACTTTTATTAAAAACCAATTTTTTTTTTAAATTTTTACCACTGTTTTCAAAAACTTAAAAAAAAGTTCAACTTTGGCATCGCACAACTCGAAAAAAATAACATAGAAAAATTAAAATAATAGTTAGTGATGCAGTAGTAGATTACTTTTTAAAAATATTAAATTTAAATTTTCAATTAAGAGCCATTATTGGGAATTTCAACCCAATGTGCGTCGTTATAAAAGTGTTTCTGTATCTGCATGCGAAAACAATCAAAACTAATTCTTTTCCATCTGGAATATTTCCAGTTTAAACGTGTCAAACGAAACCAAAACATCAAAAAAAAGTTTTAATTGTGAAAAATGTAAACAAACCAATGAAAGAAAAATTTATATAAAGGAAAAAGCAAAACTATAGAAAGAAAAAATATAAGTATATTACATTTGTGCTAAATGCTAATAAAAATATAAGACTCAAAAGAAATCAAATTTAAAAAAGCCAAAAAATACAAAAATTGTTTTTCTTTTTGTTTGCAAAGACTTTTCGCACTGTTTTAATATGCGGTTTATTTTGACAGTTCATTAGGTTCAGTTTTCACAAAAAAAACAGATACAGAATCACTTTTATTCACATTTTTTCAATAATAATTGGAAAACGACATAAATGACATAATATGTGAGAAACAGCACTTTCTGTATCAATTCACATCGTTTTTGTTTCAATTTTCTCTTTTCATTAAACAATTTCTCGAGTCGAGTAATACAGAAAGGAGGCACTGTTTTTTGTTTTAATACAGAATAGCCCAAGGCGAATTCATTATTAAGGTGCTTTTGACATACCAGCTGAGCTACTTTTTTTGTAATATTTGTGTATTTAACTGTCAGGTGACATTTTTTATTTCTTTGTTGTCTCTTATTTATGTACTTTTTCTTGTAAACAAAGCTTAACATATTGATTTTTTTAATAATATATTGTGATTCTTTATGTGTGAGGTTTTTTAAAGTTATTTATGGATATGTAACTTAATATTTCTCTATGCCTTTGTGTGGCTAAAAAAAAGACCTCAAGTTAAAAATGTTAAAATTTATTTAAAATAAAAAGGTTACAAACAAAGTGTTGAGTTATAGTTAATTAATTAAAAACAATAATAATGAGATATTGCTGTGTATGTCGGAAAAGGAAAGTACGAGGAAATGGGAGTTGGTTTTTATTTGCCTATTTTTTATGTAAATATTAAATTTAAACTATTTAACAGATTCTTTAACCCTCAGATCGATTACTGGCCCAATTATGGATTGTTCAAACTCAAACTGCAACGTTACAGGAAATGAGCGTATGGTATCATGTTGGTTATGCATGGCTAATTATCACTTGAAATGCTCTGGACTTAGAGCTAGGGATGCGGATGCGCTCAATGATCCAGCAAAATCGCTTCACTGGACATGTCCTAGTTGTAAGAAAATTAATATCGACTTCTACAAATTTTTCAAAACTTATAGCTCCGACTTTGAAGACCTCAACAAGGAGTTTTTATTGTTACAGAATAAGTTGGCAAAATTTGGAGAATTATTTTCCAAATTTTCTTCTTTAGAAAAATTTACACAAACCGATGGCAACTGCTCCCAGATAACTAAAAAAGGGAGAAACGAGTTTCTTACTGTCCCTTCTTCTTCGAAAAACATTAATATAAATAGTGATATTGGTTCCTCTCCCTCTACACCTAATTCCGAGATGACAGAAATAGAGACTGATTTTATGGGCAACAACCAAAATCAAGCTAATAATACTAGTAATAGTAATAATTTAATAATTGAAACCAATAAAATTAATCAAATTCCCTTGATTACTGCACCGACATCAAATACTCATACGAATCAGGATATTCAGCATGCTCAGCCATGTACACAGAGCACAATTACTGTTCCTAGAACACTCAAAATAATACCGCCACGCAAGTCCATTTTTATTTCACGTTTTGCATTCGATACTACCCCTGATGATATTAAATATTATCTAAATTCAAAAATTTCGGATATTTCGAATATATACATTAAAAAATTCAACTATTCTGGACCTAGAAATGTTACTTCATTTAAGTTAACGGTTCCATTTGATCACTATGAAACAATTATTCAGCCTTCTTTTTGGCCTGTCAATACTTATGTTCGAGAATACACTGTCAAAAATAATTCGGACTCTAATAACATTGTGAGGATTACTGCAGACAATAATCCAGTTCCAAAAAACTAGGATCGTCTACTGATATCCAGCTTAACATTATCTACCAAAACGTTCGAGGCATCAACACAAAATTAAATAAATTATTTACTGAAAGTTTTGGTTTTAACTATCATCTACTTATATTTACTGAAACATGGTTGAGAGAAAATGTTTTTAATATGGAAATCCTATGTAACAGCTATACTATTTACAGGAGAGATAGAGGTAATAATTGAATTGGAGGTGGTGTTCTAATTGCGGTTTCTAATTATTTGTCTTCGGAACTATTTTGTTGTGGTGATAATTTCGAATTAATTGCAATCAGTATCAAACTTAAAACGAGAAATATATTTGTGAGTTGCTCATACATCCCTCCAAGCTCTGACTATTCTGTTTATGAAAGCCACCTTGAATCTATCAAGCATATGGTAAGATCTGCGAATTCTACCGATTATGTTTTTGTTTTTGGTGATTTTAATCTACCGTCAGTATCCTGGAATTTTTCACCTGACTCTGCATTTTTAGTTCCTTTGAATTGTAATGATTTTCTTAACCAGCTTTTGGATTTATGTCTGTACCAGATAAATCGGTTTTATAATATCAACGATAAGATACTTGATCTGATATTCGTCAATGAGCCTACTGATTGCACAATTAATAGAACTTGCCCAATAACAAAACCTGAAGATCCCTATCATCCTACTCTCGAAATTAATTGCTCAATATTTTTTCCCGCATTACTCAATTCTTCAAAAGCTATAAGAATTTACAATTTTAAACAAGCCAATTATGACGCTATGAATTACCACCTCAATAATGTAGACTGGAATAATATGTAAACCACGAATATAGCCACTCCTATAAATATGGAACAAATGCTTAATACTTTCTACAATACTATCTCTTCTATTATTGAAATATATGTACCGAAGCGGCATTATCATAACTCTTCCGGTCCTCCTTGGAACACTAAGCAAATTTCCATGTTAAAAAATAAAAGGAACAAACTTTTTAAAAAATATAAAATGACCAATTCTGTAACTAATTATGCAAATTATTCAATAATTCGTGCGAAATACAATCGTTTAAATACTTCTCTCTATCATAATTATATAAACAAAATGAAGTCCAATTTTAAGAATAATCCTAAAACCTTCTTCAATTTTGTTAATTCTAAAAGAAAATCTACAAATTTTCCGCCAGTTATGAAATATCAGAATAGAGAAACTGACGATTGCCGTCTTATTGCTGATATGTTTGCTGATTTTTTTTTCCACAACTTATAGTAATTCTATATTTTCCGGTTCTCATTATCCATATACAATTTATTCTAACTCCAGTGTTATTATTCCATTATTTGGTTCTGATGAAATTGAGCGTGAACTATTAAAATTGAAACCAAGTACCAGTCATGGGCCTGACGGTATTCCAAATTGTATACTAAGGTTCTGTGCGCTGAGCCTATCCAAACCGTTGGCTTTATTATTTAACTTGTCAATTGCAAATGGTTATGTACCTAGTCATTGGAAGACTTCATTCATTATTCCTTTATTTAAAAGTGGTCTGATGTTAAAAACTACAGGGGCATCGCTAAACTTAATTCTATACCTATGGTTTTGGAAAAGCTCATTACTAATTTCTTGAGTCATAATTTATCACATCTAATAATAATTTATAATCACAGTACCAACATGGATTTAGAAAAGGACGATCAACTATCACTAACCTATTGCAGTTTACTTCGTTAATAAATAAGGGATTTGTAGATAATCGACAAACTGATTCAATTTATACCGACTTCAGTAAAGCATTTGATAAGGTTAATCACAACCTTCTTTGCCACAAATTACACTTGCTGGGTTTCTCTCCTAACAGTTTAAGTTGGATTGTTTCATACCTTAAGTATAGAACACAAAAGGTTCTCTTTAAAAACGTGTTGTCTAAACATATTAATGCTGTTTCTGGGGTGCCACAAGGAAGCCATCTTGGGCCTCTTCTGTTTTCGCTATTCATTAATGATCTACCAACAGTCTTAAAATACCGTAATATTTTAATGTTTGCTGACGACGTAAACATTTTTTATACTTATAGTAACCCCTCTCACCAACTGTATTTACAGGAGGACATTAATAACTTTTATACTTGGTGTAACGTTAATTTAATGGATCTAAACGCTAATAAATGTAAATGTATGAGTTTCCATCGTAGAAGTATCATCCCTAGTAACTACCCGATGAATGGACAATCACTTATATTTGTAAGCTCTATTCTTGATCTGGGCATTTTGCTTGACGCCAAGCTTTGTTTTACCCCCCATATAAATCTAATTGTCAACAAAGCAAGAGGAGTTCTTGCCTTCATCAGGAGATGGAGTAAGGAATTCACTGATCCATATATTTCGAAGATACTTTATACCTCACTCGTAAGACCAATCCTTGAATATGGTTGTGTGATATGGGATCCTATATATAATGTTCACAGTGATCATATTGAATCAATTCAAAAACAACCTCTTTTATTCTGCTTGCGGTGTTTACGTTGGAATCCAACAACGAATTTGCCGCCGTATCAACAAAGGCTAGCACTTATTAAGCTTCCTACACTGAAGAGTAGAAGAACAATGCTGAATATCACCTTTTTGATGAACGTTATTAATGGTGAAGTTTGCTCTGAGTTTCTCTTGGAAAATATCACCTTTAATGTACCACAGCGCCCAACACGCTATTTCTATCCCCTTGCAATTAATTATTACCGAACTAATTATTCTAACGCTGATCCACTCAGAAGAATTTGCCTAAATTTTAATGAACTTTACAACTTTATTGACTTTTCCTTATCCAAAAACTTAATTAAAAGAAATATTATAGTTCTTCTGAATAGTTAATACATTTTGTAATGTTTTATTTTGAAATATTTACTTGTTTTTATATTTAATTAATTAATATTCTTACAGAAGTCTGTCTGAAAATTTTAATTGTAGACTTATAAATAAATAAATAAATAAATAAATAAATAAATAAATAAATAAATAAAAATAAAAAAATATAAAATTTCTGTCGATCTTTTTCAATAATTTTTTCACTTTTTGTTTTGTTTTACACAATTTTTGACAGATATGTACCAAAACACACTTATTGTTTTTTTTTTTTCATAAAATTGCTATTGACAGCTAAATAATATATAAAAGACAAAAACAAAAACCATGTTGTTTTTGTGAATGTTGTACTTGTTGTAATGAAAAGGTCACCTTAATAATGAATACGCCTTGGAACAGCCTTATAGGCTTTTTACACTTGCTCACATCTTATAGGAACACGTGGGATATGTTAAAAATTGAAAAAACTTGTTTACATTGCAGCATCTTTCATTTTTCATCTGTCATATTTTTTTCTACTTGCATAAGCAAAAGTTGCAGTAGTTGGATTAATAATTGCTCTTCAAAATCAAAGACAATTATTACTACAATATGCAGAATTAGTGAACAACATGTTCGAAAAGGAAGACGATGATGATGAAATATTTTTTTCTGTATATATGTATGTTTTAATGTTCTTGAGTTTTTTTTCTAAAATTATAATATAAAGTATAAACGCTCGGATAAGTTAAAATTATTTCAGTATCTACGTGCTTTTATAAAACTATAGACTGTTTATAAATGTTTACGAACGTAGTATATTTTAACAATTTCTAAAATGCTTTTTTAGATTGTATATGAAGAAGCAAGGGGTCTACGGAAGCCTTAACTCAATCGCGGGCAGTTAATTTTCACCTCATGCTTCCGCTGATGTATTACAACATGTATTTACAAAGTGGCCGTTATTTTTTGTTTTATGGCACATAGAAAATCATCACTGGGACATTTGTGAAAATACACCATAAATTAACATATATTTTGCCTCAGCAGCTACCGCTTGTCCCATTAGTACAAACAATTCCTGACTGTATATGTCGTTCTATCCCTCAAGTTTTCTTCAAATCCGACGGCATTTCCCGTCTTGTTGGCGTGTGTAGTAAGCGATGGGAATGAAACAAAAAATATATTTAAAGACCAAGATTTCAAAAAAAGAACAAATCAGATGGAAGAAGAAGGCGAAGAACAGGAACCTGAAGACTATGATGAACAACCATTATGGAAAGATTACGAGGATTTAGATGATTATGGTGACCTTTCTGATGAAACCTCAATATTTTTGAATTTTCTACATAACGAATATACTGTTCTTAACCTATAGAAAAAAAATAAATGAAAAATATTTTTTTTTTTTGTAATTTTTTTTCAATTTTTTTATTTTAAACTGATTGATAAAAAATGCAAAAAAAGAAAATATTTTGAAATTTGGGGAAAAATAACCCAAGATCACTAAACCAAAATGTATACAAACACTAAAACTGTACTGTTTTAAAACAAAAAACAGAACGACTTATTCTGGTTGTGTAGAAATACACAAACACTAAAAAAATAAATACCTTTCTTGGATTTGTGTACCGTACATATAATAATGTACAGTTTATTTTCGAACACTGCTTTTTTTACTTAATAAGCATTTATCATATTTCCATTATTTTTCTTACAGAGTTCAGCTGAAATTTAAACACTGCCCTCAATGCCGCTAAGCCTTTAAATATTTGTTCTCTTCAGTTTATTTGTAAAAAAGAACAAACACAAAATTAGATTTGAGTGATTTAATTTGGACGCTCAGCCAGAAGTGCATTGAACTTAATATTTGTGATTAATAATGGTTTTGCCATTTGGACTCTCTGCTGATGGACAACATAATCCAGAGAATAGCGGGAGTGGTACGGTTAGTGGTGGTGCTGGCGACACTATTGCTACGAGTCGACCGATAGCATATACACCAACTGCTCCACCGTATTTTATGCGACCCCACACAAATGTCTCAACAGGTGTACCAATTATACCAAGTCCGTATATCGATTTCATAGTCGTGAATGGTGAAGATCGTTCCATGATACGCTGTGAGCGTAAAGCAGTATTGGAGAACAGTGTAGAATTGGCAAAACTGATACATGCGGGCCCGAACAGTGGACGTAAAGGTGATAATCATTTCCAGATCTCAAATGTAGATAAACATGATTTTGAACTAGTCATACGATTTTTGGAAACAAAATTTGTCAAATATCGCGATCATTTGCACATTTTGAAAATATTAGAATTGGCTGATCGTTACAATTGTCCTGATTTGGTATGTTTTTTTTTTGATTAAATTACAATATAAAGAGTTTTTAGTTTTTGATTAATCTTCACATATTTTATGATATTTTTGTTTTTCCATTCATCGAATAGATAATTCATTGTATACGAGAATTGGATCTGCAACTTAGTAGTGCAACAGTTATTGATGTTTTTCGCTCATTATGGTTCTATCAAGGCCTAACTTTAAATAATCAGCATCAGTTAGGTGCTGTTATTACGACGCAAGACTCAGCAGCCAGTAAGAAAAATAAACGCAAAGCTCAGCAACCGGTTATTAATGCTAATGCCAATATTACTAATTCCAACACAAATTTAAATTCATCGAATATTCCCGCCCCAAATGCAAATCCTTTTACTGCTGAAGATTATGGTGTTGCACTATTAAATAATGCACTACAGTTGATCGATATGCATGCAGAATTGATTCTCACTAAACCAGAAATGACTGAATTACGTTTTGAAGAACTAGAAATGATAGCAAAACGTGATGCATTACAATTAAGTACTGAGCTGACATTATTCACCTGCCTTGCCGATTGGAGTGTTGAGGAATGTAATCGAAAAAAAATAGATCCGACTTCAGAAAACAGACGTCGTGTATTGGGCCCCTTATGTTTAACACCTCACTATTGTCTGATGAGTGCTTCTGAATTTCGAAAAGCATGCGACCGTGTTGAGTTATTAAACCCTTTAGAAACTTCACTAGTTAGTGACTGTATTGAAGGTAAGATGAATATTTTTACCATATTTTTATTAATGTTAAGAATAGATTTAATAGATTAATTTTTTTTTTTTATTTGAGACCAATACTCAGGGATAAAACCCCAACTAAATGCTGTGCATTGTATTGGAATTTTTGGATATATTATTATTAATTATTAAACGCCTTGGAAATGAGACAAATTGCTGTGAATTGATCATTCAAAGGCCAGCAATTGCCTCATCGTTGCGTGTTGATTGTGTGGTGAGTGCCTTCGCCAAGTAGGTTTAACTGATATCTGCTACTTCCCAATACCCAGCAGAAAATTTTTCAAATTTGGAAGCAATAAATAAAATTGTAAGCAATAATGGAAGAATTATATTGCTTGTGCATACTCTAAAGCTTCCAAAAATGCTATAGGGTAAGGTATTATTTTTGATTTTGTATAATATTTGCATACTGGCTGCAAGTAATTTGCGTTTCTATTGCATTTATGCGGCTCATTTCATATAAAAATCATGTATTATTGATGCTCACGAGTAAGTGATTGTTTACAATTTCTACCTTACAAAATAGCTTATTGGTAAGCACTAATTTCTGCTGGGTAGGTGGCGCTTTTCTCCTGATCATTTGTTATTTATTGACATTGGTTAAGGTGGAATAGAGTGGAATGTCGGGGAGCGGTTTCTTTGTAGATGGTCTTCTTGGAGGGGGGACCTCTTATTTTTAAATTATATATATTTCTTTTTTTTTAAACCGCAAACTAAATTTTTAATTTTTCACCTTTGCTGGAATTTGAACCTGGGCCGTTTGACTTTTGTTGCGAGTGCTCTAACCACTATACCACGTATATTATCTGGAATTATGTACATAGGTATCAAAATATCTAATAATAGCGAGTGAACGAAGCAAAAAATCAACTCTGATTTAGTTAAATCTTTTGGCGTAACATTAGTCTTGTCAAAATTCGATAATTTTAAGTCTTACCTATAGTTAGTGAAAACATATCGCAACAAGTAGTTTAGTCAGCTGTTAAGATTTTGTTGCGAATAAAAAATTGTACAAAAATGAATATATACTATTTTTCCCTGTAAAATATATTTATGTGGCGATACTGTTAACAAATACTTTAATTTCTTTCTTAAGCAGCCTTTTATTTTTTAAGTGATGCCAAGTTGCCATTTGCTACGGTACGTTTTCGGTAAGCAGCATTGTCTTTTGTTTATGTTACAGATTTCCACCGCTGATGCCCACATACACGATATATACGTTTTCACTACCTCAGCCTTCAATTTAATTAAAGTTTTCCTATACATACCGGAATATATAGAATTAAAGTAATACATATACATATATAAGGCAGATTTATTATAAGGTGCGGTTAGCTTTCATACATTTCATTTTCTTTTATTTGCATTTCATCTCATATTGGAGGAGGAATATATTGTATTATGGATCATATATCGGGTTGTTAAATTTTAAGGCCCGATGTTAAATGTGAACCACACCTAAGCGTTAAGTTTTTTTTGACATTTCTTGACATTTCAGACTAACTCAATTTGAACCACGGAAAGATACACAATTATTCAAGTTGTTTTGGTTTAAGTGGAAACGTACTATAAGTCATTCGAAATAAAAAAAAAATGTGCGCTACAAAAAATTTTGCATACTTTCAGCAGGCATTGTTGCATGTCAAATTTTTCGTATGGAAAATTCAATATAGTTCTGACAAAATTAAACAGTACATACAAGGATTACTTAATTATTTACTACCCATGTATGTCCAAAGGCTGACTCTGGTTTAGGAGTACTTGGTTTACGTTGGTAAAAATATTTTTTTTTTTTTTCTTGTAAAACTTGTTTCTTTTGAACTTTTTTTTCTTCAATTTTTGTTGTTGCATTGATAAACGCGTCCTGATATTTTTCTTTTTTTCTTGTTACAGGTAAAAAACTAAAAAATTTAACACCGGAACAAAATCAATTACTGGAAAAGTTTCGTACACCCAGACCTGAATTTGCAAAAATGCCAATTTATTTAAGTGATCGTAGTAATCCCAAAAATTACCCTAAAAAAATGAGGCGAGCCGAAAAAGAAACTTCAGAAGAAGGATGTTGGGAAAACTTTGGATTAAATTGTTTGGCTGTGTTTGCATGTATTTTCGATTGAGATTAGTCACTGCTCCCCAAGTATTGGGTTTAAAATATTGAGTACAAGATATTTTCAATTTGATAAATTTCTAAATTTACAATTATTATAAATATCTAAAATAACCATTAAAAAAGAAACAAGTTAGCATACTATTATGTAATACCAAATACGAGTACAAATATAAAACCCATCTCTAATACCCCCACCACCATACCTATCTATAAAAAATTTCTCACTCGTATAAGAATGGATAAGACTTGAAAACATTTTCCATAACAAATGAATGTATTTATTCATAATTATGAGTACTTAACGATACACAAAACGAATTAGTTAATTAAATACACATATACGAGTATGTAGAAGAAAAATTATATTTAAAAAGATTTGGAAAAAATAACACAAGCCACAAACCCCATAGAAACATTTGCAACTTTAGGTTTGAAATTAAATCGTTAAGTTTGAATTTAAATTGAAATTAAATTATTTAGCAATATATTTTGCAATATATGTATAGCCTTTTAAAGATAAATTATTTTTATCATATTCAATATTAAAAACATAAAAAAACCATTAAATTTAAATTATTTAAAAAATCATATTTCACTCAGAGAACCATACGTTCTTGGTTTAACTTTTTTTTTATATACATATATACACACATACATTAATTCTATAATTACATTAAGACTCTAGTCAAATTTATTAATAAAAGTACAGTGCCCTCGCGATAACGTCAACTAATTAGAGCTGTGAGTGTTGACGTTTATGAATGCACAAAAATTTAAAATAGAAAACCTATTGTAGGTATAGTTTAAAAAGCTTTTTCTGTTTATATCTTAAGTCCACACAAAAACAAACCAGAGAAAACACACAAGGAAATAAAACACACAGCTTTCTCTCTTAAACGTCTTAATACGTGTACATTGAGGTCATTTTGCTCAACATTCTCGCCTTTAAGCTGGACCCTAAACAATCGACGGTTGATTTTACATTCTACTCATAGATGTAACTGTTACGAACGTCAAAGTATTATTGCATAAGTACATACGTATTTAGAGTTTATGTTTCAGATTGACGCTTTAGAAAAATAACGGGTTGATACTGGTACTTTGAAATGTTGATGAAATCGAGTGCTGACGTTATTCCCAGTGTACTGTATTAAAATCAGTCAGTGCTATTGATACCTATATATTTATTTATTTTTGTTTTTTCTAACTGTTATATTATTCTTATTATAATTTCTTTTTATATATGATTATTATTCTATTGTTAGCCAACGTATTGTTACTGCAAATGTTGTTATTATGTAACTTTTATTAACCGTTTTATATAAAAAAATTTTTAACTATTTATTTTAGAACAATCTTTTTAAAATATTTTGTAGTAAAAATGTTATATAAAAATAAAAAAATATATATATACAGTAATTATATATAATATACTTATAAATAATCGTTAACAGAGCTGAAACTTTTGAATAAATTTATTTATCTACTAAATTTTGGCAGTAAATTTTGAGACCCCTTAAAATATTGATTGAAATTTTTCAACCACACTAACTATTTTAATTGGAGTAACGGCGTTATATGGCTTTCATTGTTCTATCGGTATTACCATGGACTGGTGATCTGGGTACCTCTTTTAGAGAATAAATTTTTGTAGTTCATTGTCCAGTGAACCGCACAATGCCTTATAGAGAGAATTCGACTTTTAGCCGCACCGCTTGTTTGTAGAACAAACATCCAGTGAAGGTTTCGTCTGCCAATTACGATATCAGTAAGTTTAAATCAAATGTCCACAAGCACTATTCCCTCTTTCGAACTTCCCCTAACACATTTTCCTAGACCAGTACAATGTATTGCATTGATAGGGGTCGTCCTCTGAGTGCTGGCCTTAATAATAGAAAAGAAAGAGAAAAAAATTGTGGGTGTCGCAAAAATAACCCAATGTTAGAATTAAGCGTTATGTCGTTAATAGCAGTTACAATGTAAGTCAACTGTTCAACTGTTAACGCAATTAAAAGTTAGAATTTTTTTTATTCTTCTTTTACATGTTATAGTTTAGTTTCGGATAAAGTTTTCTTTAAGACGCATTGAAATGCAATTTTGTTAAGCCTGCTACCAGCATTACAACGTTTTTTTGGTATGTTTTCGATAACTGACATTCCACTCTATTCCGCCTTTGGCATTTTCATCCAAAATGAATGATCAGGTGAAAAAGCGCCACCTACTGGGATGTAGTACATAACAGCAACCTACACAGCGAAGACCCTCACCACAATCAACATTCAACAAGAGATGGGTAAATTGCTGTTGATCATTCAGGGGTTTATGTATAAACCCTAGATAGCAATTTGTCTCATACGTAAGGCGCTCAAAAGCATAAATTCTATTATTAAAAAATTCCAGTATAATGCATGAGTAAGGGCTTACTCCCCTGTGTAGTGGTCTCAGTAAAAGAAAAAATAAAAAACGTGTCACCTTCGTTTCAATGCATTTCAAGAATACCAATTTAGGAAAGAAACAACAATAAAAACAACAACTAAAACGTCAACGGCACATGAAATAGGAACAGGAATAGGAAAAAAAGAATTTGCAATTTTCATATCATTCTAATAGTGAAAAAAATTAAAACTCGGTTCAAAAAATATGGAATAATTCTGTTGCAGCTCTGCGAGTAGTATTTACATGCGTTAATAATTCAGAAAAACAATGCAAAACGACGAAGAGTTCTTCTTGCGCCCAATATTCTTCATTAATTAAAGGAGGAAACCAACGTTTTTTTTTTATAATTCTCAAGCAAATGCGATTCTACAAAAAATTCCAATAGAATGCTTTGCATGAGTAGGGGATTACCCCTAAGTATTGGTCTAAAAAAAATATAATTTTCAATTATTTCAATGCAAACAATATTTTCAATTTAAAAATAACAAGTATTGAAACAGAAAGTACAATATTGAAAAATTAAAAAACAAATTGCCATTTACGTATACACTTATGCCCGTATTCATAAAAACTATTTTAGGTTTATTGAGGGCTTCTTTGACAAATTTCTATGCAATACTTGTCAAATAAACCCTCAATAAACCTAAAATAGTTTTTATGAATACGGGCATTAGTAAATAGTTTTGTTGAAAAATTTAAATCAATATTTAATGGGTCTCAATTATGCGTGAATATTTCAAGTAAGAAAAACTAAAATTATTAGTTTATTTAAAAAATTACTTTGAAATGGTCCCATATATTTAGTAAATATTTGGAATTCGCTTGATTAAATAATTTATTCAATAGTGTCAGGTTTGTATATTAATAAGAAAACATAATAAATAAATTCAATATTTGTTGTAAGTGCTAATTACTTATGAACTTGTAATACAATTTAACACATATACAGAATACAATATAATATATGTATATATTGTATTTACATTTTTCCAAATAAAATATTACGGGAAGCCATTTTCGTTGTAAACGCCCCTAAAAGTCGTGCAAATATAGCAAATCTAGCATATTTGCCTACAGTTTGTCCAATTGCATGACTTGGAGAAGCATTTGTAACGAAGAGTGATTATCGCCATTGTGTAAAAGAAAAATCACATTGAATTTAATGATACATTTTGTAAATAAAAATTCTTATTAAGCTTTTAAACAAGAAACAAAAAATTCAATTCTTTTCTTTTTAAATAAGGGGGTTTATATGCATATAGTATACTATCCAACAAATTGTAATGTTTGTCAAATTTTGGAATAAATCTATCTTCCTAAGTTACAAGCAAATGCGTTCATTAGTGGTCCATAAATAATCTGTTTATTCTACAACTAATGGCATAGCAATTATTAAGCGGCAAAGCTTTGCTTCCGAGAAGTGTATAAGACTATTAGTTTTACCTAAAGACCAGCATATATTATGGATGTTTAAATAGGAAACATAGTTAGTATGAGTATCAAAATTAAGGTCTTAGGGGGACCTTTCGCTTGACGTATAAAAAGTCTTGATCGAGGTGGCCATTGTAGACCTAGATTTAAAAGTGTGATTTTTGCTCCAACTTCTTTTTGTCAAATTGTCATTTTCTAATAAATCACTATCATATAATAAATAATATCGTCGTAAGAATTAAGGAACGCTGTAATTGACAAAACATTAAATGTTCACAAGAGCCAAAAAACCTGTATGAAAATAGAACAAAGACACTGGTATTTTTCAAAACGCAGACGGCGTAAGTGAATTTATTTTCATGAATTTATTTTTATAAAACGAACCATAATTAATAAAAAAAACTCAATTTCTAAATTTTGTGTAGTTACGTCCGTTTGCATTTAATATAGGGATATGTATGTAGTGTGTTTGTTTACTAAGACGATCGATGCGGGTTCAAACCCCAGCACTGACATATTGAAGAAAAGAAATATAAATAATATTGCTTTCGACAACTACCTCTTAAGAGTTTTCAGGCAAAGGCTCTGAGAGTAACATGATCTGTCGTTCGGAGTCGACTTTAAACTGTAAGTACCGGAATTCATGTATAAAAATTGATACACACAACATGGGTGCTGCAAGAAGCTAGGCCGTAACCATGAAACAGGATTGTAATGGCCAGTTATGTATGTACATATATATTAAGGGTTTATTTGACAAGTAGCTAGAAACTTGGCAAATAAGCCCTTTGTAAAGGTATGTTATATCCAATGAATGCGAGGATCTGCGAGGTTTAGAGCTTTATTATGTATTAGCTTTAAATTCAACCGGATATTTTCATGTTATTGTTAAAAAATCTCGTAAAAATATTAACAAATGCGTCTAACTGCTTAAATATATCGTATTTAAAAACCAAACAAACTTTTTACTCTGTTTGAAATTAAACCGTTCTTTAGCCGCACCATTCGTTTGGGGAACAAAAGATTTTCCTGTCAATTAAGATGTTATTAAGTTTAAATCAAATCTCTATTCACTATTTTCCCTTTCCCGCAACATATTTTTCCAGCACATTATACTGCACGTGTAGGGGTCGTCCCCTGAGTGCTGCCCTCAATAAAAAAGAGAAAACTTTTGTGATATGCATTGATTTAAAGCTTTAAATTTAAGCTACTGATGAGTTTAGATTATTGTGAGTGGGAAAACAAGTCGTAACGTTTACGTACTCAATTTTGGAAAAGTCCAATTTGTTCATGCCTGCCTGCGTTTCCAAAATTTGATCTTGAGTAGATGATTGATTTTGGTGAGGTAAAAAAAAATTAACATATTCGAACTAATTCATATATATTTGGCATTTTCTCCCACACAATCAGAATATAAATTTATATCTTGGCCATCAGACTAGTGGAAGTATAATCACAAATACATCATACATACGGTGACCATACGTTCTGTATTATACAGAACAGTTCTGTATTTGAAACCCGTGTTCTGTATAAATTATTCATTAGGGAAAAACATAAAAATGTTCTGTATTTCATTTAATGTTCAGTATTTGTTCTGTATTTTCATGCCTCAGAGTAGTATTTGTAGTTTTGGTTAACACCTTTGGGTTAAGAGAAGTCTCTTAAGCAGAGACATTCTCTTCTCATAAGCAATACATTTCATATATGTATGTATGTATGTACATTTTAGAGAAAGAAACAAAAATTGTAAAAATATTTTGAAGTTCGTCGAGTTCAGTTTGTGTTGATTGTTTGATTGGATACTACAGTGTAAAACGAAAAACAAATCGATGTCCAAATATTGCTTTTTCCAATATGATTGACATATTGTTTTCTGAAATTGATGGTTCCTGGTCGCCAGTGGACAAAAATCGTAAGAGTTCAGAATTTTTGCGGCAGTTAGCTTTATCTTTACCTCAAGACTACATGACAGAAAGATCTAAGCTCCCTACAAATAAATTTTCAGCTGAACTTTTTACCGAAATAAGAACATTAGGTTCTGATTGTACAGTATCTACAAGCGGTTTACCAAAATTATAACAACTAGAAACCGTGAAATCTGCAGCTGTTGCAAAATTAACACTTTCAGACCCATCACAAAAATATACTCTCATTTTCACAAAAATTTTCTTTTTACAGACGTTTAACCCATTAACGCCCAAATGAAAACCAAGAACAATTTTTAAAATTCAATACTTATTACTAGATTTAAACAACATTTTTTACAGTACAGTAAAAGCAAAAAAAAAAACAACAAAAATATTCTGAGTTGTGTTTTTTCAGGTGTACTAAGCTTAGTACAGCAGCACTTAATATGCTATAGCTCAAAAACTTCTACACGAACTAAACCGTTTTATATTGCTTTTACCTCAATAGCAAACGTTTTTTGTTGGTATGTTGCACCATTTTTTAGTCAAGGCAAAAACAAACCAAAAATTTACCAAAATGGTCCAAACATAACAGCAGTGTTAATTAATTTTTTTTTAAATTTGGTAATTTTGCATTTATATAATAAGTACAATAAATATATGCCTTTGTAGGTTACTTGTTTTGCATTTTATAGTTGTTATTGGTCAAATATTTCCTTGTTCTGTATTTTGGTTTAAAAAATATGGTCACCGTAATCATACAGCAAACAATTTACATATGAAGTTGCAATTGCAATTAAAATTATGAATTGAAAATAATGGTGATTTTTATTCCATTTTGGTTATATCTTTGCTGAAAAAATTGAAGATTGTGGCAACACTGCTATAGATATTTATATCGTAAGGTGGCTGCGAAGCAATAGTATGTGAGAACCACTGTGTGTATATGTGTATGTTTCAGTTATGTGTATGAATCAAGGATGGAAACTTTTATTTTTGAAATGGTATTGAAGCCTAAAAAAGTGGTAACTTTTCGGACTAAATGGTACAATTGTTTTTTGATTTATTAAATCATCATCGCTGCGCAGTTGTCAGCGGTAAATCCCACCATATTTTTTTATTATTTTTTTTTAATATTGTTTATCTCGAAAACTAAAGTAATTATCTTTTTTATACCTGAAACGGTTGAATCTTCTAGTTCTTCTAATGACAAAAAACGATTTCGGCAAGCACTATTTAAAGTTTTTGAAAAGAATTGCTAATTTTTTTTCAACATTGAACAATCCGTGCTTTCATCGATAACTAATGAATAATAATTTTAACTGCAAAATTTTTCATTTGTTACAAATTGTTTGACCTTTGTGCCGATTCATAAAATTTTGTTTATGGTTCCAGTATCTGAAAAACCGTTTTTGATAATGTTGTGCTCAATTGTGCTCAGCCACAAATAAGCATAGCAATATTTTCAATTTGTTTGCCAAATCAGAATATGGTTTTTCCATTAAGGCAATTATTTTTGGAGTATTTTTTTGCAATTTCCACTTTTTAAAGTGGGATTCTCGTGACGCATGGCGTTCTATATGGCTTATGCCCCCAACAATAAAAACGTTGCATATATTACATTTCTTACCATTTTTAGTATTCCGTAGCCATTTTTAGTATTCCATTCTTCTCGAAACACTGCGACGTTTTTTTACTTATTTATCTAAAAGTAATTTCAAAATTTTAAATATCACCTTCTCATTACATGATTGTAATAAATTTACCTAAAATTTTTGGCATCCATGGTAGGCTTTATTTTCATTTAAATTACTTTTTTTGGTTGAAAATGATAAAAAAAAGCTTGCGTTTAAAGATCGCATTAATATTGATAAACCTAAAGTTTTATGATTGGTGTTCAATCAGAACTTTACTTACCTAATGTTTCCCATGCTCATTTAATTTTGATTTATGTATTAATTGAAAATAAAAAAAGTATTAAATTTGTCGCAGGAGGACTGCAGTAATTTTTGGACTTAAAAAGTTCTATAAAAAGTACTAAAGTACTGGGTTTTCCATCCCTGGTATGAATGCCAGAATAAATAAATAATTTCCCTCATTTATTACCATCAATTTTGGTATGTATCAATTGTTTAATGGTGTATGTCTCAAATAACATTACGTTGCCAATTAAAGAAAGCTCTATGTTGTCTATGATAAGAATGAAAATATAATGAAATTGCAGTTTGTTTTCCGTTTTTTTTTCTTTTTTTGAATATCAACAAAGTACATATTATGTAGATTTGTTTAGTTTATAAAGGAACGCAAGGGCATAGCTTTAAAACAATCCAACATGTAGTATGGTTTGTCAAATTTTTGTGTATAAAAGCACCAGACCGACAGTCTAAGCATACCCAGTCAGCATTTTTGGTCAATTATGAGTCTTTTTTGACTCCTCTGGGCGATTAAAATAATCACTTATGAGCTCATTTATGAGTCGAAAATGAATGTTTTGTCGGGAGAAAAATGTACCCTTGCCGCGACTCCTCTGAACGAGTCATTTATGACTCCCCTGAACGAGTCATTTGTGACTCCCCTGAACGAGTCATTTGTGACTCCGCACACTAAACGAGTTTTACTTATATTTTTATTATGTTTACAATAATAAAAATATTGTATTTTGTTTAAAAATTTTAAAAAACAAAAAAAAAAACAAAAATTAATGCATCAAGCTCAACTGAAGGAATTATTTTTTTAATGTGTATATTATGCGCCTTTTTATTGATGAGACAAGTTTCTGGAGGAATAGACTGGAATGTAAGAAGCGGTTTCTTGAAGATGGACTTCTTCTTATTTTTTTAAATTATAATTTAGAAATACCTTAAATTTTATTTTATAATTTTTATTCTTTGCTGGGATTGTATTTCGAACGTCTGCACGATTAATTTATGATTCCGCACATTTAATCAGTTTTTGATCACCTAAGGGAGTCGTAAATGACTCATTTTGGTGATTTCTGAGCAAGCAATCTTCCAATTGCTGACAGGGCAGTGATGTCCACTACTACATAAACACACTTGCGCTTGTGTATGAAGCAGAGAAAAGACTGCTTACTTCTACCAGAAATGGGAATGTTCGAATTACTTTCTGTTTATATCTTTATAAATATATGAATTGACCGATCTATTAAGAATAAAGGAGTACCGAGGTCACATAAATTTGGAGGAAATAATGAATAATTATTTTAGTTAAATAAAAATGATACAAAAAATATGCACTATCCATCCCTGCACTATGTTGGAGAGAAGCTAAAATCTTAAAAGAGCAAGAGTAACAATATTTCTTTTTATTATGTACGTGTTTGACTTCGACACACGCAGAATTTGTTTTCCTATCACGCGTGATAGGGAAAGAGAATTTTGGACATCACTGCACTAGAAGCTTAAATTACAACAATTTTTTTACGATGTGCGGTGTTGTAGTATGATTTTAAGGCTTTATTCTTACCTTGTAGTACTTTCTGTAGTTGAATTAAATAAAATTCATACTATTAATATTTTTAATTTTTCTGAGTCATTGGCCTGAGAGTACTCTTTTAAATTCTCTCCTTTCGTAAGACTGGCATCTGTGCCTCAACTAAATCGCCTTTCACTGACTTAAACTTTTTCCAGTAGCTCAAAATTATCCATTTTCTGTTCACAAAATTAGAAACTTTTATTTATTAAGCACATATACTTTATTCAAATAATTGAATTATTTAAAATTAAAAATTATTTAAATTAAACACTTTACTTTTTATTATTTAATCAGTTTTTACAACTTTTTGCTCTATTTCCATTGATTGATTGCTGTTTAATAAATGATAGTTTTGCATTTTTGGAAGCTTTAAGGTATGAATAAACATTATAATGCTTCTTTTACTTACTTACAATTTTATTTATTGCTTCTAAATTAAAAAAAAAAAAATTCTGCTGGGTAATGGCATAAATTTTTTGCCCTTGTAAAGGACATTATTTTTTTAAGTACTTATATTAAATTGGGCCACCCTAATAGACATATACGTACGTATGTATGTATGTACGTATTTATTTTTGTATTTTATTTACGTTAAACAACAAGTACACATATGTATGTATGTATATGCTCGTATATAAAACTGTGATTTTTTTTAACGATTGTACGTATTATACCTACTCGTTCACCAGTTTACATTCTTTTAAAGTTTGAAAATAAAATAAGTAGGTATCTTGACTAAAATATGATCAATTGCTTAATGCAATGCTCTTCAGTCTGAATATTGATTTCTCTCAGTTCGGTCGATGAGCAAAAAGTTTAATATACCCGTCGCAAATTAAAATTATTAGTTTCGCTTATTGTGTTTTATTTTAAAATGAATGTAAAAAAATGTATCAAATAATGTCGATATGATATTATTTCAATTCATATCACACATGTGAGTGCAACTGACAAAATATTAATGAATCAAGTTACAGATAAGTGGATATTGCTAAAATGCATGAACAAAATAGTTCAGAACAACAACAACAACCATCTTATATTGCACAAGCAAATCATGCTGCAAATAATGTTTTATGGAGTTTATCTGGTCAGCGATCATCAAATGCCGCATCTTTACCAACATCTTTGCCACAGAATATATTCTCCAATCCACCAGCACAACCGTCTAGCGTTATAAATTTATCAAATTCAACCGATGTAGTAATTGGTCCAATGACCCAATATCAGGGTCCAGTTACAATATATCAATATATGGATGCAACGGTAGAGTCTCGATCGTTACAGGCAAACGGCGGAGGTGGTATGTATCACATGATATGAGAGATTTACATCAATTTTATTTTTGTTTTTCATTATTATTATTGTACATATTTACATAGATACATACCTATAAAAGAGATACCTATAATTTATTTGTTTGCCAAAGTTTACTTTTAATATCGTCACACACACATAAAAGTTTGGGAATTTTGAGCTTTTAATACTTTAAATAATCTTGTAGTACTAAACCAAACATACAAAAGTTAAAAAATTTACCCATAATTTAAAGTACTCGTACAATCTAGAATCAAATTTAAATACTTTTTGTCATTGAAGCCAGATTATATGAAAATTCATACCAGCTACTTGCCAATGGTGCGTATTATTGACCCTATCAAATTAAGAAGAAATACATTTGCGTATAAATATCTTGGAGTTATGCAAAGAAAATGTAAATCACTTTTTACACATGTTTCTATATCTTCTAAATGAGTTAATAATTCCTTTTTATTCCATTCAACATTTTTTGACAATTCTAGTGTTTTCACTATCAAAACTATTATACAAAATAGCTCGATTATGAATGTACATATTTTAGGGTGTCCCAATAATAACTCAAGATTCGAAATTGCAGCAATTTTGACAGCTGAGAGTTTAGGGTTAGTAAAAATGGAGCGTGAAAATAATAAAAGTTTGGCGGCAGCAGATCAAAAATTTTATACAAAATATCAGACTCAAAATAATATTTTAATTTTGTCAACTGTGAAAAGAATAATTGAAGACCGGATCAGTTGGATTCGCTAACCGAGTATACCATACACACAAAAGATCTTTGCTTAATGCCTTCAACATTAAAATTACACAGAAACTGAAGCCTAATAACCACTAAAAGCACGGAGAATGTGTGTAATGGATTGTTTGTCAACAACAAGTGAATGGAAATTAATTCCAAGCGATGATACATATTTTTAACTCGATGGCTTTGTTAGTAGTTAATATTGCCTTGTTTGGGTTTTGGAGAACAAAAAACAAATGCACCCACAACGTGTCTCTGTTGGGTGCAGATTTTCGACAAGAGACATCATTGGATTAGTTTTTAAATTAAAGTTTAAAAATGTGACATGATAACTTAGTTCTTTTTGCCAAAATTGAATGATATTGATGTGGCGAATATGTGGTTTCAACAACTTTACGCCACATGCCATGCCGCCTATGCAATAATTTAAATAAAACAGGTTTACAAATTTTTAATTTGGAAAAATACCAAGAACGCTACATGCCTAGATAAGTTAATTGGGAACTCCTGAGCACGAAAAACGCAATTATAATTTTTTTCTAAGTACCGTTTTTTAGATAACGGTACTTTTGTGTTTTTCGGTGTCTAACCGAAATGTTGGATCGAGATAAGTGGCATATCGCTAGAAAGGTAATTGAATGCCCTTTCCGTCGATATGCTATTAAATTCTTTTTGATAAGAAATCGCTAAGATATAGCTCCTCAAAGTTCAAAATTTGCCTATTTTTTACGTTTTTTTCAAAATTTTTAATTTTCACATCAATTTTTTCCTACGTGATATTAAAGATCTGGAATGTTTTATTTTTTTACCAAATAGTTTATTTAATTACCAATATTTTAAGCGTATTTTGAAAAAAATCGGATGAAAAATAAAGTTTTAATTAAGGATTTTGTGGAACTACAATATTTTCATTTTCATTGCTCACACATGTATATTCAGCGTAAATTCAAAAAATTTTAATTAAAATGATGAGCGACTTAAACTTTTGAGTTTTTTTCGGATGAATCTTCGCGAATGAGGAACCAACAATAGTCCGCCATCATTTGTTCATCCCACCAGCATTTGTAACGTCTCTCGATTTCTTCTATTTCCTGGTGAAATCTTTCACCTTGTTTATCACTTTCGGAGCCCAAGTTCGTGGGGAAAAATACAAATGACTGAATAAGAAATGTAATTTAGGTAACATATTTGAACCTAAAAGTTAAAAAAAATAAATTTTCAAATGATAACGGCCTTTTTGTTATAGATGTTTTCACACAACGCTTACCAATGGCATTTAATTTTTGCAGTAATGTATCGATCTTCTCAGCATAATCAGGACTTCTGTAGTTTCCTAAAAAGCTGTGAACGATGTCCTGCAATGCTTCTCATGGATCCAAATGAACTGGACCTAAACACTCACTAAATGCTTGGTCACCCTAAAGACTCCGAATTGGAGGCCCATCAAATATACCAGCTTGAATTTTTCTTGCTGTGGCTCTTTGAAATTTTTGTTTAAGGTAATTCATGGCAAGACTGTATTTTGGAAACTTTTTCACAATATTTGTAAATAACCCAAGCTTAATATAATAGAATAGAATTAATAGAATAGAACTTAATAGAATTTAATAGCATATCGACGGAAAGGGCATTCAATTACCTTTCCATCGATATGCCACTTATCTTGATCGGACTTTTCGGTTGGACTCCACAAGGGTTTGAGTGGGGCCATACGCCGAAAAACACAAAAGTACCGTTATCTAAAAAACGGTACTTAGGAAAAAATTATAATTGCGTTTTTCGTGCTCAGGAGGTCCCAATTAATTTATCTAGGCATGTGGCGTTCTTGGTATTTTTTGGCTGTAAACCAGTGTAATTTAAAATTTACCAAATGATGGTACTTTATATACATACACAGACTAGATTTCTTGTGTCTAATACAAACTAATTCACTAGTGTTCAATCGAATACTTATGTGTATTTGTGTTTTCTCTGAAGATTTTCCTAGAATATATATTTAAGAAATAAAAACAAAATGTTAATTTACTTTTTAAATACGGGCTTCATTTTATAATAAAAGTTCAATTAGTTTTTTCTTTTCGTACTTACCAAGGAAGGCTAAAGATAACGCGGGTCTTACTACAATACTTGCCGTATTCTACTGGCTTACTAGACCAAAGCTCAGAGTTCAAACACCAGCTCTAATATCTTGAAAAAATGGAAATATGAAAAAAAAAATTCTTTCGGCGACTACCTCTTAGTAGTCTTCTGCTTTACCGCGATTCAGTAACTTTTACAAATACGATATTACCAAAAGAACTCGACAATTTTTATTGCTTGCAGTAACGATTATGTGATTCACTAAGTACACTATAGCGAAAGACGACAACTCTAGTTTTCTTCATGTTTAAATTACAATAATGGGGCAACACCGTATAAAATCAGTCAGTTTCTGGGTAATTGGTAATTAAAATGGATAGAAAGTAAGCAAAGTTACAAACCTCTAGTTTCTTTAGGTATAAAAGCACACAAGAATGGTTCTCAAACAAACTAGTTAATAGCGTAAACACATCTCTCTAAAAAATTTCAAAATAAAAAATTTACGATTTTCCAACTGAAAAAGCAGCATAAAAATTTTCGTCATTAGTTTACGACAATAGCTATTGGGACTATCGTAAATAAAAGATACTGAAGAGCCATATCGACAATTCTGTTGTTTACTGTTGAAAACAATGCGATTATCGTAAAACTATGTTATATGTTCGCGCCACTGAAGTCGTAAAAAAGCTTCACAAATCTGTCGTTGGAGTCGATTATAAACCGTAGGTCCAGGTACTCATTGATAAAAATACACACAACCCTGACACAGGGTTGTAATAGCCAATTATGTACATATGTATGTATTTCTTTTTATTGAGGCCAGCACTCAAGAGACGACCCCTACTAATACATGCAATGACCCCTACTACTAGGAAAATATGAGGAGAAGGGTCAAAGATACGATTTAAACTCACTAATATCAAACAAAGGTCTTACTTTAAAAATGTGAACCGCAAGAAAATCAGTTGCTGTTGATTGATTATTCAATGTTCAGTATTATAGCTTCACCTCTGAATAATTAAGAAGCAATCAATCCTTAGAAGCCTGCACAATAAAGTTTAAATTAGAAGAGAAGTAAAACATAATAATGATTGTGAAGATGATGTTAATCTTCTGCCTGATCCAGCCCCTAGAATAATTCTCAGTAACCGCTCCTCAACTACCTTTCTGGCATAGGAGACTATGCCAAAGAGCAATTGCTCTCCGTCAGCTTAGCCAGTTTAGTCCTGGCAGTTTTAGCCTCTACACCACGACAAGGTGATTATCCCATGTAGAGTTTGATTTTGGACCTATGGCTTCTTCTTCTGAAAAGTTATTTAGAATTTTCTTAAGATTTAATTTTTTGCCATACAAAGAATTATTTTTTTTTCTTCGTACAATTTGATCCACCCTAATGTAAATGCACATACATATAGTTAATGTACATACATACTCGTATATCCATCAATCTAATCAAAATATAAAACAAGTTTATACTCCGTATAGTGATTAAATAGTTTTTTTTTATTGAAACAGGTTTAGAAGTTAATTTTAATTTTGAATTTTTATCAGTGTAAGTCTGTGTTAAAATTTTTTAATTGAATTCTATTGAATTAATTAATATTCAGAACATTTAAAAATTACGTTGTTTTTTTTTTATTATTTGTCTTTTTTGCACATCCAAAGCTTGCAACAAGTTTATTTAAAAACAAAAAAAAAATTACTCATAACACGTTTATTTATTAATTTTTATTTTCGTATTCATCGGAGTAATATACGAGTATTATGAATACGTAAGAAAATATAAAATTATTTTTGCATTTTTATATGAGTCGTTGTATGACATACATGAGTATATACAAACATATTCGTAAGTACGTCTAGTATGTATACATTATTGTTTTTACAAAAAGTGTATTGAACCTTAATTTAGGTGCGTAAGAATGTATTTTTATATTCGAGTATGTAGAGGGTGTTTTTTAAATTCCTTTATACTCTGTCCACTTTTAGACAGTCAGTTTGATCCATACATTTTAGCAGATTATGCAATCGTCCATCCATAGTTTACTTAGTGAAATCTATTAAATCTATGCACTGTTTAGGGTAATTAACACACTGTTGTTAGCATTGCACCTTTTTTTAATGAATTTGGCGCTGGTGTCATGGCCTATAAATCGTTACCGCAATGATTTTTTTTAAATTTTGGAATAAGTTGATTTTCATAAATAAGCCTGGAAATTAGTCTCCAAGGTCTTTTGTAATTTTTCACAAATAAAATGACTAGAAATTCCCGAAAATTGGCCGTCAAAAATGTACTTTGTTAAGAGCAGACGCAGAAGCCATATTTCCGAAAACTTTTTTAAATGTTAATGAAATGTATTGAATTACATACATACATACATACATAACTGGCCTTTACAACCCTGTGTCAGGGTTACGGCTTAGCTTCTCGCAGCACTCATGTTGTGTGTGTCAATTTTTATCTATGATTACCGGGACCTACAGTTTAATGTCGACTCCGAACGACAGACTTGAGAAGCTTGTTCATGGCAATTAGTTACTCTCAGAGCTTTTGTAGTCGCCGAAAGAAATATTTATTTCATATTTCTTTTTTTGAAGATGTCAGAGCCTGGAGTCGAACCCAGGGCCCATGTCTTAGTAAGCCAATACACTAACCACTTGACCACGGCGACTACGGGGTAATTTTACTCTTTATTTTTTTGGTACTTACATTTTTGGGTACGTAAATATATATTAAATAAATATAGTGTTTCAACATATAAGTATATAACATATACGTAAAATATATATAAAATACTTAATATATACACTGGTGGACAAAACTAAAGCAACTGGTATTACACAGCGATATTATTGCAAAAACAATACCCCAAAAATAAACTTTGACGGAAAGTTTTTTTGTTATATGATTAACAATTTATTCACAAAAACATAAATAAAAGAACTTCCATTTATTTTTCTAAAAAATATTTCTTTTTTTAAAATAACGAAACGACTTCAAAATATAAGTGGTCAAAACTAAAGCAACTTTCACATTTCTGTCATAAAATTTAAAAATAAAATTAGTAGTCGATGGCGTAACCTTTATTTTTAATTATGGCAGTACATCTGCGGGGCATAGAATCAATAAGTCTCTCAATTTGATCTTTAGAGATGCTGTACCATGCTTCCTTAATAAGACCAAAAATGGTGTGTTTGTTCGCCTTAGAATCCCTCTTTATCTTGCGGTCTACAATGCTCCATAAATTTTCAATATGGTTAAGGTCAGGCGATTGAGCTGGCCACTCAAGAACTGTTACTTTTGATTCCGACAACCATTCTTTAACAAGTTTCGATGCATGTTTTGGGTCATTATCATGTTGAAAGACCCAAACCAGAGGCATATTTTCTTCTGCGTAAGGCAACATCACGTTTTTCAATACATCTCTATAAATAAATCGGTCCATTTTTTCACATATTTGATAAATTGGTCCAACTCCGGCGTATGAAAAACACCCCCACACCATTATGGAGCCTCCATCATGTTTTACTGTGCCTTTACAATATTGGGGTTTTAGGCGTTAATTTTTTGGCCTTCTTACCGTAAAATTCTTCATGTCTGAACCTTTTATATTGAACTTAGATTCATCTGAGAACAATACGTTTCGCCACTTGGCAGCACTCCAACCAACATGGGCCTTTACGAATGCTAATCTAGCCTTGCGAATTTTTTTAAGAAATGAACGGCTTTTTTGATGGTTTTCGAGTCAGTAAACCTGCTTCTACAGCGCGTCTTCTTACTGTTCTGGAGCTTACATCCAATGATAACTCTTGCACCAATTCTGTTGAGGTTACAAAGGGATTGTTTTTTATTTCACGAATTATTATTTTATCAGTACGTTGTGAAGTTTTCCTCGGTCTACCTCCAGAGTGCACTGTCACTACAGATCTAGAAGAACGAAATCGACTAATTATGCGAGAAATCACTGATTTAGATATTGAAAACTTTTCGTATATTTGTTTTTGTGATAAACCCTTTTTGTAGTCATTTATAATTTGTTCTTTAAGGAAGGTGGAATACTTGTTTCTTGCCATTTTCAGTATTAATATAAAAATTTTAATTTTACACGTGGCAATGTAATTAAACTTTAAATATTTTTATTTTTGGGAAGGCGAATAAGACCATAAAGGAAAATATAAAGTTATAACGGTATAAACAACAAAAAAATTTGTTTTAATTCATTGTTACAGTGTAGTTGCTTTAGTTTTGGCCAGACAAAAAATGCCTTTAAATAAAATTTGTTAAAAAATAGACAAATATGATACTGAAATTAATATTTTTTGTTTTGCATTTTTGAAATATAATAATATCTTCCATGTTGTGAAGAAAAAATAGCTGATTTCTTCTCAAATATATATGTTTTGTCTTAATAACTCACGGGCTGACTTTGGTTGCCTTAGTTTTGACCACCAGTGTATGTATGTACCTATAACCAGAAAATATTCTTGTTTGTTTTCTAATTAAACTGCGTTACATAGTTTGCACATTACTATTACTACATCACTATTGATTTGGACCGTTGGACACTCTTTATACATACATATGTGTTTGATAAATGCGAACATAAGTATGTACATGGAATGTATGCATGAAATTGTCCCTCAGTGCCAAGACATTATACAAAAAAAAAAAATCAATTCTGTCTGTACAACGAAATCAATTTAAAATTTAATATTTTCTAAAAGAATGAAATCATTGTCACGAGGTCAAACTCATACGTGAGGTGAATTTTTCACTCCTTAATTTAAATTCACTAATCTCTTGTATTCTAAAGTTTTGTCAAACTTTTTAAAATGAGATTAAAATAAAAATTTTATATTAATATGCAAAACTTTGAATTTAAAATACAAATGCATGTACGAGTATGTATGTATGTATGTAGGTTATTAAATATTTTTATGAGGAAAAGAGAAACAAATTCGAAAATTTTTTTCTTAAGAAACTAAACTAAATTTATTCATTTTTTTAATAGGGTACGAAAATTTAAAAGACAATCACATACATGCATACATATATAATTGGTCATTACAACCCTGTATTAGGGTTACGGCCTAGCCTCTCGCAGCACTCATGTTGTATGCGTTAATTTTTATCCATGAGTACAGGGACCTACAGTTTAAAGTCGACTCCGAACGACAGATTTGAGAAGCTTTTGTATGGCAATCAATTACTCCCAGAGCTTTTGTCAGAAAACTGCTGACACAATCAGCAAATGAAATTATTAACTTTCTCCCGTCAAAATATATTGCTTTCTTTGATGGAACTTCATTTCTTTAATACACAAATTAAATTCTAAAAATAAAAAATGTAAGTCAGTTTCCACTGAGGACATAAAAGATTGTTTAATATAAATCATACACCTATTCCTATTTCTACACGGTTTTCTAAAGTATGTTTTTGGATTAACACTTTTGACAATTTTAAATTTGTCTTGTGTTTACACATTTATTTCTTTTTACACTGACAAATGGTGCCATGGTGGAATTACAAGGTGGTGTTACCAACCCAGCTGGGTTTTTTTTTTGGTCATACCGCTCCTGTCAAAAGTTTTGTTTATATTTATGTTTTGTTTACATTTTGCTTTGTGTGTATTCGTGTTTTTGTTTTGGTGTAGAGACATGTATGTTGTTAAAAATACACACACACACTTCTGACATGTGCTTTTTTAATTCACCATACCTGCTTTTGACATTAAAGAGCTGAAAAAATAAAAACAAATTCCCTGTTGTTTTTGTATTATATTCACCTGCCACCACCTTGTAAGTTATTTCACCATGAATGGTGCTATATGTATTTATATTGTATATTCAAAAAAGTTGTTCATGGCTACAGTCAAGGCCAGTGTTGCCACTGAAAAAAATTTTAATTCTACCAAAATTTCTTTCAAAATCTACCAAAATTGATCAAAATCTTCCAAAAACCATTTTTATTTAAAAACCATTAAGAACACATTGTTGAGATGGAAAAAATCATTAGCTTTTACAAGCTCTTTACAGAGCTATATATTATTAATTGTATTTATTTGGAGTTTGTTTATCAATGTGGTTTTAATTACAGACAGAGTGTTGACAATTTGCGTTCAGCTGCTGAAGAACTATGCGGAAGAGAAAGTAAATTAAAAACAAAGTTGTTTAATTCACCAAAACTTTTCTCATTTAAACCGTTTCTAATTGAACTAATTCAATGTTTAATTCCGTTGAAAGATTTGTTTCTCTTAATCGCAACAAAATAATATCAGGATTACAGTCTATAAGAATAGAAAATTTTAAAACAAAAGACAATATAAGCAAGTCTTCTTTTGTCAATACTTTCTCAGGAGCAATTATTTGTAACAATTTAATATCTTCTCGATTAAAATCAAATCCAGGTTTAGTAATTCAATGTAAAATTGCAAAATCTCATGTTCAACATCAAAAACTTCTTCCGGGTTAAGATTTTTAGTAGTATATATTTCGGCTTTTTTACCGATAAAAATTTTTGAAACATCTATCAATTAGTATTTTTAAAATCAGTTTCATTGTTGTGTATTAAATATGTTTTGATAAAATTGCTTAATATGAGCAAAAAGTTAGATTTTATGCTTGAATATAAATACGCTAATCTTGAACTTTCCAACTGAAATTCCTTCTGAAGATTTTTTTTAGCTTCAGCTAAAATCTACCAAAATATATTCAGCCTACCATCCTACCAAACGAAATATTTTCTACCAGATTTGGTAGAATTCTACCAATAGTGGCAACGCTGGTCAAGGCCCATTAATACAGGTTATTGCATCTCTCAGGCTGATTTTATATCAGTGGCAGCGTTGCCGTTTGGTCCGATTGGATCAAACTTGGTAGTTTTTCGTGTTTTTAAAACCGTTTGGTAGTTTGGTTGGTTTGTTGTAACTTTCCTAAGTTTTTGGTAGATTTTCTGTTGAAAACACTATTTATATTATTTGAGTAAGAAAAATAAATTTTTTGTCGAGTAATCAATTTGCATTACTATTAACACTGTTTAATTATTTTCACAAGTGGGACAGTTATGTATAAAACATCTCTGTTCTATTGCAATAGGGATGATTTAAGGTAAAAGTACTTATACATACCATGGGTTGTGCCAATTGTGTGTTGTGTACGCCGTCAAAAAAGTAAAAATAGAGAATTTTCAGAAAGCAAATTACTACCATAATTGGCAAATTTTTTAACGTATAGAAGTTGAAAAATTTTTAAATTTAGTTGCACTGTGGATTGTAACCGCTGTTAACGACGCAAAGCATGCTATGTACTTCTACCTTTAAGTGCAATTAATTTATTTTTATTTATTTTATTTTTTATTTATTTACTTATGATATTGCAGACTGTGAGCCCAGTGGGCCATATAGCTGCAGTTAATAATAGAAAATAGATTCTAGATAATACAATATACCTTAATATTAATATATATATATATTAGCAAAACTTAAAACTACCCTCTTGGCATTGACAAACTACTGTTTTTGTTCAATTCTAATTATCCAAGCTACAATTCAAAGCAAGTAATAAAAACAATAATTATCGTATGCCAAAAGTTTACCATTCGGGAATAAGATACCCCCTATGCAAATACAACTACAGGGTTTAGGATGAAAGTAGTATCAGCAACAAAATAAAATAAGTATTTAGGAAGTATATACCTGGCTCTTAAATAAGTTCTCAAACTGGGCCACAGTTCGTCGTAAGAATTAAAGAACGCTGTAACTGACAAAAAATCGAAAATACGTTTTTTGCATCATTTTTATCAGAAAAAAAAAATACGAGTCGATTGGTTCCGGTCCCAGATTTTTACGATGAAATAAATTCATTTACGCGGTCTGCGTTTTAAAAAATTCCAGTGTATTTGTTTTACTGTCATACAGGTTTTTTGGCTTTATTGAACATTTAAGGTTTTGTCAGTTACAGCGTTCTTTAATTCCATCGACGATATGGTCTTAATCATCTCTGTTTAAAAAAAACAAACAATATAATGAAATTTAAAATAGGAAAAAGTAGATTTCTATCAAAAACACAGAAGCCGAACGAAATTGAAAGGTTAGAGATTGATATTCCGACAACCAGATAGAAACACACAATTACAGTTTGGTTTTTATATTCTTAAGCTTTGGTAGGCGTCAAAAGCTTTTGGTAGGTTTTTTGAAAATTTTTGGTAGGAAAAGAATTTCTTCTGTGGCAACGCTGATCAGTGGTCTTCACAAAGAGAGTCACACAAAAAGAGTCACACTGAAAGATGAGATTGGTTTCTTCATTTGTGTATGGCTGCATTTAGACTATGTTACTTGTAACATGTCTCTTTTCGTATTTTGTTTTAAAGTAACTTCCAAAAACTTGAAGCATTTATACTATGTTACTTCAAACTTGTCTCTTTTTTTATTTTTTGCTTTGGTTGTTGTAGATACGAAAAAAAAATAAAGAAAAATAGTAGAAAAACGAAAACGTCAAAAGAGAAACGGCAGAAAGTAACATGAAAAACAGAAATCGTGTTACTTTTGTAACGTCTCTGCCTTTTCTACTCCCTTCGCCTACAAATACGTGAAACATGTTACAGTAACATGTTACAAGTAACATAGTCTAAATGCAGCCTATGTCGGCGAGGCGAGTCGGCAACTTTTGTAGTTTGTTGACGATTACGGTGAGGGGAATTAAAGAAGAAAAATACTTGCCCGTTCTCAGCGATTCTTTATATTCCCTCATTCGTTTTTTTCTTTGTAGTTGATTATTTGACATTTCCTTTCATATTTTTTTTTTCGCTTTTTGGTGTACACGTCTTTTTCGTACAATCGCAGCTTTCGTTTTTCTTATGTTTTTTCTTTTTAATAAGTGCAGCGTTGCCAGTTTATGTGTAATTACACAAAAATGGAAGAGAACATCTTTAAATATTTTTAGATCATAAATTTTTTATATAACTTTTTCTCACCATTATTTCAATTAAATTATTTATAATAAATTAATTCAATTCTTAATGTTATTAGGAACCCCTTAATATTGGTCACCATGCAATTTCATTTCATAGAAATCAAAGATTATTCAATACCAGAAACAATATGAATCTTATGATAGCAAGATGTCGGTTAGAAACTACGAAGCAACGCGTTCAATATATGGATAGTATGAAATTCAATAATCTCCCTCAAGATATTAAAAATATAAAAAGAATTTCAATTTTCAAGAAAAGGATAAGGAATATTTGCTTCAAGACTTAGAAACTCTTTTCATATGATTTACAGCAATCGTATACAATATCCTATAAATTAATAATTAAATTTTGTGTGTATATATTACTATTTTTTTACTTCTTTTATTTATTTCCTTTCTTTTGTAAATTATATAAATATATAGAATTATTAATTATTTTGTTATTTTTTATTTTTCAATTTATGACAAAATGGTAAACATAGGTTGAAAAGTATTATTGTTTTATGACTTTTTTATTCAAAGACCAACAACAAATTTTTTAAACTATTTTAAAATTGTATGGTATTATGACAATATGACTTGATAGGACCCCGTTTGAATATCCCAATTATATATTGTACATGTGTAATTCAAAGCTGTAAATATTTTACCAGCTCGCCTCAATAATGACTATGTGATGCTGAGGCAATCAAAATTTGATATGCTAATAATATAAAGGAATGAATAATAATAAAAAAAAACAAAAACAAAAAAATTCTTTACGCATTAATAGTAAAACATTTAAATATTTTCAAGCTGACTATCAAAATTTATACCAATTTTAAAATATGTCCACTGGTGAGCTAAAGCAAACATTTTAGGAAATTTTTAACTATAAGTAAATTGTCTTTCAGTGGGGACAATATGCTTTTTTAAATATTAATGCCCGTATTCATAAAAATTATTTTAGGTTTATTGAGGGTTTATTTGACATATTTCTATGCAATACTTGTCAAATAAACACTCAATAAACCTAAAATAGTTTTTATGAATACGGGCATAAGAATCATAATGAAATATAAATTCTTCTGCCCGTATGCAAAAAAATTAAAATAGATTTTAATTCAAAATTCTAATGGAAAATAAAGACTGGAAATTTACTTTGTTATTTTGTATATGACTGTTAAACTGCTGAATGTCTAATCGACACATAATACGTGAATACATAATCAAACTGTTCAAAGACATTCATTTTGTATGTGAAAAGGTATTTGGTTAAAATATGCTATCATTATAAGAGAAGGGAAGAGAAACATTATTATTTTTCATTAATAGAAAATTTAATTGCGTAGCATTACATTAAAAGAAAATATTTTGTTTATATCAACTGATTTTCATTATTTGCAGCTTATTTTATATGTAACATACCTTAATTTTAGGATAAATTATAAAAATATAAAATATGTCTTATCCTCTAAACTTCTTCAAAATTTAAGCGGTGCTCCCGAACTATTTCAAGTACTAATTCTCATTAGCACTAGTATTCAACTATAAATACTTTAATATTGTTTTGGCCTGTTCCAATAGCTCTAGTAATAACTTTAAGGCATTGTCTCCTACAGAGAAATTTATAAATACACTAATATTTATTCATATATTAAAATGATATACAAAAATAAAAAGCATTATATTCTATGTATGAAATATATTTCAGGCAATCTATAAAATTTTGTATAATTTGTAAGTATTTCTGTGGCAACACGGCATAAATGTCAAATTGTAAGAAAAACAAGCAAAAGAAAACACAAAAATTGCTCAACAACAACAAAAAGTTGGGCAACTAAACTCTTCGAGTGTGGACACGAAGACAAGTTTAAAAGAGAATTGTTGAAGAATTGCCCAACTCTTCTCGCCGAGTGTGGACTTAGACTTTGTGTTGTTTTTCACAACCTGAATGAATTTAGTGAAAATTTTCGTTTTAAAAACCTTTAATATTAAAATTTAATCTAATTTATTAAAATTATTCATAAAATAAATTGTTTGTAAATGCTATAAGCAAATTGAAATGTAGTTATCAGAAATAGGTATAAACATTAATAAGTTTATTTTGCTTATTATTACATCTTCTCAGTGTCTGACCAACCAATTTAGCTCTCTTGAGAACTAAAAAAACATAAACACATACGCAATTTTTGTCTCACACACATGTTTTTGTAATAATTGTGGTTGTCGTTTAGTATTATGAAAACAAAGCGTATGGATTTCTTTTTATGAAAGATTTTTAACATTGCAAATTTTTTTATAATTAATTAAGTTTTTCACAGGAAAATAAAACAAAAACTGGTTTCCAGGAATTCTAAAAGTGATATCTGTTAATAAAGTACAATACATTTAATTTTAAACTAATATAATAAGAATTAACGATACGGGTAGTTTTGGTATATTTCAAGAAGCTGTTTGCCTGAATTTTTGTGGAATTAAGCAACCCTGGTTGTAATATTCACGATGAGAGTACGAAAAACTAAAAAAATATCCGAACAATTTCGTTACCTGAGTAATACTGGTGAAGACCACTGATATAAACCTACCTGTAAACGTCAAAGTTTGTTTACATTTTTATCTTTTTTGTTTTTATTTGAATGTTTATGTTTTCAATCAGTGTTGCTATATTGGCTATATCTAACCAAAGTTAGCTACTTTTTTCTTACATAGGTATATATTTTCTTTTTGTGTTTTTTCTTTCTTTAAGAAGAAAATGGTATTTTTATTTTAAATGAATAATAATAGTTTTAACTAAACATTGTAATATTTTAGGTTCAAGCAGGATAATATTGTTATGAATTGTCCTTTATAGTTCGTTTTGTATATTAGGGCTCTTTACTGCAAATTAAAAATACAGATACTTTTGGATTTTAAAGCTTTTATTTACACTTTATAATCTTGTATATATAACTAAAAATAGTAATGTGAAGCCTTATTTATAATACCTACAGTTTTTCTACTAATTGTTATTGTCTCTATTGCTTCGTATTTAACTAATTCCACAGCAATAATAAATTTTTTATAATTTAAAATTGTATATAATTTTAAACCTACTTGATTTTCCCACATGTATTTTCTTATTGTAATAATTTTTTTATATAGCCCAAATGCTAGAAATAGTGAAAATACTAATTTAAGGGAATGCAATTATGATTTTGTTTTACAAAATTATTTCTTTTTAACAATATGTTTTATATGGGAGACTTTCATTTTATTTTACAGTTTATATCATAGAATGTATGTTGAAATTGAATTTTATATGTATAAGATTAGCCGACAGTTAAATGTTTAGTTTTAATTTATTGAATTTTTTATTGAAATTTGGTAACTTAATTTTACGGACTGTGGCAACACTGATCTTAGTTTCTTTTCCACCATTTTCTACAAAAACTTTTTATAATTTTGACAGTTACGGGTGGATCACGCGACACAAAATGCGTGTGTTTTTTTCTATAGTTGTATTGTTGTAGAGATGCAATGACCTGTATTAATGGGCCTTGGCTAGAGTTTAGTCGTATATTGCAAAGCAGTGAGATCTAACAATATAGTCAGATTCAATTCTTAGCAAAAACTCTTATAAACTTAACTTTAAATAACTTTACGTTAAAGAATTATAAAAACATTAAATGACAGTTCGTGAAATTACATCCGACGTTTTAATCTCTAAATGATTAAACAGAACGGGGCATAACGTTTTTTCCATACAAATTGACGCATAAAAACGCTGGAGAATGCAGTCGTGAAATAGAATCTATTTTATTTTGACAGCGATTTTTCTTATGCTCTCATTTTTAAAAATAAATTCTCTCAATAATGTTACCACACTTTTATTAAATTTTATACATTTTGTAAACAAACCCATTTGTTTTTTGTTGTTGGCTCGAAGAAAAGAAATTCGAAAAAACATTAGAAAGTTTAAATAAATTAATAAGTTTCTAATTATTATACATTTTCGAAAATGTATAATAATTATAAATTTGCGGGCCACAGCACATGACCCATTACTGATTAAAAATTGGTAATAAAGGGTAAATTGGAAAATAAATGTGTAATTCAGTTACATAGAATATGGTAACAATTACGTTGAAAAATATGTTGAATTTGAATAAATTTCAACAAATAGTTGAATTTGAAAAAATTTTCAGTTCAAAAGGAAAAATACTGGTGAGAATAACATTCAAATATAATTCACATAATCTATTTCCAATAGATTGTGCTTTAAATAGAAATATTAAAAATATGAATATGTATAACACAAAGAACTCTGATGAGACCTATCGTAGCTGGGTCGAAAACTAGTTCAGTTCTCCTAGTGTTGTACATATTCCTTAACGGATGTTACTTCTCATAAGAATACCAGTATAAAGATCTTAAGACTATTAAACTTCATACAAAAAATACTGTTTTACTTTTATATTTAATAAAAAAAAAAATAAAAATAACAAATGTAATTAAAATTGCATGAGATCTTTGTATCTGTACCTTAAGTTGACATACATACATTAATGCTTTTTATTTTATTACATATTCTTATGCTCTTCTTCCAGATCTATTACTCAGATAAAATTCATGAATGAAATGTCATTATTATTAAAACTACAGATAGTCGTCGTAGCTTAGCTGTTAGTGTATAGGCTTACTAGACGAGATGTTTCTTTCGACGAAATATTCTTTTCTTTTAAAATAATGAATGTATGTATGTATACGCATGTAAACTAAAAAAAAAAAAACACCCAAACACTATTTATTATAGACCAAACCGTTAATATCTAAAAACACAAAATTTCGACTCAAGCCATTATTATTTATTGCCACAGATATCTAAAATTTTACGGATTTCATTAACTTCTTTCTATTGACTTTAATTTTACTAGAAGTCACGGTATATAAACAATTCAAAAAATATTAATGCTTAGTGTTAATGTAAAAATGAATGAAGAATTAAATACTTTAAATCTCTATGTTTAATATTTATATTCATGTCACACACCACAGTAACATCAAACGGCCTGTAGAAAGTGAGTAATCAACCTTCTTTTAAAATTTAAATTGAATTGAAATAAAAGAGAACCAAGAGCAGACAAAGAAGAAAACTTGAGCAAATGATATCGTCACAGTATTAGTTCGCCGTCGACTACTCTCGTAAGTAAATCTCATATCGTATTCTATATAAATTGCAAAACAAAAATAAACAATAATCGTTGGAGTCGTCAAAAATAACACGTTCAGTAGTAAATGTATCGTAGTTTTTTTAGCACCATAATGAATATCGCTCGTAGTCACCGGTTAAATAAAAACTAAAATTTGTCAGCAAATGATTGAAAACTTATTTTTTTTTAAATTCATAAATAATTTAGTTTTCAATCGGCAAAGAACGGTCTCGAAGCGCTTATGTAGAAAAGTTAGACAAAAATAAATGCAATTAAATCATAACTAGAAATTAATTTTATTACGCGGTTACGATTACTTTAATAAGCGAAGTACCACATTATCTATGAGTATCATACGTAATATATAATTTTAATGAAAATAGAAACAAAGAAAAATAAAAACGGTGGTAAAAGATATACAAAGTTTTGTTGCATTAATGAATTAAATAATTGTAATTTAATCGCACTTCTCACACAACTCGTCTGACTTAGTACTGAAACTCATGAGTAATTGCATTCAATTTATAGAAAAATAGAGCGGAAAAAACTGTGTGTTTGCATTTTATTTTTTTATTTTTTTTTTTCTTAATAAGTAATTAAATTATGAAATGGTTTATGGACATTATAAAGAATTTATGATAAACGTATGTACAGTGCTGTTCAAAACTTAAGTAAAGTTTTCTACTATAGAAGTGAAAACCATATATTTTTATTTTATAGATTTAACTGATTGAGTAAATTTAATACGGAAGTTAGTTTTAACGTTAAAACCATGTTTGAAACCCAAATTTATCATACAAAATTATTTTATTAAAACCAATTTATTTATTTTTGGTTTTAATTTTTATGAGATTTTTCATACAAAACAAAATCTACTTTAAATCAAAATTTTTTGATTCAACTCTGAGTTCTGCAATAAAAATATACTTTTTAGTCCTAAACAACAAAACTTTGCAACACTTCCTTAGTCATTAGAAAAAAATAGGCACGGCGCACTTATAATAAGGTGCCTTGAGATTACAACAAGTAAAACATTAACAAAAACAACATGGCTTTTTAGTTGTTGGAAAACAAAAACAATTTAATATGCACGCATATGAAATGTATTGCTTATGGGGATAAGCAAGTCTACTTAAGCAACTCGTCGGGAAACTTTTTTCCAAAGATGGTGATCAAAACTATAAACTCTTTTGTTAAAAAAATTAAAAGTATACACTGAATGAGAATTATATCACATTTAGTATATAAAAACTTAAGAATAAAATTAAAATGCAATACATTCTTGTTTTTAAAAATTCAAATTTTATTTTACTGTTTCACCACAGTCAGCCATCAACTAGCTGGCATAATTGTATGCCGCGAATGAATAGAAAACCAAAAAAGTTTTTATTCAAAAACAAAAGATATTTTTCGCCATATAGTCAAATGCATTCAATATAAATGAAATTTTCTTAAAAAGATTGAATGTTTTTGACTCACAGTTTGTCTAAAGAAAAGTAACTCAGTTGGTAAGTCAAGTGCACCTTTTAGTAATGGCAAGTACACCTTAAAGTAAAAGAAGTTAAATTTGTGTTTGCATTTTCTTAATTTTTCTATGAAAAGAAAATTAAACTTTTGTTTTTATTATTAAAAGATCAGAAAATCAATTTATAAATATATTAGTATATATAAACTGTAAGGCTCTGACACTTCTTTATTCTTTATTTCACGTTTCGAACAGCACTGTTACGTATTGTACATACATATGAATGTACATTATGCCGGTTTTATTTAAAAATCGCCTAAGCGACAAGGAAAATCGTATTCTAGGGATCAAAATAAGAAACTTTGCCCAAGGAAGCATACCTCTAAAATTAGTTCTGATGTTCCTTATTTTGATCCAATCGAGTCTAAATGTATGACCGACCCCCACTAGTGGCACACACCGTGGAAAAAAAACACCTACGAATATAAGAAATTGTTGCACACAAATCAAATTTCCAAAATTACGCCAATGAGTATGAGCTATATTTATTTTGTTGTAATATAAATATAAAGTATACGCCCTCTAATTTCCTTATGTTAACATAACATACATACATAAGTAATTGGTCATTACAACCCTTTTTCAGGGTTGCGGACTTTTGGCAAAAAAAAAACTAATTCAAAACATTTAATTTGATAGGACTTTGACCTGTTTTTTATACATGAAATGTTGTATATTTCAAAGTTAGTGGGGGTTGGTCATACATTTAGACTAGATTGGGTCAAATGAAGGAACATCAGAATTCATTTAAGAGGTATGGTTCCCTGGGCAAAGTTTCTTATTTTGATTCCGAGAACACGATTTTTCTTGTCATTTGGACGATTTTTTTGTGTCCCTACAAATCGACCCACCCTAAAGTACACACATATAATTGTGTAATAAATATTATAAAAATTTTAAGCTTATAGATTTTTAAACAGAGTTAACTGATAATAGTGTTAAAATATAATATATAAGTACATATTAGTTATGAAACTTTTAATAAAAGTCAACTCACAAAAGACTCGTCAGCGTCATAAATATTCACAAGTTTGTGACTCTTCATCTAAACCCGAGAAACGTACGTACATATGCAATTTATTTATTATTGAATATTTATTTATGGAACAGTTTAAGCCATTTTATAAACATCAAATATGTATATAAGTATGTATGTATGTATATAGAATGTGTAATATATATAACAGAAACGTGTATAAATTTTGTAAACAGAATTTAAGTGGACATACGAGTAATAAAAACGGAAACAAAAAAGATAAACATTGATTGATCGCTAAAACAAGTGGTCAGTCGAGCGATGCTACGTAACGTGCTGTCTCTGTCGAGACCTGTTTATAAGCTCAACTTAATTTTGTAAAAGTATTACAACCACACAAAGTAAAATTGACATTTCTTAGTTGTGTGACACTTGTGATATTGTCAAAAACAGCTAAAACAACAATTTTTTTAATTAATGAAAACGCTTAAACTTCTAAAAGCAACAGCAAATATTTGGCTCATGGTATAATAATCATAATGCTATAAACACAACAAAGGCTATCGAACACACGACTACAAAAATCGCTGGCTACGAAAGTAGCCAAGTAGCCAGCTACTTAATTATAATAACGACTACAGCTACAAAATAAACATCTGTTTTGACACGTTGAACATAACCTAAACAAAATATAACAAACTTATTTTTTTTAAGTGAAATTGTGAGGAAATAAAAAACAACAAATGTCTGAAGAAAACTTATAAAAATTTAAGAAACTAAAAAGGCAATTAAATAATAAATTAAAAATGAAATAAAAACTGATGTAAATAAATGAAATAAGTAAATGAAAACTAAACAAAAAATGTAAACAAATGGTTATTTATTTTCAGTGGTGCAACTTAAATTTTTTTCGCATTTTTAATGCATATTTTTCATATATTGCGTTTTTTTAAACACCTTTTTTATGCATCTTATTGTATTGGCAGCACTAAACTGTTTATGTCGCCAAGAAAAATAGAAATTAGCCTAAGTTGGATACGTGCTACAAAAGTAGTCGTGTGTTCGGTAGTCGTGTTGCCGTTAAAATAATTCTATTTTTGACAGCTTGTTCTCGATGGTCGGTAGCCTTTGTTATGTTTATAGCATAGTGGAATTACTTACAAGGTGGTGGCAGGTGAATATAGTACAAAAACAACAGGGAATTTGTTTTTGTTTTTTCAGCTCTTTAATGTCAAAAGCAGGTATGGTGAATTAAAAAAGCACATGTGAGAAGTGTGTGTGTGTATTGTTAACAACATACATGTCTCTACACCAAAACAAAAACACGAATACACACAAAGCAAAATGTAAACAAAACATAAATACAAACAAAACTTTTGACAGGAGCGGTATGACCAAAAAAAAACTCAGCTGGGTTGGCAACACCACCTTGTAAGTAATTCCACCATGGTTTATAGCATAAGGTAGTCGCAGCATAGAACGCTGTGGTTTTAAAAACCCTGCTGCTCCTACAATTGTCAAATAAAAGAAACATTGTGGGTAAACACAAATAAATATATGTATTATTGTAAACAAGTTCTTCCTCTGTTTTTTTTTTTTTTTGTAAAATTTTTTTTTTAAGTTAAAAATTCTACTTCCGTTCTGTAAAAAATAGTTTATAAACAATATAATATGAATATTCGCCCGTGATAAAATATAATTAACCAGAGGATGGTTGCATTAACAGTAGCTCTGAATGAAAAGATAAATTTTACTGTAAAAATTTATATTTTATTAAATTTGCAATTTGTGTTAAAAACAATTATAGTGTGTATGTATGGCGAAAAATATTAATAAATAAATAAAAACATAAACGTTTTGCAAATTATATTGAAAACAAAAATAAAAAACTAAATTTGGCATTTCATTTCATCACCAAAATTCATTTAATTTCTAATTTGTTGTCAAAGAAAAAAATTTCAATTCAAATTTGCTTACGTTAAAATAAATAAGAAAGAAGAAAAATAAGATTTTGACAATCGCAAGTAAACGGCTGTAAATGTTTTGGTAAAGCGGGACCACCTTATAAGGATTATGCCATGATTCGGCTACTAATAATTTTGACAATTAAACAATTGATTACATTCAAATCAGCCTGCAAATTGAGTTGATCTTGTTGGTCTGTGCAATTATAAAACATTTAAAAATGTATCATAATTTTTCACATAAGCATATACATTTTATTTATTATTTTTTTTAATATACTCGTACTCGTAAACGTACAGTGTTGCGACTTAAAATAAAAAAAATACTACAAAAAGAAAAAAATAAAATAAAAAGTACGAATGCCAAACGGTTTAATAACGTTATTGCGAGTATTTATAAACAAGTATCTTAAAATTGGGCGCCCCAGTGGTCTAGGCGGTAATATACTTGACTGCTAGTGTGAGGTTTATGTTATCGATTTCCACTAAAGACTACGACATTACATCGATCTTGTAGTCTTATGGCATTTCTTTTCTAAAAATAAATGTTACCCATTTGCAAAGTAACAATCTTTAAATTTTAACCTCAACCTATTAAAATGCTACCTTCTGTGACATTACCATAGAACAAAAAGTATGCTTTCTTTTTACAGCTGTTAAAAAATCAGTTACTTTGATTTGCACATGCAAAAGCTAAATTGCTACAACTTTCATATAATCACAATCGGTTTATATATACGATATACATACATGTTGTAAATAACTGTAATCTGGTTATTTAAAAAATAATTTTCTTTTTTTAAAATCATTTTTCATTTTCTGATTGCAAGAAACAAATAAGCTGTGTCAAGATAACAGCAAAAAAAAATACAACCAAAACGTTAAAACAAAAATTAAAAATAGATTTATATAAAGTTTCTTCTTTTTGCGTTTTTATTTGCTATTTCTTGTTTCTATAAAAATGCAACATTCTCACCCTGTGATTAGATCTAGGGTGAAAGGTTCAACAATATCGCACACTCTAAGTGCAACATTTTTAGAAAAGATCACGAAACACTTTTTTAATGTTGCCTAGGTCTCAGAAAAGAACACAAAAATGGCAATTTAAGAGAAAAAGGCAAACAAAGTGCAACATATTCGTCAGAAAAAAAAACGTCATTAGTCACTAAGCCCTCAATAACTAATTAGAATATAATTTAATATTTAGCCCAATTATAAAAAACAAATTCCCCGGGAGTATTTTCTCTTTTGCAATTTTAAAAAACAGTGTCGTTTTTCTTGTCTTTTCTTGGCTATAACTGAGCCTAGGATTAATTTTACTCCCCTCTCAGCAGTGTCATTTCCTACACTCAGACCCTTCTCAAATTTTCTGTCTCGTAAATAATTTTGTTTTTTACACATCGGATTCAGTATTTAAAAAATTGGTATTAATTTCAAATCTCTTGAAAAAATTTAGAGTCTGAGAAGAAACGAAATAATCGGGGTTGGCCGGAAAGATAATCTCTAAAAAAAATGTATACACATAATTCTGTTTGTACACGGTTTTTTATTGCACGATTTTGAAATAACGATTTTAAAAAAAAATGTTGACCTGTTTTTAGACGGTTTTTCTAAACGAATAAAAATATAGTAGAGAAATTATCGGTGTATGTGGTGCATAAATTCGTAGACGAATGTTTCCTTTAATAATTCAACCTTTAATAACCGCCATCTCAATTCTGCATGGCCCTCAAATTTCGAAGAAATTAGCGGAAATTTTTTGGCGACTCATGAGCAAGTAAGAGCTAAAAATTCAATCGGACCTGGAATCATGTATGGCTTGATACAAGGAGCTGTATAAGGAGATCTCTAAAGTCTGATCACAGTGTTCAATAGCTTAATTCGCCTTTAAAATAATTAAGCCAGTTGTAACTGAAGCAGAAATTGACAGCGAACATAAAAATGCAGACATACTAGACGTATCTTCCGACTACACTGATATTGAACCACCGAAGCGCAAAATAATGTGCTTGCTATTAGAAACTGATGCTAATTCTTAAGAATATGATTTATTTTAGGACAAATTGTGAATTCCTTTTTTATTATTATTTTAAGTACAAGTGTGGATTTAATTTTTACTTTGTTTGTTAAAAACGAATAACAAAACTAAATAACATTGAAGAAGGTAAAATTTGTACAAAAATATCAAAATATCATTTCATTTTGGACCTTAAAAGATAACTGAATTAATCTAATACAGTTATATAAATATGTACCCTTTTTGGGACGATTTTTTAACGGCATTTTCTGGAACTTATGTACGGTGTAAAAACAGGACTAGGTGTATATACTTTGTATTTGAGTTAGCAATGTGTTTGAAATGTTTTAAAAAGTAATGAAAATGCAATTAAGTGTAAAGACATAAGATTGTAAATCTTTGTTTACAATATTTCTATGCTCCGCCTATTTTTTTACTTTAGCTTGTAAATACTACGAGTATCACCGACTAAGTAAAATGCTTTAGCCATTTAATTTTGCATTCTACTGCCAATTTTTGACAAAAAATCTTATTATTCTTATTCACAGCCCCACAACAAATTTGTTAAGATATAGGTTTCATCTATTGACTTAATATTTTGCAAAACATGTTCTCTTAGTATAACGCGTTTCCATTTTTTAAGGAAACAATAACAACCCTGTTGCATGGATGCTGTAAAAAGCTAGACCGTAACCCTGAAACAGGGTTGTAATGGTCCATTAAATAAGTGAGTTTTAATTGATTCCCCCCTAATGCAAAATATTTTTGAATAAAAATAAAACCATCTCATTTTGCTGAAATTTTTGTGGTGAAGTGTAGAAATGTAGGCCTTAGAGAGCAATGAACACCTAAAAACGACTACACAGTGAACAAAATACAAAAAGGGCGGTATTATGCTCGATTCTAAACTCAATTTAAATCAACACATAAATCTGACCATTAATAGAGCCAGAGGCATTCTTGCCTTTATAAAAAGGTGGAGTAAGGAATTTACCGATCCCTATATCTCTAAACTATTATACACATCATTAGTTAGACCTGTACTTGAATATGGTTCGGTATTATGGGATCCCGTATATAACATTTATATCGATCGTATTGAATCTATTCAAAAACAATTTCTTCTATTCTGTTTGCGAAGTCTACGTTGGAATCCGTCCATGAGGTTACCATCTTATAATCATAGGTTAGCTTTCATTAAACTACCCACTCTAATAAGTAAAAGAACAATGCTTAACGTCACTTTTCTAGTGAACCTTATAAATAGTGATGTATACTGTGAGTTTCTTCTGAGAAATATATCCTTTAATATACCTCAACGTCCAACCCGTTTCTTTCATCCCATAGTAATTAAATACTTTCGAACCAATCATGCCAATGCTGATCCAATTAGAAGAATTTACTTAGACTACAGTACCCTTTATAATTTTATAGATTTTTCATTATCTGTGAACAAAATTAAAAGTAATATTATATCTTTTCTGAACTCTAGATATGTATCATCTTCAATGATTTATCTAATATTCATTCATTTCTAAAACTTGTTAAAAATAAATTAATGTAATGAAGTCTGTGTAAAATTAGTTTGTAGACTTATATAAATAAATAAATGTAGGAGTGGCAAAAAAAATTTGTTTGAATTTTGTTTTATGAGAAACTCCTTAATTAGTTAAATTCTATTAGGGATTTAGATTTGTTTTGCATTGATTTTTTGATAATCAAAGGAGAAAATGATGTCAGTGAAGGAATATTACAATAGCCAAATTGAACATATTTTCGACCTCAGCTACGGTAGTCTCATCAGAGTTCTTCGTGTCCTGTACATATTCATTAACAAACATCAATTATTTAACTCACACTTTTCAAGAAATCACACACTGAAATTATTCCTCCTTTTTCCATATGTACCTACATTTGTAATGAAATAGTCGAAGTAAAGTCGAACACAATCATTCTCTTCTTTTCGCGCCATTATTGCATCTTATTTGGATGAATCATAATTAATCATAATTTGGCAGGTGAACGAACCGCTCTAATATACTTCGATAGACTTATATATAGAGTTCATAAATCAAATATTAAATGTGTGTGTGTGTGTGTTTTTCTTTTTTTTTTCTTTGTAATTTTATTTAATTAATAAACATTTACAATTTAAGGAATCAATCAAACAAGAGCAAATTCTACAAGCTATGTGAGCCAAAGACTTACCACCACATCCAAACTACTTACTGTCCTTATTATAATGGTTTTAATTGTTAGCGCAATAATAGTCTACGTAGAAGTGACACGAGAAAAGAGACCTCTGCCACAAGGGCCCATATTTTTCGGAAATAATTATGAGCATGACACATGTAAGTGAACTATTGCATTTCGTTTTTAAGTAAATGAGATTCGATTTGAATTTTTATTTCAAGTCTCTCAGTCCCGAATTTAGGAAATGGACATCTAGTTGTCGACAGATTACAATGGGGAACTTCAGAACTGGCCAACAAACTGAGAATACCCTTGAAACATCCCATACCATATGTACTAATAACTCATATTGGTGTTCAGTCAACACCCTGCTATAATATTTACAAGTGCTCAATTAAAATGCGAACCATACAAGATTCAGCAATTGCCGAAAAAGGCCTTCCAGATATACAATCGAACTTTTACGTGAGTTTAACTGAAAATTAGTATAAAATTAAGTATTTTGTTTCATTACCGAATGTCCATATTAATTTTATTACACATTCATATGTAACCAAATATTTAGTATTCAAACGTTACCATTTTTGCAGGTTGGCGCGGATGGATACGTTTATGTCGGACGTGGTTGGAATTGGGCAAACACATACGCAAACCATTCATTAGCCATTACATTTATGGGAGACTATGGACGTTACGTACCGAATGATAAACAAATCGAAGCAACACAATATTTATTGGCACATGCTTTAACCAATAAATATATTGATTTAAATTATAAATTAGTGGCTCAAAATCAGGTAATTTTCCCCTTCCCCCTTTATTTGAATAAAATAAAAAATCATTTCATCCATCCATCTTTTAGACACGACAATCTAAAAGTCCTGGTGCCAATGTGTATCGTATAATCAAGAATTGGCCACACTTTTATCCATGTGGCATGGATGACAATCCAAAATGCGGTAGCGAATTGGGAATACCATATCCCTGGCAAGCGAATATGTAATTTTATGTTTATCTATTTGTTTTTTTTTTCTTTTTTGTTTTTCCAAGTGACTATTTTGATAAATAAAAACGATTTTTTTATTATTTTGGTTTTTTAATTTTTATTTTTTGTTTTATTTTTGTATCACAAATTCATTGCTTGGAAAAAGGCTTTGTTTTTGCTCATCAGTATCTTCTTTAATTCCCTTTTAACCCTACGGTCAATAAACAACTTTATGAACAAGAGTCAATAACCAGGGTACCCGGTTATTGACCGTAGGGTTAAATTCAATGTCAACATTTATATGGAAATTGTGTCGCGCTCTCTACATTTCGTCAAATGAAATGTAAAAATGCGTGACTAACAAGAAGTGCAAAATCGATGTTTTGATTGATTGTTAAAAGTAGGAATGCTATTAAACTACATGTTAATTAAGTTGGCGAATTTTCAATACTCTTGCCTTATTCTTATTCACAAGGTGTGCCATTGTGTCATTATGACATAAAATTATCTTGATTTTTAAATAAAAAATGAATGACAATAAACCATAATAGCACTTTTTGTGAATACATACTTCAATATTTTCATGTTTAAATGATGAAAGAAATTTTAATCAGTATTACAATCAGGCATAGCAGGCGAAAACTGCACTACCTTCAACAATTCCAGAATAACGAGATTAAGAACGTGCTAGCAATACATGAATAGTTAATGAAAACAGAATTGGGACATGACGTTTTTTTCCATCCATATACATAAAAATGCTGGAGAATGCAGTCGTGAAATAGAATCTATGCCTCTGTTCACACGTAGAGATTCTTATTTTTAAGATTTTGGTTTATTCTTCTTTGAATAATAACAATAATATCTTCGGCGTTGGAACAATTCAATTCTCATTTTTGACGTCATATATGTATGTTATTTACAATTGTGTGTATGCATGTGTGCAATTACGAATGAGAGAGTAAAGCGTATTGCCAGTACAAGAAAGGGTGTACTTGTTTCTTTAACCCTCGCCGCCTTTTACTTTTGCACAGGCCTGGTTTGAATAGAATTAGCACCTGTTAAAAGAAATTCAGGCTGTGAGGCCAGGGCTCCCAGAAATTTATATCGGTGTTTCAAAAAAAAAGTTCAAAAATCCACAAAATTTAAAAGTTCGTTATTTCTATTATGAAACTAAAAACTTTAATACCTTGTGTTCCTGCGGAATAAAATATTTCGTAATTCTTAACAAATACACTTGCTAAATCGCAAACTCGGACACAATTATGGGCTTACACTCTTAATTAGTTGTGTTGTCTTTTTGTACAAAACAATATACCTAACTTTTGGATATATCGTAGAGTTGTGTAGCTCATTAACGAACTAGTTCAACTGAGGTATTCACTCAAGTGAGCTAAAAGAGGCATTCATTACAATATGCTCTTTTAGCTCAGTAGTTCATGTTTCTTTCTTTCTTGTGAATCCACGTTTCTTTTCGTTCAGTAGTTCATTTTTCTTTCTTTCTTTCTTGTGAATCCACGTTTCTTTTCGCTCATCTTTCTTATTAGTTCGTTCTCTTTCATTCTTGAATCTTTTTTATTCTTTGACATTTCATGTTGAAAGTACATACTAATTTGTAATGCCAGCTGCAAATAATATACGTAGCTGCCAGAAACTTTATAGGACGTTACATTTTTGGAAATTTAACGATTTTTATGATAATTTTAGAAGTAATATAAAAGAAAATTATATTTATTTTTTACTGTCGAATTTGAATAAAAATTAGCATTTTAAATAAAATATTTTAAATAAATAAATAATGGCCAAACTTGCAATTACAATAATAATAAATTCGCACATGTGTGTACATACATGCGTAATTTTTGAGATCGAAAATAAAATTCAATTCTTCATCAATTCTCTTTTGAACTTGTCTTCGTGTCCACACTCAGAGATTTTAGTTGCCCAACTTTTTGTTGTTGTTCAGCAATTTTTGTGTTTTCTTTTGCCTGCTTTTTCTTACAATTTGACATTTATGCCGTGTTGCCACAGAAATACTTACAAATTACACAAAATTTTATAGATTGCCCAAATTATATTTCATACATAGAATATAATGCTTTTTATTTTTGTAATTATTTTAATATGTGAATAAATATTTGTGTATTTATAAATTTCCCTGTAGAAGACAAAGCCTTAAAGTTATTACTAGAGCTATTGGAACAGCCCAAACAATATTAAAGTATTTATAGTTGAATACTATGCTAATGAGGACTAGTACTTGAAGTAGTTCGGGAGCACCGCTTAAATTTTGAAGAAGTTTATAAAATAAGACATATTTTATCCTAAAATTAAAGTATGTTAGATATAATAAGGCAGGCCGAAACCCGTTAACGGGTTGTTATGGCCAGCTAAGTAAGTAAGTAAGTAAGAAATATATTATATAAAATAATCTGCAAATAATGAAAATCGGTTGATATAAACAAAATATTTTCTTTTAATGTAATATCGTTATGCTACACAATTAAATTTTCTATTAATGAAAAATAAAAATGTTTCTCTTCCATTTTCTTTTAACAGCTAGATTATGTATTCACGTATTATGTGTCGATTAGACATTCAGCAGTTTAACGGTCATATACAAAATAACAAAGTAAATTTGCTGTCTTTATTTTCCATTTGAATTAAAATCTATTTTATTTTTTTTTTGCAAACGGGCAGAAAAATTTACATTTCATTATGATTCTTAATATTTAAAACAGCATGTTGTCCCCACTGAAAGGCAATTTACTTATAGTTTAATAATTTCCAAAAATGTTTGCTTTAGCTCACCAGTGGACATATTTTAAAATTGGTATAAATTTCGAAAAAGTCACCTTGAAAATATTTAAATGTTTTACTATTAATGCGTAAAGAATTTTTTTGTTTTTTTTTTATTATTATTTATTCCTTTATATCATTAGCATATCAAATTAAGATTGAATCAGCATCACTTAGTCATTATTGAGGCGAGCTGGTACAATACAGTCTGTCAATAATGAGTTTGCACATTAAAAATAACCAGCATTTATTTACATTCATTCGTAATTTAACGGTACTTTCATTGCCAAAAATTTATTTTTTTATATGTATACCAAATTTATAGGTGTTTACAGTTATCTTATAGAAAAAAATCTTGGAATCAGTTTAAAACAAGAAAAAAATACAACAAAAACAAATTTTTACCTCATTTTACACTGTCAAGAAACTCTTTCACAAAAATTATTTCTTTCATTTGATGTTAATTGGGAGTTAATAACTTGTAGTTTTTACAACTAAACGGTGATTTACCGTTATAATTTAAGTAAATTTTTTATAACAATCACTTTTTAAATTAATTTGCACTGTATTTTTGTATCACACACCTCTTATATTTACAATATTTGAAATTTTAAAAATGATGGGAAGAAAATTATCTTATAGTATTATTCCATCGCTTTATTATAATCGTCAACTGGGAAAGAGTGCAGTTGAGTTGTCGGCAATGTTTTTAGTTTCACCGAGGACAATTTACAATATTATAAATCGAGTCGAAAAAGAGAATAGATTGGAATTAATGTCAGGAGGTGGGCGAAAAAAATATAATAAGCAAAGGTGCCCAGCGTTTTATTATAAGAAAAGTGGTTCAAAATTCCTGAATTTCGACTAGACCACTAGCGGCACAGTTAAAGGAAGAGCTTGGTGTTATTGTTCGTCACGAAACACTTTGTCAGACTACGATAAAAAATAAATATTCAGCAAGGAAAAAACCACTACTGCCAACAGCAAATATAGAAAAGTGATTTTCATTCGTTATTCCTAACGTTTCATAGAAAAATGATAATTGGAAGAATGTGATATTTTGTGACGAAACGAAAATGACGTCGTACTACAATGATGGACCGTCTAGGGTGTGTCGCAAGCCTTTAGAAACTCTAAAACAGCAAAACATTATCCCAACCGTAAAATTTTAAAAATTTCAATAATGACATGTGAAAACTTTTCACTAAAGCCAAAATTGAAAAATAATTTTTGTGCAAAGAGTTTCTTGACAGTGTAAAATGAGGTAAAAATTTGTTTTTGTTGTATTTCTTTCTTGTTTTAAACTGAAACCAATTTTTTTTCTACACAATCCCTGTAAACACCTATAAATTTGGTATACATATAAAAAAAATAAATTATTGGTAATAAAAGTACCGTTAAATTACAAAAGATTGTGAATATATGCTGGTTATTTTTAATGTGCAAACTCATTATTGACATACTGTATCTATTTTTTAAAACAAAGAACAACACTAGGCAACACCAAAAATGGCGACGACAAAATCATTGGCAATTAAAGACAATAACGACGTCAATTTTGCTTACAGAATACCAAAAATATGTTAACAGTGATCGATAAACGGCAATATTGCTAACTGGAATACCGATTGGCAATAAACGACTAAAAACGGCATTGCCTTCTATCGACGACGCCAAATAGAATAAGGGTGAATATCTATTTTTGTTTTTGTGTATATATTTACTTCAATGTTGTTACTTTTTAATTTGTAAAAAAACGCTACCTTGAAGTCAAAAATGGGTCTATGAAATAACTCCCACGAAATAAGTCCCACTTTTAAAAACGAAATAAGTCCCACAAAAATTGCTGTTTTGAAAGTGGGAGTTATTTCGTTTTTAAAAGTGGGACTTATTTCGTCAATTGATGGGACTTATTTCGTTACGCGTTTTTATTTTAAGTGGGACTTATTTTGTTTCGAGTGGGAATAAATTCGTTTTGTAAAGTGGGAGTTATTTCATACCCCTAAATTTATATTTTGGTGGGAAAGGTTGTAACGACACGTTTACGCTGGTTGCTGGGGTAGCGCAGCGGGGTCCAGTGTTACAGAAAGAAAATACAATTTGTTTTATATTTTCATTAAATTCTATTTTATTATTCGATTAACGTGAGTGAATAATACAAATTTCTGTCTTAAATATTTTGTCTTATGTTTAATATAATATTATCTTATTCTAGGTCAGTGATATATTATTTCATTTATATTACTATTAGTTGTGATCAGCAACTAAAATCTCACAATAGACTGTGTGTCCCGGTCAAACTCTATAATGTCACCGCGTCTTAGAGGAAGAGTCGTAAAAACACCATTTAACCGGCCTACGCCAGGTATAATGGTTGTTCTAATCGTCTGGAGGGTACCACTAGCGGACGGCTACACTCGATCCGTCAGTGAATACCATCCAGTCCGTCTGACCCTTCTCTGCCAATTAAATGATAGTCCGTGTCCCTAACTTAAAACCTACACTAATGGGGCAACGTCACCATTAGTGTATAGCTTCAGTTTGTCTGTCTCTTAGTTGTCCGTCGTTGATTTAATTGTATACTTAAATTCACACAGTAGTGGGGCACCGTCACCAATATTGTGTTAATTTAAGTATTTATTTATAGCTACTTTATGTTAATAATTACGATGTCAAATATGGCCTACCAATATTTAACATCGACCTCACCAACCTGTAGCCTGAAATCAACTGACTTTTCTGTTCAATACGCATGCTCTATTTATACATTTCTCAGTGATAGAAAACAACATCAAACCACATTGAACATGTTGTAATGCATACCAAACAGCAAGTCTGTTTGCCTATTCGTTATGTATACCTTGTGTGTATACACAACGTGTATATAAAAAAAAAGAATCCGTTATCCTTTATGAAATGTGTTTTTAGTTCGTAAACAACACAGTGGGCCCTGACATATCTATTATTGTACAAAATATAAATTTTTGTAATTAATATTAAATTGTATAAGTATATTTCAATGTAAATAAATATGAATCCATAACAAAAATAAAGTATAATAATATATAATACAATATAATGAAATAAGGTATAATAAAACATAATAAAAAAATAAAATAATCCAAAAACTAAATAAATCCCTGACTGGACGACCCGGTGGACTTTGGTGTGAGCAAAAACAAGACTTTCGCCTTTTGTCGTCACACTACCCCCTCCCCTTCTTGACGCTTAGTTACGTGTGATCCAAATACTGTCTCCGTTCTTGCTGGTCGTCGTCGAGTAATATTGTGTGTCGTGCCTTCTCGTGTCTCTTCAAATTTTCGTCCATTTGCATCCATACTCTTGCCGTTTCGTCCGTCACTGGATCTAGAAGATCTACGGGACGCAAAGAGAAAAGAGCGATTATTGGAATGGTATGGTTTCAAATCGTTTACGTGTGCGGTGCGTTTCTCATGAGATCCTACGGCCCTAAGTTGCGCGATCACCGGGGATACGAATCCAAGGACGACATAAGGTCCCTCAAATTTTGGTGCTAATTTAGCAGTGAAATTGTCGATAGCTTTTGATAGTGGATGCTGGCGTACCAGTACCTGATCCCCTACTTTTGGGGACCAGTGCCGCCGCCGTAGGTTATAATGATGTCGCTGCTTCTGGGAAGGTTTTTGTAGGTTGTGCCTCACGATCTTAAAGATCTCTTTTAATTCTTCCGCTCGTTCATTTGGTTCTACCAACCGGGCTCCTGTTCCTAGTATTTCGTCATCGTATAATGCCTTGGGCAACCGAGGGCTTCTCCCTTGAGTGAGAAAAGCTGGTGAGTAGCCTGCCGATTCGGATTCGCTAGAGTTAACCGCCAACATAACTTCCGGGAGTATATCATCCCACAGATTGTGTCGGTCACCCGAAAATTTTGCAATTATTGTTTTAATGGTCCGATTAGCCCTTTCGGTTGGGTTTTCTTGTGGTGTGTACGGGGCTGTGAACTGCTGCTTGATTCCGACTTCCTCGAGATATCTTTTAAGAGGACGGGATGTGAACTGGGCGCCATTATCGGTGATTAGTGTCTTGGGAACTCCATACCGAGATATTATCCGTTCCCGTAGTGCCCTAACCACGCTTTCTCCGGTTGCCCTTCTTAGCGGGACTAACTCAACCCATTTGGAGAAATTATCGAAGAACACCAATAACATGGTATTCCCGTGTGGAGTCCTAGGTAGTGGTCCGATGAAATCGGCGCATAATTGTGACCAGGGTTCGTCCGGTATCCGGGTGAGCATCTTTCCGACTGGTTGCTGTTGGGATATTTTGTATCGCTGACAGATTTCGCATTGTTTTACATATCGGGAAATGTCACGGGCCATGCCTGGCCAATAGTAACGACCTGCCACTTTGTTCAGTGTTTTCCTGACACCCATATGACCTCCAGTAAGACTGTCGTGATTTTCTACTAGCACCTGTAGCCGCTTATGGGTGGGGACGCATAATTTCCAGGGGATAGAGTCGTTCTCGTTAATTTCGCGTGCTGAATGTCGATACAGTTTATTATCTATAATCACGTAGTCAGCAAAATCTCCGGGGTGCCGTCGAACTTCCTCTAGTCTTCTGTCGTACCATTGGCATGAGTTAATTTGTTTTGTCTGTGCCAGGTTTATCTCTGCGATTGGGTGTCTAGAGAGTGCATCAGCGACCATGTTCTGTTTGCCTTTTCTATAGTCTATGGAAAATTGATATTGCTGGAGCTCTAATGCCCATCGTGCCAGCCGACCCGTAGGATTTTCAATCGAATTCAACCACTTCAGGGATAAATGGTCCGTCAGTACTCGAAAGTTGTAGCCTTCAAGATATGGACGCATTTTCCGTATACCCCATACGACTGCCAGACACTCCTTTTCTGTGGCCGAATAGTTTTTTTCAGCTCCGTTTAGATGTCGGCTGGCGTATGCTATTACTCGTTCCTCGCCATCGATCTCTTGTGTTAACACAGCTCCTATTCCACAATCGCTGGCATCCGTTTGTAGGGTAAAAGGTTTAGAAAAGTCCGGGCAGACCAGGATAGGGGATTTGGTAAGACATTCCTTCAGTGACTCGAATGCTTCCTGCTGTTCCTGACCCCACTTCCAATGTTTTCCCTTCTTTAATAGCTGCGTTAATGGTTGTGAGATTCTGGCAAAATTTGGGACAAAACGACGATACCATGAGGTGATGCCTAAAAATCGGCGCACCCCTTTCGTGTCTTGTGGTGTCGGAAATTTAGAAATTGCCTCTATCTTCTCGGGGTCAGTTTTGATGCCTTCACTAGTCACAATATGACCTAGATATCTAGTTTCAGATTTGAAAAATTCACACTTATCGACGTTTATCTTCAAATTGGCTGCTCGAAGTCTTCGAAACACTTCTCTTAAGTTATCCATGTGTTCTTCGAACGTTTTGCCAACTACGATTATGTCATCTAGATAAGCGAAAGCGTGCAGTTCCATATCCGGACCTATGACATGATCGAGAGCCCGTTGGAACGTTGCTGGAGCTGAGTGGAGTCCAAACGGCATTACCCGCCACTGGTATAGACCTCTGCCTGTAACTGCAAATGCCGTGTACTTTTTACTTTCTTTGTCCATCGGAATCTGCCAGTAACCATCTTTTAAATCTAGGCTACTGATATATTTGGCGTTTCGGAGCCTGTCCAGAATAACATCAATGCGCGGTAGAGGGTAAGCATCCGGTACTGAACGAGCATTTAATTGGCGAAAATCCATGCAGGTCCTCCACGAACCATTCTTCTTTTTCACTAACGTTATTGGAAATGAATACGGGCTACGTGACGGTTCAATGCACCCACGTATCAGTAGTGAGTTCACCTCCTCGTCAATAATGGCCTGCATCGCGGGATTTCGTGGAGCATACCTAATTTTAATTGGACGGTCGTCTTTCATAACGATGCGGTGGGTGGCTGCGGTAGAGAGACCTTGAATCTGCTTGAATTTGGGCAGTTCTTGTTCCAAAAAGTTTTGGATACGTTGTGTTATGGTATCCTTAGTTTGCGATCCATTGTTCCGGTATATGCCTTCGTCGACTACTCCGCTTTTCGTAGTAAGCCCCGCACATGTGATAGTTGTGTCGAAAGCTCGGAGAAAGTCGAGGCCTAAAATGATCGCCTCAGTAGCCTCTGTCATAATCAGAAACTCGTGGTCTCTGGTGAGGTTACCAAACGTTACCGGGACTCGAATGGCCGTGGAAATGCGTTTCTTCGACCCGTCGGCCAATGCTACTTCTATGTCCTTCGGACTCTTTTCCGGCTGTCGTCTCATTTGCTTAATCAGAGCCGGCTTTATGAAACTTCGTGTTGCTCCTGTATCGATTATGGCGTTGCATACATGGTGGTTCACGATTATGGTGGCCCTAATCTTTTCTTCTTCCCAGAACAGGGATGACTGACGTTTATGCTGATCTAGGCTGTCCATGGGTGGGGATTGAGTGTTGCGTAGTATACGATGGTGCTCGTTACGGCCTGGAGGTTTGGGTGCAGGTATGCTTTCTAGTTCTGCCACCAGGGATAAAAGATCTTCTAATGTATTAAAATCCCTTCTTCTGATATACCATTGATAATCCGGCAGCGAGTTCCGGAAAATAATTTCTAACTTCTCCGTCTCACTCAGGTTTGTGTGGTACATCAGGTCTTGTAGGGCAAGCATAAAATCTTTAAAGTTCTCACGTGGTCGTTGTGTTCGGGCACGAACCTCTAACTCTAATTTTTCAAAATATCGTTGTGGGAGGAAGAATTCTAAAAAATCCGTTTTAAACTGCGACCAGTGTTGCCATGGTTTCTTGTTATTTCTGAACCATACAAGGGCACGGTCTTTTAACAGTTCACCCATTAATGGGACAATATCACTTAACTTTACCTCATAGACTGGTGACAATTCTTCCAGGCGATCCACAAATTTCAGAGCATCTTTTCCTCCATCGTACTCCACTCCCCATTTTCTAATTAATTCCATGGTGGTCGGCTTGCTAGCCCGCACCAAATAGCTAACGAGTTCTTCCTTTTTCAGGGAGTACACCCACGACGTCTCAAGTGATTCACGTTGACTCATTTTGGCTGGTTGATTGTCAGGAGGATGTTGCCACTTACTGGATGAATACTTTTGATATAAACTGTAAATATAATTAAAGTTTTAAATGGACATTAATGTCCCTGCTCGGGCGCCACTGTAACGACACGTTTACGCTGGTTGCTGGGGTAGCGCAGCGGGGTCCAGTGTTACAGAAAGAAAATACAATTTGTTTTATATTTTCATTAAATTCTATTTTATTATTCGATTAACGTGAGTGAATAATACAAATTTCTGTCTTAAATATTTTGTCTTATGTTTAATATAATATTATCTTATTCTAGGTCAGTGATATATTATTTCATTTATATTACTATTAGTTGTGATCAGCAACTAAAATCTCACAATAGACTGTGTGTCCCGGTCAAACTCTATAATGTCACCGCGTCTTAGAGGAAGAGTCGTAAAAACACCATTTAACCGGCCTACGCCAGGTATAATGGTTGTTCTAATCGTCTAGAGGGTACCACTAGCGGACGGCTACACTCGATCCGTCAGTGAATACCATCCAGTCCGTCTGACCCTTCTCTGCCAATTAAATGATAGTCCGTGTCCCTAACTTAAAACCTACACTAATGGGGCAACGTCACCATTAGTGTATAGCTTCAGTTTGTCTGTCTCTTAGTTGTCCGTCGTTGATTTAATTGTATACTTAAATTCACACAGTAGTGGGGCACCGTCACCAATATTGTGTTAATTTAAGTATTTATTTATAGCTACTTTATGTTAATAATTACGATGTCAAATATGGCCTACCAATATTTAACATCGACCTCACCAACCTGTAGCCTGAAATCAACTGACTTTTCTGTTCAATACGCATGCTCTATTTATACATTTCTCAGTGATAGAAAACAACATCAAACCACATTGAACATGTTGTAATGCATACCAAACAGCAAGTCTGTTTGCCTATTCGTTATGTATACCTTGTGTGTATACACAACGTGTATATAAAAAAAAAGAATCCGTTATCCTTTATGAAATGTGTTTTTAGTTCGTAAACAACACAGTGGGCCCTGACATATCTATTATTGTACAAAATATAAATTTTTGTAATTAATATTAAATTGTATAAGTATATTTCAATGTAAATAAATATGAATCCATAACAAAAATAAAGTATAATAATATATAATACAATATAATGAAATAAGGTATAATAAAACATAATAAAAAAATAAAATAATCCAAAAACTAAATAAATCCCTGACTGGACGACCCGGTGGACTTTGGTGTGAGCAAAAACAAGACTTTCGCCTTTTGTCGTCACAAGGTACAATATTCCCTTTTACATAATATTTACAAAAAGGTGTTATGATTTCATTATTATAGATCGGTCCACATAACTTTTCAATTTTCGATTCTGAAATCCGCACTACGTCTGCAATAGGAGCTTACAATAGCGTCATAGGAAAAAGAATTCCAAAGAAGGCTACTTTTTTCAAATTTGTAGCATTTTTACAGATGCAAGAATTTGAAAAAGTAAGAAAATTTGAACTATTGATGAATACCAATGGTAGTGTGGAAAAAAAGCGTATTAAAAAGTCCTGTGTTTTGAAAGCAGATATGATTTCGAAATTCAAGAATGATCTCTTACAAGGTACTATAACTCCTTCTAAATTCCTTGACCAACTGGTGTTATCAAAAAAAAAATTATTGTACAAATGGAGCCTGATGAAGATCTTTTTGAAGAATTATCATATTTGGAAGAGGACATTGAAGACGAGTCGTTAAACCATATTGAAACCAACCAGAATACAATTAATTATAATATGTGCGTGGTTTGTTTCATAAAGCAGCCAAATATCTTATTTTTTCCTTGTAAGCACTTGAAAATTTGCAGTGAATGCTGTCTTACAATGCAAACTCACAAAATTGATCAAACCAGTAAACTAGTATGTCCATTCTGTCGTGCAGAAGTTCATGAAACCCTTCAAATATTTACCTGATAAATAAATGACTTTTTTATGGAGGGGTGCGATAGAGCCATGAAATACAAGGCCATTATGGCTTTATTTCTCATTTTTTTCTTATGCAGTTATTAATTACTTTATACTTACTATAATAAAAAAACTTTAAAGAAATTTGTACAAATAGGTACCGAACTTAACTACTGGAAAAACAATATTAAAAAAATTTTTGACGTAATTACGTATGTATGTGTTTTATTATATTTTTAGTAGGAAATTGGAATTCGTGTTCCATGTTTTCTAATATCACCATTACAAAATACAACTAATCCCCATGCCACGTTAAAACTATAATACCGTCTACCATGCACTGGATCCATTTATAAAGGTCGATAGTTTTAATCTGATGGTCCTTCCGAAACGGTTTCCATCTTAATAATAAGAACAATTGATCTGTACTTAATCCATTTACGAATCCAAACGTTGTTACTAGTAGGCGTTCTCTATACGTTGCTTGACCGAAAAAAGAATTAATAATAAATTCTGGAACTCTATCAAAATTCGTAATATCCATTCCATTAAGAAGCCTTCTGCAAGCTTGCATACGATTTTTCTTTATTATTCCTCTGCTTTGATTATTCATATTATTCGACGTGTGTTTTTTTCGAAGAGCCAAATACTTCTTATTTGAAATCGCATTAAACAGTGAAAAAGTGGGACTCATTTCGTTTATGAAAGTAGGACTTAATTCATTTAAGAAATATATTATTCAAGGGGGAGTTATTTCATTTTGAGTGGGAGTTATTTCATTTCAAGTCAATTTTTAAATCATTTCATTTTGGTGGGACTTATTTCGTTTTCAAAAGTGGGACTTATTTCGTGGGAGTTATTTCATTTTTTTAAGCAATTTTTGGTGGGACTTATTTCGTTTTTAAATGTGGGACTTATTTCGTGGGAGTTATTTCATAGACCCGTCAAAAATACCGTAAAATCGCTTAATTGTAGAATAACACTATAAAGTTGGCAACATTAAAGTATTTTAAATTCTAAATGTCAATTTCAATGTAAAATATTTTAACTTGTTTTTGACAAACTCCAGTTTTTTATCAATAACATTTGTAAATATTTTGGCAATTCTGTATTGATGTGAATATACTTAGTTGAACTCTTTACACCCTTTATACTTTCTTGTTATATTGTATTTGCATTGTTCTCCAAATAAATATTAATACAAAAAAAGTAGGTGTCATGCGGTCTTAAGAAAAACAAGCAAAAGAAAACACAAAAATTGCTGAACAACAACAAAAAGTTGGGCAACTAAACTCTTCGAGTTTGGACACGAAGACAAGTTTAAAAGAGAATTTATGAAGAATTGCCCAACTCTTCTCTCCGAGTGTGGACATTCACTTTCCAAGTGATAATAAAAAAAGTATTAAATTGGTCGAGGGGCACTGCAGTTTTTTTGGACTTAAAAGGTACAGAAAAAAGTACTAAAGTACTGGATTTTCCAGCCCTGTTTAATTATTTAATTTGTTATTCTCTTCTCTTTTAAAACCAACCAGTGCTGTCAGATTAGGATTAGGAATTATCCCCAAAATCGAAATTTTTTTCTGAAATGGGGATACAAAAGGCCATTTGGGGATGGGGATTTTATTGGGTATAATTACTTATAAACCATTTTAAAACTCATACTTTCATATAAAATTTTTGCAACATGTGCTCTTTGTTTTAGTTTGATTTATTTTCTCATAGAATTAAAAACATACCCATACCATTATGTTCCCGCCACCGATTTTGGTGGTTTTTATTGCGGAAGATTTAAGTTTTAGCGGGTCTTCTTATAGTTAAATTAATTCTTTCGGAGATAAACTAATTTTAGTTTTATCCGACAACAAATTACTTTTCCTCCCATACTCAATGTATGGAATTTTTTCCGTACTATATCATAGGACATCTATTTAGAATTGAAGGTACAATAGATGCCGTATAATATACAAATATTTTAAACTATATAATGACGTCTCATAACGAATATAAAATGGCAACAAAATAGCCACCCACACATCGAAGGGAGAGAAAGGTTGGATGCAAAATAATGCCGTTAAGGTTTTAAGCTGTCTAGCACAGTCTCCAGACTTAAGTCCTATTGAAAATTTATGGAAATTTGTCAAAGCGGCTCTTCGAGGAAAAAGCCCTTCTATGTATTAAGGAACAGTTCTAGGAATTTTTTAGAGACGTGTGGAAGAACATTCCAATGGATATGTTTTAAAAACTTATGGACTCAATGCCAAAACGCTGCTTGTTTTTTTCAAAAATGATGGTAATTCCACTAAGTAGAGAGTAAACAGTATTTAAAAAGAATAATTGGGTTCAATTAATAAAATCATATTTCTTTTAGGCCATCAAGTTTGGTGAAATTATATTTTTGAACAGGCAAAATAAGTTAATTTTAACAATACTTTTCTATACATGGCGTTTAAGGTTTTGATCTTGGGAAGTTTTACGTTTTTCATGTTATTTAATTTATAATTGATATAAATAGCAACAAACAGAAATATTATTCAGGTTTTTCTAATGTTTCTCAGTCACAAAGATGCTAGATCAAGGTGAATCTATTTTATTGAACACCACTGTAAACATACATATAAAATAAAATACATATATAATTAAATTTTTTTTTTCATATAAAACATATGTATGTATATATATTGAAAGTTATTGATGCTGTTTCTGTGCAGGTTTTGGGGATTATTCGGGATATGAATTTCGAAATCGGGGATAAAAATACGAAAACTATCTGACAACTCTAAAACCAACGAATCAGCAAACACATTCGTATGTATACGAGTATATACATGACTTTTGCATAAACAAAGAATTCAAATGTTTAGCAAAACGATACTGAACAGCAAGTGCATTCAAAAAAAGCTCGGATTTTCCAAATCAGCTTTTGTATCAAACGGGTTTATTATTTATTTACGTTTTTTTTTCTTTTTTTTACTTATTGTTGATACCTACGAGTATTTTTTATTTTTATGTTATTACGATAATTAAAAATGTCATGTATTGACTGCAGAACTGAGAGTAAAAATAAGAGAAATTCATATTAAGAAATAGAACAGTTTAAATGGAAATTATTTAAATAAAATGTGTTTCTCGATAATGAACACGCTTCTTAATTTTTACTAGAAACATCTACTATATACATACATAAGTACATATGTACAGTGGTGGCCATATAATTAGAAACGATGTTTAATCAAAATGAAATCAAAGTGTAACTTCTTTTAAAAACATTACTAAAAATTACAAGCACCGCTATTCGAAAAGCACACAATCCACATTATTGCCGCTGCAAAAAAACTTTGAATTTAAAACTTGCACTTTAAAAAAATTTTGATTAATTTCAAAGTACTTGGTTTTTAGCTGGCCACGTAATTAGAAACATTCAGGTTTTCTTTAATGAATTAACTTTTTTTTTATTATCAGTCCTAAAATTAAAATTCAGTAGGTCGTATTTAAATGACATTAATACGTTTTAGTTTTCAAAACTGGAAAAAAACAAGTGATGCACTTCATAAATAAGGGACGGCTTCTACAAGGCGTATTCAATGGAAATACTGTTAATTTGGACTATCGCACCAAGGTTTTCATAATTCAAAAAAGTGAAATTTGCTGCAGTTCACTTCGAAAATTAAACAAAAGAAGTTTGCAACCCCAGCCAGGAAGCCCAGTGCTAGAAAAACTCTTCAAGTAGAAGATAAGATTATTTGCAGCATCAATACAGGTAACCAATTTCTGAATTCACACAAAATTGAGATGAAACTGGGCAACAAATGAGAGAAGAAATATTTACACGGACAATAACAATGCGTTTATTATCATTTTGGCTTTCGTAGAAGTATTGTATAAAAGAAACCGCATGTCGCAAAAAAATATTAAGAAACACCGACGCTTTGCAAGCAAAATGCTCAACAAAGATGCATGTTATCGGAAATAGAATTCTCACAAGCAATGAATTTAAGAATATATATATCATTTGACGGAAAATCTTACGTAAGATGTTTCTCAGTAAAATCCTTAAGACTTTAGGTATTTTGTTAAAACAGTGGTGGTGTATTATAACTTGGTATAATATTTCGTGGTGTGGTGTGAACCCATTCTTATAATAAAGAAAAAAGTTGATTAGCATCAATATAAAAACAATTTAAAAAAATGTAATAGAACAGTATTTCTTTTGAGAATATGCTCGTTCTCAACATGATAACGACTAAAATCGAAATTTTAAGTTAATGACATACTAGATTTCGTATAAAAATATTGACTTTTTGTACTTATCATCGTAAAATTTTTATCTAAACCCAATTGAAAACTTATAGGCAATTGTAAAAAGGAATCACCCGATCAACAGTCCAAAAAACAAAAAGTCTAATAGTTCCAAATGATGCAGCAAATTTATGGAAACATGTCTCTGTAAACATGCCAGCATTTAATACAAAATTTACAGAGAAGACAAATATTAGCCAATATTGTCAAAGATAAAATATGTAAGACAATATCCTATTAGAGGATATGCCAATTTTTGTTTACTTTTTTAGGAAAAATTTTAAGTTTTGTGAAAACATTTGCGTCGTTTCTAATTATAAGACCAACATAAAAGTGCTATATTTTGTTTAAAGTTAATATTTTTTAAAAATGTTATCTCAGCTGCAAATATTTTTATTATAAATTCAATAATGATTTTTCATACTTTACAATTTAGAGTATTTACTTTATGTATTGTGAACTTAATTTTTAAAATATATTAAGAAAAATATGTGCTGCTAAGTCGTTTCTAATTATATGGCCACCACTGTATGTATGTATGTATGTCTGTATCCACATATGAATGTGTGTATAAAAAATCAGCTCAGCTAGCATTTGTAGGAATTTTTAAACAAATATGAGTCTTTTTTTCAACTTTTTCTCGATTAAGAAACCAGAATACGCGTTATTACGTTGGATTATAAAACACACCTTGTGGAGTTTGTGTTCTGTTCTTGATGACTCTTTGATGATTCCTTTTTCATTTTAGTATATTTTTTCATTATTTTCTCATTATTATTCATTATTATGTTCTATTCTCATGATTTCATTTTGGGGTTTCGAACACATTACACTACACATTTGTCTATCATTACTAAAGGTCTGCATGAATGTTTTGCTTTTCTGCCAGTTTAGAATGATTCGAGAAGTGTACTCTAATTGAGAGTATATTCAAGCATAGAAACAAATATTCATTCTATTCGTTTTGCAGCCAACGAAACGAACAGCCTCAAAAAACGAATAGAATTGAATAGAAAAAATCTAAATTTACTCTCATAATTCTAAATTATTATGGAGACATTCGAATGTCTTGGAATGTTGTGAATATCTTGAACTTCCTTTGAGAATGAAAGCATGTATTGAAGTAAACGCGATAGTTTGTAATACAAACAAGCGAATGAAAACAAACAAATTGAACAGCCAGGCCCACGATATCGAATCGTGTAGTTTTAAGCGACAACCAGCTGATTTGCGGCACACTAATTTTTGTGTCGCCAAAAATAAATGCGATTGGTAACACAAAATTTTTTTACACACATATACATAAATAAACAAAATCGGAATATGTTTGTTTACTACATTTCTGTCAAGTTAAACTAGCACATGGTTGCATTTTTTACTGTACAATTTAAGTATTTCAGCGCTTTTTTCGTGTATATTCGCGATTATTTTTTGATATGTTAATATGGCAGCTTTGTTGTTTATTTGCATTACGTTGGTAAAGTAAAGCAAAGCGAACGATAAAGTGACAATTAGTGGGCCGCAGTTTAGATTCACAGTGAGTGACTGAGTTTTTTTCGCTTAAGTTTTCTTTCGATATCGTGGGCCTGGCTGGAAATCTAGCAAGAAGAATAGTGTGTGTATATTAAAGCATTTAAAGGCAAAAAAAAAAAATTTATCACTTTTTGAATATGTAATTTATTTATAATTTTTTTTTTCAAGTTTTTGTAAATATGTATGTATGTATTTTTAAAAATTAAGCCAAAAATATAAAAAAATAAAAAAAAATAACATGAAAAATTATTCAGTTCATTACTTTTATTATTCAGTTCTTTAGTACTTATAATACCAGTACAAGAAATTCTTTTCTATCATATTACAAACAAGACATTCTATTCACTCTATTCATTCCATTCTAACTCTTATGTTTCATATCTTTCATGTCTCCATACTCTCTTGTCTCTATTCTCTCATTATTTACATTCTAACGACAACAACCACTTTATATGTTTGTTTTATTCGTTTCGCTTTTACGAATTAGATTTGGAAGTGTGTTTGAAATTTTTAGAATGTCTTGAATATCGTTTCAAACATACCCGTGCAGACCTTTAATCATTACCATTTTTCCACATTTTTCAACTGATGATTTTTAGTGACTACAAAGTAATTCAGACCTGGGGGAAAATTACGGCATTCGATATCGAACAAAATTTCTATGTAAATTGTTGTACAAAAGTTTATTCAGATGCAACACACAACGTTTTGTTTTTCAAATTATTTTGTAGTTTATTGCAATGGAAATTGTCTATGAAAACACTTTATTTTACAAAAATATATTTACATACATACATACAATGTACTTATATAAATATACATACATTTATATATAGACATATATTTATTTGCACAGATCTCATTTTAGGTTGAAGAACATTTTTTTCTGTTGCACTGGTTTTTGTTTCGTTTCTTCTTATGTATTTTGTTTTACTTCTAAATACACAAATATTGTATTATTGCAGTGTTGAATAAGTTTTGTTTTTTAAAAACTAAAAGCCGTTTCTGTATTGTTTTTTTACAGCATATTTTTTATATTTTAAATCATATTTTAAAGTTTTTACTGCATACTTTATGCGCATAAAACACTTTTTAGAGCTCATTTTTGGTTTCCCTAATTATTATATACATACATAAATACATACATACATAATTGGCCATTACAATCTAGTCAGGGTGACGGCCTAGCTTGTAACTTACTTTATGAAAATACACTATTTCAACTTTTTTTGACATAAGTTTGCAAGGCATGGCGCTCAGAACGCTTGTTATGTTTTTCCACCTTAAAGGTGTAAAATGTTGCCACTTGTTTACATTTTAAATGTTTTTATTGTTTTCAGAAATCTGGTAGGCTTATATTAATATGGCGGAAAAAAACATAAAAACATAAAATATTGAATTTTTGTTTCGTCAGAAACGCTTTATTTAAGATCAAAGTTAACGGCAATGAATATTTTTGGTAATTAAAGAAGAAATGATGTCCGTGAAGGAATAGTACACTAGCCAAACTGAACAATTGTTTTCGACTCCAGCTACGGTAGTCTCATCAGAGTTCTTTGTGTCCTGTGCATATTCAAGACCAAACATCAACTATTTAACTCACACTTTTTTGGAAATCGCATACTGAAATTATATTCTTTCACATGTATGTACATACACTTGTATGAGTTAGTCGAAGTAAAGTCACACAACAGTTTTTATCATATTCTCCTTTTCTTACCATCATTGCTGTTCTTGTAATTGTCATCTTATTTGGATGAAACAGAATTACAATTTTTATTTTGTTTTTGCCCTCTTATTCCATTAATCCACATTAGTCGGCATCGACGACATGCACGACTGTAGCCGTGGTGGTTAGAGTGCAGCGCTAGAAGCATGCGCATTATAACTTAAGGTGTTTGAGGCTCTAGGTTCGAGCCCCGGGAAAGTTCTGATCAATATTTTTATAATTTAATTTTTGTTTCGTCAGAAACGCTTTATTTAAGATCAAAGTTAACGGCAATGAATATTTTTGGTAATTAAAGAAGAAATGATGTCCGTGAAGGAATAGTACACTAGCCAAACTGAACAATTGTTTTCGACTCCAGCTACGGTAGTCTCATCAGAGTTCTTTGTGTCCTGTGCATATTCAAGACCAAACATCAACTATTTAACTCACACTTTTTTGGAAATCGCATACTGAAATTATATTCTTTCACATGTATGTACATACACTTGTATGAGTTAGTCGAAGTAAAGTCACACAACAGTTTTTATCATATTCTCCTTTTCTTACCATCATTGCTGTTCTTGTAATTGTCATCTTATTTGGATGAAACAGAATTACAATTTTTATTTTGTTTTTGCCCTCTTATTCCATTAATCCACATTAGTCGGCATCGACGACATGCACGACTGTAGCCGTGGTGGTTAGAGTGCAGCGCTAGAAGCATGCGCATTATAACTTAAGGTGTTTGAGGCTCTAGGTTCGAGCCCCGGGAATATTAAAATATTGAATTTAAAGCAACAATTAAAAAAAAATTTATAAAATAGTTTTCAAATTGAATATTTGTGGTATTCTTTCAAGAAAAAAAATGACAAAAATTAAAGCAGACAATTTTTACACTTTTTTGTAAAAAATTTTATAATTTTTTGGTGTTACCATACAATTTACTGGCAGTGAATTTGTTTTGAAGTAATTTTACATACATATTAACAGTGAGTTAATGATGCCCCAAAAAAGATGCTGCCTTTAACAAGCTGGCGAAGATGTTACAAGAAGTAGAATCTGAAGCGGAAAAGAAATCAGTTTAACATCCACTTTTCACAAAGCAGAATAAAAACTTGAGACGTCAAAGAAGTCTGGATCTCAGTTGACAGTTAAGTCTTTACGTGAGTGGCCGGCTTTAGAAATCTGAATGCACTCGTTAACAACAACTGATTTAGGGCTTACTTTTTCCTAATAATTAATTACAATTCACTATTGTATTAAGAAGCTCATTAAGCGATCAGAGAAATGTTGAAAGAACATTTTTTTATAATTTCCAGCTAGATTTGTGATTTATGTATGTACGACACTGTGCAATGGTGAGCTATAAACTTGGAAGTCTCTATAAAATATTAAAAAATAATAAAAGAACGCACAATTATTTACAAAATTAAAAAAAAAGGAAAAAAAAAATATTGAGATGTTCTCGTACTTTTCCTATAATTTGTCATAAACAGACATTTCTAAACGCAGTAAAGCTTTTAACAGTGGAAGTATAATTTATTTATAAAAGTCTACTAACCAATGTGACACAGTCTTAAATTAAGATTTTAATTGTATTGGTTTAAATTGTTTTTTTTTTGTTTTTTTCAAAAGTATGTATGCATAAACCAGTGGTCTTCACAAAGAGAGTCACACAAAAATACACTGAGAGATGAGATTGGTTTCTTCATTTGTATTGTTTTTAACAACTTGAATGAAATTTGTGAAAATTTTCGTTTTAAAAACCTTTAATTTTAAAATTTAAACTAATTTATTAAAATTATTCATGAAATAAATTGTTTGTAAATGCTATTAACAAATTGAAATGTAGTTAAAAGAAATATAAACATTAATAAGTTTATGTTGCTTATTATCATAACTTCTCAGTGTCTGACAGACAAATTTAGCTCTCTTGAAAACTAATAAAACATAAACACATACGCAATTTTTGTCTCACACACATGTTTTTGTAATAATTGTGGTTGTCGTTTAGCATGATGAAAACAAACCGAATGGATTTCTTTTTATGCCATAAAATCGTACAATGCAAAATTTATATATTTCCTGGAAATTGTAAAGAAAGCTTTGTTTTTATTTTAATGACGTATGTAGATTTGTTTATTTGTATATATGTAGAACATTTTATTATATTGTTAAGAGATCTTTCGGATGCCAAGTTAAAAGTTCTTAAATGATTAATTAGTGAGTGTTAAACTTCTCAAGGTATGAGAACAGTTCTTTTAAGGCTCATACATCTCCTATAATAAATCTATGCAATTTTACTATTTATAACTCGTTCCGCAAGCGGAAGCTTTAGTCGAGCTAATCTTACTCTGATACCTTAAACTTATCACACTTCACATGACTTACAATGTATTGCATGTATGTATTATACTACAGGTTGTAAAAGTTTTATAAAACTTAATAAAAGAAAGAACAACAAATTATATATCTTTTTCTTGCTATTGTGCACATGCAAATGTACGAGTATATCTGCTGCTGCACACGCCATATTTACTTATACGAGTATTTACTGATATTTGTTCAGTTCAGTAATTAGTGTGAGCAGAAGATAAAATGTCGATATTGAATTCTAAGAAATCTTTAAAATTTAATTTTAAATGCTTGTAAGGTATAGGCCAAATAATTTTTACCCTCCAAAAAAAGGAAAATTAATAAATAGAGATATATTCTACCAATTCTTTTTCAATTTAACAAAAAAATGGTAGTTTAACAAAAGAACTAGGAAGGTACATCAACTTTTGTACAAATAAAACACAAATATTGACGCAAATCCATAAATCATGATTAAAGTCGAAACTACTGTTGTACGAGTATACAGTAAATAGAAAATAGTTGACAGATAGTTATAGATCTTATTCGTTCTTCATAACTAACACAGTGCTACCATGCTCATATGAATTGCAAATATCGAGGCCCACGCTCTTCTAAGGGGTTTCCGGCCGAATCTTGTTTGAAACAAGTAGATTCTCCAAAAAAAATTTTGAGAGCGAACCATCGAGTTTCATTTTGAATCTTGTTGTGATTATTGGAGTATTTGGTATCATCTGCAATTTTGATAACAAATTATGGTTTCTTTGAGCATTGAATGTTTTTCTCAGCAACGCCAACATCTGCTGATAGTTTTAATGAATGATTATTCGCCGTTTTTCGGTACTTCAGTTTGATAGTTGGAGATAGGGAGAAATCGCCCCTGTACCGCCCCCTTTGAGTACTTCTCAAAAAAACAACGTAAACCGCATCGCCGTGCGGGAGTTTATGTGCTATATCCGCCATTTTATATATTTCGAGTAAATGATGCAACTTTAAGTTTTTGACACCAAAATGTTTAAAATCTGCAATCCGTTTTCGGCTATTTATCTCCGAAACTGAACGAAGTATCGGAAAACGGATTGCAGAGTTAAAAATTTGGGGTCGAAAACCTAAAGTGGCATCATTAACTTGAGATGTATAAAAAATATAAAATGGCGGATAGAGCACATAAACTCCCGCACGACGATATGTGTTTTGCGGTACGCTGATTTATCTAGCTTAAAATTTAGTCAAAGTCGGTAAGTTATTTATAAATTTATTGTCCCTTAGGTTACCCTTAACATTTAAAGGTGTGAAAAATAGATGTTGATCGTTATACACACAAAATTTTATGATAATCAGCCGAGCCATTTCGACATATTAGGTCTGTTTCTTTACTCTACATTGGGCGCCCGCGGGATCCCAATTTTACCAAAAAGCGTTCCCGTACACAAAATTTGGGTAAATGAGAGAATTTTTGAGAGAGTAACATTCTTCTTCTTCATGCCCGAAATAGCCCGTACTTTTTCTTCGGGCTAGTTTGTGCAAGTAAACAAATAATCAGCTGTTTAAAAAATAATAGAAAAATGAAAGGTTCAAAAACTAAAAAAAATTTCAAAAGTTAAATTAAAAAATATTTATAAACCTGCAGTGAAAGGCTTATAGTATAATTTAATTCAATATTTATATAAAAAAGTTTATCTTTGCCTTAGTTAACATGTATAAGTCTAATTATTGTCGTTTGTTTTTGCGAAAGTACATGTTCAATATGCGTGTGTGTGTGACATAAAGTTGTGTGTTTTCATACTTTTATGTGAATGGGTAAAATATTTGCTTTTTTGCGTTCCCGTACTTTTGGGCAAATTTGTCTCTTATAGAGAGAAATTATTGTTTACTCTCTATTTCCCGAACTTTACCCAAAAAGTAAAGAAACACACTTATTATTAATTCTGTCAAATTTTTTTACAATTTTGTACAAGCACAAATATCAGCTGACACAACATCATCCTTAAACATTTCAAATATAGTCTGAACATTTATGTTTAGTTATTTAAACATTTTGCGTAAACGTGTTTAAAAACATAAGTATGAACATACTCGTGGTATTAATGTTCTGAACATCGTAGTTCGAATCCCAATGACATTTATTGTTGATACTTTTTATTATTGAGTTTCTGTTTCTTCAATAAACACAAAAATAACCTATTAAATGAATTAAAATAATTTTTGCAATGATTTTTCAATAAAAGAAGAAACTGACATCCTTGAAGGAAATGTACTTATGTACTTCAGCCGAACTGAACATGTTTTCTCTACAGAAACACTCGTATAATGAAGGAGAGAAAATGGGAATATAACAGAGAAAAAAATTATATGTTTGATAAAAATTCTAATATACAATACATTGCCGATCACTTGAATAGGTTAATTAATTTTTGCTCTTATATTTTAATTTTTCTTCATATAAGCTTTAAGAGAACAATTTTTTGTAATGTTGTAAGTAATTTTTTTAATAAATCAGTCCGATTACTGAAAAAGCATGAAAGGGCGGACGAAAAAAGGCACAACAGAAGCGGACAGAAGACCTATTATAAGAGCTGGCTCGAATTCGAGCGATTATGCTGCAAAAATTAGACAAGAATTGGTTACCACAGCTAGCATAAACACCGTAAGACGTTTTATTCAAAGTTCTAAACATTAAGAGAAATTGAAAACTAAAAAAATCCATCTCTAAATGCTGCTCGTAAAGCGAAACGCCTGCAGCTTGCACGAGAACACATGAGTGAAAAAAATTATGGTATCGTGTTGTCTTCTTCGACAAAAAACGTTAAATTTGGAAGGTCCGAATGGATACAAATACTATTTCGACGACCTACGTAATGAGGAACACTACCTTAGCTGTGTGGGAAGTGTATTGGTGTGGGGGGCTATTATACATGTGAGCTTCAATTCCTCACATCAAAAATGAACGCGAATAACTACAAAACATTACTTGAAAAGGCATTTCCATATTTTTAGACCAATTCCCTGGATATTTCAACAAAATAATGCCCCAATACATAATGCCAGGGTTGTGAAAGCGCGGATTCTAAGTCAAAATGTCAGTATGTTGGAGTGGCCACCATATTCCGCTAAAAAAAAAAAGCGTGGATTCTAAGCCAAAATGTCAATATGTTGGAGTGGTCACCATATTCCCCTAACTTAAATATTACAGAAAATGTATGGGGCTTGCTTTCTCGCAAAGTCTAGCAGTCCGGCAGATAATACGTAACCAAATCAGCTTTAATTCGAGGAATTAAAAAAGCTTGGTGCGAAATTTCAATATCATTAATTGAAAATCTTTACAACTCCCTCCCAAATGGTATTCTTGAAGTTATATCAAATAAAGGAGGATAAACTCATTATTAAATCATCAAAACATTGTAAGAAATCTTAACCCTGCTGTTAGGTTAAGACCATTTGGTCCATTTTTTTATTGTTTTCCTTGTAATTTTTGAACGATGACATATAGTGACTTAATTTTTTAGCTCACGTGGTCTTTTTACAAAAGCATGTTATGTACAAAAATTCAAGGTTCTGACTTAAAATAGGACTGAGAAAAATACAAAATTACGAATTTTAGGTTAATTGACCATTTGGTTCATAATATATTTTCTTTGATTTTTTTACATATATTTATTTAAAAAAATAGTATTTATTAGTTGGTTTTATAGTAATTGTCATTGCAATATAAGCAACATTTTTTTCACTTAGTTTTGCAAACAAATTTACTGCAAATGGAGCATTTTTTATCACACTTAGACTTTCAGCAACTACAAATTTCATGATTTCGGCTCTCTGAATTAGATATATTATTTGAAGAGGCCACTGGAACTATGCATGGCTTTCGTATTTCAGTAAATAACTGTGCTGAGAACTCTTTTTGAGTTAATCTAGTTCGTTTTATCATATACGCTGCGGCAATAACTCTGGTCTCCTGCAATTCCGATCAGCTGGAACCCAGGAAACGTCGATTTCAGAAAATATTATGTACGCATTCAATGCGGAAATATCAATTATATTTGCAAATAAAATGTTTGGCCATCGAGCTGTTTTGCATTTATACAATGGTACAAAGGGAGTTTTTTGAAAGTCAGCAATTTCGGAGGAAGTTTCCTTTCCTAAAGTTTTTTTGCCAACTCAACCCTTCTGTTAAGTTCAATAGAACGCGTTGTCCTTGGTTCTTTTCAGGCTGTGCATTTCCGGGCTTACCAAGTTATAGTTGTAACCTGACTTGGAGTCTACCGAGAACCAAATTTTCAACCATATTTTGGTGGTTTTGATGGCACAAACTATAGAAAAGTACATCGCCCCATTATTTTAGCAAGTTGCTCATCAATGGTGACATTTTCGTAACAATTATAAAACTTTGAAAGAAGTTGTTCCCAACGGTTCCACAGTTCACGAATAAGAGCTAATTTATCGCAACTACGCATTTGTCGTCGACTCTAAACATCATCGAAACGGATGGTAATCATATGAAATTTTTCTTCAGACATAATTGCTTCGGAAATGGGGCGACATTTTCATTTTTTCTACTTTCAATAATAGAATATAATATATCCAACTATTTTGCTCAAATAAAAAAAAAAACAGATTATACATACCGACATACGCCTGCACGAATGAGCAAAGCAATATATGCATGCAATGCGTCTTCATCAATATCTTTCCACTTGCCACCGAACTTGACCCTGATGTACTTATTAGAATTTTCGATGATAATTCTTTCTATTGGAGGCCGAAAAAAGAACATAAAAGCTGACAGAATGTCATTGCATCTGGCTGCGTTGAGATAATATTCTCAACCGTAGCTCCCATAGGCTGAAGTAATGGAGTGGTACTCCAAAGCCTTTTGTTCTTAGCAATAAAACACGGATCAACAGAGCTAGCTGCAGATAGGACGATTTCCCGTTTAGTATCTATTTCAGAAGAACTTGTTTCGCTATTTTCTGAAGTATAATCAAATTCCGAATCTGAAATATCGGATTCACTTTCTACATTTAGCAGTTCTTCCTCAATAAATTTTTACATTAGATGTGTTAAGTAGAGATTTGCGGTGGTCACGTGATTTGCGTGGTTCACGTGTGTAACGCGTGAGAGTGAGTTATTTTAATTATACTGACGTGAGTAGTGCGTGAGTAAAGAAAAATTCACTCACTCGCCCATCTCTAGCGTTGAGTAAAGCTTAACTTAATAATATTTAGGGAAAAGTGATCTAAAATAGATACAAATAAAAAACTGAATGGTTATTTTGTATGAATATTGAAGTATGGACCAAATGGTCCATTAACCTTCGTAAGTTTTTTCTAACCTAACAGCAGGGTTAAAAATAAAAAAAGTTTAACAAAAAAATCATTTTCTTGTTTAGTTTTTTAAATGAATGATATTCAAATGGCGCATGAATGATATTCAATTGGCTGTGTTGGAAATCATAGTCGTTTTGGAAAAAAAATTTCCAAAATTCAGTTATTAAGTATTGAAAAAATATATAAGCTTTTAATTAAGCTTTAGGTCGATTAAATAATTATTTTTATGTAATTAAAAAAAAAATTTTTTTTAAAATAAAAAATATTTCCTGAAGAACTACGCAGAGAAGTAGCGAAATATCGAAAAACTAATTATTTAATCGACCTAAAGCTTAATTAAAAGCTTATAAATTAATCAATAATAAGGTCAACTAAACTTATTAATACAGTATTGAAAAAATTTTTTTTATTATAAACTTACATAATCCAATATTTTACCATTTCAGAAAATAATATAGTTATAAACTTAATTACTTTTAGAAAAAAATTAATTTGAATGTAATGAAAATAGTGAACATATTCAAGTGATCGGCAGTGTATGAATTCTGTAGAAAATCGAGAGATGAATAATAGATGCCTGTCATCATATCATGCTCATATCACAAAAATCACTAATGAGACTTACGTATCTGGGGTCGAAAACATGTTCATAAGAAATCAGTGAAAAAAAAAATTAAATTATTTTGTTTTTGTTTCTGGAAATGCAAGTTTGAATCCCAGAGCGATTATTGATAATTTTATTAACCCTGCATTACTAACCTTAAATCATGTCGCATGATTACTAACCATGGGTCTTATCGACCCTCAATTGTATTATCCATTGAAATCGTCTCAACTTATAAATTGATAAAACGTATACTTTTTTTTAGTAGATTTTAGTGTTTAATTTTTTAATTTTAGTAAACAATGGTGTATATTAAAAAAAATATTTAAATTAAAATTAAGTATGAATTCATTACAACATAGCTAAAAAAAGTGAAAAAAAAGTTATCCAGCCGAATTTCGCATAAAATTAAGAGTTTTTAAGATATTGACGTCAAATAAAGTGCATTTAAAACCTGAAATATAATAGTAAAATGTTAGGAAGAAAAATTGGTATGGCTAAAGCAAACATTTTTCAGTTATGTGCTGTAAATGTTACCTTTTATTCGGAATTTTCATCATCGAACATATCGTCATAAATGGATTCCTCTTGTGCAGAAGCAATGCAATTTGAGCACAATATACAACAGTGCTTCTGGCAAATATATACTCCACATTTAGATCACGTGGTTTTGTTTTTGCGTTTTAATTTATTACAATGCGAATGAATGAACATATATTTTTTGTATAACGGTATAACTAACCTGGGTCTAATCGACCCATAATCTTAGTTACATTATTGCTAACTATGGGTCTAGTCGACCCAGGCTGTTTTTAAAATAATTTTATATGCATATATTTTTATATCATAAATTTTCCTTATGTTTATTGTTTATAAACGTTTAAATATAAACAAATTTAGATTACACATATATCTTGAGTTAAAATATCGTTGTTTTTTTTTAATTTAAAAAGTTTGCGTGTCTGGGTCGATTCGACCCAGAGGTTAGTAATGGAGAGTTAATTACGAGTATTTTCTGTTACGTCATGAAATGAATGCATACACATACAGTGGTGGATATTAGGTTAGCACACTAGCTGTATGCATTTTTATCCATGACTACCGGCACCTACAGTTTAATGTCGACTCCGAACGACAGACTTGAGAAGCTTGTTCATGGCAATTCATTACTCTCAGAGCTTTTGCCAGAACACTGCTGAGAGGTAGTCGCCGAAAGAAATATTTTTTTCATATTTTTTTTAAGATATCAGAGCTGGGTGTCGAACCCAGGGCTCATGTCTTAGTAAGCCAACACACTAACCACTAGACCACGGCGAGTACCATGAGTACCGGGACCTACAGCTTAATGTCGACTCCGGACGACAGACTTGAGAAGCTTGTTCATGACAATTAATTACTCTCAGAGCTTTTGCCAGAAGACTGTCGCCGAAAGAAATATTTTTTTCATATTTATTTTTTTTTAAGATATCGGAGCTGGGTGTCCAACCCAGGGCTCATGTCTTAGTAAGCCAACACACTAACCACTAGACCACGGCGACTATTTCCATTCCACATTTTTATAAAACAGCAATGGCGATATGATGTTTAATACTCCTATCTGCCCATTCCATAATTACGGCAGCGCATATTCAACGAATAAGTAACAGTTTTGGCGATAATATCTTATGTGTAATAAGTTTTAAATAGAGTTCATTTGTTTCAGTTTGTAAATTTGGAGAAAAAAATTGATGAAACTTAAAAATGTTGTTGGTTTTTACATGAAATACCTATAGATATTTTTAAAAAACAATTTTAAATCCAATACTAATACTAATTGTGCGGTTTATTAAGCCCTTGTGTTCTAACTTGAGCTCAGGTAGGCCTTAATTGCGTAAATTGCTTAATTACGCACTTAAGACTTTCATATGAGTGAGTTAACTGTTACAATTGTTACGTTAAACAACTAAAACCTGTACTTATTGTGTAGCATTTTGAAGCAAATAAATAAAATTCTTATAAACATTAAATACATATGTATACTCAACGAATTTAACCCAAAACTGAGTAAATATTGGAAAAATCGTCTCTTTAAAATATTTACAAAAGTGTTGCCATTCTTTTTAAGGTTTTAAGTCTTAACTAGTCAAGCATGTCAGCTGTCAGAAAACTTTAACGTCTACAAGATATTTAAATAAAATGTATGTTTTTTGCTTCGTTTTTACTTTTGCTTTTTTAGAAAAGGACGAACGAATCCGGGTATGAAAAATGCTTAATAATTTGCATTTTCTTTAAGTTCTTTGAAATTAGATGAACTGAGAATGTTTTCGACTCCAGATACAGAAGTCAATCAGAGTTCTTTGTGTTCTTATACATATTCATGACAATCATTCACTCTTCAACTTTTCCAATTGATTGCATTTTTATATTGCCTCATGAAAACATAATGAATAATAGTGCATTTTGAACATTTTTTTAAGGAATGGGTTCATATCGAGCGAATACTGAGGGTTTATTGAGCATTCACACTATATCCGCACAAGAGCCAAATTTTAATAGCCCAAGCAGACACCATATTGGTGAATACTCGTATTACCATTTAAAATGGATCAATAATTAGTGCATTTACTACAATCGTGTCATTCACCCTTAAGGTAGAAGTGCATAGCATGCGTAACGTACATACATACATAACGTCTATAAAAAAGTTTAAATAGAGAATTTTCATAAAGCAAGTTACTTGCAAAATTGGCAGCGCACAAACGTATAGAAGTTGGATAATTTTTAGATGCATTGACAGTTGAACAATTGACTTGCATTGTACATTGTAACCGCTGTTAATGCCCTACAGCATGCTATGTACTTCTATCTTTAGGCTTAAAATACTTCGAGTTGCATTTAGTATGTATAAAGTAATGATTAAAATTTCAAAATAATATCGACGATGGAATTAAAGAACGCTGTAACTGACAAAAAATCGAAAATACGTTTTTTGCATAATTTTTATCAGCAGAAAAATACGCGTCGATTGGTCCAAGTCTACGATGAAAATAAGTTCACTTACGCCGTCTGTGAAATGAAAAATACCAGTGTATTTGTCCTACATTTATGAAAGTTTTTTGGCTCTGGTGAACATTTAAGGTTTTGTCAGTTTCAGCGTTCTTTAATTCCATCGTCGATATGACTTAAGGTAGAAGTAGATTACATGCGTTGCGCTAATTTTGTGATTCGCACGTTTGTAAAAAAAGGTTAAAATAGTGAATTTTCATAAAGCAAGTAACTTGTAAAATTTTCAACGCACCTAAAGTATAGAAGTTGGACAAATTTTAACTTTTAGTTGCGTTGAGAGTTGAACAGTTGACTTGCATTGCACATTGTAACCGCTGTTTAAGACTAATAAAAATTATACAATAAAAACAATATAGAAAAATGTATAATAATTATAAATACGAAAAATTTTTTGTTTTTTTTTGTAATTTTTTCTTTTAAAACATTTTATTATTATTATTATTATTATTTAAAAATCTAAAATTTGGTAACCCTGATAATGTTTAAAAATAAAAATTATTCTTTATTATAAAAATATAATTTATTTTATTATCTGTTTAATTTTATTGAGTAAACTTAAGAGCATTCCGTATTCTTATATGCTCTCTGTTATTTATTAAAATAATAAACACACAGCAAATGTTGAAAAATTAAGTGCTAAAAGCTGTATTCAATTTAGCTTTGTTTACGCATTTGTCGTAGAGTATTTTCAATTTTGAGATACATTTTTTCACTGAGAGTTCAGTTGTTTTAAAACCTTAGTATGGAACGTTTTGATCGCTGATTGTTACGGCATGTGAGCATAAAACTCGCGCTATCATTAAAGTGACTTAAACGTTAACGAATACAATTGCAAAGTTAGTGATTTCCATTAACGAGTGCTTCTAATTAATTTACTTATAGAAAATACATACATACATACATATTTCTAAATGTGATAATTTTTTGTTTTAATAGAAATTCAATTTAAAAGCCATTGCTGTATAATATACGAGTATTTAAAATGTAACTAAAGGGAAAATTTATTTGAATGAAAATACAAGTACAAAACGAAGCTGAGCTTTTTTCAGAAATGTGATATTAGATGAGTACAAGTTAAAGCTTTTAGTTGAAAAAATGAAATTTTAAGTGAGAAATTTTATTAAACAAAAACAAAAATTATAATTAATTTAAAAGCAGGCAACAAAGTAACATAAACAATTTCAAATAGTTACGATATTAAAATAAAAAAAAAAAAAAACAAAAATAAAAACAAATCAAAAGAACGTTTAAACTTCTACGTAAATAGGTACGTAATTTTTCATAAACAAATATGGATGTAAATATTATAAAAAATACATATGCATGTTTGTATGTATATGTATAGAGCTATTTAATTATGTATATCGTCAATGGAATTAAAGAATGCTATAACTGACAAAAAATCGAAAATACGTTTTTTGCATAATTTTTATCAAAATAAAAATACGCGTCGATTGGCCCAGTGTCTTTGTTCTACTTTCATAAAGGTTTTTTGGCTTTGGTGAACATTTAAGGTTTTGTCAGTTACAGCGTTCTTTAATTCCATCGACGATATATGTATAGTATATACCCAGTCAGCATTTTTGGTCAATTATGAGTCTTTTTTGACTCCTCTGGGCGATTAAAATAATCACTTATGAGCTCATTTATGAGTCGAAAATGAATGTTTTGTCGGGAGAAAAATGTACCCTTGCCGCGACTCCCCTGAACAAGTCATTTATGACTCCCCTGAACGAATCATTTGTGACTCCGCACACTAAACGAGTTTTACTTATATTTTTATTATGTTTACAATAATAAAAATATTGTATTTTGTTTAAAAATTTTAAAAAACAAAAAAAAAAAAAAAAAAAATTAATTCATCAAGCTCAACTGAAGGAATTCTTTTTTAATATGTATATTATGCGCCTTTTTATTGATGAGACAAGTTTCTGGAGGAATAGACTGGAATGTAAGAAGCGGTTTCTTGAAGATGGACTTCTTCTTATTTTTTTAAATTATAATTTAGAAATACCTTAAATTTTATTTTATAATTTTTGCCCTTTGCTGGGATTGAACCTCGGTCGTTTGAATTTCTGTGCGAGCGTCTAACCACTATGCCACGACATCCCAATAATTGCATAACTATTATTCTTCCAAATAAAATAAATCCCATTATAACGAAATGCAGGAGAAAACAATAAAATACGACGCAAAATAATTATAAAAGCAGTCGTATTTCGAACGTCTGCACGATTAATTTATGATTCCGCACATTTAATCAGTTTTTGATCACCTAAGGGAGTCGTAAATGACTCATTTTGGTGATTTCTGAGCAAGCAATCTTCCAATTGCTGACAGGGTACATATTTATTTCTGCACTACAACACATAATATATGCTGTTGTAGTTGTGTGATGGGTTTTACGCACAAAGTTATGACGAATTTCTCTTCTCTTTGTTTGATTGCAAAATTCTTTGTTCTTTCCGTACCCTGCACTTACTTACACATGACAGTACATAGTTTTATAAGAGTAACTGATTGACAAAAATGATCAAAATTGTAACAATAGTAGCTATGATGATTTGTTTTACACCTTAAAAAATAAAAAATGTTTTAGTTGTAATTTTGTTTTTTACAATTTATAACATTTTATACCTATTGAAAGTATCTATTAGTTCGCCAATTGCATTATAATGTTAAAAACAAAAAAAAAAAAAACAAAAAACAAAAACAAAAAAAAACTTTGTTTTCTTTTTTCTCAATTACCTTTACATAATTATATGAGCAAATGCAAAAGATGTAAATATGTACATATATACGAATACATACATACATATATATATGCATTAATGACTGGTAAGTCGAAATTGATAGTCGATTTTAAGTGTCAAAAAACGATTATTTATTGTCAATTTTATACTGAGATCGATTTTTGGCGCCCATTAACCGAAATAGAAGGTGAAAACAAGTCTGGTCGGAAGTTGGGAAAGTTTTCCTTAAAAAATGCTTAAAAATTTGAAAGAAATGTAAATTGATAAATTAAAAACTTAAATTAATAATTTAACAATAAAATGTCTAAATCAAGAAAACTTACACAAGATATACGCATCAATGACATACCTTTTAATACTGAAGAGAATTTAAGTGCAATATATGTATAATATATCAGACGAATCAATTTTTCGACTAAATCGTTTTAAAAAGAATCCTAAGATGAATGGCCCACCAATAATAGTAAAATTTAAATCACCTTATGATAAAAATTATTTCCTTAAAATATGTGCTGCCTATCGCCGTAAAACGACACATTAATGAAATTATTGTAATAATTATGGCAGTTTTAAAACAGGGCTTGGTCTTAAGAAGAGAATGCTTCTGAAAACTGTGTATACTTGTCTACGTAAAGAAAAATGTAATGAATGAACCCATTAGTATTCAATTTCCAGGGCAATTGGAGTAGTTTTTGGATCCTATTAATAGTGCTGATTAGCATTTTAAAATCAACATACATTTCTTTTATCTTTCTGACCTTTTTACTTCTAACAACATTATTTCACATAAAATCTGTTTCCATTATTCTAATATTGTTTAAAAAATTAAATTTTAATAAATTACATACTGCAAATTTTATTCTTATTATTCCTATTTATATATTTTATTTTTATTTGTATATTGTTTTAAAAGTAAATTTTAACAACAAATTCTACACTACAAGTTTTATTCCTATAGACATTGCGTTTCTTAAAATTTAATTTTATAATTCAATTTTATGATGTCTATTAATAATGGACGTGAGTGTTACAAAGATGTAACAATGACCATGGTTAGGATACTTCCAAAGTATATAAACAAGGTTTTAATATTGTTCACACTAATGCACAAAGCATTAATAATAAAATTGATGACTTCAAACTTATATTTTAGAATTCTTCTTTTATTCTTCTACAAAAATGTCGTCAGACGACAACAATGTCGCCATCTGGAATAAGGCCGAATATTTTATATAAAATATGTCTCGAATACCCTCCGCTTAATTCGAACGAGGTAGGAATTGAATCCATCTTTGTTGAAATTAGATCATTTGGTAAAAAGCTCTTACAATTTTTGCCTTTGTTTTCTAAACTTGACACTCTTTTACCACAGTACGATGTCATTATTATTACTGGTGACTTTAATTCGAATATATTAATGGAGACGGATCTTGTCGACAACATGTTATCATTTTATAATACTGCGAATCCGACACATCATACAGCAATGAATTGGACAGGGTTCATCACTGGGCTACTGCAAATAGATTTTTTTTAAACCCTGGAAAATCAAAGTGCATTATAGTCTGCAAGAAAAGTATAGCTTCTTTTATTTCTGGGGATGTGGTTTTAAATAAAGAAAAAATTTAGATTGTTAGGCGCAAAATTTAAGTGTAGTTTTTAATAACAACCTGTCCTGGACAGCTCATGTTAGTTTTCTGGTTGGTTAGACGTATTTTAGGTTAAGGGCTCTATGATCCACTCAATACTTCACATCACTTAAAATAAGAATATTGCTTGCCAAGTTGCATTTAATTTCTTCATTATTGTATGGGTGCGAATTATTTGCAAGTTTTGATTCAGTTAGTCAAAGGAAACTGAATGTTTTTATAACAACATTATAAGGTATGTGTAGGGATTGAGGAAATTTGATCATATTTCCTCTGTTTCTAAAAATCTTTATGGAGTGAGTTTTAATAACATATTAAAGATCCGAATTCTAATGTTTTTGCATTAAATAATTTAAACTCAGACACCCAAATACATACTTGAAAAATTATGTTTTTTCCAGTCTCCACGTAACCATAACGTAACACCTCGACATCAACACCTTGTCTCCAAATGGCAATTTTATATACATGCCGCCAGGGTTTGGAATATTCTTCCACTACTTCAACCAATAAACAGCAACGTCAATAGCTTTAGAAAATTTGTATTTAATTCTTTTAATGTTTATGTGCAACGTTTTCATTTTCTTCTTAATTTTTTGTCATTTTTTTTTTAGACTTTTGTACTGAATATATAAACTTAAATGTTTTTATATGTACCTATATATATATATATATTTTTTTTTTATTTACTTATTTTATATATATGAATGTATATAACGCATTTCGTTTATGTACTCTAAATATAAGATTAAGTCTTGTTGTATAAAACATAACTACCTAAACCTAAATAAATAAATAAAATTTTTTCGCTGCAAACATTACTTCCACAAATATTGTTTTATACAATGTTCACACTTGTGTTTTTGAACGAGTTTAAGCAAAATGTTTTGATAGCTAAACATAACCCTTCACATTGTATTTCAGATGTTTGGGAATAAAGTTTTATCGGCTGATATTGGTGCTTGTACAAAATTGTAAACAAAATTAAGAAACCTAAAAATAGGTATACGAAAAATTCTCAATATTTATGATTTATTTAAGGGTGAGCAAAGGGTGTATACAAGAAAACCACGCGCCATACAAAAAAATATAAATAATTAAAAAAAACAACTAATTTTGTTGTCTTTATTATTGTTTGGTTTTTTAATTTTTTCTAATTGTGCCGCCATTTTACACTACTGTAATGTGTTTAATAATCATAAAAAAGTGACAGTTTCATCAATTATATACTGAACACATCCCAAAATAAAATGCATTTAAGACTTAAATATGATTGAGATGTTAAAAAACTTTAGGTGTGAATACATGCTATTATTTTTGTTGTTTACTGCTCGTTCGTGTTTTCCCTCTCACCAAGAAACTTAAGACTTTGCAAGTTATTTAATGATTACTACATTTTTTACACAAATCAGTAAAATTTACTGATTACTGATTTTTTTCCACTAATCAGTAAGAAAAGAAAATACTGAAAAATGCCCATCTATGATCTTCACGCGAGTTCTAACTGTAATGATACTTTTTAATTCATCGTTTTTACTTTGAAAACAAAAACGGGTAATACTCAAAATTGCAATTCCCAGGAATGCATGACAAACTGTGTAAGACAAAAATAAAAAGCATTGTCAGCCTTAATACAATTGAATGCGAATGAATTCACAAATTAGTGGCAATACATATTTTCAATTTCGCGTTATACAAGTCGAAATTTCGCGTTGTAATGAAACTGTTTTTTTTTAAATCGCGTTATATCGAAAACGCGTTGTAGAAGTACCGCGCGAGGGACTCCTGTATTCGAAAACGGATTGCAGACTTGAAAAATTTTGGCTCGAAAACCTAAAGTGGCATCGTTAACTCGAGATATATAAAACATATGAAATGGCGGATAGAACACATAAACTCCTGCAGGATGGAATTATATATTTAATGAATTTATATCGATATGGAAAAAAGTTCTTTCTTAATGATTTTTCTTTATACTAAATATACAAATGTATGTATCTTAGACCCTACCTCAAAAAAAGTTTCCGGTAACTCCTTTAATATAAAGATGATTTCGAAATTTTTTTCTTTTTTAGAGGATTTGTTTAAGCTTTTTTTGTGATGTTTTTGGTCTTTTCGAGACAAAAACAATGATGTATCCCACTTTAAAATCGGACTGTAAGTGCCTAAGATATAATTAAAAAACTAAAATGACGACCCATACATACAGCAAAAAAAAATTTTTTAATTTTCGAAGCCTCCTGGCAAAAGTACTTTATTTTAAAGGCGTTACGAAGAATTTCTTTCTTTAATGTACAGGTTGTCCGCCGGAAAGGTGTGCTACTCTGTATGTTTATAATTTTTTATTAAATGAAAGGGAATGGATCTTATATTGATAAATGTTTTATTTTATGTCGGCAATTATGTATGGAATACAATATCAGATAAATATCCGTTTCTGTTCGCCACACAAATTCCAGCCATTTTGATCACATTTTTCATTACATTCTCACACATTTCACGCGGTATTTCATTAATTTCAAAACGGATATTTTGTCTGAGATACTCCAGCGCTATGCATGCTCAAGTGTGCCTTGTCATTACGAGGCTGCCATTTCCTCCTACCTCCTATTCCAGCGCTTCTGGTTTGTTTGCATAGACCTTACGTTCGGATTTCCCATTCCCATTCCTTGCAATAACTTATTGTGGAAAGAAGACTTGCAGTAATTTCATTGTAATCCTGGCTGTATGTGATGTGGCACCGTCTTGTTGAAACCACATTAAAAGTATGCAGTTGTGGCACGATATCGCTCCCCATTGATAGTTACCGTTGCGCCGTTTTCAGTTTCAAAGCAGTAAGATCCAATGATTACTCCTGACTAAATTGCACACCATACTGTCACTTTTATTCGACGCAAAGGTGACTGATGAATAATTTGGGGGTTTTCCATTGCCTAGAATCAACTATTCTGGTTATTCACATATCCATTCAAATGAAAATGTGCCTCGTCACTCATTATGATATTTTCATAAAAATCGGGGATGTCACAGACGAGCTATAGCGTCCTACTGGCATATGTACGGCGGCGTAAATCGTCTTCTGCAAAAAGCTTTTGTATCAATTGAACCTTAAATGGAAACAAATGCAAATCTTTGTGCAAAATTGTGGCCAAAGTTGTTTTTTGAAAACCAAGCTCTTGAGCATGGCGTTGAATTGACGATGATGAGTTGTTTAAAAAACTTTCTTGAACAGCAGTAATGTTTTTAGCCGATCTTGCAGTACAATTCGGTCCATGTTTAGGCCTATCAGCTACAGTACCTCTTTGTTTGAAGTCAACCACTAAACGATAGTGCATCTTTTTGGCACTTTGTTTCTTCCAAAAATTTCACATAACTTTTTCATCGTCACAGTAATCGATAATTGATTGACAAAATGTTTTAACGCTTAAGACACGCTGGTTTACCGAATATTTTTCTATAATAAGTTTGCCACGTCTCTACTTCACGACTGCCAAATATTAATTGTCAAGAATAATGTTTACCAAAACGGCGGCAAAATAAAGTAGTATACCTTTTCGGCGGACACCCTGTACATCTCTGTACGTCTCTACTTCACGACTGCCAAATATTAATTGTCAAGAATAATGTTTACCAAAACGGCGGCAAAATAAAGTAGTATACCTTTTCGGCGGACACCCTGTACATGGTTTGAAAACAATGGCACAGATTCAATGTTATTGATAAGAAGATATTGTAAAAAAAATAATTTATTTAGTAAAGTGGCAATAAAAAAGAAACGCAATATTTATTTCTTTAAGAGTAAAATATTTGAAGTTAAAGTTTTGAAGTAGATCTCTAAATAAAATAAATACGAGTATGTTGTACTCGTATATCCTTGTAATTTACTGAAACAAACAAACATTTCAATTACATACATACAAACATCTATAACAATTTACTTAACTTGGAATCGTTTTATTGCCTTATCAATTCAGACTATTTGCAATTTTTAATGAAGTATATATGTAATACGTTTTGTTTTTTTTTTAATAATAATTTATACTAAAAAAAAAACTGAACAATAAAATGTACAGACACATAATATTGTTTAACAAGCAAATCAAAAGAGGAAATTCAGGGCGTTGAGTTTTTGTAGAGAAACTGAAATAAAAAGCTTTAAACTGCACCGAAATACATTTTTTTTATTCTCAAGTCTGTGTTTAAAATTTATAAATAAACTTACAACAAAGAAAATACATATGTACATAAGTATGTATGTATGTATGTGTATACAATATATAAAACAGAAATAAAATATAAAAATGCATTAAACCTTTTTAGTTTTTACGTCTTCCCCTTTATTACGAGTGCTTACGGCGGGTAAAAAGTGATGTTGACATGAAGATGCAAGTTGCTAATAAATAAAAATTCATGTATGTACGTACATATTAACATACATACATATATACATACATATATGTATGTATGCACATACATAATATAAAAATATAAAATTATAAAATCTTCAGACTAAAATATGTATTTTGAAATATATGTACATATATAGTTATACACGATTTAGATTTGGCAATAAAAAGTTTCAAAAATATATGTAGATATGCATTACATACGTATGTACAATAAAATATGACAAAAAGTGTTACATATTATTATTGCCTTATAGGTATATAAGTACAAGTATAAAAATGAAGGCGATTTTTGACCTACGTATGTCGCCGCATCATGCTTAAACGCGTGGACCGATTTTAACAAAACTTATTAAGAGGGTAGGTGCTGTTACCTACATATATACGTATATGGTTTATACGAGTATTAATCTTTGGTTAAAATCTGAAATAGCATGTGTGCTATAAGTAACATCCAAATCACCTCTAAATTACCTTAATTTTTGTATATCTAGAGAGGGGTATAAGGTAAAGTTTCGGAGTTTAGTCTGAAAGACTGCAGAGTCAATGCAAATCATCAACTAAAAATTGGGTGGAATTGGACAAACTATACAAAAACAATAGAAACTACATATAAATTTTGGTATATCTAGAGAACGGTTGTGTTTCATTCTTTATGAAGAGCGTTGCCAACTTTGTAATTTTCAATATTTATTAAATTAATTTTGCATAAAACGTATAATAATTTTGTGTAAACTTTGTCAAACAGTAGCTATTCTACAGTTCAAGGGTTTTAGAAAAAATCGAAATAAAAAAACCAAAAACAAATATGCTTGTATTCATCTGTACCAGAAGACGGGTATTTTACTGTTCTATGTTCCGGTGAAATAAAAATATTAAACCCGAACAATCACATATTTTTACGTACAAATCTTACCTCTCACAGAGCACATCCTTTTGTAGTTGATTGTCCCATGAACCGCACAATGCATTATAGAGAGAATTTGTTCTTTAAACAAACTGTTTGTTTATGTTCTCCCCACGCACGTTATTATTACTGATTACGTTAAGAACAAGTTCAAATCAAATGCTCACAAGCACTAGTCCCTTTTTCCTCTTCCTCACAATATATTGTCCTAACACTAGCACCACGCACTGCATAAGGAGGGGATCATCCCATCAGTACTGGTCTTGTAAAAAGAAAAGAGAAAATACTATATAATATTTAACATCGGATTAAAATTTTACTGCTTTTTTACGATAGGTAAAACCTTTTTATCATTTAAAATGTTAATTTTTTCAAAATTTCGAAATGGGAACGCAGCCTAGCCCGAATTTCTTTATTTACTTAATTTTTTTTTTGATATCTCTTTCTTTGCTTGATGGATTATGGTCTTTAAATTGCAATCTTCTTCAAATCTGAATCCCAAATAACAAATATTATCAGATGATGAATTTATATCTGTTAAAAATCAAATGCAATATCAGGCTGCATAATACAAATTATCTACAACAACAAGACCAAGAAATCATATACTGGAATTATATTTTTCCCTTCTATATGTACATGCACTTGTAATGAGTTAAGCCTGGTACTGAGTTCAATTTTGTGAAAAAAGTTTAGCTACATTTATTATTCCATTCAAAAATTTGACAAGCAACATATATCCCTAAAAGCATGCATCACCTTTATACACAACAAATAACACAGTTCAACAAAATAATTTTTTTTTGTTGCTTTTGACAAGAACTTTCGTTTGGGGCTCAGAATCTACATGTATTTTAATTTTTCAGTTTTTCTTTTTTAGACCTGCGCTTTTTATGCCATCCTTTACAGTCCAACTGCCGTGAAGTGAGTTGAAATTATAATGATATATCATGCATTTTATATACAGAAATTGCAAAAGACCACCTATAATAATTCGAATATCCAATACAACTCTAAATAACCCAACACCAAAGCTATGTCAACAGTAAAAACTCTATTATAAAATCCTGCTCATTATAACAAAAAAAAAAAGTTATTGTAGGCTGGTGTAAATTTATTTTATTTCGTTCGAAAGAAATGTTGACTATGTTGTTCCGTACATGAATCAAAATGTTGACAGAAACTTGTAGCAGTTAGAAAAAATTTTGATATGTAGATTTCACATGTTTTTCGCAGCAAGAACAGAGTACTACTTTTGAAACATTTTTTCACAAACATTTCGTACGAAACATTTTTATGTGCAATTTGACAGCTTTTCGTACGAAATGTTGAACTCAGTACCAGGCTTTAGTCGAAGTAAAGAATAACACAACACATTCTATCATTCTCTCCTTTTCCCACCATCATAGCATTTTTTGTAATTGGCATTTCATTTGGATGAAACAGAAATACAACTTATTTTTGTTTTTGTCCTCTTATTCCATTTTATCCACATTAGTCGACATGGACGACATGTACAACTGTAGCGGTGGTGGTAAGAGGGCATCGCCAGAAGCGGGCGTATTGCATATGTTCCGTCAGTTTTCGACCTCAGCTACGGTAGTCTCATCAGAGTTCTTTGTATTCTGTACATTCTCATGACCAAACATCAACTATTTAACTCACACTTTTCAAGAAATCACATACTGAAATTACTTTTTCTTTTTTCCATATGTACATACACCTAAATGAGTTAGTCGAAGTAAAGACAACACCACACGGGTATGTGATGGAAATCGATTTCGATCAACATTGAAGCTTTAAATATCAAGTCATTTTATCTACGAATAACGAGCAGCCTTTTTTTAGTCAAAAACCTTATTATGTATTTAATTTTTTTATTTATAATTTGATGCTTCAGAGCTAAAAATAATAATTAGCGAATACGAAATTAAACACCGCAAGCAAAAGGAGACAACAGTTATTAATTTATAACGTTTTCCGTTTTATATTAAATTGCATGCTTTAATTTTTTGTGAAGTAACGTTCTCAGATTTAAAAACTGCCTGAAATTATTTTTATTTTAACTTGAAGTTGCGTATTATTTATAGTGCAGCCGTGGTTAAGGCGTTAACTAAGATTTAAAAATAAGAAAATAAAAGATTTCTACTGAAAATCAATAATTTTTGTTGTTTTTCAAAAACTTCCATTTAAAATATTAAATATTCAGGCAAGTAAGAACAAGTTCTTTAATTTAAAAAAAGTTTTTAATTCGTCACAATCTGTGACGTATTATTAATTAATGATATTAAAAAAGTATTATAAAGCTCATATGTACTATGTATGTATATAAGATTTACTATTTAAATATATGTAAGTATATCGTTGGTCTCAGGTAGAAAGGCCCTAACTCAAATAATTTAAAATTTACAGGAGGCGGTAAAAATACAACAGATACTGTAATTATTAATGTATAACTTTATATTAAATGCTGTACAATTGCTTGTAATAACGTTATTTTTAATAATATTGTAAACATTCTTTGTGAGGAGCGGAATATTTCTAAAATGCATTGGATTTACTGAAAAAAAGTAAGTTTGAAAAAATGCGAGTTAGGGCCTTTCTACCTGAGACCAACGATATGCATGTCTTAACGATTATTTTCTGATTTTAATTATTTTTACAATTTAAATCGGTTTTTTTCTATAAATAAATATAAATAAATTTAATATTTATTTAAGGTTGTTTATATGTATATGCATGTACATTAGACTTGTGCTTAATAGTTCATTTAAGTGAGCGCTGTTTTTAGTTAAAAGAGCAAAGATGAACTAGTTCGATCTTCTAGTTCAACGGCTACTTTTCTTTTACATGCAGCTACACCGAAAATCTAATAATATTTAAGTTAAGTTTTTCAATATAGTACTTTAATTGATGTTTTATTATTTTTTATTAACTTATTGACATTAATTTTAGTTTGACAAATATATGAAGGTATATATCGTCGATGGAATTAAAGAACGCTGTCAGTGAACTGAAATGAGAACAAAGACACTTGTAATTTTCAAAACGCAGACGGCGTAAGTGAATTTATTTTCATCGTAGAAATCTGGGACCGGGACCAATCGACGCTTATTTTTTTTCTGATAAAAATTATGCAAAAAATGTATTTTAGATTTTTTGTCAGTTACAGCGTTCTTTTATTCTTGCGACGATATCATAAATTTCACAATTTGTTAAAAAACCCGTCCTTTTACCATTTTTTAATGAACCCTGACTAAATGTCACTTCTGATTATAATGCCCATGCTACCAATGGAAAGCTGAAATTCTTAGCTAATTCTCTATTATAAACCATGAATTGGAATCTTCCTACAATTCCAGAGTGTAAGACAGTGTATAAAATTGCCGTAAAAAACCCGACTTTTTGCCATTCTCTTGTAAACTATAACCAAACTTCACAACGGATTGAAACATCGATGCTTAGTTGCTGCACTATTTGTGTTTATTCTATGCAATAATTCACCACCAAAGTATATATCCTGGCGTGTTGATTATGAGGTACATTTCGCATACCAGCTGAGCTACTTTTTTTAGATAATTTGTGAAGAGAGTTGTGGATTTTTTCTTTGTTTTATATAAATTGTTTTTGTTTTCTTGTATTTTGCTGTGTTTTTTTTTGCAGTTCTTTACCCTGACCAACATTAAAGAGCCAGGTTGTTTTTATTACTGTTTTACTTGTTGTAATCTCAAACCCACCTTATGATAAGTGCGCCGTGGTATATGCTATATATATTTGTATGTATGTTGAAAAAGATTTATGAGTGTACTATAAGTACAAGTACTAGATAAACTGAACTAAGAGAGCTCATTGAAAATAGTGGCTAACTTAGTTCAATTGAAAGAGTAGTACTAGGTCGTTCATGTACTATACAAGTCTTATATATATATATATATATGTAAGTATATGTGCATATACACGTATAAACGTATGTATGTACTTTGCACTTTTAATTGGTTGCATACAAATGCAGGTAATTGAGCCGCAATTCCAATAATTTATAATAAATTTGTGTTTTTTTGGTACAACTTTTATTTTATTCTCTTTAGCTTATAATTTGAAAAAAAAATGTAATTCTGCAATAATTATTTCTGTTTCTTTCTGATACAATTTTTATAAATTGAATTTTAAAATTGATAATAATATAGAAATACGATTATTAAAGTAATGAACGTGAATACTTGAATTTTGTTTCATCGGAAACCTTTTAATTAGTTAAATTCTATTTAGAATTTAAATGTGTTTGCAATGTCTTTTTGATAATCAAAGGAGAAAATGATGTCGGTGAAGGAATAGTACATAAGCCGAACTGAACATGTGTTCACCCCAGCTACGGTAATCTCATTAGAGTTCTTCGTGTTCTGTACATAATCATGATAATCTTCAACACTTTTGTAGAAATCATATAATGGAATTATATTTTCCCTTTCTATACATACAATTGTAATGAGTAAGTCGAAGTAAAATCAAACACAACACATTCTATCATACCTACGGTGACCATATTTTTTAAACCAAAATACAGAACAAGGAAATATCTGACCAATAACAACTATAAAATGCAAACAAACAACCTTTCATACGTACATACATAACTGGCCTTTACAACCCTGTGTCGGGGTTACGGCCTAGCTTTTCGCAGCACTCATGTTGTGCGTGTTAATTTTTATCCATAAGTACCGGGACCTACAGTTTAATGTCGACTCCGAACGACAGACTTGAGAAGCTTGTTCATGGCAATTAATTACTCTCAGAGCTTTTGCCAGAAGACTGCTGAGAAGTAGTCGCCGAAAGAAATACGTACAATCCATTTACAGGGAAATTTCTAAGCTATCTCACTCAAACACATTTTGACAATTTTAGCCCACTGTGTGAGTTGTGCCGAAAATTGGAAAGTGTTGGGAGATAGTGGACCTATGAGCTACAACCTCTCATATTCAGTTTATCTAGAAATAGTTTTTGGTTCATACAATCCATATAAAAGAAAATTTGTAAGGTATCTCACTCAAACACATTTTGCCCATTTTAACCCACTGTGTGAGTTGTGCCAAAAATTGGAAAAAGGTGGGAGATAGTGGAGCTCATGGGCTACAGTCAGTCATATTCATACATACATAGGCATGTATGTATTTATTATATTTATTATTTAAATGCAAAATTAAAAAGAAAAATTTACAAAAAATTCAGAAATAACTGAAATTTCGTGAGATCATTTAATTAGTACATAAGATACATACATACATATCGTCGATGGAATTAAAGAACGCTGTAACTGACAAATTCTTAAATGTTCACCAGAGCCAAAAAACGTGAATGAAAGTAGAACAAAGTTTATTATCATCGTAGAAATCTGTGACCGGGACCAATCGACGCGTATTTTTGTTTTGATAAAAATGATGCAAAAAACGTATTTTCGATTTTTTGTCAGTTACAGCGTTCTTCAATTCATGCGACGATATGTACATAAGTTTTAAATACCATAAAATAAAAATTAGTTTCTAGATATAAAAAAATTAATATTTTGTTTTTATCATTCAAAGTAGATTCACAGAAAGGTGCATTGAAGGGGTACAATAAAATTACAACTAATTTTGGTATTTTTCTGATGAATAAATTTGTTTTACCAAGTTATCATTTACCTTTAAATATTCATATAATTTAATTTAGTGACCAAAATGACTTTGATGGTTTACAATTTTCATTTCATAATTTTTTTCATTGGTCTATATATTATTTACTACATACCATTTCTGTTGACCGGAAAACGCAGACTAAACTCGACAACCGTCAAAATAATTTTTAAATTTATGTTTCTTTCTCTTAAATGTACATACATATGTATGTATATGAAATGCATTGCTTATGGAGACAAGCATGTCTCTATGGCCATTTCGTCTCTGCTTATGATGCTCGCAAGGAGACTTTTTCTCAAAGGTGTTAATCAAAACTACAAATACTACTTTGAGACATGAAAATACAGAACAAATACTGAATATTAAATAAAATACAGAACATTTTTATGTTTTTCCCTAATGAATAATTTGTACAGAACATGGGTTTCAAATACAGAACTGTTCTGTATAATACAGAACGGATGGTCACCGTAATCATACCCTGCTTAACTCACCATCATCGCATTTTTTTTAATTGGCATTGGATGAATCAGAATTAAATTTTTTTTCTTTTTGGCTTCTTATTCCATTTTATCCCCATTGGTGAATACTTAAAAATAATTTGACAATATTTAGACCATAAAACATGACTGACAATACAGAAGAAAATTAATATGTCAGAATTTAAATTGAATTCGAATTATTTTTAAAAAAATCTTGAGAGGACTGTGCCTCGTTTCTTTATTACTCGACTCGAGAAATTTCTCACATGAAACGTAAAAATTTAAACAAAAACGATGTGAATTGACACAAAAAGTGTTGTTTCCACACATACGTGTTTCTGAATGTAAAATAATGCTCGAACTATCTGTCATTTATGTCGTTTTCCAATTATTATTGGAAAAATGTGAGTATTTATTTATTTATTTAATTATGTCTATGGATAATAGTTCCTTACAGACTAGAGTAAAATTTACAAACAATATATAAGTAAATATTTAATAATAATGATAAGATCAATTAAATGATAAAAATTGTTAAACTTCAAACATATTTGACGAAGGGGGTCATTGTTGGCATATACAGTACGGTGATATTTTAAATATAATAAATGAAAGTTACGGGACGGTCTAATTGGAACATTAAAAATAATTTTACTTAACAAATACTCAGAACGGACTTCACCACGTATTAATCTTAATAGAAAAGATACACTTAGCATTGTTCTTCGACTTTTCAGGGTAGGCAGTTTTATAAGAGCGAGTCTGTTCTCATATGAAGGAAGAGCGAATGAGTTCCATCCTAGACCTCTCAAGCAAAATAAAAGAAATCATTTTTGTACAAATTCAATAAGGTTAACGTAAGTGAGGAAGTATGGATCCCATATAATAGACCCGTATTCAAGAATAGGGCGTACCAAAGAAGTGTATAGTTGTTTTGTTACGTAGGGGTCAGTAAATTCTTTTGACCAACGCTTTATAAATCCTAAAACTCCATTTGCTTTGTTCACCATCATTGAAATATGTTCACAAAACTTAAGTCTATGATCTAATAAGATCAAAAGATCATTAACGCTTAACACCTTGTCCAGGATTTTATCCTTAAAATGATATGACGTATCAAGTTTCAGTGAACGATAAAATGACATGTGTTTACATTTATTAATATTTAAAGCCAATAAGTTGACATCACACCATTGTAAAAAATTGTCAATATCTCCTTGAAGTGCTGACTGAGCAGATATGCTATCGAACGAATTAAAAATCTTAACATCATCAGCATACATGAGAATATTAGAATGAATAATAGCAGATGGAAGAGAATAATAATAATAAAATGAAATAATAAATAGAATAATGAGAATAAAACTGGACCAAGATAATTTTAGACAGAATATTTTCAAATTTCACTTGTTAAGTTCTTCCAGAAAGATAAGATTTTAGCCAACGTACAGCATTGTTGCTAAAGCCCATGGAAGATAGTTTATAGAGCAAAAGATCGTGGTTAACTTTATCAAACGCTTTACCACAATCTGTGTAGATAACATCAGTTTGTTGATTATTGACGAACCCTTCATTAACTTTAGTTGTTAATTCCAGGATATTAGTATAACTTGAACAAAATTTACGAAAGCCATGTTGATATGAAGTTAAGAGTGACGATATTTGATAATATAAAGAGTCAGTCACAATTTTTTCAAAGAGTTTTGGAATCGCATTTAATTTTGCTATGCCTCTGTAGTTTGAAACTTCCAGTTTACTGCCAGCTTTAAACAAAGGAACTATGTATGACTTCTTCCAATCAGATGGAAAATAACCCAAATCAATAGATTTGTTGAAAATTGCCGTTAGGGGACCACAAAGATTTTCAGAACAATGCTTAAGAATACAGGTAGGTATACCATCAGGACCAGGGGTAGGTGAACTTTGAATTGACAGTAGATTAGATAGAACAGTTTCAGAAGAGATATTCGAAAGATGAATATTTGATGATTGAGATAAAGAATACGGATAACAGGTTTGATTATTAAATGATTTTTTAGAATAAGTTGTAGCAAAAAATTCAGCAAACAAGTTGCTTATGGATATATCATCTTCAGCTCTACGAGAACCAAATTTTAAATGCTTGGGATATGTATTGGCACGACGTTTAGAGTTAATAAATGTATAAAAAGCCTTTGGGTTTTTCTTTATATTTCTTCTCATTCGGTGTATGTAGCTATTGTAGGCCAATTTATTAGCAGTGATATAATTAGATCGTGCAATTGAATAATTTAGGTAATCACGAGAAGAGCCAGATAATTTAAATTTTTTATAAAGTTTTTTCTTCCTGTTTTTAATATTAGTTAAGTATAAGCTATTCCATGGTGGACTCTTATTATTAAGAGCGTATGTTGTAGGAACCGATTCAGAAATGCAGTGATGTAATACAGCATAGAAATTTGATATAATGTCATCAAGGTTATTTCCAGAAATTATTGAATCCCAAGCAACATTTGACAATAAGTTGTTGAATTTATTGTAATCCGTACGATGGAAACAGAAGACTTTATTACGATGTGTTTTACGTAGTTCAGCTGGTACATAGATATTCAATGCAATGGTAGGATGAAAACGATCTTCAGGAATGCAAATAGGATCACAACGGTTAATAGAGCATTCGTCCGTATTATTCACAAATATTAAATCAAGAATTTTAGAATAGTCATTAAGTATTCCATTAATTTGAAATAAACTCATATCATACAAAATATTGAAGAAATCAGTGAATCTATCATTAATCGTTGATTGAATATAGTATCCATTCTCAAAATTCCAACATATGGAAGGAATATTGAAATCACCAATAATAATCAGGAAGTCATTTTCACTGGCAGAGCAGGCAACTATTCTAACAGCTTCAGCATGCTGGATGTATAAGTCTTGCGGTGATGAGGGGGGAATGTATGATCATGTTATGAATATTCTTCGACTCTTAAGTTTAATAATAACAGCTATAAACTCGATATTAGGTAATGAATCAAATATAAAAAGTTCAGATGAAATAGTACTAGAAACAGCTATGAGGACACCACCACTATAAGAGCCACGATCACGACGATAAATACAATATTTATTACAAAGTATTTCAGTATTTAAAAATGAACAATCAAGCCAAGTTTCAGTAAATGCCAAGATATGATAATTGCAGTCAAAACTTTCCAAATATAAATTTGACAGTTTTGTTCTTAAGCCGCGAACATTTTGGTAGAGTAATGATATTGAGTCAGTTGATATAAAATGTAGCTTTTTGAAGCATTTTGTTCTTGATGGGGAAGTACACCAATTTTATTAGACATAATTTTTTCTTTATATATATACTCGCGAACTAAAGTATTATCAGGCCAAAAGTTAGAGTCGACAATAACATTGAAATCAACATGTGAGGTGGATATTTTAAACGATGAAATGGACCTAGGTGTAGAAAATGAAAATTTTTGTATGCGAATATCAATATTTCGACCAAATTTAGATCTAATATAATAATCAACATCCTCTGCCCTTGTATCACATGTCAACCTTGAAACAAATACAGTTTTCCGTGGTGGGATAGCTTGTAGCGGTTTATGAATAATTTGGTTATTTAATATCCCGTCATTTGGTTTAGTAGTATATATAGAGGAAGTTGTGGTAGAAGACTCCTTATTTATTTTACCTGATGGAGAATTTAACTGGACGACATTTGATGGTGAAGATGTAGAACGACCAGCACTAAGCGCAATCGAATTAGCAGGAGTAGGAATGGATTATTTGAAGACTGAATAATGGGTAAATTATTTAATGATGTTGATGAAGCAGGACAACCAGGACTAGCAACTGAATTTGCAGAAGTAGGGACAGATACAATGTTTAAAGAGGGAGTTTCGGGTAACTTATTTGCTCTTTTCCTCTTTTTAGGAGAATTGTTACAATCTAAATTAATAAATTTTTCCAAGCCTTGGAAATTATTAAATAAATCCACAAATTTCGCCAGTTTAGATTGTACAGACAAAAACTCCTTATGTAGTTGATCAAATTCACTCTTTTGGCTTTTAAAAAATTTATAAAATTCAATATTGATTTTTTTGCAATTAAAACAAGTATAAAGGCGGATTCACCCATGAGTTTCTGAAACATTTTTGGTTCGGACCAATTTTTTATATGTAGTTTGACGTTTCTCACAGAGAGCGAGAGAACTGATTTGGTGCGAAATACTCTCAGCTTGATTTAAATTAATTTTAAATTTGGTCCGAACCACACTGAAAAAGGTGGCCATATCATACAAAATTTATACAAGAGTCATGCCATATTGCTTGGCATTTGTATTAAAAAATTAGTATGGTAAAGTGAATAACGTAAAGAAAAAGCAAATAAGAAGTAAACATATTAGAAATAAAGAAATAGGTATTGGTGGAAAAAATAAATTGTTAAATTAATTATTTTATACAAGGTAGTAGTTTTCAATAAATTTACTGTATAACTGTTATAGGCTTTTTACACTTTCTCACATCTTAGAGGAACGCGTGGAAAATGTTAAAAATTGAAAAAAAACTTGTTTACATTGCAACATCTTTCATCTTTCATCTGTAATATTTTTTCTACTTGAATAAGCAAACAAATTTGAAGAAATAAAAATTAAATAAAATGGAATTTAAAAATTTTGCAGTAATTGCTCTTCAAAATCAAAGACAATTGTTACTACAATTTGCAGAATTAGTGAACGACATGTTCGAGGACGAAGACGATGAAATATTTCTTTTTGCCCAACGTATTGTAAACCCATGATGCTCATTGTATATTTTTGTGTGTTTTCTTGTGTATATTTTTTTGACGCATGTGTTTTTTTTTTTAGCGATGGTAGTACATTTTTTAGTGATGACACAAAAATTATCGAAAGATGTTGAATGAAACAAAATGAGATAGGAACATCTTTTAAAAATGTTGAACATTCAGCCCCGTATATTTCTTATAACAAGATGTTAACATCTTTGTATAAATTGATGAAAGATGTGACCAAGTGTAAAAAGCCTATTACAAATGATTTTTATCCACTTCATCCATCACAAAACAAAATCTTTTTATTCTTGCGAAATAATTCACCACAAACTCTATTAATTCTTTCTTTACTTTAGTCATAAATTCGAATATTATTAGCTATTTATTTGCTTAATTTGACACAAATATAATTAATTTTCTATTTCGTTATGCACATTTGTATTTATGTTATTTTCAATTGAATATGGCAGCACTGATTTTACGAACAAAATTTCTGAAATGGGTGAATCGTGGTTCAGAAAACTCAGTAAACAAAAAATTCGTTTGCACAAAAAAATTTTCAGAAACTTATGGGTGAATCCGCCTTAAGTGTTTCTGTATCTTTTTTTTGTGAAAGCTGAACCGAATGAACTGTCAAAATAAACCACATATTAAAACGGTGTGAAAAGTATTTTGCAAAAAAAAAAAAACAATTTTTGTTTATATAGTATTGTGCGGCTTTTTTTTTATTAAAAATAATATTGTATAACTTTTTTTAACAAAAATAATATTGTATGTCTGATTTTTTATAAAAACAACGAGTAATTTTTTGTGGCTTTTTTATTCAAAAAAGAAAAAAAAAAATACATAAATCGACGGAAAAGGCAATAATAAGGGGTATAAATGTTTTTTTTTTATCCCTTTGGACATATTTTTGTATGTGGACTTATTTTATTTAAAAGATCCAGAGCTATTTCCCTGCTTATCTGCGATAGTATACCTTAGTTGGCGACGATCAACTCGCAACATATTACGCCGGTTATTTATTCCAGCAATAATTATTACAACACTATGCATTTTTGTTAATTTGAACTTTTAAATTTGATTTCTTTTAAGTTAAATTTTTTTTTATTAAGTTTTGTTTAGAGCAAATCTATCTATTTTTTCTTTTTGTAGTTTTGCTTTTTTCTTTATATAAATATTTTTTTTTTTTACATTTTTCACAATTAATATTATTTTTTTGATGTTTTGCTTTCGTTGGACACATTAAAACTGGAAATATTTCAGTTGGAAAAGAATTTGTTCTGATTGTTTTGGCATGCAGATACAGAAACACTTTTTTAACGACGATTCGAAAAACGATGGGAAAAAAAGCACTTTCGCAATTGCACTTTGTCATAGACTTGCACATTATTATGGATTTTTTTTTTATAATTTGTTTAGTAAACTTAAGTTAGAAGTATATAACTTGCGATGCGTTAATTGTTTGTTTCACATGTCTGTCAACAAAAAGTTAAAACATTGAAATTTCATAAAGCAAGTTACTCGGAAAATTGGCAACGTATCTCATGTATAGAAGTTGGGTAAATTTTAACTTTTAGGTGCGTTGACATGTGAGAAATTTCTCGAGTCGAGTAATACAGAAACGAGGCACTGGGCTGTCACTTAGCATACTCTACCTACATTTTGTTGTTGTTTGACGAGGTTTGGTACCTTTGCAAAAATTGCAAAGACGTTTCCAACGAAGACTGACTACATCTATTTATTTTTTTACATGCAAACCTAAAAGTACTTAATTTTCACATCTAAATTATTCATTTTATTATTTTTATTTGTAAATCCAAATGGAAGTAATGTAAATGTAATTTTTAATTTTTTTAAAATAAGCGTGATTGAAGTAGCCGTAGGAAACTAATAAAAACTGAGTAAGTCTGTAAATAATAATTATAAATTAATATACATACTTACATATATGTATGTATGTATAAACTTAGGACAGTTGTCGTTAATTGTAGATAAAATGGGAAGGGTTGACATGCCTACCTTAAATAGTTCATATAACTAGGACCTATGGCACGTTTACCACAAAAAGCAGTCGACGTTGTCTAGTGTAATGATGTGGGCAATACAGTATTCCACAGATAACTGCCTCGACAAAAATGTCAACATTTTTGGGCAATTATGCGTGGAAGTCATTTAAACGAATACGGTTAATAGCCTCTTTAAGGTAATTTAACAAATACTCTTAATTGCCTGTATACACAACCCTTCAATACATATGAAAAGCAAGTATCTTTATACTTATACATAAACTTGGTAGACTTTAATTGTAAGGTTATACCAAAAAAGTAGTTTGAAAGTAAATTAAACGGACATTTTATGCCTATTTATAACATAGTTGAGTTAAGTTGCAGTTTTTAGAAAATAATTATTTTGGGTAATTAAACGAGGGAATTTTAAGTGAAATTTCTCTTTGGCGAATATATATTTGAGGTAATTCAGCGAATAACGCAGTTAAGCGAAAGTTAATTAATCATGGAATTTTATTAGAAAATGGTTAGAAAAAAAATGGGGATTTAGGAATTAAGGTAAATAAGCGTGAAAGGCAATTAAGAGTGGGGCAATGATCCGGGGAATACTGTATAAAAATTGCCTAATATTGTATGTACCGGCGTTAATAAAGCCACGGGTACTAAAAATGGTTTCTAAAGCTGGCAGTTTTATATGCGAAAAATAAGAGTCTAATGCCGATTTAGAGGCTGAGATTTTCTCTTTTAATCTCTACAATACTGGAATAACAATATGTTTCCAGTACGAATAAATAATAGAGTAGTAACACATTTTGTTCACTAATAATAATAAATTTAGTTTTATAATATTAACTTAATTAACTTTGAAATAATCTTATTTCGAAGATTATAAATTTTGTTCATGAAGAACAATAGCTGGCGAAGTAAAAACAGCAACAACAATTAAAATAAGCAGACACTCAACAATCTACACACAATTTCAATTTCACTTGTCCGGTAAAATACTGGACAAAGCTTAGTTGGCCTTGAAGGTAGAAAGCAGAATGCATTTATTCACAAAAATGTATCTCCTTATATATTAAATTTTAGCATAGTTGCATAAAAAAGGATTAATGTTTTTACAGAGTTGTACTTAAAGTTATAATATAATTGGCAGAGTTGAATTTACAAAATTCCGTTAAATTCAGAAATATATTCAAATAATAAAAATAAAATAAAAGTTAAATTCAAAGTGATAAAAATAATAAAAATGTATACAAAATAAGAATATCAAATATTGGGCTGCTTCAACTTTCAATAATAATTACTTCTATTAATACTCGTACACTACACTAGTATTTACTGTGTTGGCTTACTAGACATGAGCTCCGTGTTCAAACCCCACCTCTGACATCTTAAAAAAAAGATATATGAAAAAAATATGTCTTTTGGCTACTACGTCTTAGGAGTCTTCTGGCAAAAGCTCTAAGAGCTTCTCAAGTATGTTGTTCGGAGACGACATTAATCTGTAGGTTCCGGTACTCGTGGAAAAAAATTGGCACACACAACATGGCTTCTGCGTGAGCTAGACCGTAACACTGAAACGGAGTTGTAATGGCCAATTATGACTTTTTGGTTAAAGTTCGGTAAATAGAGAGTAAGCAATAATTTCTGTCAATAAGAGACAAATTTACCCAAAAGTACGGGAACGCAAAAAAGCAAATTTTTACCTATTCACATAAAAATATGAAAAAAACCAAACTTTATGACACACACACACATATTAAACATGTATCTTTCGCAAAAAATAAACGACAATAGTTCGAATTATATATGTTAACTAAGGCAAAGATAAACTTTTTTATATAAATATTGAATTAAATTATACTATAAGCCTTTCACTGCATGTTTATAAATATGTTTTAATTCAACTTTTGAAATATTTTTTAGTTTTCTGAACTTTTCATATTTCTATTATTTTTTAAACAGCTGATTATTTGTTTACTTGTACAATCTAGCCCGAAGAAAAAGTACGGGCTATTTCGTGCATGAAGAAGAAGAATGTTACTCTCTCAAAACTTCTCTCATTTACCCAAACTTTATGTACGGGAATCCCAATTTTACCAAAAAGCGTATTTTAGATTTTTTGTCAGTTACAGCGTTCTTTAATTCTTGCGACGATATCATAAATTTCACAATTTGTTTAAAAACCCGTACTTTTACCATTCTTTAATGAACCCTGACTAAATGTCACTTCTGATTATAATGCCCATGCTACCAATGAAAAGCTTTTTGGTACGGGAACGCTTTTTGGTAAAATTGGGATCCCGCGGGCGCCCAATGTAGAGTAAAGAAACAGACTTTTTAAAGTCTGTAATCTGTTTTCGTCTATTTGTCTCCGAAACTGGACGAGAAATCCGAAAACGGATTGCAGACCTGAAAAATTTGGAGTCGAAAATTCGATACTGGTATTCTTCTGAGAATTAACATCCGTTAAGGATGAACTGAACTAGTTTTCGACCCAGCTACGAAAGGTCTCATCAGAGTTTTTTGCGTTATACATATTCATATTTTTATATTTTTATTTAAATTAATTTAAATTATCTATTTCCATTGGAAATAGATTATGTGAATTATATTTTGGAAAATTTACAAAATTTATTTTCAAATGACAAGTCATTAAGCAAAACACTGAAAAACTGTCTACGGAAACCTGTACTATAAATTACTAAAAATTAAATTCCACGCCCAGACATACATACATACATCTGTACAATTTTGTCTTTATAATCACGAGGTTCTCCAGATTTTAATTTAAGGAAGATATTATAATGTTAGTTAAAATATGAACAGTGAGAGGCGTTAAAGTCTTTCTTCAACTGGAAAATTTGGCAATGAAGTCAAGGTTATTTCTACAGAAATTAAATAGTGAAATAGACACACATGCATAGACACGTATGTATTATACATACAGATTTATATTAAATGATAAAGAAGTAAAATCTTTATCAAAAATAAAAAAGGAATTGTTTCAAAATGTGCTGTAATAAGGAAGGTACGGATATCTCTCCCTATGCCTTCTGAAAAGTATATTTTTTTTGTACTTTTTTTTTTGTAAATGTTGGGCCATAGTACCCAGAAAAAATCATGCATTGCCTTTAATTTTTCAGAGAGCCATAATATATTTATCAAAAACTGATGCAAGCAGAGCTTTATTAAATTTTAATAAATATGCAGGAAACACCGGGATATAGAATTAATACGGGATTGGGATAATAGTGCGTAAGTTTGAGAAAAAATCTATTTACTATGATAAATAAAATATGTACAACTGCAAAATAATCCAATGAACACATACATATACTCATATTAATCAGCGTTACTTAAAATAAATTTCCTTCTTTCCTTCCAGAATACTACTTGTAGCTTTGGCGAACAACATAAAAGATCTAAAAATACTTGACTATAAAACTCGGGCTAATAAAATATTTCTACTCATGTTTTATTTAATACGGAGAGATCTGACTTTTGTTAAGAACTGGCATGGAAAAAATGCACAAACAACATAATGAGTTTAAGCAGAATGATAAAGAAAATGTAGAAACAATTTTTCTATCAACTTCTATAGTAAAACCTACAACTGAAGTAATAGCGGAATCACCAGCAAACATTAATATCGATAGCGAAAGAACTTTACCAGAAAGTCAAGAGAGTGTAAAAAAGATAAGGAATTCAAAACAAAACTGCGAAGCATCAAATAAAGAAATATATACGGGAACAACAACAAGTTGTACATCTTCAACAGACTCTGGAGTAAATGTAAGTGATAACGATGACATACCGTCATTACCCCCACCAACGTCCCGATCAAGAGTAAAAGCAATACCAGTAAACCAGTTCAACAAACAATTCCACAACAATACAGACCCTGATAAAAATGTAAACAAGCAAAGCAATAACAACTGTATTCATAATACGAATATTATTGTTGACAATCAAGGTTGTGATGGTGACGAAAATAATTCTACGAATTTTAATAAAGAATTGAAAAGTCGAATGCAGCAACAAAAATTAGCGCAACATTTACAAACAGTGGATAATTACAGTTATGACGCACATGAACGATATCAAGCAAATCAAAATTATATTGAGGGTGAAAATGCCAAAAAAGTTACTCAACAACGAAATTTAATAACTGCAGCAACAACAAACAATGAAAATCAGTCATTACAACACAATGGATACATTAACCAACAAAATATATCAATTTCGACACCTCCGTCTCCATCAGTGTCATCGTCATTTTCAGCGTCGTCTGCAAATATTTCTGAAATCCATCCGTCCAACTGCAAAAGTTCTCCTGTGGTCTCAATACGCAGTATCTGTTCGTCGACTATCATAACCTCGGACTCTGATTCCGATATCAATGATGATATTGAAGGGGTGCATGAAAATTATGTGATAAAAAAACTTGGCACTCAGGTGACCTTTCCACCCAAACATCCCGAGATACCAAATATTAATAGTGGCCATAAATTGCTTAACCAGAAAGTGCAAACAGTCGGTGATATACAGCAACCTTCTCCACTTGCAGCATTAGCTGCAATTGGAGATACTTTCGGGCAGGCTCAAGCCCTCGGTGCAGTACCATCGGCTGCTCAACGTCCTCAAATAGGTAGCATAGCTCTGAGTAATTCAAGTGATGTTACTTTTGGAGACAAACATTTTTACGAGGGTCCTGTAACAATTCAGCAGTTTCTCATCGACAGTCGTGACAAGTGGAAAGAAAACGGAAAAGATAATCCCACGTTTGTAAATGACAATTCTGAAACTCCTAATAATGGTGAGTACAATTTATTTCCATTTCAAATTTTTAGTACAAGAAACTTACATTTTGTTTCCAGAAGACGATTGTTTTCAGATGATTTTTTTTAAATGAAAAACAGTGTAAAACGAATCGTCTGAGAGCGATCGTTTTCTGGGAACAGTATTTTAATGTATGTACCTTAACGTAGAGTTTACTCTGGACACTACTACACTCATTACACTAACAATAAATTCATAGTGCACTTTAATAAAGCGTGCCAATATTCACAGAGTAACAAAAATGTTCACAGAAACATATTTATTATTTTCCTTATACACTGCCGATCACTTGAATAGGTTTAATAATTTTTGCTCTTATATTTTAATTTTTCTTCATATAAACTTTAGGAGAATTATTTTTTTTTTCACTTCAATTAAGAGATATTATGAATGATCATATTTTAGGAAGAAAAGAATAACGGTACAATAAATAAAAATTTGTTATTTTTTGATTTTACTCCAAAATGCTGCGAAAACAGGTGTAGATTTTGGGTCACTTGAATAGTTCAATAGGAATAAAATTAGTTTGCTTTTGACCATCGACAGTATAATTAAAATTTTAAATATTTGTGAGTTACTGCAATAATATTTTATATATTTTACGTAAAATGGGGCGCAGCAAGGGATTAACTGAAGAAGGAAGAGGTAAAATTAAAGCATTCAATGAAACTGGCTTAAGCCATAGGAATATCGACAAAAAAATTGATCGCAGCCAGAATGTTGTAAGTAATTTTTTAAGAAATCTGTCCGATTAGTATAAAAACATGAAAGGGCTGACGAAAAAAGCCACAACAGAAGCGGACAGAAGAGTTATTGTAAGAGCTGCCTCAAATTCGAGCGATTTTGCTGCAAAAATTAGACAAAAATTTGGTATCACAGCTATCATAGGCACTGTAAGATGTGTTATTCGACGTTCTAAACATTTACAGCCAGGCCCACGATATCGAATCGTGTAGTTTTAAGCGACAAACAGCTGATTTGCGGCACACTAATTTTTGTGAAGCCAAAAATAAATGCGATTGGTAACACAAAATTTTTTTACACACATATACACAAATAAACAAAATCGGAATAAGTTTGTTTACTACATTTCTGTCAAGTTAAACTAGCACACGGTTGCATTTTTTACTGTACAATTTAAGCATTTCAGCGCTTTTTTCGTGTATATTCGCTATTATTTTTTGATATGTTGATATGGCAGCTTTGTTCTTTATTTGAATTACGTTGGTAACGTAAAGCAAAGCGAACGATAAAGTGACAATTAGTGGGCCGCAGTTTAGATTCACACTGAGTGACTGAGTTTCTTTCGCTTAAGTTTTCTTTCGATATCGTGGGCCTGGCTGTAAATTTGATTTTCTTTGTAATATTCTTGCTGAAAATTTGTATAATAAATGTAGGGTTGCCAAATATTGAATTGAAAAAAGTACATTGAGGGAAAAAAACGTACATTTTAGTAAAAAAATACATTGGATTTTTATTGAAAACTTTTTTTAAAATTCATTAGCAAAAATAAAATGGCAAATAATAAGATCGTAATTATTGTTTACAACAAGGTAATAGCCCAAAATTATTCGGATATTTTATTTTTAAATTCTAGTCTATACTATTAAACTTTTCAAATGTAAAACAATATGGTATAAATTTAAAAATAAATTTTATGCCCTTATTCATAAAAAATATTTAAGGTTTATTGAGGATTTATTTGACAAGTATTGCATAAAAATATGTATTGTATATTTTATATATTCATTCATGTATTTGTAAAAACTTTTACAAATACATACTTACTAGTTTTTTTGAACTTGGTTTACAATGCCATTTTTGCCAATGTAAGAAAATTATAAAACTTGGCAGAAGTGTGTTAAAATTAGTTTCAAATATCAATTCACATTACAAACTTTCTATTAAAAGTTTGTTTGTTCATTTCCTCCTTCCATTTGAATGCGGTATAGCCAATATAAACATACAAATTCTTTTCAAAATTTTGAAACAATCTATTATTTAACAATTCTATACATTTTCTTTTAATACTTTTTCAGTAAATAATTTTAATTAAATGAGAGTTGGGCTTATTGCATTGAATTTATAATGCATTACCGTTTCCACTACCCCTAAAGGCGGGCTTGGACGGTAATACATACATGTCAAATTTTTGTGTAGAAGAGAATGAATAGTATCATGTAAACTTTATATGTAATAAGAACGTACGACATTGACAGAAAATACGGATGAAAATTTGACAGTAGTAAGGCTCGCTTTGTTTTTTCTTTTAGTTTAAAAAAACAATCAATTTTATGAGATCAGAGATGCACTTTTATATTAAGGGTACTCACGATTGAATCTGTGCAAACTAAACTAAGCAAATTTGCTGTGCAAATGGCTATAGATCGTGAGCGTCCTTTTATAATTAATTGTATTTTTTGAAGTATTTGTTTGACTTAGTGCTGCCGGATTTATAGACTCAAAAACATCTGGCATCTTCCTCTAAAAATGCCAAAAACAACGCTTATTCTTTGAAAAGAAAAATAAGTTTATTACAAATAAAAATGCCTAAATGCTGCGAAAAGGAAAAAAATTATTATTTTTTTAATAAATAAAGGCAATAACTAAAAAAGAAAGCACGTGTTTTGTATGTATGAAGTAATATCATTTTTTGGTTTCAGTTGTTATCTTCACATTCGTAAATACATGGCTGTAAAAATGTTAAAAGTTTTTGAGCAAAAATACACAGCCAATTTACTTAAGGTTTTTTCAGTGCAATTAATGCAAATTTCAATTGCGTATATTTTGTTGTTGCAGAGAAAAAATTTTATGTATTTTTACACACTTTGCATCGTTTGCACAGTTTGCAAGGCCATTCGTGAGTACCCTTATTATTTTTTATTTATGTTTAATTAGTTCACAATGTATTTAAAGTTTGTGTGGACGTATATGTGCTTTTTATTCTTTCACTTGACTTTGATTTGATTTTTAAGCAACCGTGTAAACGTAAAAAAATCTGCCGTAAGACTTTTATTTTTAAAATACGGATGGAATGTCATAATATTCTTTCTATGATTTTACGAACGTAACCCCCATTCTACACGCGTCATAAACTTGGAAATAATTATGTTTTCAATTGTCAAATTCTATTTCCAACATCAAATTTTCAAGTGTAGACCGCAAAACTATGTATTTGCACATGTATGTTAACATAGTTGTTCGCACATTTTGCAAAGAAATAATGTTAAACATAAGCTGTCAAATTAGACTTTTAAATTTGATTTTTGCTTAAAAAATAATTTTTCTCGTTTGTTACTACGCTAAATTAATTAAAAAGAGAGTATTAACTGTTCTATGAAAAAAATAATAAATAGTGTGTTTTTTAGACATTTTATTTATTCATTTTTATTACAATACGTGTTCCCCACCTAAAAAAATAAACATGAACATTAACAATATTTTACTGTTGCTCTGCCGACGCTGGTTCTTATGTTATACTATGTTCAGGTATACACCTTTATTGCGTAAATCGCAATAAACGCCATTATTGAGCTCAATATTCCATACAAAATCTCAATTATTTATTGCGTAATAATACGAATATTTTTATAATATTGTGTAAAATTTAAAATGCAACACTGTACATTACCAATAAAAACGAACAAATTTCGTTGATGGTTGGCAACTCTAATGTAAATAAGACAAATAAAAGATGGCTAGTCAGGTGGAAGGTAAGTTTATTTTTATGAAATTTCTAATTTGATAAAAAATAATGATGTATTTATGTTTTAAATAGGTAAAAACAAAAAGAAAAATAGAATGGGGTGGAGTGCTGCCAGTGAGGCAGCTTTACTTGATTTGTGGCCAAGCAAAAAATTATATATTGTTGTTATTTGTCAGCTGATTGTCATATGATGATTATTGAGAAAGCTAAATTGCGTATACCTGAACACTTAAAATAATGTTGTCAATTAACTAAATATTGAGTCAATAAAAATTTATACCTGAACATAGTATTAGGACATAATTATTATACGTGTAGAAGAGGTAAAGTAAATTCAGACGGAAATAATTAACCACTAAATTAAACCATTTTAGTGGTAGTGGAAATTTAGTGCATTAAATTAGAGGCGATAATGCAATAATTTTCCACTACCACTAAATTTAGTTGAAAATTAAATCTATTGCAATAACCCCAATTCTAAAATAAATAAATTCATCAAACAGTAGATCCATGTCAATGTTATTGACAAAATATTATTCAATAACTTCTGTAGAATTACGAAATAAAATTTTTGAATTGAGACTTAAAACATAGACCTTTTTAAAATTATACTACTTTGGTGGCAATTGTACTTTAATATTATCAGCCAGGCCCACGATATCGAATCGTGTAGTTTTAAGCGACAACCAGCTGATTTGCGGCACACTAATTTTTGTGTCGCCAAAAATAAATGCGATTGGTAACACAAAATTTTTTTACACACATATACATAAATAAACAAAATCGGAATAAGTTTGTTTACTACATTTCTGTCAAGTTAATCTAGCACACGGTTGCATTTTTTAATGTACAATTTAAGCATTTCAGCGCTTTTTTCGTGTATATTCGCGATTATTTTTTGATATGGCAGCTTTGTTGTTTATTTGCTTTACGTCGGTAACGTAAAGCAAATCGAACGATAAAGTGACAATTAGTGGGCCGCAGTTTAGATTCACAGTGAGTGACTGAGTTTCGTTCGCTTAAGTTTTCTTTCGATATCGTGGGCCTGGCTGTATATATGTGTTCAGAACAAAAAAGAAATACAAAAGATTAAAAAAAGTACATTAGCGTACTTTTTTAGGTGTTATGCAGAAATAAGTACATTGAACAAAACAAAATTACCCTTACTGCTTAAAAAAGGACGTTTGGCAAGCCTAAATAAACAAGCTGTTTGCAAATGTCCCGTAAAAACGTAGAGAATTTCTATTTTCTACAGATTAATACGTGCCGTTACCTTACATTTTTTATTCGGTAAGCGCTGCCATTACTTTGCATGTAAAATAAATGATCAGCTGACTCGTCAACGTTAAGATACGCTACGTTACGTGTGGCTAATTCTACCTTTAGTCGTTAATAGTTACTTTTTTACACGTATTTTGTTTTTGTATATTTATCGCACTGCCGGATTAATATTTAGCACATTAACGACACGGCATCCCTGATAAAATAGTTGTTAGTTGGTAACTCACAAACAGATGTTGCAGTTTCTAAATAGTAAAAGAACTTGGGCGTTTCTCCCAACAAGGGGCAAACTATTTAAGTAACAAAAATTCAAGGTAAAAAATACTAATAACTTAAGCTCATTAATAAACCCATCTGGATCAGTGATTATATGTGGGAATTCTGAAACTAGAGTATTCCACGGATAATTGCCTCGACAAAAATGTCGAAATTTTTGGGCAATTATGCGTGGAAGTTATTTAAACGAATACGGTTAATTGCCTTTTTGAGGCAAATAAGCAAATACGCTTAATTGCCTATATATACAGTGCCATCAATACATGTAAAACGCAAGTAACTTTATACTTATACATAAACTTGGTAGACTTCAATTGTAAGGTTGTATCAAAAAAGTAGTTTGAAAGTAAATTTAATGGAAATTTTAAACCTATATAAACATAGTTGACTTAAGCTGCACTTTTTAGAAAATAATTATTTTGGGCAATTAAATGAGGGAATTTTAAGGGAAATTTCTTTTTGGGGAAAATATATTTGAGGTAATTAAGCAAATAACGCAATTAAGCGAAAGTTAATTAACCGTGGAATTTTATTAGAAAATGGTAAGAAAAGATATGGGGATTTAGAAATTGAAGTAAATAAGCAAGAAAGGCAATTAAGCGAGGGACAATTATCCGGGGAATACTGTATTTCGAAATAGTTTATGTCTTTATTTGTCTTTAAAAATGTTGGATCCAAATATCGCACTGCATTAGGTTTTTTATCACATACTATATACATATCTATTCTCGATAGTATTTCGCCACACAGTTTTTGGTAAAATTTTAATAAATTAGTTTTAATATCAATTATGCAGTGTTCTGCGAGTCCTTCAGCACATATTTCACATTCTACTTCATGCCCAATATAAATGTTAATTACATCTTTAACGCATAAAGAATTTTTGTAATCGATATTTTTAAATTTTGCTGTATTTAAGTGCTCCCTTTTTAAAAAAATTTTAAATAATTCGAATAAAATATTTTTCGTAGAGGAAACAAGATATATGATTTGTGAAGACTCGCTTTGAAAAGTCTTGATAAATTTGTACATAATTTTAAGTACATATACCAAAAACTTTAAATAAATTTTATTAACGGGGGATAAACCTCCTTGAATAATACGTATTTTTTCCAGGTTTGCGGGAGATTTTTCTTCAAATTGCGCCTGAAAAAAAAAATGTTGTAAAACTGTCCATTTGTCTAACGTCCTTGTTGCAACGGATTCAAATGATAACCACCTAGTATTGCTAAATCGTAGCAGTTTATGTTCGGCTACATCAAAAATAGTTTGAAGCTCTTTAAATTCGAGCTGCTTTTTCGAACTTCTATAGTATTTAAAAACATTTCTCAATAATTGCTCAATCTCACCTTGAACACATGACAAGGACGAGCTGTTCATCAAATTAATGGAATGACAAACGCAGCCGATGTGAAATATATGCGGAACTTTCTGCTTTAATAGAGCAGCAACACCCTTACTTTTTCCTACCATATCTGAGGCATTATCTGAAGCAAAGCCGATAAAATTATTCAGTGGTATTTCATTTTATTCTAATGCTGATAAAACTGACTAGCAAATAGTCTCGCCACAACCGTTATTTGGTTGTAAAAGTCGAAAAAAATTATCGAATTAGCAGCATAAATAACGCTGCTAAGTGAATTCGCCTACCTGAATAAAAGTGCTCTTACGCAAAAGTTTTTTCTCTTTGCAAAAATGGATTTATATATGCAGCATCTTTTAATAATCAATAACTTCAGAGTCATATGTAAAGAATAGGTAAACAAAAAAAGTTAAAACAAAAACAATTTATTTAAAAATACAAGAGGTATATAAGTAATTTAAATTCAAATTTCATTAAAAGCAAAAAAAAAAACAAGAAACAAAAGTCAACAACTAATAAGTACTACATATTAACCAAATAATATGTGCTTTTGAAAAATATTTAGTAATACTTGTTTGCTTTAAAGCACGTACTGATTGCTTAAGAATTGCATTTTCTATTTCATCCAAAGTGCCATCAATATTATTTAAAGAGCAATCTTTTTGTAGCACATCTAAAACGGTTAAAGCCTCCATCATCGTCAAAACATTTTTCTATTGTTCCTCTGTTTGGTTGTTTCGTACAGCATCAATCAATAATATCTACGTCATTTAAACTTCCATAGCATTCGAAACTGTCATCACATCTTATATAGCTTTCATAGTTAGAAAATAATTCAAAAAATTCGTTACTCTCTACTATTTCTACCTCAGAACTTGACGCCTCATAGAATTTGGCCCAGAAATTATCAAAAAGAGGTATCACTTTAGTTTCTGTTATTCATTTTTACATAAATACTCGTACATGTGTATATTTATAATTACCTTTTTAAGACAATTAGATATTGTTTCAGGCTGGTTGGTAAGACCAAGCTCTTTTTATAAAATACAGGGTATCCAAAAGCGAAATTGACTTATACAGTGCGAGCTCGATTTTCGCAACCCCCGATTAACGCAACACCCCGATTAGCGCAACAGGCAAATTTTTTACATTACAGTCTTTATAAGTGCAACGATTTTCAAAAATTAGTCTCAACAAGTGCAACACTATTTTTTTAATATATTTACAATGATTTCTGTTTGTATTTCTTGTTCAGAAACGTAGTTTTATAAAAGTAATAATATTTAATCAAAGAATCCCATTTCAAGAGCATTTCTCCCACGTTAGTGCTGTCGCAAACACGTTTTAAAACCCAAATACAAACGCATCAGTTTTCTGTTTTGCACTTTTTAAATCAAAAAATTGCTCGCTACGCCAATGTTTCAGCAAGAAGATTGTTTTTTAACATTTAATAATTAATTTCTTTCCTTTTATTAAAAATGGAGTATTTTCAGGTACAATAAAAAGTGGTCGATAATTGCAAATTTTTCGGTAATTGCAACAGGCCAGATTTTTTCAAGTTGCGAAAATCGAGCTCGCACTGTATTTATATTTTTATATATTTATAATTTATTTATATATTTATAATTCAGTGAATTGAGTTGCCACATAAACAAAGTTAATTTTTTGCCTTTTTTTTTGTTCTTAAAAATAGCGATTGCCATAATAATTTTTTTTTGCGTTTATGAGGCACTTAAGAATAATATTTTATATTAAAAATAAATATTGCTGACAAAAAATCGAATGCTCTTATTCAAAATATGCACTTAAGCAAAACGCACGTAAACGATTTTTTTTCATACAACATTAAGCCATCATACACAATACTTTGTATTTTGTGCAGTTAGGCAAAAAATGCAGCTAAGCGAAATGCAGCTAAACGAAAAATACTGTATCTGTAGTTTCGGCAATAATAAGGCTGAACCTTTCTTCTTTTATTTTTTGCACCATTTTAAGCAACCCTTCTTTACCCAAGAACTTCACAATTTCCTTTGATTTTGTGCGAGAACAAGTTACCTAATGAAAAGGACAATAGATTCATTATTAACTTATCTATGCCAGTGGTCTTCACAAAGAGAGTCACACAAAAATACACTGAGAGATGAGATTGGTTTCTTCATTTGTGTTGTTTTTAACAACTTGAATGAAATTAGTGAAAATTTTCGTTTTAAAAACCTTTAATTTAAAAATTTAAACTATTTTATTAAAATTATGAATTTAATAAATACATACAATACATTTAATTTTAAACTAATATAATAAGAATTAACGATACGGGTAGTTTTGGTATATTTTAAGAAGCTGTTTGCCAGAATTTTTGTGGAATTAAGCAACCCTGGTTGTAATATTCACGAAGAGAGTAAGAAAAACTAAAAAAAATATCCGAACAATTTCGTTACCTGAGTAATACTGGTGAAGACCACTAATCTATGCTCAAATTATTCTTTTTATTTTATATCTTATAGCGTTTTCTTTTCCACCAAAAACTCTTGCCGTTTTTACTTTTTTCCTTCACACCTTGTCAAAATATCGCCTTTTTAAATTATCCTATCAAAAAAATATATGTATGTATATAACATATTACACATATTTATTTAAAAACGTCATTATTAATATTAGTTTGATTTGAAATAAAGTAAATTTGGGTCTGTATTAGTGGCTAAAAGCCTAATGCCCTTACTTTTTTTGTTTAAAAGTATGAAATCCTTAATAACTTTAAGGAAGGGCGACTAACAATACAAAAGTTAATAAAAGCTTTAATTCTTGAGTGAAAAAACGTTCACTCAAAAAATAACTTGTGTTATTTCTTTAATATTTTAATAGATTTTTAATACCCCTTACCGACTTTGCTATAATAGAATCAGGATACATTTTGGCATTAAATTTTGCTAATTTGTTCATAGACCTAAATGAATGATTACACATTTGAAATCTTCTTTGGAATATATTTTTCAATATTCATTTTCAAATTTTCGTTAGCGGCTTCTAATTTTTTTAAATGTTTGGCTGTTCTTGCATGACGATCAATATGATTTTTTTGGCAAACTAGCTGCTGTTTGCAAGCAATACAAAACGGTTTTTTGGCTTCTAAATCATATTTAAGCCATTTGTGTTTTGTTTCCCATTCTTTTGAATACTTCCGTATAAATTTCCTTTCGGGTTTCTTTTTTTTTCTTGTGTTCCGTTGAATCAGTGTCAGTAGAGCAAGACCCACTTTCCTCGCCTGTAAAGACATTCTTCTCCAAATCTAACTCTTGGTCAATATTTTGTTTTTCCTGTCGATTTTTTTTGGGTTTAATTAAATACCTATAAAATAGGTTTTTCCTCATTTAATTATTGTACATAAATTTTATTAAGTAAACCAAAAAGACCGTAAGACACAAATACACTTAGTCGCAAAACTCTACATACGATGTTAAGTATTAATTAATCCAGAGACTAGTGAATGCTTTTCTAAAGGCTTAAGAGGCGCTGAATCTGAATATGACATAAAATTAAAGTTTGAAAAAAACCCGTGTTTTCGCTATATCCATAGTATTTTCTCTACGAATCCAAAAATTTAAATATGGCTTCTTTAATGTCTAAATGGTTTAAAATAGTTTTTAATGCAAAAGACGAATATACAAGCGATTAATAATTTTACAACTTTCAAAATGCAATACAAAACGTGGTATGTACATATGTACATAAACTTTTACTGCCACAAAAAATATTGTAGTTTAATATTTTTTATCAATTAATATTATTTAATATAATAAATTTTGTCATTTTCATATAATTTAATTACCTTTGTATATTGTCAAATAAAAAAAAAACAAAAATTACTTATTTTCTATTAAAAACACATACATACATACATAACTGGCCTTTACAACCCTGTGTTTGGATTACGGCCTGGCTTCCCGCAGTACTCATGTTGTGTGTGTAAATTTTTATCCATGAGTACCGGGACCTACATTTTAATGTCTACTCCGAACGACATACATATTTTAAATTGCATGTAGAGTTTTGTGGCTGAGTTTATATGATTTAAATAATTTTTAAGTTTTTTTGCTTATTCTGTTAAAAAATATGTAAAAAGAGTCATTACGGTCTTTTGAATTTAAGCGACGATAAGAACTTACTTTTCCATCATTAAAACAGCAAAAAATTAAAATTTTGAAATTCACTTCTAATTTTGCAACGATTTGCATTTACCACAATTACAGAAACTTGAAAAAGGTCCACCAACACTTTTCTGTATTGTATATGTACATAGAAACGCTATTGAGTTTGAATATTTGAAACAAAAATAGGAAAGCTGAAATGTTTGTAACAAACAAACTGTTACAAAAATTTGAGCTTTCGTATAGGTTGGGAAAAAAAAAATTTGCCTTAAGAATTGCGAAAAAATTAAGATAATGAGGGTATTTGTAAAAAGGGGCAATGTTTATAAAAAAGTAGCAGATTTAGCACACTTCAAAAAAAAAATTTGAACCCACAGGCACAGTACAAAATCTTCCCCTGCTAGTGGGACAAAGAAGTGCTCGTAGTGTCGAGAATATTGGTGCCGCTGAGGTTTCTGTTGAAGAAAGCCCAAATGTATCTCTCACACGTCCTTCTCAAACGTTGGGCACCTCTGTGACGTTGTTGTGGCGAATTTTGAGATAAGATCTTGGCCTACATCTTTATAAAATCAAATTGACACAAGAACTAAAGCCACTTGACCAGAAGCGTCGTATGTTTTTGAATTAGGCTGAGCAACAACTTGAAAACAATGCGGATTTTCATCGAAAAATCATCTTCATCGATGAGGCTCATTTCTGCCTGAATGGCTTCATCAATAAACAAAATATGCAATCCACACGTACTCCATGAGCCATCATTGCATCCCGAAAAAATTATGGTTTGGTGCGATTTATGGGCCGGCGTCGTCATTGGGCCGTACTTCTTCCGTGATGATTAAGACCGCCAAGTTACTGTGAATGGGAATCGCTAATGTTCAATAATAACCAAATATTTTTGGCACCAATTGGATAATATGGACTTGGAGGACATGTGGTTGCAATAGGACGGCGCCACAAGTCACACAGCGAATATCACAATCAATTTATTGGAAACCAAGTTTGGAGAATGTGTTATCTCACGAAATGGTCCAGTCGATTGGCCGCCGGTTGTGCGATTTGTGGGGCTACGTCAAGTCTATGGTCTATGCCAAAAAGCCAGTGACGATTGATGAACTTTGTACGAATATCGAATGTGAAATTAAAATCGTCGAAAATTGGGTTCAGCATCTGGACTTCTACAAGCGTGCCCGTGTGGCCATGCAAAAGAAATCGAGTTCCATACATAATGGCATCGAACGTACTTTTAGAGAAATGAAGAATTTCATTAACATCCAAAAACCAAAAATTCCTTGTTCTCCTCAATTGTGTTCCTAACATTGTACGAGTACGTATAAAGAAGAGAAATTTGTATTATTTTTGTTACTGTTTAGAAAAATTAAAATGTGTGTCTACAAATCATGGGCAATAAATTACGATATACATACATACTCATGAATACACGAGTAGGTGTGGGTAAAAATTTATTGTAGTTAAAATGTATCTATTTAAGTTATCCATTTTGTTTATGAAACATTTATTAACAGTCTGTTTAATATCATAAACACCTTATAAATAAATAAGAACACTTGCATACATTGAAGTTATATTAAAATAATGTCTATTTTGATTATTTTCAGCCAAAGATATAATAAACTCATCATCAGCTAAATCGGGTAAAATATATGATTGCATATTAAAACGTAAAAGAGTGTTCATTCCGGGTGTTTTGGCTATTGCAGCGTTATTAATTGTGGGCACCATCTTTGGAGTATTGCAGAATGAAAACACAAGTAAGCTTATACTCGGAAATAATGAAGAATCCAGAAAAAATATTCCAATCAATTCAACAATAGGTATTAATTTATTAAAAGATGATCTGAAATATAAGAACACAGACAGACAAAAAGACAAATTACATATGTATTTATGTGCATATAGTATCCATGCACAACATATCATTACATACATAAAAAATAAGTAACATTGCTGTAACTGGAAGAGTGCCAGTAAAAACTACTTCTAAAAGCTGGAAGTTAGTTTTATGTAAAGAATTGTTCACAGAATTGAAGTTGATAAGTTTTGCAACATAAGTTTTGATTAGGTTACTAAATTGTTAGACAAATTTACAAATGAAAACTGAAAAGAAATTTTCTATGAAATGATTTTTACCCAAAATAGCTAAATATATAACCAAATTTTGTTGCACATATTTACACAAATGGTTTGTTTTTAACACATACACCTTTTAATCAGCTGTTTGCCACTTACACATCCACACTTCTTAAAAATTCTTACCAGTAATGAAAAATGAGATTTCGTTTGAGTACGAGTATCAAAAAGTACTTTGAAAGTACTTTTTTAATTCCAAGAGTATCAAAAAAATGATTTTTTCCTTATCCGTAACTTAATAGTCAGTAATTTCAAGGTCATATTACACTTTTATATTTGTTTCAATTATTAAGAGAAATTTTATGCTTAAAATTTTAATTATCAGGGACATTGTGAAAATTGTCATTTAAGTGTTGAGTAAAAAGGGAATTTCAAATTTTTGAGATTTTGAACCGATCTCAATTGTGATCAACATCGACTGCCATTACAAAGAGAAACACACTTAACCCTTCATTGCATGATTTAATTTCTGCAAGGATAAAAATTTTTTGGTATGCTAGAACTGTTCTATATATAGTTACGGTATCAAATACCAATTTTCGTTAACTTTTGATGTTTTGAGAAAAAGTTATGTAATATATTATTTTCGCTTAATTGAGTCTCTAAACATGCACGATTTTTGGTGCAATTAAACGGGAAACTCAATTAAGCGATACTCGGTTAATTGATTCGCCGACGCAATTAAAACGAAAATCACTTAATTAAGCCAGACGAGCAATAAAGCGAAACATCCACGTATATAGAGAAAACGAAATTCATTTTTTATTTATTAAATTAAAAAATAATGTTAGTTTATTAAAACAAAACAAAAATCAGGTACGTTCGTCGTACAATATTTGAAAAGCAAAAAAAAAATTACAAAATTCTATATAAAAAGAGATCAAAATTTAAAATAATTACATTACATATGTGCATGCGAGTGTACATTAAATGTTATAAAAAAACATTATACATACATAAGTAAAACTATGATTAAAAAAATCAGTCATCAACATTTGAATTTTAGATTTGTTGAGGCTTTCGATGATTCGTTTTTCTATATCGTTCCATTTACATGGTGAACAGAAACATGACAAAAATTTTTTTGGTGCAACATAAATGGTTTTAAGTTTGTGGAGAAAAAAATTTAGCAGACGAAATCAATTAACTGAAACATTTGTTTGTGTTTTTCGCAATGCGGTCTCATTTTATGAATCAATTAAACGGGAGGCACAATTAAGCGGAACTCAATTAAACGGGTACTTTTGCATAGGAGGTTATACGGAATGATTTCGTTTCATGATTTTTAGTACAATTAAGCGGGAAACTCAATAAAGCGGGGCTCAATTAACCGAAAACAACTGTATATACTTGTGTGTTTTTTTAATATTTTTGGAATTACATTCTTTGGTCTAGTTAACCTTTTATTTCAAATAAATATAAAATTAATTTATGAGCTTAAATAAATAATAATAAAAAAATATATTTCTAAATACACTTATTACGATATTAAATAGGGCGCTATATATTCGATGTAGATTAATGTATTTTCCTTCGCGCAACTACAAATTAAATATGCTTTGCCCTACACTAGCTTATATAGTCGTATCGGAGCACTGTATTCTTTAATACACAAAAATATTTGAACCAACAACATTATTCTCTAAGTTTGAAAATTTAAAAAACGAAAACAGCTCACAATGAATAAGAAACACAAACACATAAATTGTATTGTATGTGAATATTGTTGTTAGCATGAAACCGTTTCTGTACTTAAGCAAAAAAAAAACACGAAGTAAAAATTTTGTTGTGGCTATCTTGCTGTGTGATGTTCTTGTTATAGTTGTTGGAGTTTCGTCACTGTATGTACTGTGGCTGAACGAAAAAACTAAACAACAATGCAAAAGAAATAAAACACACATTAGCACAGTGCATACACTGTGACATTAGTTTCTCTTTAGTTTCTCTTGTTTTGTTACGCTCTTTTCTTTTGCCTTTTGCCCTTCCTTCCCGCGTCGGAAAAAATTTTGACAAAATATTTGGATAAGTGTTGAGATTAGAGCTGTGCCAAATCGTTCAGTTAAACGACCGGTCATTTTCGTTCGGTCAATAAAAGTGATCCGGATCGTTCACTTCGTTCAATCTTTCACTTCGTTCATTTGTACTGGTCGTTCGGTCGTTCAATCTAAATTTGTGTTTTCTTTGCTTGGTCCTTCGTTCAATATTTGTTTTGTTGCTTATTTTCTGATATGCATGTTATCAGTGTTGCTGTTTTGTTTATTTTTAATCAAAATTGGCAATCGTTTCTTGAATGTGTAAATACGTACTTTTATTACATAAAATGTTTTTACTTTTTTAATTTTATGTGTATAAATAAAAATTGTAACAAATTATACTTCAAAATAAACATACATATGTACATATTTATATTAGGAATATTATTTTCTAAATTATACTAAAGCTACGGTCACATTAGGCAAATATTTGACGAAAAAAATGTAACCACTATTTTTTTTGTAAATATATTATGCAAGTATTTCTTTTTATGTAAACATTTCTTCAAAAATTTGTCTAAAACGATTTTAATAAGAAAAAATTTGTTGATATATAATTAATTAAACTTGAAGAAATAAAAAATTTAAAAATAAATATTTTTATAAAATAGTGGTTACGTTTTTTTCGTCAAATATTTACCCAATGTGACCGTAGCTTAAGTACATGCCATTAGTATAAATTATTATTATTTCAATGGGATGTTATGATATTCCAATTTATACGAAAAATTTTTTATATAATGTATTCCAAAAATAATAAAAAAATGGTGTGAAAATACGATATATTTTTTTATTATTATGTATATACATATTATTTAAAAAATATTTTAAGTAATTCTATAATCAAAATAACATTGCTTATTGTCACTTTATATTTATATTTAGATTTAAAAAAAGTAAAAACAATTAATTAAAAGTACATATTTCCACATTTAAGAAACAATGGCCAATTTTAGTTAAAAATTAACAAAATGGCAATACTGACAATATGCATATAAAAAAGCGACAAAAGAAATGTTTAACGAACGACCAAAATAAATAAAACACAAATTTAGATTAAACGGCAGAACCACGTCAAAGAAAAAACAAATTTACATTGGACGAATGAACGACCAAAACAAAGAAAAAACGACCAAGTCAAAGAAAAAACAAGTTTAGATTGCGCGAATGAACGACCAAAACAAAGAAAAAACAAATTTAGATTAAACGACCGAACGAACGAACGACCAAAACAAAGAAAAAAGAAATATAGATTGAACGACCGAACGATCAAACGAACGACTGATCCACTTCGTTCAATTTAACCCGTTCGTTCGTGACTGACAGCTCTAGTTGAGATGCGCATTCTATATGATTTATATTCTTTGGTGTTACCTTACTTTTGTCACAATTACATACAGACTAGGGATGACGAACGGGATTGATTTTCAAAACTCCCGGGATTTCGGTATTTTGTGTTAATTAGTAAAAATATCTACAAATTTTTAATTTTAATTTCTGGTTTTTCGACCTTTATTATTTAATGTAATGAAATTCTCAAGCTCAAGGTTTTTTTTTTAAATAAAACTTTTATTTAATAATCAATATTTAGTTACTCCTGCGTGTAGCGTCTTCAGGATATATTTATTTATAAATTATTTTCAAATTTTAAATACAGAAAATGTGTATTTATAAATTCAAAAAATTTTTTTTGTCAAATGAAAAAATTTTAAAAATCAAAAAATATTCTACCCAACAAACATAATAAAATCAATAATATAAACATGTTTACAAAATCATGAAATAATGTAATATTAGTGTAAATATGTAACAAACTAATTAAAAATATTAAATGAAATATTAAATAATAAATCAAATTAACAAGAAATTAACAATTTATTTTCTGTTTATTAAATGTCTGTATGCTTGTATCACTTTTCCCTAGCATACCGGTTGAATTAGCGATTAGTATTATAGAAGAAAAATGGAATGTTATTGAGAACTATACAAAAATTGATAGGCCTTTATTTTTACGGATTTTAAGATTCTGTATTGAGCAAAATAGATATTTCAAATACAATGAGAAGATATATGTGCAGCATGAAGGACTTCCAATTTTGGCAGATATAGTTATGGAGAAATTATTAGATGATTGTATTGGTCAATTGGAAATTAAACCTAGGATTATGATGAAATACGTAGATGATTTATTTTGTATTATACCAAAAAGTGGAATTGGAAGAATGTTGACCACACTCAATAATTTTAATCCTTTTATTAACTTTACTATGGAGATAGAATTTAATTTCAGGATTTCGTTTTTAGATACACTATTAATTAGAAAGGGTAGGAAACTAGTAATTGATTGGTATCAAAAACCAACAGCTTCTGGAAGGCTTATTAACTATTTTTCTAAGCATAGTAAGGGTGTAATTATTAACACAGCTAAGAATTTAATAGAGAGAGTACTTAGAATTAGTGACAAGGAATTTCATAAGGCTAACATTGTTAAAGTTAGGAATATATAATTGACAATAGTTTCCCATTAAGTATTATTCATAGATTAATTAGACAATGTAAGGATAACATGAGGTGTGTTGCCGATTTTAATGATAATATTCAGGGAAGGGGTAATGGTGATAATGCAACGGCGGATAAAATTTATAAATCGATAATTAATATACCTGTTTTGTCAGACCGTTTGAAAATGTCAGGAATTTTAAATCAGGATAAGTATAATTTGAGTTATACAACATATAATACTTTAGGAAGATTATTTAGCAAGACAAAGGATAAGGTAAAGAAATGGGACAAGTCAAATTTAGTTTATAGCATTCCTTGTAACGGTAATGATAGTGAAATTTGTGATAAAGTATATGTAGGTACAACCAAGAATAAGTTAAAAACTAGAATAGCTGGACATAAATCGGACCAGAAACAAAGGGATATTAATTCACAGAAGACGGCTTTATCAGCACATTGTTCAAAATTCAATCACTATCCAAATTTTGAAAATGGCTCTATCTTGAATGTAGAAAATAATTATAAAAAACGTTTAATGTTAGAAATGTTACAAATTATTAATGTACCAAAAACACACAGAATTAACTTTAAGGCTGACACAGATAACATAGCACAAGTATACAGACATTTAATAAACAGAAAATAAATTGTTAATTTCTTGTTAATTTGATTTATTATTTAATATTTCATTTAATATTTTTAATTAGTTTGTTACATATTTACACTAATATTACATTATTTCATGATTTTGTAAACATGTTTATATTATTGATTTTATTATGTTTGTTGGGTAGAATATTTTTTGATTTTTAAAATTTTTTCATTTGAGAAAAAAAATTTTTTGAATTTATAAATACACATTTTCTGTATTTAAAATTTGAAAATAATTTATAAATAAATATATCCTGAAGACGCTACACGCAGGAGTAGCGAAATATTGATTATTAAATAAAAGTTTTTATTTAAAAAAAAACCTTGAGCTTGAGAATTTCATTACATTAATTTTTAATTTTTTTTTAAATTTTTTTCATTTATTGTATGATTTTTAATAGTCTTCAGATCCTGATACTTGTATTCTTATAAGAAGTAAAACTCGTTAAGGAATATGTACAACACTAGTTTTTGCCCAGCTACTAGAAGTCTTCTCGGAGTTCTTTGTATTATACATATTCATATTTTTACTCGTATATTCCTATTGAAAGCACATTTTATTGGAAATACATTAATGTAATGGGGTTTGTGCTGTGACTAGAAAATTTATAACTATTATATATTTTCGAATTATATTTATTGTATGATTTTTAAGAGTCTTAAGATCCTGATACTGGTATTCTTATTCTGCTAGTGTTGTACATATTCCTTAACGGATGTTACTTCTGATAAACATACCAGTATCAGGTACAATATATCAGTATATAATATGGATGTTTGAGTCAACTAAGTCTTTTCAAAATTTAGTATAAACGCATACCGTTTTGAAACCTTTATGAAAATGAGCTGTAAGGAATGTTCTGTCAAATTTAAGGGGGTTGCCAATTTGTTCCATTGGCGTTTTTTATTATTATATATGTATTATTATAGAAATTATTAAAAAAAAATTAGAATTAAAATTATTATGAATTAGCTGTTAGTTAAAACAGTTTTAAAACTGTTTCGACTCAAAACATAGGCATAAACGTATATTAAGTTAGGGTTATGAGTGAAAACGTTTTGTGTCGTACTAATTTTAAAACATGCATAAACTAAATATATAATAGTTTTTTAATTTATTTAAAATGAATATATAATAGTATTCACAAACATAAACATATATAGTTATATACATAATAGCGTACCACCTTACAAAGAAAAAAGAAAAAGGTTTCTTTGAACCCCCCCTAGTATAAAGTATTTTTGCAAGGAGGTTTAAAAAAAAAATTTTTTTTGCCGAACGTAATTGTGGCCTCTTTAAGTTTTTCGTTACATCTTAGGCACTTACAGTTCGACCTTAAAATCTGATATATAAATAAGTGTGTTTGGTCTTCTCGAGTCTAAAATATTGATATATTGATTATACTTTAGTAGTTTCTTTTGTCTTTTTCTTCCATTTATCAATATATACAATAAATTTATATTTAATAGTGCCCTAGACTTTGGAACTTCAAAGCCGCGCGTGTTCAAAGACTTTCTCAGTTCAAGTGATGTTATAAAAAGAGAAAATTTTAAATTGTCAACAATTGCCGAATGTGCAATAGTAGCAGAAAAAGATTTTTCTACTCTTGGAGAAGCAAACCCCGTAATCTTTAATATTTTTTTCCAGTTTCATCCAGACTATTTTTTTTTTCAATTTTATAGTAAAAATTAAGTATTAATTAATATTATTGTAGTCTTTATCAAAGCCCTAGCATAAATATGCATTCCAAAGTGACATCGCATTCAAATTATTTTTATTGAATAAACAAGCTTGTTTTATTTTACTTTACGATTTTTAAAGAAGGTTTAATTAAGAAATCGAGTCACGCGGAAATATAGAAAACTGGCTTTAAGTAGAATTAAAAGTCCTTTTGTTGGTCCGCCATTTGTCATTAAAACCTTTTACACATTTTACATTGTGCTTGTGGTGGTCCTTTTAGGTCTGCTAAAAAATACAACACAGAACTACAATTGTAATTTTTGGATTGTGTTCTTTAAAAGCCATCATTTTTTACAAATCTAATTTTTTTCTTTTAGTATTTTTTACATTATACTCCTATCTTGTGTTTGTTTATACTCAAATGTAGTAAAATTAAAGTGTTTCTTCTTATCAGCGTTGTTTACTTACATGATTTACCCAGGCTGCCACATATGTATGGAAAAAAGGGACGAAATTTGATTCCTAGAAAATGTTCCTTTCGTATAAAATATGCTTCTAAAATTGTAAATGAAAATACTAAAATATGTTTTTTTTAAAGAAATATAAGTATACATATCGTCGTGCTGAAGTTTAAGTGCTCTATCCGCCATTTCATATTTTTTTATATATCTCGAGTTAATGATGTCACTTTAGGTTTTCGACCCCAAATTTTTTAAATTTGTAATTCGTTTTAGGATATCTCGTTAAGTTTCGGAGATAAATGGCCGAAAACGGATTGCAGATTTTAAAAATTTTGGTGACAAAAACCTAAATTAGCATTAAATTAGATCACTTAAACTCTCGCACAACGATATGTAAATTCATAACCCCGAAAATTCCGGGATTCAGGATACCCCGATCGTCAACCCTAATACAAATTTATTAAATAAAATTTCCAATTTAAAGTGAAATTGGGCATTAAGTTAAAAAAAAAATGTATTATTACTGGAACAGTTGCAAATTAAAATCCTTGTTTGTTTTGGTTTATCTGATTATTTTATTTTTTATGCAATATTTCATAAACACATATGAATGTGCGATGCAAACCATATATTTCTAAATATATGTATGTATATGTACATTAGAGCATACCACCTTACAAGACAAAAAGGTTTCCTCCTACCACTATAATAAAAAGTATTTTTTTTCTGCAAGGTTTCGAAAAAAAAGTTTTTTTTTCTGCTGAACGTAGGATCGCCCCTTTTTAGTGTTTTCGTTATATCTAAAGCACTTACAGGCCGATTTTAAAGAATGATATATTAATTTTTTTTGTCTCGAAAAGACCAATGTTAAGCCCTTAGCTGATATTGACTTCAACATTGGTTTTTTTTTAGGCAAAAACATAAAATATTAACAGCCAGGCCCACGATATCGAAAGAAAACTTAAGAGAAAGAAACTCAGTCACTCACTGTGAATCTAAACTGCGGCCCACTAATTGTCACTCTATCGTTCGCTTTGCTTTGCGTTACCAACGTAATGCAAATAAACAACAAAGCACCCATATCAACATATCAAAAAATAATCGCGAATATACACGAAAAAAGCGCTGAAATGCTTAAATTGTACAGTAAAAAATGCAACCGTGTGCTAGTTTAACTTGAGAGAAATGTAGTGAACAAACATAATCCGATTTTGTTTATTTATGTATATGTGTGTAAAAAAATTTTGTGTTACCAATCGCATTTATTTTTGGCGACACAAAAATTTGTGTGCCGCAAATCAGCTGTTTGTCGCTTAAAACTATACGATTCGATATCGTGGGCCTGGCTGTAAATTTTTTTATGGCGAACATAGAGGCCGATTTTTTGGTTTTTTCGTTATAACTTTGGCATTTACAGTACGATCTTAAAGTATGATATATAAAACATATGTTACCATTGGGCCAAAGATGAATAAGGAGTGTTTTAATAAATTAATTTATTAGAAGTTTAATATATTGCATTATTTTTAACCAATTTTTCGAATATTACTAGACGTTTGTCACACATTACACAAAAAATTGTGATCTTTATGAAATCAAATTTTGCTGATTAATCAGCATAAAAATCATCAAATCGAAGTATAATTGACAGGTCCATTGATTTGAATAATTCCGTGAAAGTGGTCACCGTATGCATTACATTAGTGTCTGGACTTCACTAAACCATGCATTTTTCTAAAGCTAATATGTAGTCTCTGTGGTAGTTTACACCAAACCTGTTAAGTCTAAAATTTTCCTCATTGCTGTACACAATTTTCTGATAAAACGTTGCAACGCGTCGTCTATAAGTTGCGTGAATTGATAACTGATTACCACAGTGCATACAGTGACGAAACTCTAACAAAAAGAAAAAGAACAAAACAACAATTTTACTCCCATTTAAAATGAAAGTGCATATCGTTGGTCTCAGGTAGAAAGGCCCTAACTCAAATAATTTAAAATTTACAGGAGGCGGTAAAAATACAACAGATACTGTAATTATTAATATATAACTTTTTATTAAATGCTGTACAATTGTTTGTAATAACGTTATTTTTAATAATATTGTAACATTCTTTGTGAGGAGCGGAATATTTCTAAAATGCATTGAATTTACTAAAAAAAAGTAAGTTTTGAAAAAATGCGAGTTAGGGCCTTTCTACCTGAGACCAACGATATATCAGCAGTAGCAGCTAATTAGCAGCTGATTTTTACTTTTGGAGCTGCCCTTTCTTTCATCACTGTATACACTGTGCTGATTACATTGGTAAAGTAATGATTTACCAGGGTAATCTAATTATATTTGTCATCATAAAAGTGCAGTATGACAGATTATTTCACAATTTAGGTTTATATGTTCCGTAGACCTTAGAAAAGAATCTTTGAATGTCAAATATGTCCCATTTTAAAAGTTATTTATCAAAATTGCACAAAAAAGCATCTCTTCCACACAAAAAAAAAAAAATACAAGTTTTTGAAAAGTAACAAAAAATTTATATTAATTTAATAATTTTTATTCATAATAAAAGGCTAGCATGTCGTTAACAAGCAGTTTACTCATAATACATTGACTAACCCATTGCCAACTTATTGCTAAACGTATGCCAATGAGCTGGCTATGAGCTGCAATATTTTTAGGATAAATAATAACTTAACACGTTCCCGGCCAAGTTGTAAATGAGAAGGTGTCATTTCTAGGCCACGTGTATTATTTTTGGCGCATGGTAGCCACTTTAATAATTTTCTATACATATATACATATTTGTTTCTTGTTTTTGAAAGAACGTATATTATTTTCATAATTAGAGATATTAAAAGGACAGAATGCCCAAAATAACCATAAAAAATTAAATTTATTTCGCACTGGATAATTAAAATAAAATAAATTTTTGATGAAAACATTTTAAATTCAAAAAACAGCTTATCGTACAAATGAGGCTTCGTGTGTACCGTTTTCCGTACATGTGGCAGGGAACGTGTTAAATGTCAAAAGCAAACCAAAATATTTGAAAGAAAACTGCTTGACGTTTGAAAAAAGGAATATTTTATCATTAAAATTCCGAGTTGATTTGTGAAATGTCAGCAAATAGATTAAAGTGTATAATGTATAAACTCTGTGCTAACGATCTGCTAAGCCAAATCGGTATTTTCGCTGGCAGCCTTTTAGTCCCTTCGTACAATAAACTGCTATCTATTTTGTAAAAAAGTTTTCCTTTGGGTTAGAAATTTTAGAAAGCTTAAAAGATAAACTCTTCCTGCAAGACAAACTAATCAAAATGTATTTTAGATTCAGACTCCAATAATATTTACGATGACGAATGTCCTGGCAATGGTACGTTATGTCTTATAAAACGAGATGTTTGGCGAGCTCATCCCCAAAAAAATCCTTTGGATAAACAAAAACTACCATTGCGACGTGCCATTATATCACATACGGCATCCGAAGCTTGTGATTCTCTAGTAAGTAGCAATTAAATTTAGAAATAGAAAAATTAACATCCTACAGAGAAAAAAAAAATATGTAAAATTATATTTTGAATATGTAATTACAGAAAACTTGTAGTGAACGGGTTCGTGTTATACAAGAATTTCACATGAATTCGTTAGGATGGGATGATATTGGTTATAATTTTCTTATAAGTAGTAATGGTGATGTATACGAGGGCCGTGGTTGGGATGCTATTGGTGCACATACGAAGGGCTACAATACCGGTAGTGTGGGGATAACTTTTATCGGCACTTATATGTCAACACCACCCACTGAAGTACAGTTAAAAGCTTGTCTTGCTTTGTTGGATGAAGGACTAAAACTTAAAAAATTAGCGGAAAATTATCATGTCTATGGTGCACGACAATTTGCAGCAACCGAAAGCCCAGGCGATATGTTGTACAGGCAAATCAAAAAATGGGGCCGCTGGTCTTCAAATATTAATCTAAATTAAGTCTATTGTAATCTCAAGGAAACATTATCGATTATCATTTTTTTTCACTCATTTACAATCAATCTCGTAACTTATAGCGTGTACTACGTATTTATTTATGTATATAGTTGTGAACACCTCGCTAATATTGAAAATGATTAGTACTCATTAGTAATTAGAAAATGTTGTCTAAATAGTAAAAGTAATTATTGAATTACGATTATTTTGACTTTCGCTTGATTACTAATTGACTACGATTAGGAATAATTATAAAATAATCAAGATAACTTGAGATGACAAAAAATAATCTGAAATAATCAAAAAAGTAATGAGATTATATTAGAAATTATTTTCAACTATTTTCAGTTTTTTCAATAGCATGTATTCACTGAGTATTTTCGAAAAGGAACGAGTTAAATTTTGATAACAAAAAGAGAACAAATTAAAGCTTTAATGCCCTTTATACTCGTATGGTTTTACTTTAAAAATTCTGGTCAAAACAATATTTTTTATTCATTTTTGATCTTGGCCTGGGCCCAAATCGCGGCACTCGTTATCGAATGAAGGTTCGTATCGAGTAAAATTTCGTCACGTATCGAATAACCAAATTATGGCACTCGATAGCTATCGAATCGAAATTTACAAGAAAAATGTTTTTTTTGTTTGTAAAAGAATCAAATAACTTTAAAATAAAAAGAAAGTAAGAAAAATTAGAGCAAAATAATTATATACAGGTATGTTCTGAAAATCACTTTTTGTAGGAGTGATTTCAAATCACGAGAAAGGTGTTCTGAGCACAAAATTTTTTGAAATTTTGTGATTTGAAATCGTCAGGTAAATTCTTGTCGATATTAAATCACTTGCCTTTTTAAACACTATTTTACTTACAATTGGGCGAAAAAAGTAAAACAAACATATAACATCATTTGTTCTTTATTTATTTTTACAAAAAAAAATTATAATTTCATGCAGAAAAATTCTAAAATTTGCAAATTTTAAAACACATTACAATTTTCATAAAATTTTTTGATATGTTTACATTTTTCACAATTTGCTTTTATTTTTCAAAACGATTTTTGGAGTTGCCAGATTTACAACATGTTATTTTATTTTATGTATAATTTGACCAAATTTGTCAATTAAATTAATTATTAAAAACTAAAATTTATAAAATTTGTTCATAATTTGGTTAATTTTTGAAATATAAATGTGCGATTTTAATGCAAATGCCAGCAATGAATCTGGCAGCTCTATAAACGACACAAAAGTTTGTGGTTTAGAACAATGAAAAACACTTCTAAAAACAAAAAAGCTCGTGATTTTCAGAACACCTAAGAATTTCTTGCGTGATTTTAAACTTACATGTGATTTGAAATCACGTGATTTTCAGAACATGCCTGATAGTTTAATTTTAACTTAATTAAAATTATTTAGATAATGGATGCATCATTTTTATGATGGACATGACGTTATAAGATTCCCGGCGGTTAGTATACATACATACATCTTTTAATTACTTATTTGGAATTGAAATTGTGTAACGCTTTATATATCACCTTAGTCATTGGTTGCGCGGAGGGCACGCATATCGGACACCAAAGACCATAGTCCAATGAACACATGTTCTTTAATAGAAAGTGCTTTCACAGCCTCAACTCAATGGTGGTAAGGGTGACTTTAGTTTTATACAAATGCTACTTACATTTCTGTCGATTTTATTAAAAATAAATAATTTTTTTTTTCTTGTTATATTTCCAAATAAACAACGCGTATATAATTTCGATTGCTCTTTTAGTATCGAATTACATTTCGAGAGATGGCATTCGATCGAGTACTCGTTATCGAATGTGATAAAAGGATATTTGTTTTACTGCCTCTGTCTCTGTTTCTATATCTTGTGCCCTTAGAGTGCACTTGGTGAAGTTTATTTGTTTATCATTAGAATACATTTCTATTAATTTTTCTTGAACTAGGTTATAACTTCTTTCTGACACTTCTGAAAATATTCCTACTTTACCTTTAGTTATATATTTTTTAAATATTTCTCCCATTCTTTCGAAATCGCTTTCCGAAATAAATATTTTTCGTTTCCCATGAAGCATTTTTGACTCCTGGACTTTATTATTTGCTATTATAATTTGTGTTTTATATTTGTTTACAATTTCGTCTTTAATAAAGAAATGATCTTGGAGATTTTCTTCAGCTGAATGCACTGTAGCCATCGACACGTTATCTTCTTCCAAAGAACTAATAACATTTACGTCCTTGTTTTCCAATTTTTCGTTCTCTTCGGTGTTTATTCTACTCAAAAAGTCTGCAACTCGATTTTCTTTTCCTTTAATGTATTCAATATCGAAATCATACTCTCCTAACTTTAACAACCATCTTTGATGTCTTGGGGACATATCTTTTCCTTTATATTTAGTATTCAAAAATTTTATTGGTTGGTGGTCTGTTAGAATTTTAAACTTCCTACCATAAAGATATGGTCGTAGGTAATTAACACTCCATAAAATAGCTAAAAAATCCTTATCAGTTGCTAAATAGTTCCTTTCGTGGTTATTAAGGATCCTCGAAGCGTAACATATTGGGTGCCCTTCTTGTGATAGTACTGCCCCAATCGCATAATTAGATGCGTCTGTTGTCAGTGTAAATTTTTTTTCGAAATCAGGAAATTTAGGAATTGGGTGAGAACTTATGAGATTTTTCAATTTTTCAAAAGCTTCTATATACGGCGGGTCCTTGTCATTTATTTTCACTCCTTTTTTCAAGTACTTTGTCATGGGCTGTGCTACTTCGGCATAATCTTTAACAAATTTTCTGTAATAACCTGTCAAGCCAAGAAAACTTTTGATTTGCTTTTCTGTCCGTGGTAATGGTAATTCTTGAATTACCTTTATTTTGTTTATGTTAGGCTTAATTCCGTCCTTTGTTAAGATGTGTCCCAAAAATTCTGTCTCCTTTTTCATGAAATTGCACTTATCTATCTGAACTTTTAAATTAGCTTCCTCCAATACTTTAAATATGTCAGTTATTGCCTTTACATGCTCTTTTAATGATGTACTAAATATCAAGATGTCATCTAAGTATACTACACATGTCTTGTTAATGAAATCTCTTAATGTTTCGTTCCTAAGTCGCTGGAATGTAGCTGGGGCGTTTTTCAACCCAAACGGCATTCTTACAAACTCATAAAGTCCATGTGGTGTAACAAAAGCTGTTTTCTCTCTATCTTTTTCTTCTATCAAAATTTGGTGGTATCCCTTAGCTAGATCTAAAGTAGTAAAATATTGTGCCCTGCCCAACTTATCTAGAATTGAATCTATATTTGGCAGTGGAAACTTATCGTCAATTGTTATTTCATTCAACTTCCTGTAGTCTACGACAATCCTAAATTTTCTTTCTCCTGAGTTGTCTATTTTTTTTGGTACTACTATTAACGGGCTTGCATAACGAGAGCAACTTTTCCTAATTATTCCCTGCTCTTCCATTTCTTTTATTTGTCTCCTAACTTCCGCTTCGTGCTGTGGTGGATACCTGTATAATTTAGCGTTTATCTGTTCGTCCGTTGTTGTCCTGATAGTATGTTTTATGTTCATGGTACTAGTCAGCTTGTCACCTTCTTTAAAGAATAAGCCTTTGAATCTATTTAAAATTTTTGTGACTTTATTAAGTTCTTCTGCATTAAGATGTTTTAATTGTAATCTACTCCAATCCAAATTTGATTCCTCTAGAATGCATATTTGGAGGTTTTTGTATGGATTCATTAAAAATGTGGTTATCTTATTATTAAAAGAAATATTTCCGTCCACTAAATTTATCATCGTGTTAAAACAATTAAGTAAATCTGTTCCTATTATGAACTGGTATCTTCGTCCGGTTAAGTTTGTAACTTTCCATCTTACTTTTGCAAATCCTACATTAAACTCTTCAGGTGCATCAGATATTACCTCGAATCTTATAGTGCCTTTTCCATTTATCGTTTTAAATTCAATTGGTTCTTTCAACAAAATTCTTTTAAAATCTTTAATATCCTTATCAACTACACTTATACTTGCTGCTGTGTCTATTACACAGAAAAAAATATCACCAAAATTCAATCAACAAAGTGAGTTGTCAATGTGAAATTTTATTTTAAATGTGTATTTTATAAATACAATCAAATATTTTTTTGATATTACAAATATTACGATTTATTTTCAACAAATTATGCTAATTAAAATTGTTGTTATTATTTAAGCAATATTTTCAAAAACAAGAAGACTTAGTTATAAAAAAACAACAAAAACATATGAGATTTATAAAGAAGTTTAACAAAAATATTTTTTGAAGGTGTTGAAATTTTTCCAACAATTCGGTTGTTAACCACAATTGTTGAAAATAGATGGTACCGTTACATTTTTTTCTTTTTCTCAAAGTAAACTTTGCCAAAAAAATAAAATAAATTATTACGGTACCATACATTTTCAATAAAAACGATTAAATAAATTTTTTGTTGAATTCTTTGGTTTAGGTAAGTTGCGCATATTTAGTACAAAAAGAACATTATAAACATTAGGAGTGACGTGGTGAAATGGTTAGAGCGCTTGCATACAACACACAACAGCCCGGGTTCAAATCCCAGCAAAGGAGAAAATGAAGACGATTTAATTTAAAAAAATGATTGATAAAATAGTGCAATAAAAAAATTTACTGAAAGTCTTGTAATCTTTTCAACAAATAGTTTGTTAACCACAATAATTGAAAAAACATGGTACCGTTGCATTTTTTTTTTCTTTTCTTAAGGAAACCTACAATTGTCGTATTTGTATTTACTAAAACCGTTGTTAGCGCAAAATTGAATAATATTTTAATTGTATATACAAAAAAATTTGTTGTATTTACAATCTAGTTTTTTCTGTGTAGAGCTTTATATTCTTTTTTGTTTATAGTAATTTTTATGAGGGGTAAGTAGTCGGATGTTGTGTCCGAAAAAAAAATATTATCATCACTAATTATATTATTAGATTCTTCTCTATTACCGTTCCTTAATTCCTTTTGGTCTTGCCCAGGTTGAGTCAAGCAATTTTGGCTGACATTTGGCCTGGGGTTTCCTGCCTGTGGGAATCTTAGCTCAACATTGTCTATTTCCATAGGCTCGGTTAGGTTTTGCCTAGGTTGATTCCACCTTAACTGGCCGGAATTTTGCCTAGGGTGTCCTACCTGCGCGGGTCTTTGGAAGTTCCCTGACATGTTATTTTGTTGGAACTTATGGTATCCTGAATTATTTGTATTATGATTGTTGTTATTATATCTGTTATAGTATCTATTTTGATTATAATCTTGACCTTTGTTTGAATAATTTTGATTATAATTATAATTATTTTTCTTCACTTGCTTAGATGTGTTCGAAAAAGTTCCTTTGACCTTTCGAAATTCTTCTCTAATACAACTATCTTCATATCTTCTTTTCATCATAATATCTATTATGGTTTCTATATTCCTTTCTTCATATATTTTTTCCAACACTACCCCTTGGGTCATTTCCTTTGCAATATTAGTTAATAAACTATTTACGTTAGATAAATCAATATATTGGTCATCACTATAATACACACTTAATTCATCACTCTTATATTTAATATTTTGTAATTCTATAGCTAGTTGACTTACAGTATTCACTCTTAAATCGTTGATCCTTCGGTATATTTGATGGGGCTCCACATCGGGTCGATACCTCAGCTTGAGTGCCTTTTTTATAATCGTCCAATTTTCTGGTTGTTGTATATTTATTACTACATTTTTAGCTTCTCCTTGAATGTTTCGGTAAAAGATTGCTTTAGTCGCTTCCTTTCTCAAATCTTCTTCTGCTATTGTTGAAAGTAAGTACTCTACACTGCTTAGGAACGAATTGATAGTGATGGCTCCAACACCGGTGAACACTGGTAAATAACTAACGTTTTTGAAGATTCTGTCCAGCTGGCTTGATTGCGATTGTTGCATCATCAAATTTGGTTGATGATGAAATTGTTGCTGCTGTTCTTTCTGCACTTGTCGTTGCTACATTTGTCCTTGTAGTTCAAGGTATGCTAAGCGTAACCGCTCCAACTGTTCCTCCTTTCTGGCTAACTCTTCTGCCAAATTTAATGGAGAATTTTGTTCTTCCATTTTTCTGTTTTTATCAAACGTTCGTTGCCTTTTGGAATACAGAACGAAGGTTTCGTATCACTAAATCCTTTTGATAAAATAAAAGGATCCTACCGACTGCGCCAGAATCACAATTTGTTTTTTAATTGTTTAAAAAAATTATTTTATTTTTTTTTATATTTATTTTATTGATTTTATTTAATTTAATAATTTGGCTTGTTTGCCAGAAAGTGGATTACAGAATAATGATTCTTAAAACTAAAACATATTCTTATAAATTAAAATTAACTTAAATTATTGTTTATTTTGCTTATATGTAACTCGCGTGTTATTTTGTTGTTTAGTTTCTACAATGTGGGAAACATATTTTTTTGGTGTTTTAAATGTTTACAGCGTTAACTCCTCCCCTCTTAAAAACGCTTGTCCTCGAGCGTCTGGAAAATTTGGAAGTTTCCTACTGTTGTTGCCGGGGATTCAGAAGGGGTTTCTTGGTAATGGATGGCTTCGACATTAATTTCTGTTGGTCGTTTCGTCTTCTTCTTATAAAGGCATTTTATTATTTTTATTTACAAAATGATAAATACAATGAGAGTTATTCCCCAGAAAGTCTATTTATTGTCTTTTCTGCTCTTAGGGATCGGATTTTCATTGTATTATTAATATGCAGCTCGCTGAGTGCTTCCAGTAATAGGAATCTAGTTCGGCTTTCTTCTATTGGCGTTGGTTGCGCAATAGCTGGCATTACTTTTAGTGGGGGTGCTTCAAAATTTTTGTAAGTTTTCTCATTTACTGTTACTGTTAAGTTTTTTTTGTAGATTCAAAATGTCTTGTGGTTTTTCCTATTTCCTGTATATTGTCAGCGTAAGAATCAAGATTAATTATATGTATAAGGTGCTTGTAGTCGGTTATAGTTCTACCAACTCAAAGTTTCAAAGGTATAATTCCCTGTGTTGGTGGAATATTTTCGATTTTGACATCGGCTTGTGCCAGTACAAATCTAAAAGAAACGTGAGTTTTAAGTTTTATGTTTCTTTCTTATTTTTGATTTATGAAGTTTTTGGTTATCTAATGTTAAAAGGGTGACTTTATTATTTTGTTTTACAATTTTCTTTGAAAACCTAGGGATCATCTTATTTCTCCTACATTCTTTTCCATATATGTTATCATTTTCCAAAAGAATTTCGGGTTCCTCTCTATTTTGGTTCAAATTTTCGATGCGTTTTTCTGTGTCATGGGTTAATTTTTTCGTAATTGATCCGTTTAATTTGCGTTGAAATTCTTTTAGTCGTTGTAAGTATTCATGTTGTGAATTATAATTCAAATCTTTTTCAAATGTGGGTGTTCTTTCATAGAACAATTCAAATGGTGTCAGGCCTGTTGCGGTGTGTATGGAGTTATTATATGTTGTGATTACTTCGAAAAGTATTTCACCATGGTCTAACGGTAGTTCTGATTCTTTATATTTTTGCATACGTGTACTTTGTTGGAATGATGTGTAACGTATATTAATTTTGTTAATTTTGCAAAAATCTTTAAATATATTGTAGATGCACTGAACGCTGAGTCCTGATCGCAAACAATTTTCTTGGGGGGTCCGTGAAGGCTAATATAGTGTTTGAAATTTTTTAAAATTGAAATGCTATTTCTAGATTTTAAAAGATATGCCGACCCAAATTTTGAAAAGTTTTCAATAAGGGTAAGGATATTCCATTTGTTTATACAGTAAATGTTAATATGGACAATGTCTAATGGTTTTTTGGTGTTTCGGGGATTTCAAATATGGGCTTCGGAGGTCTTCTGTCATATTTAAGTGTTTGACACACATTGCAATGATTAATACATTTAATTATTTTTTCCTTCATATAGGGAAAGAAATATTCCCGTTTCAAATGTTCAAATGTTTCCTGTATTCCCCTGTGATTGTTGTTGGTGTGATAATCGTTTACAAGTTTATCTTGGTAATCGGTGTTCCTAATGTCTTTCAATAAGATTTTGCAGCGAACAAGTTTAAAAAGTTTACTATTTGCGAAATATTTAGAATATGTGTCCTGAACGATTTTAAATGCGTTATCGTCTGTCATTATCGCGGAAAGTTTTTTAGGGGCAAGGTATCGTCTAAATATGTCTGTCATTATAGTTTCGTTGTATTATAGACTACGTATTGTCTTTCTAAATTTGTTTTTAAAAACAGTCTCAAGTGTTAGAGGAGAACCCTCGCTTTTTACTTGTAAAATAATCTGAAGATTGAATATGTTTATTGCCTTTTCCGAAATTGCAATACTATCGTCGTTATTTTCGTCGGCAGAGTGGATAGTCGTTCCCGCTGTCCCTTGAATTGATGCATTGTCAGTTGTATAAATATTAACTTCCTCGTTATTTAAAATATTATGATCTTGAATTCTGATGCGGCTTAGAGCATCCGCATTTGTGTTTAATTTGCCTTTTTTATAGATAACTTCGTAGTCAAACTCCGCGAGTTTAAGTCTCCACCTTACTAACTTGGTGTTCGGTTCTTTCAGACTCATTATCCACGTTAGTGATCTGTGGTCGGTAACAATTTTAAATGTATGTCCAAAAAGGTAGGGTCTAAAGTATTTAGTAGCCCAAACAATGGCCAACAGCTCCTTTTCTATTGTTGAATAATTTATCTCACTGTCTGTTAGTGTCCTGCTAGCATAGCATATCGGCTTATCGCTTCCGATTGGCCCTTGGGAAAGAACTGCTCCCTAAGCAAAGTCGCTTGCATTAGTTGTCAAAATAAATGGTTTTGAGAAGTCTGGATATTGCAGTATTGGATCGTTGATCAATAGATTTTTGCATATTTCGAATGCTTTTAAATATTGATCATTTAAAATAATTTTCCTTCCTTTTTTTAAAAATTCAGTTAAAGGTTTTGTTAACCTTGAAAAGTCTCGTATAAATTTCCGGTAATAGCCCAATAATCCCAGATTTGATTTTATCTTCTTTTGGGTTTTCGGAACGGGGAAATAGTTTACCGCGTTAATTTTTTCTGGATTTGGTTTTTTTCCCTTGATGGAAATAGTATGTCCCAAAAACTCACACTCCTTGTGCAAAAATTCAGATTTATCTAGTTGAATTTTCAAATCTGATTCTCTTAATCTCTCAAAAACCTTTTTTAAATTTAACATTTGTTCTTGTAATGATGCAGAGTAGACGATTATGTCGTCTAAATATACAAGACAAATCGTACCTATTAAGTCTTTCAACACATTATCCATTTTTCGTTGAAATGTGGACAGTGCGTTTTTTAGCCCAAAGGGCATTCTGACAAATTCAAAATGACCTCCATTTACTGAAAATGCAGTTTTCCCTATATGCTCTGGATGCATTTCTATTTGGTGAAAACCACTGGCAAGATCTAGGGTAGTAAAATACTTACTTCTGCCTAATTTGTCCAATATGTCCGTTGTGTTGGGTATGGGATACTTGACACAAATTGTCTTTTCGTTCAATTTTCTATAATCAATAACGAGTCTCCATTTTTGTACACCACTAGTATCCTTTCTCATCGGTACTATCCATATAGGAGCACTCCAAGGTAAAAAACTTGGTCTTATAATGCCCTGTTGTAACATTTTGTCTATTTGTGTCCTTACCTCCTCTTTATGAACATAGGGGTATCTATAGGACTTTGTAAAAATTGGTATATCGTCTGTGGTGTTTTATATTTAATTTGATTAGAAAAACTAAGAGGACTTCCTTCTCTAAAAAATATATCGTCAAAGTTTTTGCAAATCTTAATTAGTTCTTTCTTTTCCTATTTGTTCAAGTGGTTAGTTCTCAGTAATTTAGTTAGGTCGTCTTCCTGTTGGGGTCAGAGTCTATTGTGAAATTGTTTATTTCAATGAAATTTTGATATGGAATATTCTTAATTGTAGTCGCCGTGGTCTAGTGGTTAGTGTGTTGGCTTACTAAGACATGGGCCCTGGGTTCGACTCCAGGCTCTGACATCTTCAAAAAAAGAAATATGAAAAAAATATTTCTTTCGGCGCCTACCTCTCAGCAGTCTTCTGGCAAAAGCTCTGAGAGTAACTAATTGCCATGAACAAGCTTCTCAAGTCTGTCGTTCGGAGTCGACTTTAAAACTGTAGGTCCCGGTACTCATGGATAAAAATTAGCACACACAACATGAGTGCTGCGAGAAGCTAGGCCGTAATCCTGACACAGGGTTGTAAAGGCCAGTTATGTATGTATGTAATATTCTTAATAGGTTGTTCAATATAAACAACATTTTCTTGGTCGGATGTATTTACAATCTCCACAAAACTATACCATTCTTTTGAGGAATAAATTTCTTCTGGTATAAATAAGCCCGGTTTTAAAAATGTCTTTTTTATGAAAAAATCACCGTTTTGATAATCAACTGGTATTTTAATAATAAATTTCGAACAAGATTGAATTACATATATATTTTCCCGAAGTCAAATTGGGTTTAAATTGTAGTGGTATTATAGAATTGTTTGTGATAAGAGTTTTATTGCCCAGGTCTACTTTGGCTTTCAATTTATCCAAAATGTCAAGTTCTATTAACCCGTCAAAATAATTGTGAAATTTGAAGACATATAGTTCCGTTTGGCCTTCCTCCTTAAATTCATCAAAATATGGCAAAGTAATTTTCTTATCCAAGGAGTGTTTATTTAAAATTGTCGTAATCGTGATTGGTTTACAATTCTGACAATTGGCTTGATCAACAAATTCTGAATTTATAAAAGATGAAGAGGCTCAAGTGTCGATCAGAAATTTTAATGCTCTACCGAAGGGGGAAGATATATTTATGTAAGGTAATGTGTGTCCATGTTTATTAAGGTCTAAGTATCCTGTAGGTCCGGGGAGGCATTTATTAGAAAATTTTCACTGTCATCAATTGTGCTATAACAGTTTTGGTCAAGCTGGTTGTTTTGTTCAAAAATAAAGCCTTGGTTAAAATCATGAGAATACATATTATCTTGTTGAGCATAGTCGTTGTGGTAGTAGTAATATTCTTCTAAGTCTGTGCAAGGAGATCCTTTTGCATCAAAGTTATGCGAATAGAAATAAAAATCGCGGTTGCTGTGGTTTTATAGTAACTCTAAAATTTTATTGATTAAGTTCTTATATTTATACAATATTTTTGCTTATACTAATTTCACAATTTTTTATTGGCCTAATTTTATGGTATCGTTTTACAATTGATTTAGTAAAATGTGCAATAACAATATTTTTGGTTTAGTAATAAATTTTAAGTAAAATAAATTTAAATTTAAGTTAATCAGCAGAAAAATAAAGTAGAACATTAACCAGGTAAAAGTATGAAGTGTGTTGTAATTAGGTGTATTCAGTAGAACATGATAACTTCAATGTTACATATACAATTCTTGAGGTTTAAAATTACCTATTGCTGTTCTTGTCTGCATGCTTGATGGTTTCCTTAAATTAGTAAATCCTGAACTTTTATCCATTGGTTCTGGTGGGGGTAAGTTCTGTGAACCATACTGTTGTTGCCCAAAGCCAGGATTAGGTAAATTATTGTTATAAAAAATGTCCTATTTTGTTCGAATCCATTATTTTGTGTAATCTTTTGAAACGTATTAAAATTTTTATTCTGTCCGAGTGTATTAATAGGTGCACTAATTTGGGGTTTTTGAACATTATTAACTGGATTCTGATATTTAATTCTCGGAAATTGTTGTAAAACTCTCTTTGGGTGTTTGATTGGTAAGGTTGAAAATAAGGTAAAAATTTCTAATAGTTTGGTAAAAAGTCTCTTACATTTTGTTGGGGAACAGGATATGTGCCTGTAAATGGTTTCTTTGTATAATATATATTTTGTTTCTGAATACAAAAGGAAAAGGCTTCGGCCATCGTCTTAGGCCTCATTGATCTAATATTTGAGCCTAAAGGTTCTCTAAGTCTCGATAAGAATGTATGTGGAACCTGAGAGGTTACTGTTATCAAGTGACTTTACTGTGTGCTCTGGTATGGGTACTAGGTGTATGGTTTATACTCATTTATACTTTTTCACATTTATTAATTAAAATATATTTTATTTATACTGTATTCACACTTATACTATAGTAATTAAAATAAGTCTTATTTACCCTATTGTTATTATTAGAAGTTTCATATTCAAGCGTTAAATGATGTTCTTGTGAGTTTTCCTGATGATGACTTTTGGTGACTGTTGTTGACTGATGTATATTTTGATTTTGTTCCCATGAGTTCTGTTGATGATGGTTTTTGGTAACTGTTGCCGACTGATATTGAAAATTTATGATTTTAATCTCGTAAATTCATTTGATGATGATTTTTGGTTTGTTAATATTGTTTTTATCACGATTACTACAATTTCTTAAGATTTTAATTTTTTTTTTATATTTTTTTAAATGAGCAACTTAGCAACTTTTTTAATTGTTTAAGTTTTTAATTTTTTATTTTAACGTAATTATTCTATAATTATTGTCACTTTAACTTTTAATTATATTTCTTAGTTGTTTTCAGATGCTAACTATTATATACTTTAATAGTTTAACAACTTAATTAATTCATCACAGTTTTCTCACTATTATATACCGTAATAGTAATATAAAATTACAGTGCGAGCTCGATTTTCGCAACTTGAAAAAATCTGGCCTGTTGCAATTACCGAAAAAGTTGCAATTATCGACCACTTTTTATTGTACCTGAAAATACCAAATTATTTGTAAAAAACAGTTTTTTATTAAAAAAAAACAAAAAACTAACTGTTAAAAAACAGTCTTGTTGTTGAAACATTGGCGTAGCGAGCAATTTTTTGTTTTAAAAAGTGAAATTATACAAATATGTTATCCTACGCATCTGTGTAAACATATATATGCTGCAAAAAAGAAAACTGATGCGTTTGTATTTGTGTTTTAAAATGTGTTTGGGACAGCACTAACGTGGGAGAAATGCTATTGAAATTGGATTCTTTGATTAAATATGATTACGTTTAGAAAACTACTTACGTTTATGAACAAGAAATACAAATAGAAATCATTGTAAATATATTAAAGAAATAGTGTTGCATTTATTGAGACTCATTTTTGAAAATCGTTGCACTTATTAAGACTGTAATGTAAAAAATTTGCCTGCTGCACTAACCGGGGTGTTGCGTTAATCGGGGGTTGCGAAAATCGAGCTCGCACTGTATTATTTTTCACAGTTTTCAATTATTTTCCATAATTGTTCCGGAATTTTCACTATTATGTCCTTTAATAGTTTTGAGAGCGAAAGTTGATAAACCGTCAACTTTTTTTTTTTTGACTGCGCCAGTTATTGTTGCTATTAAACCGTAAAGTAAAAAAAACAAAATTTTTATTTTATTGCTAAAATATGATTGATTTTATTTAAATTTTCTTTTAAACATTTAACTTATTGTTTAAATACAAAAGTGCTTACTATGTATATTAATATGTTTTTATTTCCTTTAAATATTTTCAATCAATAAAATAGTTCATTAAACTGTTTGCTGCTTTTTAATAATTTTGAATAATTTCGCAAGACTAATAAAATGTTTATCGAGAAAAATAAATAGCTTAATAAACTTGGTAAAGTTATATGTAATAAAATTTAACTAATGCTTATGCAGCTAAGTATTTAATATTGTGGTTTGTTTGGTGGGTTTGTTGTTGCTGTAGTTGCATTTGTTGGGGTTGTGTTATAGGGCCTTCCATAACTCGTGTAGACGGCGACATACATAATATTACCGAATAATAAAAATAGTGAAAATTTAGGTTGTTAGACAAATAATTCTTAAAATTAATGAATTACTTTTTTGATTATTTCTAATTATCTCCGGTTATGTTTCGTAGTTTTTTAATTATATATACATAATTTATTGATCATCCTAATCGAAATTTAACAGGTCAAAAGAAAATAAGAAGCATAACAAAAAAAAAAAATAAATAAGAAAATGGAAAACAGGTTTAAAAAAAAGAAAAAATAATAATAATAAAAAAAAGAGGTCAATAAAGTTATTATATTATTAAAAAGAAAAAATTCGGAGACTTATAAATAAAAATATATGCTAAAAAGTCATATTTGCAAACGAAAATTACCACACAATACACTAAGTGTCCATTATTACATACATATATTTAAATACAATTGAGTGATTCAGAAAGTTTTGTGGTATTGCTGTAATGCTATAAACACATTTAAAGCTATCGATAAAAGTAGCCAAGTAGCCAGCTACTTAATGCTATAAACACAACAAAGGCTATCGAACACCGAACACCGGACTACAAAAATCGCTGGCTACGAAAGTAGCCAAGTAGCCAGCTACTGAATTATAATAACGACTACAGCTACAAAATAAACATCTGTTTTGACACGTTGAACATAACCTAAACAAAATATAACAACCTTATTTTTCGTAAGTGAAACAAAAAACAACAAATGTCTGAAGAAAACTTATAAAAATTTTAGAAAACTAAAAAAGTTATTAAATAATAAATTAAAAATGAAATAAAAACTGATGTAAATAAATGAAATAAGTAAATGAAAACTAAACAAAAAATGTAAACAAATGATTTTTTTTTTTCAGTGGTGCAACTTAAATCTTTTTCTTCTATTCTCATATGCACACATGTGTTCAATTTTTGACAGCTTGTAGTCGATAGTCAGTAGCCTCAAATGTGTTTATAGCATAAATATCGATTTTAAAAGCATTGAAATAAAATTATAGCGCAGCTTATGAATACCCTAATCTTTATGGAAATACAATGATATGAAAATAGAAAGAAGTTGTAAATTAATTACTGACAAACATGTATATGGAGGCGTTGTAATAAAGTTAAAAAGAAAATTGTGTATTGGCTATAATTAATTGTCTATTATTTATTGTTAAATGACATGTATTTAATAAAATATTAATTAAGATATTTACTTATATATACGTATGTACATACATATATCTAAGTATATAAAAATGTGCATATAGGAATTTATCCTAAAAAATTATTTTAAGAAAATATGTATGTAATCCTTCTATTTTATACGTTAATATTTTATTTTCCTACTCGTAACTATATATGGATGTACATATATACCCTTATATTTAAATGTGCAATTCTTATAAGAATAAATAATAAAATTTATACTTATAATATATCACATAACGATTTTTTATTTTTAAATTAAAATTTGTCAAACAAAAATGATTCAAATCGTATTAAGTGGCGTTGGTGAGCAAATGAGAATTACAGTGCTGAACGTGTTAATAGCAGAATTAGCAGCTGTATGAATTTTTTTTTCTTAAAAATTGAATGTAATATTTCATCTAAAAATTTTAATTACTATATGAACAATTTATAAATACTACTCTGTTTTAAAAAAGAAACACTTTTAATTTTTTTACCAAAAAAAAAAAAAAAAAATTTGTAATAAAAGTTTTTCTTTTCCATTAAAAAACAAAAACTATTTTTCGCCTTATTGGCAAATGCATTCAATATAATATGAATTGAATGCTTTTGATGATAAGCATGTCTCTATGGCCATTTCATCTCTGCTTAAGAGACTAGTCAGGAGACTTTTTCCCAAAGGTGGTATTCAAAACTATAAATACTTATGTTAAAATAGTTATAGACTAAATGGGAATCTGATCCCATTATATTTCTTTTTCATTCAATTAATTAACAACTTTATGAAAATAAAGAAAATATCGCTGTAAAACTTTTATATTATATTGTTAAATGTTCTATGGTAAATAAGGTATTCAGGATTACCTAATGTTTTTATAATAATAAACTATTTGTGTGGATTATTATTAATTTTGTTCTCAATGTAAAGAATAAATCAGAGTACATCCAACACGCATGTTAACTCGCCGCTGGCCTTACTTTATGTGACAAGTGGCATATGTATAAACATGTACGCAACGCGAAGCAAAAATTCTGTCTGACACGGCCTTATGAATACATGTCAGTTAAGGAACAATTGTCTCTGAGATTTTTATTTTTGCACAGGCCTGTTTTACACTATTCTACAAGTCTTAAGATTTTCATTAGATTTTATGGAAACAAAATCTAATAATTTGTTCTCATTCACTTGTAAATGTGGGGTTGTCCACTATGTTTGTTTCTTTTCTTAGTGTGCGATTGTTTTTCTGCATAACTTTTCCGGAGTTTGCTCTTGAGACTGCTATTCATTTTCTGAAAATATGTCATTGACAGAATATGTCTCCAACTGTTTACAAATATGTATTTAATTCATAGTGTAGAAAAAATTAATTATGACTTGTTAGTCGATTACAACTTGTCAGAGGAAGAGTGAACATTTTTTTGGAGATAATTTGAATGAGGCGTCGAGTATATTTCATAGGTATTTAGTGTCTTCCTATCCTTATTCAAATATCAGAAAATTAAAAGAAAAAAATTTGAATAATTTTTAAAAGGAAGCATTAATATTTGAGAAAAATCATTAAAATGATCAATATTGTGATAATTTTGATGTTAATGATAATGATATTGATGATGATAATGATGACACTCATACAAACGTTCTCATTTACCTAAATTATTTTTATTACTTATACGTTATTTGGTTTTGGTACTTGTACTCGTAACCTGTACTGAAAAGTATAAAATTCATAATAGATAATTATACTAAAGTATGCATAAATTCTTACTATTATTTTACATTTATAACTACGGTGACCATATTTTCTAAACCAAAATACAGAACAAGTAAATATCTGTTCAATAACAACTATAAAATGCAAACAAACAACCTTTCATACGTACATTTATTATATTTATTACTTAAATGCAAAATTAACAAAAAAAATTATCAAAAATTCAGAAATAACTAAAATTTCGTGAGATCATTAAAAAAGTACATAAGATACATACATACATATGTACATAAGTTTTAAATACCATAAAATAAAAATTTCTAGTTTTAAGTTTTAGTTTCTAGATTTAAAGATTTTATATTTTGTTTTTATTATTCAAAGTTGACTCGCAGAAAGGTGCATTGAATAGGTACAATAAAATTACAACTAATTTTGGTATTTTTCTGATGAATAAATTTGTTTTACCAAGTTATCATTTACCTTTAAATATTCTTTAAACTCTATGCTACTCATATACTTAATTTAATTTATTGACCAAAATGAATTTGATGGTTTCCATTTTCATTTCATCATTTTTTTCATTGGTCTATATATTATTTTATACAGAATATACCATTTTTGTTGGAGCATTTGAAACTGGTAAACACAGACTGAACTCGACAACCGTCAAAATAATTTTAAAATTTATGTTTCTTTCTCTAAAATGCACATACGTACTTACATATGTATATGAAATGTATTGCTTGTGGAGATCACCATGTCTCTATGGCCATTTCGTCTTTGCTTATGATGCTCGCCAGGAGACTTTTTCTCAAAGGTGTTAATCAAAACTACAAATACTACTTTGAGACATAAAAATACAGAACAAATACTGAATATTAAATAAAATACAGAACATATTTATGTTTTTCCCTAATGAATAATTTATACAGAACACGGGTTTCAAATACAGAACTGTTCTGTATAATACAGAACGGATGGTCACCGTATTTATAACTAAAATATATTATAAGACAATTTTTAATTCTGGGCCTTCCCGAATTGATTTGCATTGTTGCCATCCAAAAACCCCACTGTACATCGGTTAGCACAAATTCCTGTAGCCAATGAAAAGAGAAAACATTTTGTTTGTTTGTTTGTTTTAATGCAGAAATGCCATTAAAAAGTTTTTAAAATCAAATTAATGATTTAAAAATTTTAAATTCATATGTTCATCCTAATTTTCATTCAATGTTGTGGGTGGAACGTAGAGGACTTTATCTACTTGATTTGAACGCAAAAATGTATTTTTTACACAATCAAATATATTACTTAAGCGTATTATTCCATTATACATACTTAATGCTAGAAACACTTATGGGACGAACGACAAATTTCGCCCTCCTCTACGAATTCTTCAGATAAAATTCGCTGCATATGTTCATAGTATGAAACACAATAACAACGAATACATAATTCCTTTACCATATTTCGTTCGTCTTTTGCACATTTTTATAGTCTTTTTCAATTATTATTTCACTTTTGACCATTATTTCCGTATTTATTTAAAATAGTTAATAAACTTGCAAATTCATTTACTCTACAGTAATTCTAATTTGTTTTTCAATCACAGCTGATAAGAAAAAAATTATATTGAAAAGAAGTATTAATAAAAACTCCCCGTAAAACAATTTTAATAGTGAAATATTCTATATCTATAATTTAAGTGGCTTAAAATTACCAAAAAACCATTCTTATGCTAGAAACACAATTGGGACGAACGACGAATTTCGTCCAGCATGACGAATTCGTTGTTGAAAGTTCGTTGCGTAAATTCGCAGTGTGACGCACAATAAGGACGAAAAAATAACAGCTGTTATAATAAAAAAAGTTGTATGTGGCAAAAAATAAATATTCAAGTTCAAGTTTAATTTATTGAGAGTTTTTTCTAGTGTGTGGCAAAAGTGTTACCGTAGGGAAAAAATAATTGAATGCAAAAATTAAGCATTAACAAAAAGCAATTAAAAAGCAATTTTATGGTAAATAATTGTGTATATTTAAATTAAATTGTGTTATTTAAAATCAAAGAATTATAAAATATTGAAATATATCTTCTTTTACTAGTATGTTTGAAAATAAAAATGAAACACGGTAACTCTGTACTAATTTGTTCGTCGTTCGTCGGCGTTAAAAATAGAAATAAATCTATCGCAGTGTTCGTCACGCTCGACGAATTTCGTTTGACGGCGGTATTGTGTTAATTTTCATAAGCACAAATGTGTTTTATCCTTGACGACGAAAATTGGCACCGAAAAATACGTCGTTCGTCCCAATTGTGTTCCTAGCATTAAACATAAGAAATAACTTCATTTACTACAAAAACATGGTCACCATGAACTGATTAGTTCGTCCTTTACCGGCGAACGAATTAAAATTAAATCGCCGTGCGTCATGCCATAACTGTGTGAATTTTCGTATGCACATACATATATGGTTTATTTTTAGCGGCGAATATTCGCGACCTTGATCTTTTTTGAATAAATAGAATTCAGTTGGACATTTTAAAATGACAAAATAAAATGACTTACTTTTTGTACATGCAAACTACTCGTATAAAAGCTTTAATTTAAAATAAATTATTGTAAAGTTAGTGTTAATCCATTACATACTTACTTATGTGTTTCAGCTCAAGATAATGTTGGAGGTGGATATGTTTTGCGCATAGTACCCCGTGATGGTTGGCTAGCCCAACCACCTATCAATCCATGGATTCGACTTAATCTCCCAATTAATCGTGTGATTGTTATTCCAACAAGGACAGCTGAATGTGAAACTCAGGTAAATAAATACTTTTTATTATTTATACTCGTACTCTTGTTGATTGTGTTTCACTGACGTGATCTTTTTTTCGTTTCAGGCTGCCTGTACATATACTGTTCGAATTACGCAAACATTTAACATTGAATCACAACAACAGGATGACATAATTTATAATTTTCTTATTGGTGGTGATGGAAATGTCTATGAAGGTCGTGGTTGGGATAACAGAGGTTCTGTTATAAAAGGCTTTAATGATGACAGTATAAGTTTTGCATATATTGGACTATTCAAAAAACAACCGCCATCATATAAACAGCTTAATGTCACAAAATTATTACTTGAGGAGGGTGTACGTTTAAAAAAATTATCATCAGATTACAAAATCGTCGGAGCACATTCATTAGATCCTACTTCGGTTTTAACTTCAGCAGATGCTTTGTATAAAAGTTTTGAAAATTGGCCACATTGGTCAGATAAATAGATTATTTTAGTCATTATACAAACAAATTTTAATTAAAAATCTAACAATAACAAGTTTAAGAAACATACATAATTCGTAAGGTTATTATATGTCTATGTACTCGTATTCGTTTTTGAGATATTCACAAAATGTCTTATTGCTATAAACTTCTATTCATATTCTAATAAAAAAAGTTACAACTTTATGACAATAAGATATAATAGCACACCTTGTGAATACCCCAATATATGCAAACATTAGAGTGTATCACCTTACAAGGAAAATAAAAAGTTTCCCCTCACCTCCTCACCTAAAATAATGTATTTTTGCAAGCAGGTTTCGAAAAAGTATTACTTTCTTTTTTGCCAAACGTAGGGTTCGCCTTTTTTTTTTTTTGTTGTATCTTAGGCATTTACAGTCCGATCTTAAAGTATGATATATCAATGTTTTTGTGTCGAAAAGACCAATGCTTTCCTCTTAGGGGTTTTTGACCTCAAGTATATCGTTCAGAAAATGTCAGGAAATTAAAGCTCGCAAGAAACTATTAATCTTTCGCTAAGTAAGCAATTCAATAATTCAAAAAAAAAAAATTTTTAAATTTAATTACACCATTGCAGTTTTGTCAAGGAAGAATTACTATAATTCCTGTACGACAGTCAGCATTTTCAGTCGGATCTTTAAATATTTATATCGATATTGTGTCTTTTGTCTGCCTCTCTTGTTTCTCTAATCCGTTCGCAAAAATACGTTATATTAGAGGCGGTGAGGAGAAACTTTTTTTTGGTTGTACGGTCTAGTATACATATTGGCGCAAGAATTAAAGAACGCTGTAACTGACAAAAAATCGAAATTACGTTTTTTGCATCATTTTTATCAGAAAAAAAATTACGCGTCCATTGATCCCGATCCCATATTTCTGGGATGAAAATAAATTCACTTACGCCGTCTGCATTTTGAAAAATACTTTGTTCAGTTTTCTTGGTTCTGGTGAAAATTTTGTTTTGTCAGTTACAGCGTTCTTTAATTCCATTGACGATATGTATGTCTATTAAGCAAAAAATCTTTTTTCATAAGTACATAGATTTTTAGATACTACCATTAGATAATTTTCAATTTTAATGCTTTAGTGTAAAAACAATCTATATATCGGGTGATTAAATTTTAAGGGCCGATGTTGAATGTGAACCACACCTAAATGTCAAAATTTTTTCTGGATTTTATTTGACATTTTTCAATTTTAGACTAACTCAATTTGAACCACAATCAAGCAACGCGTTAAAGTTATTTAGGCTTATTATGAAAATGGGCGTTCAAATCAAAATGCATAACGAGCAACTTTTAGCAAACCAGTGCATGCTTGTACAGCTCCTACTGCAGAAAATATTGCTGCTGTTCGCGAAAGTGTGGCTGAAGAGCCGTCCATCTCAACTCCTGGTCGTACCCAACAATTGCACCTCTCACGCTAGAATCACAATTAGTTTTTTAATTGTTTAAAAAAAAGTATTTTATTTTTTTTTTATTTATTTTATTGATTTTATTTAATTTAATAATTTGGCTTGTTTGCCAGAAAGTGGATTACAGAATAATGATTCTTAAAACTAAAACATATTCTTATAAATTAAAATTAACTTAAATTATTGTTTATTTTGCTGTCTGGTTTGGATCAAAAGAAAAAAATATGTTTTTAAATTATTTTGCAACTTGCCAAAAGTGCAAGTTATTGCTTTTGTTTGTTTTAAAATGATCCAATTGCATTTTTATATTTAGGTTAAATGAACTAATGAACTAACTTATAAGTTAATTTACCTATTTCTTTTAAAAAATTGTCAATATGTGCAAGTTGTTGTTTTTGTTTATTTTAAAATGATCTAATTGCATTTTTATATTTGGGTTAAATGAACTATAAGTTCATTTACCTATTTCTTTTAAAAAATTATCAATATAGTCATTATGCTTATATGTAACTACCCCCTCCTCTACTTTAGAATTCTCCTGAATTCTATTATTTAATAACTTTATTTTAATATGCTTATGTTTTCTTATTACACAAAAAGAAATATTAACTATTACAATAATAATTATTATATTGCAGCCATACGTAACTTTACTATGATATTTTAATTCTTTTATTGATTTAATATTGTTTTGGTACACTTTTTCAATTTGTTTAAAGGATAATTTATGAGTAAAGTTTTGTGGTGGTTCTGAGTTTAGATTTAAATGAGTTTCTTTTTCAAGTTCTATAATGTTAGAAAAATAATAGTCTTTAATTTTGATTGTACAGTTGTTAAAATTAATTAGATAGTTTCCATTCAGGACAATTTGTTCATTGTTACATGTTTGTTCGACACTAATATTTACTGAGTTTTTTATAATAATTGTATCAATATCTATTTGTATTACCTCTAAATCATTATTATTTATCATTTGACAAGTATTTTTAATTGTACAGTGTTTGCTTAATTTTAAATCTTTTAACTGTTTATTTTCTTGGAAATTATAAGTTTTGTTTTCAAAATCAAATATTTGTTCTATTTTATAGTCAATTTCATCCTTTTCGTTATTTGGTAGTGGTATGATTGATCTTAGTTTAACGTTTAAAAATTCTTTTGGTATTTTGACTCCGAAAATTAAATATGAGTTATTAACATATGCTGTTCCAAATTAAATATATTTAAGTTTATTGTAGTCTATTTCATATTTTTTAATTTCATTATCAGTTAAAATACTTGGGTGTACTATCCCATATTTTGCAGATACTACATTATCTTGCAAATGTTCAATCTTATTTTTTATTAATTGTATATTAAGTAGTTAACTGTTCTAAGAATATCTGTTTATTATTTTCCATTTTTAAATATTTATTTATAGAGTTTAATTCATTTTCTATTTTTCTTCTGTCATTTTCTATTACTAATTTTAAATGTCTTAAGGTCGAATTGAAATATTCATTGATTATTACTTGTTGGTTATTATTTTCTTTAATTTCGTTAATATTAGTTAAATGATTTTGTATGGTCTGTCTGTCTTCGTCGTCCATAGTTCCAAATAACCATTTTGATATGCTACCTATTCCGTTAACTAGTCCTCGTCTTTGTCTAATTTGTTTGGGTATTAATGTCATTAGTTTGTTCTTAGCGTCGTGTATTTCTAAGTTAAGAATTTCCTTTTTGTCTATTTGCATTAGGTTGGTTATCAATTAGGTTATCTAAAATAACTTCTATTTCTTTCAAATTAATTATATGTAAAACTATGTCTGCTTCCTTAACGATTTCTTGATCTCTTATGTGGATGTCTATATATCCTCTTTGTTCTGTCAATAGTTTACTGGTCATTCGTCCAAAGGTTTGTTGGATCAGTATTAGCATTATTAGCGTTGTTAGAATCTGAAAATTTCAATGGTCGCTTAATATTACAAGGATGTATATTTTTAAGTTTTAATTTTTTTTATATTTTGGTTGTTCTTTATGTCGAACAGCCTTATAGTTTTTTACAAATCCTTCCTCTCTAGTTTCCGTATATTCTTCCCTACATTTATTTAATTTACTGATTTTCTTTATTTTATTGTCTTCTAGATTTTTCCTAACTTCATTTTCTTCTATCTTTCCTTGTTGAACTTCATTGGGTGAATGTTTTATACTTGAGTGATAGCGATCGTTATAATTCCTAACAGTTTTCTGTATTAATTGCTTTGTAGGTAAATCTTTATTCATTTTGTAAAAAATTCTAAATTTCTCTGCTATAGTTTTATGAAACCGTTCGATATCAGCATTGCCCGTGTGGCTATTGGGTTTAGTTAAGTGTAACTCGATGTTTTCTTTGTCTAGAAATTCTTTAATACGAAAAGCCTTGAATTCATTGTCTGCTATTATCTTTTTTGGCTTTCCAACTTTGGCAAAATGATCTTCCAACTGCTCTATTATGGTCATATGATTTCTATCGTTTAATGGATATGCTGCTCCGAATGTGGAAAATTTGTCAATTATGGTTAAAAAATTGAATCCTTTCATTACATACGTATCTATATGAATTATTTGGTTCTTTCCAGATGGTGTTTCTGTTATTGCGAATTTTGGTTTTATTGGCTGCCTGTCATATTTTATTTCCTGGCATACGTCACATTGGTTAATAACAATTTGGATTAATTCCATTAATTTGGGATAATAGATTTTGTTTTTGATATTGTTGTATGTCTCTATTATTCCAGAATGCATACTCTCCCTAACGTGATAAAAGGATATTTGTTTTACTACCTCTGTCTCTGTTTCTATATCTTGTGCCCTTAGAGTGCACTTGGTGAAGTTTATTTGTTTATCATTAGAATACATTTCTATTAATTTTTCTTGAACTAGGTTATAACTTCTTTCTGACACTTCTGAAAATATTCCTACTTTACCTTTAGTTATATATTTTTTAAATATTTCTCCCATTCTTTCGAAATCGCTTTCCGAAATAAATATTTTTCGTTTCCCATGAAGCATTTTTGACTCCTGGACTTTATTATTTGCTATTATAATTTGTGTTTTATATTTGTTTACAATTTCGTCTTTAATAAAGAAATGATCTTGGAGATTTTCTTCAGCTGAATGCACTGTAGCCATCGACACGTTATCTTCTTCCAAAGAACTAATAACATTTACGTCCTTGTTTTCCAATTTTTCGTTCTCTTCGGTGTTTATTCTACTCAAAAAGTCTGCAACTCGATTTTCTTTTCCTTTAACGTATTCAATATCGAAATCATACTCTCCTAACTTTAACAACCATCTTTGATGTCTTGGGGACATATCTTTTCCTTTATATTTAGTATTCAAAAATTTTATTGGTTGGTGGTCTGTTAGAATTTTAAACTTCCTACCATAAAGATATGGTCGTAGGTAATTAACACTCCATAAAATAGCTAAAAATTCCTTATCAGTTGCTGAATAGTTCCTTTCGTGGTTATTAAGGGTCCTCGAAGCGTAACATATTGGGTGCCCTTCTTGTGATAGTACTGCCCCAATCGCATAATTAGATGCGTCTGTTGTCAGTGTAAATTTTTTTTCGAAATCAGGAAATTTAAGAATTGGGTGAGAACTTATGAGATTTTTCAATTTTTCAAAAGCTTCTATATACGTCGGGTCCTTGTCATTTATTTTCACTCCTTTTTTCAAGTACTTTGTCATGGGCTGTGCTACTTCGGCATAATCTTTAACAAATTTTCTGTAATAACCTGTCAAGCCAAGAAAACTTTTGATTTGCTTTTCTGTCCTTGGTAATGGTAATTCTTGAATTACCTTTATTTTGTTTATGTTAGGCTTAATTCCGTCCTTTGTTAAGATGTGTCCCAAAAATTCCGTCTCCTTTTTCATGAAATTGCACTTATCTATCTGAACTTTTAAATTAGCTTCCTCCAATACTTTAAATATGTCAGTTATTGCCTTTACATGCTCTTTTAATGATGTACTAAATATCAAGATGTCATCTAAGTATACTACACATGTCTTGTTAATGAAATCTCTTAATGTTTCGTTCCTAAGTCGCTGGAATGTAGCTGGGGCGTTTTTCAACCCAAACGGCATTCTTACAAACTCATAAAGTCCATGTGGTGTAACAAAAGCTGTTTTCTCCCTATCTTTTTCTTCTATCAAAATTTGGTGGTATCCCTTAGCTAGATCTAAAGTAGTAAAATATTGTGCCCTGCCCAACTTATCTAGAATTGAATCTATATTTGGCAGTGGAAACTTATCGTCAATTGTTATGTCATTCAACTTCCTGTAGTCTACGACAATCCTAAATTTTCTTTCTCCTGAGTTGTCTATTTTTTTTGGTACTACTATTAACGGGCTTGCATAACGAGAGCAACTTTTCCTAATTATTCCCTGCTCTTCCATTTCTTTTATTTGTCTCCTAACTTCCGCTTCGTGCTGTGGTGGATACCTGTATAATTTAGCGTTTATCTGTTCGTCCGTTGTTGTCCTGATAGTATGTTTTATGTTCATGGTACTAGTCAGCTTGTCACCTTCTTTAAAGAATAAGCCTTTGAATCTATTTAAAATTTTTGTGACTTTATTAAGTTCTTCTGCATTAAGATGTTTTAATTGTAATCTACTCCAATCCAAATTTGATTCCTCTAGAATGCATATTTGGAGGTTTTTGTATGGATTTATTAAAAATTTGGTTATCTTATTATTAAAAGAAATATTTCCGTCCACTAAATTTATCATCGTGTTAAAAAAATTAAGTAAATCTGTTCCTATTATGAACTGGTATCTTCGTCCGGTTAAGTTTGTAACTTTCCATCTTACTTTTGCAAATCCTACATTAAACTCTTCAGGTGCATCAGATATTACCTCGAATCTTATAGTGCCTTTTCCATTTATCGTTTTAAATTCAATTGGTTCTTTCAACAAAATTCTTTTAAAATCTTTAATATCTTTATCAACTACACTTATACTTGCTCCTGTGTCTATTAGAGCTTTATATTCTTTTTTGTTTATAGTAATTTTTATGAGGGGTAAGTAGTCGGATGTTGTGTCCGAAAAAAAACATTATCATCACTAATTATATTATTAGATTCTTCTCTATTACCGTTCCTTAATTCCTTTTGGTCTTGCCCAGGTTGAGTCAAGCAATTTTGGCTGACATTTGGCCTGGGGTTTCCTGCCTGTGGGAATCTTAGCTCAACATTGTCTATTTCCATAGGCTCGGTTAGGTTTTCCCTAGGTTGATTCCACCTTAACTGGCCGGAATTTTGCCTAGGGTGTCCTACCTGCGCGGGTCTTTGGAAGTTCCCTGACATGTTATTTTGTTGGAACTTATGGTATCCTGAATTATTTGTATTATGATTGTTGTTATTATATCTGTTATAGTATCTATTTTGATTATAATCTTGACCTTTGTTTGAATAATTTTGATTATAATTATAATTATTTTTCTTCACTTGCTTAGATGTGTTCGAAAAAGTTCCTTTGACTTTTCGAAATTCTTCTCTAATACAACTATCTTCATATCTTCTTTTCATCATAATATCTATTATGGTTTCTATATTCCTTTCTTCATATATTTTTTCTAACACTACCCCTTGGGTCATTTCTTTTGCAATATTAGTTAATAAACTATTTACGTTAGATAAATCAATATATTGGTCATCACTATAATACACACTTAATTCATCACTCTTATATTTAATATTTTGTAATTCTATAGCTACTTGACTTACAGTATTCACTCTTAAATCGTTGATCCTTCGGTATATTTGATGGGGCTCCACATCGGGTCGATACCTCAGCTTGAGTGCCTTTTTTATAATCGTCCAATTTTCTGGTTGTTGTATATTTATTACTACATTTTTAGCTTCTCCTTGAATGTTTCGGTAAAAGATTGCTTTAGTCGCTTCCTTTCTCAAATCTTCTTCTGCTATTGTTGAAAGTAAGTACTCTACACTGCTTAGGAACGAATTGATAGTGATGGCTCCAACACCGGTGAACACTGGTAAATAACTAACGTTTTTGAAGATTCTGTCCAGCTGGCTTGATTGCGATTGTTGCATCATCAAATTTGGTTGATGATGAAATTGTTGCTGCTGTTCTTGCTGCACTTGTCGTTGCTGCATTTGTCCTTGTAGTTCAAGGTATGCTAAGCGTAACCGCTCCAACTGGTCCTCCTTTCTGGCTAACTCTTCTGCCAAATTTAATGGAGAATTTTGTTCTTCCATTTTTCTGTTTTTATCAAACGTTCGTTGCCTTTTGGAATACAGAACGAAGGTTTCGTATCACTAAATCCTTTTGATAAAATAAAAGGATCCTACCGACTGCGCCAGAATCACAATTAGTTTTTTAATTGTTTAAAAAAAATTATTTTATTTTTTGTTTCGTCAGAAACGCTTTATTTAAGATCAAAGTTAACGGCAATGAATATTTTTGGTAATTAAAGAAGAAATGATGTCCGTGAAGGAATAGTACACTAGCCAAACTGAACAATTGTTTTCGACTCCAGCTACGGTAGTCTCATCAGAGTTCTTTGTGTCCTGTGCATATTCAAGACCAAACATCAACTATTTAACTCACACTTTTCTGGAAATCGCATACTGAAATTATATTCTTTCACATGTATGTACATACACTTGTATGAGTTAGTCGAAGTAAAGTCACACAACAGTTTTTATCATATTCTCCTTTTCTTACCATCATTGCTGTTCTTGTAATTGTCATCTTATTTGGATGAAACAGAATTACAATTTTTATTTTGTTTTTGCCCTCTTATTCCATTTAATCCACATTAGTCGGCATCGACGACATGCACGACTGTTGCCGTGGTGGTTAGAGTGCAGCGCTAGAAGCATGCGCATTATAACTTAATGTGTTTGAGGCTCTAGGTTCGAGCCCCGGGAAAGTTCTGATCAATACTTTTATAATTTAATTTTTGTTTCGTCAGAAACGCTTTATTTAAGATCAAAGTTAACGGCAATGAATATTTTTGGTAATTAAAGATCAAACTTTGGCTAGTGTACTATTCCTTCACGGACATCATTTCTTCTTTAATTACCAAAAATATTCATTGCCGTTAACTTTGATCTTAAATAAAGCAATTCTTGGAAATTATATATATGTATATTTTTTTTTGATTCCAATATTTTTACAAAAATACAGCTGACAACAAAACTTTTTTGGCATAGCATAAAAAAAGCTTACTAAAAAGCTCTTAGTCGTGAAAAGCACGTGTAAAATCTATTAATTTTATTTTTTTTTTTTGACAACGATTTAGATTTTGGTTCTACTGTATATGTTAAAAAAAATTTATGCTTCCTATCAGTGTTGCCACAACTTTATTTTTTGTAACCAAATTTCATTGAAAATTTTTTTAACTCTTAATATTGATAAAATCAATAAAGAATATTATCTTTAATCTACATATTTAACTATTAAATTTTTTGCAATACAATGCAATATACTTTGCAAAGTATATTAGATTAGGCTGTCAGGATAATATTTTACCTTCTGATTGTATGGGAGAAAAAGCAAAATATATAAAATCTCTACTCTCATTCACTCCAATCTAAACATCAACATATTAGTACAAAAATTAGGTTTAATATTAAACCGATAATAAATCCATTGTCTATTTGTTTGGTTTTTAAATAGCATCACTCACCCATTTTTTTAAAAATTGCTCTGAGCTTTCGAAGAATGGCTAGATTGAAATTAAGAACAACATAAGCTCCTATCTTTAATGAAGGTATTTTACCTTTCAATGCTTAAAGTTTACATACTCATACATATATGTACATAGTATGTATACCTTAGTAATTATCTTCTTAGGAGATATTATCAATATTACAAATTAAAGAAATTCGCAAAAATAATGAACAAGAAATATGTTTGACAATCTTTTATCATGTTGTAATTACATATTTACAAATTTTGAATTTATTATTTTGAATTCCAACCGTTAAAATAAGAATGGCTTTTTTCTTTCTGCTTCAAGGGAAAAAATAATCAAAATCAAAAAAAAACTCCACATGTACACACAGCAGAAAAAAAAACCAATTTTGGTTAGGAATAACCAAGAACGGCAACGCTGCTTCCTATTAAACTTTTCGTCTTCAAAACTTCATATATTTCTCTTTACTTGATGAGCATTTGAATTATTTATACTTATAGAGTAGATTTTTTTATTTAAAAAATTCAATGTGAACTTTACAAGAACACACAGTCGCACTAAGCCCAGTCTAGACAAAGTTTTAAAGCGAAATATTTTACTAAAACTCAATTAAAATTTAAAACATGTGGAAATGATATCGTAATAGTGCTGCAAGTTTAGCATAAATATAAATGCCGCAAATGAGCTTTTTCTAATTTATTCTATTCGATACTTTTTATTTCTAAAAGTATTTCTTGAGGAATTTAATTTAATTTTTTTATTTTTCCTTATCTGAACATTAAGAATTTAATTAGTTTCTACAAAAGACAACTTTGGGCATATAAATAGACTGTTTACAACTGGACTACTAATACACCATATTGCTTTATGTGGCATGAAGCATTATCAGCTCGTGGTGCCAACCAAGTTACATCGTGCTTATTTAAGCATTAAACATGTAAATCACGCAATTTTTTACAACTACTTCTGTATGGGACCAAATAAAAACTCATTCGTATGTGCAATATTCATAATGGTTCTTCCAGAGTAGATTAATAAACAACAGATTAAAAATTTGTAGAACCTGGACACACGCATGCACTTAGAGAATGCGATATAGATCACTCTGCGACAGAAAGAAATCAAAAAAAAAACTGCAACTCAAATACACCATCCACACGACTGGTACAATTTTGTTAGATGTTCAGGTTCTAAACATACTTCCAACGTCATTGAAATAAATACAAAAGTTTATTTTTAATTATTATCTTCTATTAAAAACAGAGTTATTGTGAGGAACCATAAATCAAGATGGGGACAAACTCGTTAGATGGCTGAAATATTCAAAGACCGATTTTGGTAAAATTATGTATACGAACATACACTGCGGATCACTTGAATAGGTTCATTAATTTTTGCTCATATGTGTATTTTAATTTCTCTCATATAACCTTTAAGAAAACATTTTTTTTTTCACTTAAATTATGAAATATTATGATGATTATGAATGATCATATTTTAGGACAAAAGAATAACGCTACAATGAATAAAAATTTGTTATTTTCTGCTTTTACTTCAAAATGCTGCGAAAAAAGGTGTAAATTTTGAGTCATTTGAATAGGTTCACTAGGAATAAAAATAGTTTAAAAATTTTAATTATTTGTGAGTTACTACAATAGTTTTTTACATTTTTCATGTAAAATGAGGCGCAGCAAGCGATTAACTGAAGAAAGAAGAGGTAAAGTTAAAGCATTCAAAGAAACTGGCTTAAGCCATAGGAATAAAAGGGGGGGTCGTGGCATAGTGGTAGAGCGCTCGCACAGAAACTCACCAAACTCAGGACCAAGGTTCAATCCCAGCAAAGGACAAAATAATAAAAAAAAAATTAAAATTTGCGGTTTTCTAAAATTACAATTTAAATTAAAACTTTAAATTTAAAAAATAAGAGGTTCCCCCCCTCCAGCAAGACCATCTGCAAAGAAACCGCCCCCTGACATTTCTAACCCATTCCACCAGAAACCAATGATCAGGAGTACAGCGCCACCTTCTGGGAAGATAACAGCTAATCTACTGAATACGCTCACCATTCACATTCAAACATCCACCGACAGATGAGGCAATTGATGTTTGATCATTCGAGGGTGAAGGTATAACACTGAGTGGGCAAATTGACAGCAGCTTGTTTCATCAACACAAAAAAAAGGCGGAAAATATACAAACATCTATGAAAAAAAAACCTTCTATCAACCAACTTCACATTCCAATACAATGCACTGCATGAGTAGGGGTTTACCCCTGAGTATTGGTCTTCAAAAAAAAAATGTTAGTTAGAATGTTGTGAGTAATTTTTTAAGAAATCAATCCGATTACGGAAAAAACATGAAACGGCGGAAGAAAAAGGCAACAACAGAAGCGGGCAGAAGAGTTATTATAAGAGCTGCCTCAAATTCGAGCGATTCTACTGCAAAAATTAGACAAAAATTAGGTGTCACAGCTAACATTAACACTGTAAGATGTGATATTCGAAGGTACAAACATTTAAAGAGATTGAAAATTAGAAAAAAAAACCATCTCTTAATGCTGCTCGTAAATCGAAATGGGTGCAGTTTGCACGAGAACACATTAGCGATAATTTGGAAGGTCCGAATGGGTACAACTACTATTTTCACGACCTAAGTAAGGAGGAACGCTACGTTAGTCGTCTCAATAGCTGTGAGAGCAGTGTAATGGTGTGGGGGGCGATTTCATATTATGGTACATGTGAGATTCAAATCCTCAAATCAAAAATGAAAGCGAATAACTAAAAAAAGTATTTAAAAAGGCGTTTCCATATTTTTCTACTATTTCTAGACCAATTCCCTGGATATTTCAACAAGATAATGCCCCGATACATACACACAGAAAAAAACTCCAATGTAAAATTAACATTAAAAAATTTTGATTTTAAATCATTGTAAATATTTGGGAATTAAATAAATTAAACAGGTTAACTTAATATTAAACAATATTAATTTAAAACTGTTCATGTTAAAATAAAATTGTGCGTATTAATTTCAACATTGTCCATAGTAAAAATAACTTGATTTCATGTTGAATTTGGCAGACTGTATTTTTCTAGTAAAAATAAAAATTTCTCATATTGATTTAACATTGGGACTATTCGAAGCAACATTGACCAATGTAAAATGAACATTAAAGTCAATATTAAAATGAATAGTACATAAGGTTGAAATAACATTTTTAATTTCATTTTTAAATAGTATTTAATTATGCTGAAGCAACATGGTAATCATTTTAAAATTAAATTCTGAATTGTACAAACTATTTGAAGCAAGGTTGAATTAAAGTTATGTAATGTTAAAAAAATGTTAATGTTAAGTCTAAAAAAAGTTCCGTTATTTCAGTTTATGAAAAAAAATCATCAATTATTAGAGTTTAAAGAAGCATAGTGCGTGGTGTATTAATAAAGTGCTCTGTAAGTGAATTTAAATTTCAAAAATATAATTATATCTCTGTTGTTAAAATTATCGCCAAAAGATTTTGCAACAATAGTGGATAAAATAATAGAAAGCTTTCCTTGTGAAATAAGAGTACGTATTTCATTTCATTACAAAAACTTATTAAAATATATTCTTATCTTTTAGGAATACTACTTTATACCACGGGGTAGGAAAGCGAATCCTGGAGGTAAACTTTGGGGCAAATATGTAAATTAAAGAGCACAGCGTGTGCGTCTAACAGGCAAATTTAAATATAATTTAGAAGCTTCAGATTCGATCGTCCAGAATACTTGTTCTGAACTTAATGAACCAATTGTTCAAGCGTTTAAAACTTCTTTATCAAGAGAGATTTCGAACTGGGACGAAGTTAAAGATAAGTGGCGAAGGACTTTTTTGTTAAGACAAAAGGAATTGAAGACATTAAAAAGTAATTATGAATTCCCTAGGGATTGGCCACCTTATTCTAATAGCAGATCTGCAAAACTAGTAAGCTTTGCAAACATAATATAGCTATTATAATATATATTTCATCTATTTTTTTATTAATATAGACTTCGAGTTTTTGCATCCAAACAGAGACCATCTTCTCTTCAGTAAATGGAGTGTTTTCATGGAGAAAATTGACAATTATTATAGTCAAAATATAAAAGACGAGAAGTCTAAAGAAGTTTTTGCAAACTCAAAAGAAGCTTCAGACCAAAGTTAGTATAGTATAACCAAACTTTTTATATTTTTTATTAATTCACTATCGTTTTTACTAGGTTCCTTAGATTGTATACATTCTATTCTAATAAATGCCATAATTTTACCAACTGCACGACTTTCAGATAAATATGGGAAGAACTCAAGGAAGATTTCTATAGTATCGAGAACGTCATTGTGTATCTATTTCGTTAAATCATTATGAAAAGGTAATATCTGAAATCAGTGAAAAGTGTTACAATAGGAGCCTGACTGTATAATATTTTATAATAGCTGTAGGTCATTTGCAGAATATGGCTGGAAGAAAGTATGCCCGATGATTGGAATCTCAGTGCCCTCTGTCCGATCCTGAAAAAGGGAGACCCCACAATATGCACCAACTACAGGGGTATAAGCCTTCTCCCTATCGCATATAAGGTTCTTACGAGCGTATTGTGTGAACGACTGAAGCCATTCGCCATTTCACTGATTGGACCTTATCAGTGCGGCTTCCGACCTGGTAAGTCCACAATTGACCAGATATTCACACTGCGCCAAATCCTGGAGAAAGTCAAGTCGACACACACCACCTCTTTGTCGACTATAAAGCAACGTTCGGTAGCCCGATAAGGGATCGCGTATATGCCGCAATGTCTGAGCTCAGTATTCCTGCAAAGCTGATAAGACTCTGCAGAATGACGTTGAGCAACTCCTGCAGCTCCGTCAAGGTAGGAAAAGACCTCTCCGAACCTTTTAATACCGTGCGAGGTTTCAGACAGGGCGATCCCTTATCCTGCGACCTCTTCAATTTCGTCATGGAGAGTGTTTTGCGAAAGGCGGGTGTACATCGAAATGGCACTATATTTAACAAAAGTGTCCAGCTCCTTGCGTATGCAGACGACATAGACATCATTGGGCATACCAAGCGAGATTTCACCGCAGCCTTTAATGCTATTGAACGAGACTCTGCAAAAATGGGTCTGGCGGTAAATGAGAGCAAGACGAAGTACGTGTTGTCGACGAGTAGGGATGTTGATCGCATCGGCTCCCAGGTTACAGCCGGCAACTATACATTCGATGTGGTCAAGGAGTTCATCTACCTTGGCACCGCCATTACCAGCAAGAATGATGTCAGTCTGGAGGTCAAACGAAGAATCACACTGGCCAACAGGTGCTACTACGGTCTCAGTAAGCAGTTTAGTAATAGAGACCTCTCTCGTGCGACGAAATTAACACTCTATAAGTCACTTATCCTTCCGGTGCTTCTCTATGGTGCGGAAGCATGGACACTGTCTTGTGCCGATGCAGCGGTCTTGGGAGTATTTGAGAGAAAAGTTCTTCGTAAAATCTTTGGTCCTCTAAGGCATGGCGATAAGTTTCGCATTAGAACCAACCATGAGCTGTATGAGCTCCTCGGCGATGTGGGCGTTGTTCAGCGCATTAACATACAGCGGCTACGCTGGCTCGGCCATATTGTTCGGATGGATGAATCTGCTCCAGCGAGAAAAGTTTTCGATGCGAAGGTCACTGGACGTCGGCGTAGAGGACGACCGTGTTTACGTTGGAAGGACCAAGCCCTGTCGTCAATTAGTGTGACCAACTAGAGAAGGCGCGCGCTTAGCAGAGATGCCTGGAGACTAGTGTTAAGGCAGGCCGAAACCCGTTAACGGGTTGTTATGGCCATCTAAGTAAGTAAGTAATAGCTGTAGGTCAAAGTATCTATAATATATAAATTTTTTTCTATAAATAATAGTAGAACATATATAAAAAATAAATTTTATAAATTTACATGTAAATATAAATTTAATTTACAAAGTAAATGTATTTTTTTTATATAGATGTATGTATGATTTCATAAATATATGTATAAATGAACAAATAAATAAATAAAAATAAAACTAACAAATTTCTTTTAATAAGGCAAAAGTTCATATGTAAGTATTATTATTTTGGCACGAACTGTATAAATATAGGAATATAGAAATCATTTAAAATTAACATGAAATTTCACGTTTAAATAACATGAAATTTCATATTATTCCAATATGAAATTCATGTTGTTTTAAATTTTCGCAATATTGAATTAACAATAACTTCACATTTTTTCAACATGAATATCATTTTGATTTAACTAGTACTATAATATTAATTAAACATGATTTCTAGTTGTTTTAAAATGAAAAAATTTAATTTTTTTTTCATTGTAAAATCATGTTAAATCAACATGAAACGATAATGAAGCAAAATCATTAAGAAACAATTTTGAATTAGCACTGTTTTAATTGATTTTACAATGATTTTTTTGTATGTGTAATGCCAAGGTTGTAAAAGCGCGGATTCAAAGCCAAAATATCAATATGCTGGAGTGGCCACCATTTTCCAATTACTTAAATACTATAGAAAATGTATGGGGCTTGCTTTCTCGCAGCAGACAATACGAAACCAAATATGCTATAATTTGAGGAATTAAAAAGCTTTGTCCAAAATTTCATTATCATTAAATCTTTTTAACTCCCTTCCAAATGGTATTCTTGAAGTTATATCGAATAAAGTAGGATATACTCATTATTAAATTATTAAAACATTATAAGAAATCTTAAAAAATAAAAAAAGTTTTTGTTCGCGCGCTTAGCTACAATACTAAATTTAAGAAATTAAATTCCTTTACTAACCCTCATATAATACATATACATATTTAGTTTTCATAATAATACTTTCTATTGTTCAATATTTAAAGTTACAAGTTAATATTTTTCTATATTGTTGGCATGAAAATAGAAGATTAACGGTCCCTCTATTGTTGGCTTTGTATTTTCTTTATATTTTACCTGATATTGCACTTAGTAACATTAAGATTTACTTTTGAAATTTGTTACGGATTGTTTTCTTTTCTTTTACTCAGGTTTTAATTTTTTTCTTGTCTACACTAGTAATTTTTGTTGCACTGGTTACGGAAAGTTTTGCAATTTTCTTGCATAAGGTTGGCAATTTTCCCGTTTTTTACAACTCTGTCATGCAAACTGCATGCATGATGCAATGCAACTCTTGTCAATGTCATAAATCATCTTGATTCCCTTTTAATATCGTAGTTCTTTTAAATGGCGCAATTTTCAAGTGTAGTCGCCGTGGTCTAGTGTGTTGGCTTACTAAGACATGGGCCCTGGGTTCGACTCCAGGCTCCGACATCTTCAGAAAAAGAAATATGAAATAAATATTTCTTTCGGCGACTACCTCTCAGCAGTCTTCTGGCAAAAGCTCTGAGAGTAACTAATTGCCATGAACAAGCTTCTCAAAGTCTGTCGTTCGGAGTCGACATTAAAACTGTAGGTCCCGGTACTCATGGATAAAAATTTATACACATAACATGAGTGCTGCGAGAAGCTAGGCCGTAATCTTGACACAGGATTGTAAAGGCCAGTTATGTATGTATGTATGTAATTTTCAAGTGACCAATGGCAGATTGACGTCTGGAATTTTTTATTATGCAGGTTGATTCCGTTATCCTTTTTGCCAATGGGATGTCGGCGTGATCAAGCGAAGCGAATAGGGAGAATGGATAAAGCACGTTGACATGAAGCTTTTCGACAGGTTGATGATAGGCAGTAAGATAGATAAAAATTAATTGTGGTTTGGCTTTCGTGCAGAACTGTTGAAGAGTTTTGGATATAAACAGTGTCGGTTAGAGGAAAAAGGAAAAACAAGCGTGGTTTGAGTTTTTTTTTGCGTAGTGCGGTCGACAAGTATAGTAGTGTCGGAAGGAAAACTTTAAGAAAATGTGTTTTAAGAAAAAAAAAGGAGAAAAGTGATGTTCCAGTTAAAAAAAAAAAAAAATTGAATAAAATAATGGTTGAACACAATAAGAGAAAAAAAAGGACTTGAATTTGTCAACCTAAATAACCAAATATAAAGAAAAGAAATTATAAAAACAACAGATATTTCCAGGCCTTGCACTTATGGCCGAAACAAAGTGCAAATATGATGCAAAATATTTCTACCAACCTCAAGTGTGACGTGAATTTTTTTATATACATACTTATTCCGTATAAAATAGTACTCCCTTTTGCATTTACTGCATTGCAAAAACCAAATACAAAAACTTAATTGCAAGCAACATCGTGGTTTTTTTTATAAAACAAATTGTTTCCATATTTTTTTCTTCAAAAAAGGAATTGTGCGAACAGAAAAGAAAAAAACGTTAAAGTTATTTGAAAAAGGAAAAAATTTATTGGACAGTGTTCCTTTTCTTTCCAAAACGTAATTAACAAACGGCTTAAACTTTTTAAACATTTTTAGTTATGCACAATAAAATATTAAATTGGTGTTAAGAGAACAGGTGCATATGCCCATGTAATTAAGCTTTTATTTAAACTCATGTTGAAATTTAAAAAGATAAAATTAAAAACCCAAAACGATTGTTGTTTTTTTTTTTTTTTTTGCAAAATAAATAAGAAAAACAAGCACACATATGTATGAAAAAAAAATTTCATCAAATACATAAACTGAAAGTGAAAGCCAAATCCTCGAGAGAAGAAGGATGTACTGTCTCTATGACAAACTAGCCATCACCAGCAAACCGACATCTCCAACATCATCAGCAGCAACATCATTAGCAACATCATCATCAGCGGTGTCATCATTCAGCGACATCATCTACAGCGCTATTGTCATCAATTATCGTGTTTGCGGCCCACATCATCTTCGTGCACGGTGATAAGATAAGTTTTGTATACAATATATATATTTCATTATGCTTATTATTATTATATAATTAAATTAATATATCAATATAAATTAATCACCCTATATTTTATAAAAAAGAAAAAAAAAAAATTACTTACCTTCTAAGATATAGATTAACCCTAAATTAAATGATTTTTGTAAACTCACATAACCCTATTTTAGAACTCTAAATTCATACTTATGAGTATGATTACTAACAAATGTTTATAAATAAAAATGTTTGTACTGAAATTGAAATTCTGAGAAAATGGTAATGTCTTTTTAAAATGGTAAGAAGAAAGGAGTGCTGGGGAAAATGGTGAGTTGGTAACATGTGGTCATATTAGGGACAGGAGTGTAACACCGGTGTTTTGCCTGTCATAGGAGTTTGTTATAGCAAGGGAGGGAGAAGTGCATCGAACATGGCTGATCACCTTGCCATGGAAATATTTGTCCAATTTTGGATTATTAGGGACTATTTGCGGTTAAATTTATTATTGTACAGTTTTGTTTTGCTTTGATTTTATTTTCGCATACTTTCGGGGTAGTAGAGTATGTTATATGTTCACGCGTCAGATACTTGGTCGAGAACCGCGACATTTGCTACAAGTTAGCTGGGGAACATCTGTATATTACTCCTTGGCCTGGGATTTGATGGGTCATTCCAGTGCATGATAGTTTAGTTAAAATTTTTTTTTTGTATTTGACCGGCGCGTAACAAATTTTCAATAAAGACAGTCCTTGAATTGAATTGAAACGAATCACAGGTATTTTAATTATTTTTACAATATTGAAGAGAATTTCTAGATTGGACAGATTATTCTCGTCGCACCAGTAAATACACAGCGTTAACAGTTTTACAAAAAAAAACATTCTCTTCTTTAGTTTTTTAAATGAATGACAGTGAACCTATTCAAATGGCACAAAATATTGTGTTGAAAATCATATTCGTTTTGGGAAAAAATTACTAAAATTCAGTTATTAATTATTGAAACAATTTTTTTTTTTATTATAAACTCACATAATCCAATATTTTACCATTTTAGAAAATAATATAATTATAAACTTAATTACTTCTAGAAAAAAATTAATTTGAATGTAATGAAAATAGTGAACATATTCAAGTGATTCGCAATGTACACACAGTGAACTCGCGATAATGTGAACTAGTTTCAGTTCATTGTTCACTATTTCGAATGTCAAAATTTAGAAAATTTATATTTGCCATCAGAAATAATGTTTTAGTAAAAAAAATGTTAAACTAGCATTTCAAGCAAAAAGACAAAAAAAAAAAGAAAAAATTGGAGATTTCCAACTCAAAAGTATGCACGTATGTAAAGTTTAAATAATAGAAAACGAGACTAAGTTCCATTATTACAACTTGCTTTTAGTTAAAGGTAGGATGTATTTTGTTTATTATGTCAGCAAAGAAATGAATTTAATAAAAATGGAAAGTAAAACATATTTTTTTTAGTGCACAATTGATAAAATTCTTTTTGTGGTTGTTGCCACTTGGTGTCTTTTAAACAAATTTAATGCCAAAAGTAATCGGTTCTTGTTGTGGTATTGTCGTATTTTAAAAAATATAACTTATATTTTAAAGGTAAGTTATAATAATAAAAAGCACTTAAAAGTCACTTTATTCCTCCCGTTAAAAAAAGTTACCTTTAACTATCGGACACGCTATAGGCAAGTTGTAATAATGGTCCTAAAAGTACTCGTAATACTATTATTTTGCCAATTACTGTAAGCATTGCAACCCTTTATGTATTTTACACATTTGAGTAATTTTTTAAAAGCAAAAATCCCCTTTTCTTTGGAATCCCCACTGATTGCATACAGTGAAGTGAAGAAAATGTTGAAATTAAAATTTAATGTTTGATAATTAATAATAAAAAATATTATTCACGTTTACATACATACATATGTACTTTATAAGTACATATATGTATACAAACAAACATATGTATATTATACCCGAAAGTGTGTTTAAACTTTCACAGTAAATTAATTTTATAAAGTACATACATACGTACGTATATACATTTAGAGATATATGTATATAAAAATGTTTTATATGTCATAATTGCAAACATTGAAGAGATTCATGAATAGATTTTTATTTATAAAAAAAAGAAAAAAAGCACAATTTTTATTATAATTAGTCCGCAGTAGCGGCAGACCCTAAAAAAATCAGATTTATTCGAATTTAAAATACCCTCTAATAGTACACACACTTGGTCTTTATTTTTTAAAATATACATATATAAAACTCAGTAAATAATAACATACGCAAGTCATTTTATGTAATAAAAAAATGAGATATAACTTTGAAATATATTTCCATACAGTCTGTAACCCAATAGAAGAAAGTGGCATCTCTAAACCACCGATATTAAAAATAAAAAAAAGTAAAAAATTTCAGGAAAAAAAGAACAAGAAAAGAAAAAAGAAAACAAATTTATGCTGATATTAAAATAAAAAATACAATTCTAAAATTTTATACTTACAACTATGCTTCCAGATACTTTTTTCGCTATTTCCAAAAACATATTAAAAAATCCCAAAAAGCCCTAATACATATTGGAAAAATTATTATTTTAGTTAAAAATTGAAAAATTTTATTTATTTATTTTTTTGTGTGTGTAAATACAGTGAATCAAAGCAAAATATAAGAACTCTTATGAGATAATTTGTCTTGTAAAAACCGAACTAATTCATGTAATTCATAATTAGTCATTACAAGCCTGTGTCAAGATTACGGCCTAGCTTCTCGTAACACCCATGTTGTGTGTGTCAATTTTTTATTCATCAGTACCGGGACATACAGTCCATTCCGAACGACAGACTTGAGAAACTTGTTTATGACAATTAGTTACTTTTTAGACCAGAAGACTGCTAAGAGGTAGTCGCCGAAAGAAATATTTTTGTCATATTTCTTTTTCTTTTCAAGATGTCAGAGCTGGGATTTGAATCACTATTTTATTAAATCACTAGTTGACCGGCAAACGTTGTTTTGCCATATAAATTTTCTCTAGGAAACAGTTTTTTATTTCAAATATATTTGATATCTTCACCGAACTGCAAAAGTCAACCTTGATATGAGCAATCAATTTCTGCAGTACTAATCATTTTAATAAATGATTATTCGCAATTTTCTGTACTTCAGTTTGATTGTTGGCTAAAGGCAGAAATATCCCCTGTATTGCCCCCTCTGAGTACCACTTAATAAAAAAAAACCTAAACCATATGTGTTCTGCGGTACGCAGATATTATCTAGCTTAAAATTTCATCAACGTCGGAACGTTATTTAGATAAGGCATAAATTTTCCCTTGGGGCGGGTACCTTTATATTTAAGGGTATAAAAAATAGATGTGTAAATTTCTATTTGTTAATCTAAAGTTGCGTAATTTAATAATAAACCATAGTAAACCATATATGCTCTACGGTACGCTGATCTATCTAGTTTAAAATTTTAACAAAGTCAGTACGTTATTTAGGTGAGGCATAAATTTACCCTTGGGGCGGGTCAGCTTAACATTTACGGGTATGAAAAATAGATGTTGGCCGATTCTCACACCTACCCGATATGCACACAAAATTTCATTAAAATTGGTCGAGTAATTTCGGAGGAGTTTGACAACAAACACCGCGACACGAGAATTTTATATATTACTTAGACTTACATATTTTGTTTACTAGTTGTTGCTTCAAATTTATGTAATTTAATATTTAAATAAAAGTTCTTGTGTTATCTTTGTTTGTTTGTCTTGTATTATCTTTGTTTTTAAGAAATGTTGATATAACACAAACGTTTTATATGAAATGCTTCCATAAAATATTTGACAAATGCGAACGTAGCTTAAGATTCATTATTGAGATCATTAATGAGTTTAATGAGTTGAGCAAATAAATCAACTTGCGAGGCAATAATTCCTTTAATATTGGATATGCTGCAATTTTTAAATTTATTAAATAAATTATTAAGGGTACTCACGATTAATTCTGTGCAAACTAAAACTAAGCAAATTTGCTGTGCAAATCGCTATAGATCGTGAGCGTCCTCTTATAATTAATTGTACTTTTTAAAGTATTTGTTTGACTTAGGGCTGCCGGATTTATAGACTCAAAAACATCTGGCATCTCATTCTTAAAATGACAAAAAAAATAAGTTTATTACAAATAAAAATGCTTAAATGCAGCGAAAAGACAAAAAATATTTAATTTTTAAATAAATAAAGGCAATAACTAAAAAAGAAAGCACATGTTTTGTATATATGAAGTAATATCATTTTTTGGTTTCAGTTGTTATCTTCACATTCGTAAATACATGGCTGTAAAAATGTTAAAAGGTTTTAAGCAAAAATACACAGCCAATTTACTTAAGGTTTTTTCAGTGCAATTAATGCAAATTTCAAATACGTATATTTTGTTGTTGCAGAGAAAAATTTGATGTATTTTTACACACTTTGCATCGTTTTCACAGTTTGCAAGGCCCTTCGTGAGTACCCTTATTATTTTTAAGCCTACCAAACTTAGGTTTGACCTATCATCCTAATAAAAGAATAATGTCGTTACCAGTTTTGATATAAAGAGCCCAACATTGTTATCCGTGAACGGTAACCAATTAGGAATGCATAAATATTCATCTAAACGCCGCACAGTGGTGTTTTGTATACCAAAAGTGGGAATTAAGTCGAGGTTACTATCCCCGTTTCTCATTTTAAGTTTTTTCAGTCAAATTCACTTTACGAAGTAAAACTAAAAAATTTTTTAATATTATTTAGTAGAAATTTTATTTATTTTTCATTAGTTAATTTTTTAAAACATACCTTTAATACTGCTAAAAATTGCAATATTTCCAAAAAGTAAAGGGAATAAATTCACTTATATTCACACATTTCTATTCTTTATCTCCATCATTATCACTATAATTAGTACAAATATCATTATCATCATTATTGCAGTCTTCTTTACCATCGAGATTTGATTCAAATAATAACAATTAAATTGTTTCCATAGGTAAATTAGGGGTTTTTCTCTTTCAAGTTTCTCATATTTGATATTACTGGATCTGAAGTAACTAATAGTCTTTTGAATATATCTTCCCTTAAATTTTTTGAAATCGTTGTTTCGAGCTTCTAGTGGTTCTTCCGTCAACTGTTCAATTGCTAGTAAAGAGTGGTTTATTATTTATGGTCCATGGATTAAAAATTGATGGATAGTTGGGGACATATAATACCAGGGATGCATTTTTACAAAATACCTTGCGGTATAAAGAACGAAATTTTGAAAGGCATTAGTGTTTATTTGAAGCCCACTAGAAACGGTATCCATAAATGAATGAAGTTGTCTTATCAATTTTCTTTCTAAAACATATCGTCAATGGAATTAAAGAATGCTGTAACTGACAAAAAATAGAAAATTCGTTTTTTGCATAATTTTTATCAGAAAAAAAATACGCGTCGATTGGTCCCGGTCCCAGATTTCTACGATGAAAATAAATTCACTTACGCCGTCTGCTTACCAGTGTCTTTGTTCTACTTTCATACAGGTTTTTTGGCTCTGGTGAACATTTAAGGTTTTGTCAGTTACATACATACATACATAACTGGCCTTTACAGCCTGTGTCAGGATTACGGCCTAGCTTCTAGCAGCATGAATACCGAGACCTACAGTTTAATGTCGACTCCGAACGACAGACTTGAAAAGCTTTTCCATGGCAATTAATTACTCTCAGAGCTTTTGCCAGAAGACTGCTGAGAGGTAGTCGCCGAAAGAAATATTTCTTTCATTTTTCAGGATGCCGGAGCTGGGTGTCGAACCCAGGGCTCATGTCTTAGTAAGCCAACACACTAACCACTAGACCACTGACACACTTGTCAGTTACAGCGTTCTTTAATTCCATCGACGATTTGAACTTCCTAGGAATGATTCTTAAATCTGTTCATGTCACTTTTATATTGTGTGCTGCGTCCCTTGATATATGTGCTGAGCTTACTGTTTTGCCTGTGCTACTGCGGTCGGTGAGTGATCGCGTTAGTTGTTTATTGAGATCTTAAATAAATTTTTGTAATTCATTGTTTTCTTAAATTTTGAACGGTTTGCTACCTACAGACCTAAGCAGGGAAAAAAGATTTTTTTTTAAGTTTTTTACGATTTTGGTTTTGAATGGCTTTGGAAAAACTGTCTTCTCTTTTGGTCTTTTATCATATAGTGGTGTCCATATACGATTATTTTATTTTTTCGTGTTGCACTGTGTAATTAAATGGAAGTTCTCATGAAAACAAAAGCAATAATGACACCAATGTTGGTATTGATTTTCTATATATAGTTGCAACAGTATATTTAAATTTTATTTTAAAATTTGCAAAAAGTGCAGACAAATTTTCCAAAAATATTCTTAAAAGCGTTTATATTTTAAGAAAAAAATGTTTTTTTTTGTAGGCCTACGCGGGGAAATTAATTAAAACTAATAACACAAATTGCACAGAAAACAGAAATCATAAATTAATCTTACTAACCTGAAGTTGAACGCTCCACAAAAACACTCAAAACTAAATTTTAAGACAGCAAAAGCTGAAATTTATGTTGCATGTAAGTAAAACGTCAAATAACTCAAACTTTAAAAATGTATAGTGACATAACGGTAGTAGTCAAAAACAAAATTTTTGCACTAGTGATGTTGTGTACTTTTGCCGACTACAAGATTTTATTCGGTTCTCCAAAATTTAATTTTGCAATTAATTCCCATTTTTTGTATCAAAAGCCCTACTGTGCGCCAGGGTTATTATGAGGAAAACATTTTTTGGATATCGATATGAGCTCATTCATTCAATTCTTTTTAATGGTTTTATATCTGTGGCAATAAATAACAAGGGCTAAGTTGACATAAGTGCTTTTTTATTTCATTACCTATACTTATTCTCTTCTTCAAAATCTATCAGTCAGTTAAATTTAAAAAATAAAATGTCATTATTAATGAAACTGCATGCATTTATGTTTTATCTTAAACACATAAAAACACTATTTATTTTAGAAAAAACCCCTAATATCTCAAAATACGAAATTTCGACTTAAGCCATTATTGTTTATTTTCCACAGACACTCGTGTACATATCGTCGATGGAATTAAAGAACGCTGTAACTGACAAAAAATCGAAAATACGTTTTTTGCATCATATTTATCAGCAAAAAATAACGCGTTGATTGGTCCAGGTCCCAGATTTCTACGATGAAAATAAATTTACTTACGCCGTCTGTGAAATGAAAAATACCAGTGTATTTGTTCTACATTTATGAAAGTTTTTTGGCTCTGGTGAACATTTAAGGTTTTGTCAGTTACAGCGTTCTTTAATTTGTAAAGTTATTTAAGAAAACAACTCAAGCGACTTTGGATTGATCATAAAAATGAATGATTCTTTATTGAAATTTAATTTTGCTTATATACTACTTATTAGAATCTAATAATTAATCTAGTACAATAATTACTCAAAAGTCACTCAAATATTTTTACTTAACACTAAAATCTACTTCTATACACATTTGCATATACTTGCATACATATTCATAAATGCAGAGTCTTTCTAAAACTCCTATTTCATTTTGACCTACTTTTGGATTCAGTGGGAGCATTTCAAACGAAGAAATTGAGGGATCAGCAAAATTGTCAATAAGTATTCTACATTGTTTAAAACACTAAGCGATCAACGACCGATACAATTTTGTTTTAAGAAATATGATTTATGCAATACTATAGAAAACTGTGTATTGACTTGCCTTAATAAAATGATACATTTTTTTACAATTATATGCATGCGTTTTTTATGTTCTTTTTCTTTTGTTTATTTTATATTTCATTTTACTTTACAGTGGATACACTACAAATTCCATCGACGATATCTACAAAGTTTATGTTGAATAAGTTAAAAGAAATGTAAGCTACTCGTAATTTAAACTTTAAAATATACTTTTAGATTTAACGAATGTATATTGACAGTATTGACTTTAACAAAGAAAAAAATTTGATTTGATGATTATGATCAGGAGCCTATAAATAATTGTAATTCATAAATATTTTTAAATAAATTTTATTTGATTTAAGAATCAATTTCGAAGATGTTTTACATTTCTTTTTTTAAGCGCTTTACAAATGTTGATCACTCAATTGGATCACTCAAAGGCCAGTGTTATACCTTCACAGCACTTGCCCAATCTGTCGCTGCATGTTGAATCTGAACTCGTGTGCATCTTCACTAGGTAGCTGTTATCTTCCAAGTAGGTGGCGCTTTTTCTCCTGATCATTCGTTTTTAATAGTATTGTGGTTATCTAGAACTCATGGAATAATTATACCAACATTTCTATTGTAGCGACTGATAAGAATACATATGCACAGACATATTTGAAAAATAAAAAATATGTGCATACATATGTATGTATGTATGTACGAGCACATATATAAATAAATAATTACTTAAAGTGTTGTGGAATGTATGCGAAACCACAAAAACAGAAAAGAGAAGTCAAATAAATGTTTAAAAGATTTCATTTATAAGATTGATACCGTGCTAATAAGTAGTAATAAAAATAGCAACAGTTTGTTTTATTTCTTTATAATATTTGCAATAAAATATTGTGTATGTTTTTAAAAATGACAGTTAATCATATGTGTGGCTTTATTTTGGCGATAGTCGGTTATATTTCGTGTGTCTTGGGTGAAGTTAATATTGTCACTCGACTTGAATGGAATGCAAAAGAACCAGCAAATGACTTGACAACATTGGAACTTCCTGTTGGTCGTGTTATTATAGCTCATACAGCTGGAAATGATTGCAATACAAAGGTAAAATAAGCATTTTATTTAAAGCAATTAAATAGAATGTAATCTACGAGTACATATGTATGACGAGTATGTACTTATTAGGGTGATTGATAGGGCTTTTAGTAATCCGTTTTCACCAGTTTGTTTTTTGGGTATGTCGGTTGCGGTTACTTTTATTTTTTTAAACGGTGCCAGAAATACGTCACTCCATCTGAGCTTCTCAATATTTACAAGACTTTTACCCGACCAAAGATGGAGTACTACTCTCATATATGTGCCGGTGCTTTAAAGTCTTTTTTTGGCTTCTTGACTGCGAGGGTGTTTATCAGCGACGGTAGTATATCCAACTTTTGTGATTCATTGGAGCATCGGCGCAATGTGACGTGCGTTTCACTGTCCTATTAGTACTACCACGGGAAGTGCCCTGATGGAATAAGGATATGAATAACGAATAGTCGCATATTGTTACATATAACTCGTAGCGATCACACAGCACATCCCCCGATAGTTGGTTGATGCATTATAGAGAGAATTCCAGCGAATGTTTTGCCTGCCAGTTACGATATCAGTAACTTTAAATCAAATGCCCACAAGCACTACTCCCTGTTTTCACCTTCGGATAACATATTTTCCTAGGCCAACACAATGTCCCTGCAGAAAATTTTTAAAATTTGGAAGCAATAAATAAAATAGTGAGCAATAATGGAAGAATTATATTGTTTTTTCATATCTTAACCCTTTCGGTCCTATTGGGATAATACGTCCCAGAGAATGTTTAAATTATCCTATTTGTTCTCTAAAGTAAAGATAATCATATTAACATATCCCAATCGTGGTTTTGAGTTTAATGTTGCGAAATAAGTAACGGCACTCCATTTAAATCAAGTTTTTTTGTAAGAATTTTGTTTTAGTTGATGAGAAGTTATCGTGAAGGTAACCTCATATGTTACTTATATATACATATAATAAAATAGAGCGGCACAACCGTAATGTAGCAAAAATTTTTGTATTTGTTAGTAACAACTGTCTTCTTTGTAAATACAGTTGTTTTTTAATTATTTGTTGAATTGGGATATATTGTCTCATTCGGATTATTCTTTGGGCTTAAATATCCCAATCCGAATGGGATAATATGTCCCAGGATAATTCAAGGATATTCGAAAAAACAAAAATGCAGAACAGAGATATTTGAAGTTAGCTGCATTTTATAAAAAAAAGCCGGACCGAAAGGGTTAAAGCTTCCAAAAATGCTACACGGTAAGTATTATTTTTAATTTTTTATACTATTTGCTTTCTGGTTGCAAAATCTATTGTTTTTCGGCGGCTCATTTCATATAAAAATCATGCATTATTGATGCGCACGAGTAAATGACTATGCACAATTTCTACCTTACGAAATAACTTACTTGTAAGCACTATTTTATGCTGGGGCATTGCATAAGTAGGAATCATCCCCAGAGTGCTGACCTTAAGCAAAAGAAAAAATTTTTTTTTACCTGAAATACTTCATGGTCACAAAGAATTCCTTCTTCTGAAGATGTGGGAATACACATGGTAATCAGTATTTATTTGTGTGTCACATCAAATTACCTTCTCGATTCCAAAAGTAATAAATTCTGAAGGCAGATATTATTTAATTGATTATAAAATAAGGTAATAAATTTTTTCTCGCTGGGTACATATTATTAAGAGAAGCAATCATTATACGAGTATCAATAACATATCTGTATTTTTTGCTTGCAGGATTTGATGACAAGTATTTTATATTTTTTTAAAACTCAAAACTACTTATATCAGCTTTAGAAGTCTTTACAAATACCAGATCAAGCAAATTTCCAGAATCGTTACAAACTGATTTTTTTTTTGTGGTAAAGGCATATATCTAAAAGTATATATTTAAAAACTCATTGTGATAACGTGTTTTCTTGATGGTACTGTACTCCGCATTAGTCAAAGTTATACCAATTCATAGTAACCTAATACAGATATGAAAGATACATTTTCTTCGTGTAAACTTGTTGATGATCAGTTCGTTCTTCTTTTTTTTTATGGCGTTTTCGTTTCTACTGAAAATATTGTACTTATTTTCTCTCACCATCTTTCAGTTTACATTAAAAAAAAAATTGGAATAAGACGAGATCAAACATAATTATAGAGTATATTGGATATCATTCATAAAAACGAGTAAAAGCGCTGAGTTGAGGCAGATGAGCAAATACTCGGAAGTCGAGTTCGATCAAACAGCAACAGCTAAAAAGAATATAAAACAAAAGAGAAAAAAAAATTGTTTAAATTATTGTTGCAATAATTGACAAATTTTGAAACATGAAGCTTTGTCTGTTTGATCGAAAAACGCGCAAAACGGGAGTAATTGATGTCAATTTGAAAGCAAACGTTTCCTAGATTCATTTTTTGCGTTGAGCTCAATATGTTTTTGACTTCCGAGGTGCTGTTTTATGTTAAATTTTTTCTTTGCTGACACTGGATTATTGCAAACTTTACAAAACAGAATTTTCCTATCAGTTTTGAAATTTGGAGCTTCATGAACCATTCTCGCAATTTTCCCCAATTTCACAAATGTTAGTTTTAAGCGTTTTCAAGAGTACCCTTATTATTTAAAAGATTATGCTTAAGTTATGTGTCAATAGATAGTCATTATTTTGAAAAAATAAACATTAGCAATACACGTAAATTCCTCAAACATATGTAAAAATTTGTAAAATATGCCATACAAATATAAAAAAATTTAAAGATGCAAAAGTATGTATGCATTTATGGCGAAATTTGTAAAAACATGCCATAACAAATAGGAGTTAAACGTCGTAGTTTTTCCTAAAAGGAATTAATATTTTGCTTGTTATCTCAGTAACATCTAGAAAAAAAATGCTAATGCATATTTTTGGTTGCCCTAGTTATACATCTCGACAAGTACTCTGATTTCAAGTTACTAGCTTTTAAGCGGATTTCTGTAGAGTTGCCTTCAATTTGTCTGGTTAAGTTTTACTAAGTTTAGCTGAAGGAGATCCTGGGAAATTAGCACACTCTCGTTGGCTAACTTGCGCCAATAGAATTTTTCGTTTATATGTATATTGAAATGGCTGCACCACCAGAAACCTTAAGCAACTAGCACTTTTTAATATTAATATACGGGCCAACATGATCGTCACTTGCTTCGATCTATTTGTGGATCAGGATAATTACAATTAACAATTGAATGATATGCTTTGTTTAAGTATATAAAGGACTGAAACTATTTGAAAAAAATATCTTTTTTAAATCACACTGTTTACTTTTTTATATAAATATGTCCTGTGCGCCGCCTGAAGCACTTGACATGGGAAGATAAGATTTTTCCCAGCACATTGAAGAGCACCGATTTTTAATGCAGGAATAACAAAAAAAAAATTCGATCCACTCTAATGTACCGTCAGAATATGACAGTGCTTGCCAGTTTTGTTTTTTTAAGCCATTTAAGTAATTAAGAAGTTTAAAAAACCGGAACTACTTTTATTATAAGAAACATTGCAGGTTCCGTAAATCCGTTACATTCATAATGAGGTTTATCAGAATTTAAGTTTTAATTTAAAATTGCGTAACGTTATTGCAAGATTTAAATATTTTTTTTCTTTCTTTACTTCCATAAGGAATTATGTGCCCAGCAAGTACGCAACATTCAAAACTTTCACATGTCCAAATACAATTACGACGACATCGGTTATAATTATTTAATTGGAAATGATGGAAATGTATATGAGGGTAGAGGATGGAAATATCAAGGAGCTTTAGTAAAAGGATACAATGCCGGTTCATTTGGAATTGTCTTTATCGGAAACTTTATTAAGGAGTTGCCCAGTGAAAAGGCTCTAACAGCAGCTAAAGAATTATTCATAAAATTGGTAAATTTGCAAAAACTAAAAGAGGACTACAAAATCTATGCACACAGTCAACTAATGGCAACAATTAGTCCTGGAGAGGCTTTATATGCTGAAATAAAAACATGGCCAAACTGGTCAAATCAAGTTTAATCAAACAGAATTTTAATGAGAACATTTGGATATATATGACAAATAATACATAAAATTAAATGTTAATTTTAATCTTTATGCATTTGTACGCATTTTTTTTATTAATATTTCATAATATGAGACATTTAATTATCTTTGACAACAAATAATTGTAATCCATATACATATGTGTATATCCCTGTAGCTAAAATTACCACTAGCAACGTTTTGAGTTAGTCATGTTACTTAGTTGTAAAAGGACTATCGCAAAATTGACAGATATGAACTATTCCAAAAGGGACCATAATAAAAATAAAATGAAAAATCATGAATGGAGCGCTCTGTTACTATTAGTATAGTGCTACTACGTAATTATGCACAAATGAATTAGTTGGGCTCCTATGACAACCTAATGTTAAAATCGATAGTTCGATATATGAAAAAAGAACAGATAGGCAACCAGGCTGAAGTAAAAAGCAAGCACAGTCGAACTTCCATAACTCGAACGTTTCTAACACGAACTAATTAAGTTTGGCTTGTTTATTTTTCTTTGTTTTTTCCTGTGTATTTGGGTTGTATATGTATTCTGTTTTCTTTAATTTAGGGCAAATCCCTTTCAATACATCATATATGTATGTATATATTTCATGATTATTTCAAATTACAACTGTGCAAGATTATGTTGAAGTCGATAATGCCCTTTGCGCAACAGGCTTTGTTGCAGATGATGACATTGTTCAGTATTACTGCCTTAAATCACATGACACGTCCTTAATTGGAACATAAAGTGATGGAGAGATTTCGGTATAAAGAACTACTCGTCAGTCTTTTACAAACGAAGTAAAATAAAATTATTTGCGAACTTTGAATATACATATAGATATTTGTAAATGAAAGTTACTACAACTGATGAGGATTTTGTACAGAAAATAATAAAACTTCATTTTAATTTGTTTATTGCATATACCCAGCAGAAAATTTTTAAAATTTGGAAGCAATAAATAAAATTGTAAGCAATAATGGAAGCATTATATTGTTTTTTATACATTAAAGTATCCAAATATGCTACAGGATAGGGTATTATTTTCAATTTTTTGTACTATTTGCTTACTGGTTTTAGTGGCTCATTTCATATAAAAATCACGTATTATTGAAGCGCACGAGTAAGTGATTGTTTACACCTTCTCCCTTACAAAATAACTTACTCGTAAGAACTATTTTCTGCTGGGTACATGCATCCATACTAATATAAATATTCTATAGCTCGAAGTCTCCGTAAGTCGAAGTTTTTTTTTTTTTCGTAACTCCCATACAAACTAAATACCGATTTTTGAATATCTTGAGAACACATACTCAATATAATAAATTTGTTTTAATACAAATTGCAAATTTATTAGAATATAAATTTTTACAACAAAATTTATCTTTTCATTCAGAGCAACTGTTGATGCAACCATCGAATGCGCCATGAGGTAGCCTCGGGATAATTATATTTTACAACGGGCGAATATTCATACTATATTGTATATAAACAATTTTTTACAGAGCGAAAGTAAAATTTTCAAGTTTTAAAAAAATTTTTCACATAAAAAAAAGTAAGAGGAAGAACTTCTGTTCAATAATATATTTGTGTACAACGGTCAACGACAGTATTGCTTTTATTTGACAATTGTAAGAGCAGCAGCAAAAACCACCAGGTTCTGTGCCATTTCAAACTGGGATTACCTTATGATGATAGTACCATGACTACCACATTTCATTAGATCATGTGTAATTCATGTAAATTTTGTGTGTATGTGTATGTGAAATTTTTTTTTACATATTTATTTATATATTTATTAATTCATCATAGTAATACAGAACCACATAGGCCATAAAACATATTACAAAGTAAGAGAACAAACTACTTATGTAAAATAAACATAATATATTGTTACGAAAAATAGATTAAGTAAAAAAAGCGCCAAAAATTACAGCTAAAATAAAAGAAAAACGCGTATTATGGTAACATTTTAGAGTAAAAAAAGGTAACAACAACAACCACGTAATTTTGTCTTGTGCTCCCTGTCAGCAATTGAAAGATTGCTTGCTTATAAATCACCAAAATGAGTCTTTTAAGACTCCCTTAGGTGACCAAAAACTGATTAAATGTGCGGAAACATAAAATAATCGTGCAGACGTTCGAAATACGACTGCTTTTATAATTATTTTGCGTCGTATTTTATTGTTTTCTTCTGCATTTCGTTACAATGGAATTTATTTTATTTGAAAGAATAAGAGTTATGCATTTATTGTGATGTCGTGGTATAGTGGTAAGACGCTCGCACAAAAATTCAAACGACCGAGGTTCAATCCCAGCAAAGGGCAAAAATTATAAAATAAAATTTAAATTTCTAAATTATAATTTAAAAAAATAAGAAGTTCATCTTCAAGAAACCGCTCCTTACATTACATTTCAGTCTATTCCACCAGAAACTTGTCTCATCAATAAAAAGGCTCATAATATACATATAAAAAAAAGAAATTCCTTCAGTTGAGCTTGATGAATTTATTTTTTTTTTTGTTTTTTTTACATTTTTAAACAAAATACTTACAATATTTTTATTATTGTAAAGATAATAAAAAGATAAGTAAAACTCGTTTAGCGTGCGGAGTCACAAATGACTCGTTCAGGGGAGTCCAGGCAAGGGTACATTTTTCTCCCGACAAAACATTCATTTTCGAATCATAAATGAGCTCATAAGTGACTATTTTAATCGCCCAGAGGAGTCAAAAAAGACTCATAATAATGACCAAAAATGCTGACTGGGCTGTTACAAGTAAAAACAAAAACACACATGCACACATATATCTTTATATGTATTAGTGCTGCAAAAATAACTACGAAATCATTTCAACAACAACAATATAAGAGATGTTCTTTCTACAAACTTCTACAATGTAGAATCTACATGTACTACAGATATACACACGCATATGCATACAAAAATAAATTAACATGTTGACACACAAGTATTTTACCATATGCAGTGATCTCGAAACTGAAAGAAAAATCTAGACACATTGAAATTTAAATAAAAGCAAAGAATATAAATCATATAGAATGCGCATCTCAACACTTAGTCCATGGTGGAATTACTTACAAGGTGGTGTTGAAAACCCAGCTGGGTTTTTTTTTTTGGTCATACCACTCCTGTCAAAAGGTTTGTTTGTATTTATGTTTTGTTTACATTTTGCTTTGTGTGTATTCGTGTTTTTGTTTTGGTGTAGAGCAGTGATGTCCACTACTACATAAACACACTTGCGCTTGTGTATAAAGCAGAGTAAAAACTCTGCTTACTTCTACCAGAAATGGGAATGTTCGAATTACTTTCTGTTTATAACTTCATAAATATTTCTTCATAATTCTGAGTAAAGTACGTAATCGATTGTCAGATAGACATGTGACCGATCTATTAAGAATAAAGGAGTACCGAGGTCACATAAATTTGGAGGAAATAATGAATAATTATTTCAGTTAAATAAAAATTATACAAAAAATATGCACTATCCAACCCTGCACTATGTTGGAGAGAAGCTAAAATATTAAAAGAGCAAGAGTAACAATATTTCTTTTTATTATGTACGTGTTTGACTTCGACGCAAGCAGAATTTGTTTTCCTATCACGCGTGATAGGGAAAGAGAATTGTGGACATCACTGGTGTAGAGACATGTATGTTGTTAAGTCTATGTCCACACTTGGCGAGGCGAGTCGGCAACTTTTGTAGTTTGTAGACGATTACGGTGAGGGGAATAAAAGAAGAAAAATACTTGCCCGTTCTCGGCGATTCTTTATATTCCGTCATTCGTTTTTTGTCTTTGTAGTTGATTATGTGACATTTCCTTTCATATTTTTTTTCGCTTTTTAGTGTACGCGTCTTTTTCATACAATCGCAGCGTTGGTTTTTCTTGTGTTGCAAATTGCAGCGTTGCCAGTTTATGTGTAATTACACAAATGGAAGAGAACACTTTTTCTTTAAATATTTTTAGACCATACATTTTTTTTTTATTTTGTCTCACCATTATTTCAATTAAATTATTTATAATAATTTAATTCAATTCTTCATGTTTTTAAGTCAACCCATAATATTGGTCACCATACAATTTCATTTCATAAAAATCAAATATTATTCAATACCAGAAACAATTATTTATAATAATTTAATTCAATTCTTCTTGTTTTTAAGTCAACCCATAATATTGGTCACCATACAATTTCATTTCATAAAAATCAAATATTATTCAATACCAGAAACAATGTCAATCTTATGATAGCAAGATGTCGGTTAGAAACTACGAAGCAACGCATTGAATATACGGATAGTATGGAATTTAATAATCGCCCTCAAGATATTAAATATATACAAAGAATTTAAATTTTCACGAAAAGAATAAAGGAATATTTGCTTCACGACTTAGAAACTCTTCTCATATGATTTACAGCAATCGTATACAATATCCTATAAATTAATAATTAAATTTTGTGTGTATATATTACTATTTTTTTACTTTTATTTCTTTTCTTTCTTTGTAAATTATATACATACATATATAGAATAGTCGCCGTGGTCTAGTGGTTAGTGTGTTGGCTTACTAAGACTAAGACCCTGGGTTCGACTCCAGGCTCCGACATCTTCAAAAAAAAAAGAAATATGAAAAAATATTTCTTTCGGCGACTACCTCTCAGCAGTCTTCTGGCAAAAGCTCTGAGAGTAAGTAATTGCCATGAACAAGCTTCTCAAGTCTGTCGTTCGGAGTCGACATTAAACTGTAGGTCCCGGTACTCATGGATAAATATTGACACACACAACATGAGAGCTGCGAGAAGCTAGGCCGTAATCCTGACACAGGGTTGTAAAGGCCAGTTATGTATGTATGTATATAGAATTAAACCTTTAGATGAATATCTTAAAATATTTGGGGATTCAAATGGACATTTTAAAGTCATATATCAAAAAACAATAAAACGAAAAACTATGATTGCTGTAAACAACCCGTCATAGTTTAATATATTATATTAAATTTTGTTTTTTTATTATTTTTTATTTTTCAATTTATGACAAAATGGTAAATATAGGTTGAAAAGTCTTATTGTTTTATGACTTTTTATTCAAAGACCAACAACAAATTTTTTAAACTATTTTAAAATTGTATGATATTATGACAATATGACTTGATAGGACCCCGTTGGAATACCCCAATTATATATTGTACATGTGTAATTCAAATACCAGCTTGTCCCAATAAAGACTAAGTGATGCTGAGGCAATCTTAATTTGATATGCTAATAATATAAAGGAATAAATAGTAATAAAAAAAATTCTTTAAGCATTAATAGTAAAACATTTAAATATTTTCAAGGTGACTTTTTCGAAATTTATACCAATTTTAAAATATGTCCACTGGTGAGCTAAAGCAAACATTTTTGGAAATTATTAAACTATAAGTTAATTGCCTTTCAGTGGGGACAACATGCTTTTTAAAATATTACGAATCATAATGAAATGTAAATGTATGCAAAAAAATTAAAATAGATTTTAATTCAAATGGTGAATAAGGTCAGCAAATTCACTTTGTTATTTTGTATATGACCGTTAAATTGCTGAATATTTAATCGACACATAATACGTGAATACAAAATCTAGCTGTTAAGAGACAAGGGAAGAGAAATATTTTTATTTTTCATTAATAGAAAATTTAATTGTGAAGCATAACGATATTACATTGAAAGAAAATATTTTGTTTATATCAACCGATTTTCATTATTTGCAGCTTATTTTATATCTAACATTTCTTAATTTTAAGATAAATTATGTCTTATCATAAGACATTATAAAAACTTCTTCAAAATTTAAGCGGTGCTCCCGAACTACTTCAAGTACCTAGTCTTCATTAGCACTAGTATTCAGCTATAAATACTTTAAAATTGTTTGGGCTGTTCACATTGCTCTAGTAATAACTTTAAGGCTTTGTCTTCTACAGGGAAATTTATAAATACACAAATATTTATTCATATATTAAAATAATTACAAAAATAAAAAGCATTATATTCTATGTATGAAATATATTTTGGGCAATCTATAAAATTTTGTGTAATTTGTGAGTATTTCTGTGGCAACACGGCATAAATGTCAAATTGTAAGAAAAAGCAAACAAAAGAAAACACAAAAATTGCTGAACAACAACAAAAAGTTGGGCAACTAAAATCTCCGAGTGTGGACACGAAGACAAGCTTAAAAGAGAATTGATGAAGAATTGCCCGACTCTTCTCGCCAAGTGTGGACATAGACTTATCCAAATATTTTGTCAAAATTTTTTTCGCCGCGGGAAGGAAGGGCAAAAGGCAAAACAAAAGAAAAGAACGTAACAAAACAAGAGAAACTAATGTCACAGTGTATGCACTGTGCTAATGTGTGTTTTATTTCTTTTGCATTGTTGTTTATTTTTTTCCGTTCAGCCACAGTACATACAGTGACAAAACTCCAAAAACTATAACAAGAACATCACACACAAGATAGCCACAACAAAATTTTTGCACACACAACATCACAGTGTATAAGACGATAGCCACAACAAAATTTTTACTTCCTGTTTTTTTTTTTTTTTTTGCTTAAGTACAGAAACGGTTTCATGCTAACAACAATATTCACATACAATACAATTTATGTGTTTGTGTGTCTTATTCATTGTGAGCTGTTTTCGTTTTTAAATTTTAAAACTTAGAGAATAATGTTGTTGGTTCAAATATTTTTGTGTAGTAAAGAATACAGTGCTCCGATACGACTATATAAGCTAGTGTAGGGCAAAGCATATTTAATTTGTAGTTGCGCGAAGGAAAATACATTAATCTACATCGAATATATAGCGCCCTATTTAATATCGTAATAAAAGTGTAGTTAGAAATATATTTTATTATTATTATTTATTTAAGCTCAACAATTGAATTTATTTGAAATAAAAGTTTAACTAAACCAAAAAATGTAATTCCAAAAATATAAAAAACAAGTATGTATTCATTAATGAACAATTTTTGAATGATAAATTGATGATTTTTCAATTAAAATTCTATTTTTATTTTTAATTTATATATGTATGTATGTATTATATATATGTACATAGTATATATACATTTTTAAAAGAAAAGACACTTTAAGTTTTTATGTTAAAAATAAATAATAAATAAATAATAATCAAGATTAAAATTATTTCTTATTTGATACTTCAAAGCATAAAAAAGTATGTATATTTTGAGGGTTTTCATCTCCATAAAAAGGCTAATAAAGCTACTCTTTTTAAAGATTATTTATTGAATAAAATATCTAAATATCTAAATTCAATGTTTTCGAAGGAGTACCAATAATAGAAAATCCAATACCTCTATTCTGTGTTGAGAACAAGTGTCGGTAAACCACTCTGGGGTCATTCGTTTACATGACTCAATAATAAAAGATTTTATACCAATTTTTTGCATTTCAGATTTAAAGACATCATGAAACATTAAAATGTGCATCCATCGTTTGCATCCATTAGTTTTCTCATGGGGCAGTTAAATTTCCAAAATCTGTTAGCGATTGATAATTTTTATAATATATGAAAAGCTCGCTTAGGGCTGTTAGAAAAAAAAATAATCTGCATATATATTACTGTCGAAATCAACGTCATCAATTTTATTGTAACTTGGTTCTTTATGTTCGTTATATAAATCTGCTTCAAAGTTGGCATCAATTTGCGTTATCTCGTCTTGGAAATGCAGACAATTGCTGGACGAACTTGACTGAATTATTTTAGTTACCATTAATTTTGCCAAAATGTTATTCAATTCGGCTACGGAAGGGTTGTTATTGTTGCCACCTTTTTGCCGTAATACAGAAAAAGTGTTTTCTAATTTGTCTTGATTGAGGGACTTTGTCACTAAGAAATATACATCACCACCTTCCCTTAAAATTTCATTTGTTAACATAAGAATTGAATTTAGGGTGAGATTCATTTTATTTGAAAAGAAAATACGCTTGTTTTGATCTACAAACTCCACCTTTTTTAAATATTCTAAAAAGAACTGGATATATTTATATACTTCATTGTTAATGTGAATTGCAGATCTGTAGCAATTATCTCGATAAAGGGAGCCACTATTAAGACAATCAAAAATTTTGCCATTTTTTCCATAAACTGAGCTGTTGATAACGCCAATTCTGCGGAACATGTCTTAAATTTTGTGGTTTCAGACGTTGTTTTTATAGCAGCAGAAACAGGCCTGCTGAAAATTTGTGTGGCAAATATTACACGCATTTTTCAAAAGTGTTAGGAAAAATATGTTGCCGTGTTAGTTTTGGGCACATTTTTGATTTTGCATTTGCTTCCATTTCTTACATACAATTCCCTAATTACCTGAAAGCTTGCCGTCCCATCCGGGGTTTTTATGTCACATTTTAGCCACCCCTTCCGCAAAGGTTTAATTGAGTGTGGAAAATTATAAAGTCAAAAAACTTTTTGATCGCTTAATTCACAAAACGGTTTTTTAGCAGATACTTAGAATGATAGCAAAATGGATGCAAGCAAAAAACACATTTCAATATTTCATAATGTCTTTAAATCTGAACCGCAAAAAACTGGTATAAAATCTTTTATTATTGAGTCATGTAAACCAATGATCCCAGAGTGGTTTGCCGACACTTGTTCTTAAAACAGAATAGAGGTATTGAATTTTCTATTATTGGTACTCCTTCAAAAACATTGATCTTGAACTACAGAAAAAGGAAGTTCCAAAAAAAGAAAATTAGATATTTTATCCAATATATAATCTTTAAAAGAAGTAACTTGATTAGCCTTTTTATAAAGAAGTAAGAAATAATTTTAATCTTGATTATTATTTATTTTTAACATACAAAAATTGAAGTGTCTTTTCTTTTAAAAATTTATATATATGTACATATATATAATACATACATACGTACATATATAAAGTAAATATAAAAATTGAATTTTCTTATAATTAAAAGATCATCAATTTATCATTCGAAAATTTGTCATTAATGAATATATATGTACTTATTTTTTATATTTTTGGAATTACATTTTTTGGTTTAGTTAACCTTTTATTTCAAATAAATATAAAATCAATTGTTGAGCTTAAATAAATAATAATAATAAAATATATTTCTAACTACACTTTTATTACGATATTAAATAGGGCGCTAAATATTCGATGTAGATTAATGTATTTTCCTTCGCGCAACTACAAATTAAATATGCTTTGCCCTACACTAGCTTATGTAGTCGTATCGGAGCACTGTATTCTTTACTACACAAAAATATTTTAACCAACAATATTATTCTCTAAGTTTTAAAATTTAAAAAACGAAAACAGCTCACAATGAATAAGAAACACAAACACATAAATTGTATTGTATGTAAATATTGTTGTTAGCATGAAACCAAAGACTATATAATATAAAGATTGTGCACTCAGTACATTATTTTTTCCATAGCAAAAACCTGCATTGGATTTATCAAAAATCCTATATGAAAGAGAAAATCATTTATAGTCTCTCTGAAAGATAAAAAGGGAGACGAATTTTACGAAAAAGAGAATAAGCTATAACAAGCAGACGTACACATGCATATCGCACACCCAGTTCGTAAGTGACACAACTCAAAATTTGTATTTTTCGAGTTTATGTATTAATACGTGTAGTTTTAATTTTTGAGTTGTGCCACTTTTGAACTGGGTGTGCGATATGTTTGTATGCATATATGTGTAGTCCACTCATAAGTTCTTTTTGTGTTTTGTTTCTTTTTAAGGCCGCATTTAGACTATGTTACTTGTAACATGTTACTGTAACATGTTTCACGTATTTGTAGGCGAAGGGAGTAGAAAAGGCAGAGACGTTACAAAAGTAACACGATTTCTGTTTTTCATGTTACTTTCTGACGTTTCTCTTTTGACGTTTTCGTTTTTCTACTATTTTTCTTTATTTTTTTCGTATCTACAACAGGAATGATCTCTTAATTAATCAAAAAATTAAATTGAAATATTAAAAAAAATTAATGAACAGAAAAATACATTTATATCTAGAAAAAAGAAGAAAAGAATTGAAAATGTTTATTTATTTATTTATTATTAGTATTAGCAATACTTTATAAAATTGATTAATAAAATATATCACAAATTACGAAAATATATTATACATTAACGAAATATATTATAAATTAACAAAATAAATAAAAAATTTATAACATATTTTGTTAATTTATAATTTTAAATTTTTATCAAATTTATTAATTTATATTACTAGTCTGTGATATATATGTATGTACACAAAAATATGCCATTATAATGACAATCAAAACATTCAAGAAGAAGAATAAAGAACGAAAGCAAAGCAAAAAATAAAAAAGAGACAAGTTTGAAGTAACACAGTATAAATGCTTCAAGTTTTTGAAAGTTACTTTAAAACAAAATACGAAAAGAGACATGTTACAAGTAACATAGTCTAAATGCGGCCTAATACTTTTTAAACCACATAATATTTGTAGTAAACAAGAAAATGAATTTTATAAAAGTTGATATTTATATAGGGTAAAGAATATGTGTTTTATTGGTGCAAAAAATAAAAATTAATCGACTCGCACCGAATTGCTGATTTCTTATAAATAACATAAAAATTTTAACAAGCCCTTATTATAATATACAAATTTTAACAAAGAAATAAAGATAAAATGTTTTTACATTTGGACAGGTTATTTAAATTAATTTTTAATGAGCTAAAATTTTGACTTTCTCACCACTCGATGATTTATAGTTTTCAGTCTGTCATGAAGAATGCTTACGAAGTAATGTTAGCACAAGAAATTCATCATCTCTAATCTATGTTTATAGCATACGTCATTCTCCTTATACCAAAAGGAATATATTGTATTTTTGGTGCATTGTATGTATTGTTTGACAATAGTTTTCTTAATATTTCGTATGCTTTTGTCTTCTGTGAATATTTTTTCAAATACTTTTATTTGTATCTTGCATATTTCAAAAAACAAATCGGATGGTCCACAAAATCCAATCTGATTCTTCATTGTAATTTTTCGCCTGTATATACATTTCGGAGGGGTATGTCAATATTTGGGTGGGTTTAATTATATCCAATTTACATTTTTGGCAAGATATTCGTTGCGCTATGTACCCAGCGAAATAACGGCTTGACGTTAATTCACTTGGTACAGTAACGGAATTAAAACTATCGCTGTTTTCGTCAAAATATTCTTCATTACCTTCATAGATATCAAGAGCGTTCTCTGCGAAGGTTTGTTGACATCGGAATATGCTGTCATCTTTTGAAAGATCCTCTGAAATTGTTTGAAAATTTATAGGCAACATAACCGCATCATCTTTTTCACAATTAGGTAAACTGAGTTATTTTTAAAGATAACAGCTTGGCCATTGTAATGTTGAATTCATGAACTGAAGGGTTTTTACAGTGTCCACCTTTTGCGCGAAGGTACGAAAATAGGTTCTCTAATGGATCTTGATTAAAGTGACTGGTTAAAATAAAAAGCATGTCATCTTCTTGAAACATTTCTTCTGATAGAGACATTATACCCTTTGGTGGTTTGAATAATATGGAAAAAATTTTGCTGCACAAATACGAAATTTGACTTATGTAGCTTAATAAATCCTACCTATTAAAAAATCTGTAACATCTATAACCTAAATCTATAACATCTGCAGAGTTATTATATGTAAAATTACGCCGGATAGATACTTCATCAAAAATTAGGCTACATTGTTTTTCTGCATGCTGCATTTTACGAACTGCTGCTTCCAGTACAATATATATGCATAAATTATTGCCAGGCTGCAAATTCTTAATATCGCTTTATCTGCTTAGGGAAGAAAGTGTTGGAAGGTTCAGTTTTAAAGTATTTCTTAAAAATAAATACGTAGAGGGGGCTCTATAATAAATACTTTCAGCCAAGTTTCTCTCCTGATCTTCCCATCGAGCATTTGATATTCTGTTTTGCTTTATGAGCGTTTTACAAATTGATTTTGATCCTCTACGTCATTGTGGCGGAGATCTGAAAAGTTGCAAGTTATTTTCAGAATAGACTTCGATTCCTTTTACTCTCATGTCCCCGTTATTTTCAGTTAAGTATAAACTTGCCACGGCACCTCGTCTCAAAAATTTCTTCCCAATAAGCTCTAATGAGAAGTGCTTATCACACAAAAACAAAGAAGTATTTGCAATAAATTGCACGTCAAAGTTGCATTTTTCTGCCCACTTTTTAAACAACGGTGAGTCCATATTTGGAAAACGAAATAGCTTTACGTTAGAAGAACTTCTTTTAGATCTGTGGCAATGGGGCAGACTGCATTTGTTGCCAGCTTTTCGTGAGACCGATGAATTTGAATCCTAAAGTACAAACAATATATACATACATATATGTATGTATACGAAACGTTTAATGTGCACATGTAATTAAAAATAATTTGCTTACCATTTTTTTATTAATATAAAATTATTATCACTTTACACTATTAACTTAATAACACTTTAAATAATACAGTTTTATTAAAAACTAATGCCCGTATTCATAAAAAATAAAACAGTTTTATTAATTGCTTATTTGACAATACATACATACATATCTGGCCTTTAAAACCCTGTGTCAGGATTACGGCCTAGCTTCTCGCAGCACTCATGTTGTGTGTGTAAATTTTTATCCATGAGTACCGAGACCTACAGTTTAATGTCGACTCCGAACGACAGACTTGAGAAGCTTCTTCATGGCAATTAATTACTCTTAGAGCTTTTGCCAGAAGACTGCTGAGAGGTAGTCGCCGAAAGAAAATATTTTTTTCATATTTCTTTTTTGAAGATGTCAGAGCATGGAGTCGAAGCCAGGGCTCTTGTCTTAGTAAGCCAACACACTAACCACTAGACCACGGCGACTACTTATTTAACAATTACTCCATATGTCAAATAAGCACTCTATAAACCAATTTTATTTTTTATGAATACGGACATAAGTTAATTTGAATTTTTTATTTTAGTAAGAACTTCTTTTCTGTTTTGCAGAATACAAATAAGTAAAATGTAAAATATTATTCATTATTAACATTACTTGTAAACCTAATTTTCTACTACAAGAGAAAGAAGATTTCTAAGTTTTTCAAAATTTGGCATATACATATGTATATTTCATACATGGGCATCATAAATTCGGTACGGATCAATTTAATTTCGTTTTTACAAAAACAAAACAAATGTGATTTTCCCTACACTCACTTACAAAGTCATCTTGTTTCTTTCTATTTTTCAATCTCACATTTGATAGAAAGAACAATCTCTCTTTTTAAAAAATAAATAAACGAAAATAAACCATTAAAAAAAGTAACATAAACAGTAAGAATAACAACAACAATAATATCAAATACTTTATCTTGCAAGAGAGCAAAATAAAAGTGCTTTCGCTCTCCCCCGTTATTTGTTATCAGCGTTGCCACTATTGGTAGAATTCTACCAAAACTGGTAGAAAATTTTTCGTTTGGTAGGATGGTAGGCTGAACATGATTTTGGTAGATTTTAGCAGAAGCTAAAAAGGAAGAAGTTTTGGATGCTAAACATGAGATTTTGCAATTTAACATTGAGTTACTAAACCAAATCAATGCTAAATTTGATTTTAATCGAGAATATATTAAATTGTTACAAATAATTAGAAGTATTGTCAAAAGAAAACTTGCTTATATTGTCCCTTGTTTTAAAATTTTCTAATCTTATAGTTTTGGTGAATTAAACAACTTTGTTTTAATTTACTTTTTCTTAAGCATAGTTCTTCAGCAGCTGTACGCAAATTGTAAACACTTTCCTTAATCAAAACCAAATTGAGAAACAAACTCGAAATAAATACAACTAACACCGAATTTAGACTATGTTACTTGTAACATGACTCTTTTCTTATTTTGTTTTAAAGTAACTTTCAAAAACTTGAAGCATTTACACTATGTTACTTCAAACTTGTCTCTTTTTTATTTTTTGCTTTGGTTTCGTTCTTTATTCTTCTTGAATGTTTTGATTGCCATTATAATGGCATATTTTTGTGTACATATAGTAATATAAATTAATAAATTTGATAAAAATTTAAAATTATAAATTAACAAAATATGTTATAACTTTTTTATTTATTTTGCTAATTTATAATATATTTCGTTAATGTATAATATATTTTCGTAATTTGTGATATATTTTATTAATCAGTTTTATAAAGTATTGCTAATACTAATAATAAATAAATAAATAAAAATTTTCAATTCTTTTCTTCTTTTTTCTATACATAAATGTATTTTTCTGTTCATTATTTTTTTTTTAATATTTCAATTTAATTTTTTGATTAATTAAGAGATCATTCCTGTTGTAGATACGAAAAAAATAAAGAAAAATAGTAGAAAAACGAAAACGTCAAAAGAGAAACGTCAGAAAGTAACATGAAAAACAGAAATCGTGTTACTTTTGTAACGTCTCTGCCTTTTCTGCTCCCTTCGCCTACAAATACGTGAAACATGTTACAGTAACATGTTACAAGTAACATAGTCTAAATCAGTGGTAATAATATAATGCTCTGTAAAGAGCTTGTAAAAGCTAATGATGGTCACTATGTGTGGTCAGCAAAAATTTAAATTTCTATACCTACATATCCATTTAGATTATTTTTGAAAAATCGAATTGTTTTTTTTTAATTTCTTGTATTTATAAATGTATTTTCGATTTTATTGTTTAGAAACTGAATTGTTTTTGTTATATGTGTATTTTTTGTTATATGGGTATTTTCAGAGGAAGGACGGAAAATTTTATAGTTTAAAACTCCAATATTTTTAGCCAATTTTTTTGTAATCATATAGCCAATTTGTTCAACTTTAACAAAACAAAGGATCAATCATTTAAAATAATGGCGACTCTAGTTATAGTGCTTAGAAAGTTAGTTTTTCTAATGCTTTTCACAGCCTTCAGTAGTTACTTCGACTTCTATTTTTTACCAGATATTTCAATTTAAATTTAACAACATTGCATTTATAATGTTTAATGAGTTGTAACTGTTGCTTTCAGTGTGAAGAAAAAATTCAGTGAGTTTGCATAACGGTAAAATTCATGATTGGTTTTAGGTAAAGTTTTTCGTGTGTTCGCAACGCAAAATTTGTATTTGTTATTGATGTCAGTACAAATCAAAATATTAGAAACGATGGATGTGTTTTTTCGCAACTTCTTTACAAGAGTAAAAATTTAATCTATAAAAGTTTTTAAATTACCTTTCATTTTAAAGTACAAATAGCCTTTAAAATTTGTGCGTCCGCAACAGGAAGTAAATAATTTATCATTTTTTCAGTAAACAATTTAGTTTTTTCTATACTTTTTGTCATATTTAAGATGGAAATAAACCATATTACTGAATCTACATCTCGTTCGAAAAAATTGAAGGATAAGAGCAGATGAAGAAAAATGGAAAGCATTTTGCAACAAGGAGTCAGAAAGAAATGATTCGTAAGAAGAAAACTACAATAATTTGTAAGCAATTAAAAGAAAAGAAAAGAAAAAATCGTTTACGAATGCAAAACTTGCGAAAAAATAGGAAAGAATCTACCGTACAAAAGCCTTATAGTAGTAAGCAGACGTTGGCGAAAGAATTAAAAAAAACCGAAAATAGTTTTCCAAAAAATCCGGTTAAAAAATATGAAATTATAAAGAAACTATTTAAGAAATATTTATGCCAGAAAATGTCTAGTAAACCAGTTTGCACAAAAATTATTAATTTCTATTGTCGAGATGATGTAAGCAATTAAGCGGCTGGCAAAAAGCGCCGTTGCTAAGCGCTGCATGGTAATAACAGTTTCAGAAGCTTTTGTTCTGTATAAAGAAGAATTTCCTGCGGAACGAGTAAGTAAAAGTGTCTTCTTTGAAAATGGTCCATCACACGTTGTGCCATCAAGAAAAACGCCTCACAATATTAGCATATGTAAGTACCACGCTAACGTTGGGTACATGCTGGATAGCTGCTCAAATGTAATAAAATCTTTTCCGTCAAATTTTAAATTATTTTGGAAAATGTTTGCTGTGATACGAGAAATGAGCTACGTATGGTGAGTGAATGCAAAAAATGTACCTACGACATCAAAGATGCATTGGGGCCTATAGACTTTATACCAAAATTGAACGAAACTGTTAAATGGAAGCATTGGCGACAAGCAGACAATCGGTTACTCTTAGACTACACAGAGGCAACTTTGGGGGATCTTGTCCATGAAATCGAAATGCACTTAACACCGCACTTAACTGAGTTTCAAATAAAAATAAGCAAAAATAGGTTTTCAAATAGGCTGCTTTCCTAAACGTCTGAATGCAAAGTCAAAGTTGTGCTAAAATCAAGCAGTACTACTTTGCAACACTGAAAAGCAAATTGCATTGTCAAATTAAACTTTGCAACACTATTGACGTTTAGGAATATATGTTTGCTTTACATTATTAAAAACAGTTTGTGAAAAATAATGACAGCAAATAAAATTATGTTTGAAAGTTTTTTGGATTTGTGCTGTGAAAATAGTTCCAGGAGCCAAATAATAAATCCTAGAATTGCTTTAAAAATAAAACGGTTTGTGCTTTTTTCACTTCAGCAACATATTCCGAGGAGAATACTAAAAAACAAGAATTTTGCTTTTCTGTTATTGAACAAATGCCGGGCGATATTTGCGTACTATGTTATCTCGAGAAAATAAGACATTTTCATCTTTTTCACTCATCTTTTGGAGCACCTGCCCCCACAAAACTATACGTTTTTTACTCTTTGAAGAAAATTCTGGCTCCATTGAAAGCCGACAATCCACTAACAGCTTTTTATGTTCATATGTCCATTTAACACTGTAAAAAAATATATAATTAAATAATTTTATTAAAAATTTAATTTTTCAATTAAAATTATTTATTTACCTTTCCTTTTCCGCCATTGTTTATAAAAAGCACAGATGTAAAATAAAAAGCATAACCAATTTAAATGATGCACTAGTTGCGTTTATTTGCTTTGCAGCTGAAAAATTTATGACTTTAGGAATTCAATGCATTGTCAACATTTGCACAGTTGCGTTTAGGAATATTTGACATTGTCGCACTGCAAAGCAACCTGCGTTTAGGAAAGCAGCCATACTGTTATTCATAGATAAATGTGTGTGTCCGCAATGTGCATCCGCAACGCCCATTTAGATTGAAGTTGCATAAAAGGTAAAAGTATTTTTAATGTAAAGTAAGTTGTTTATAAAACCTCAACATGTCTTCTTTAAAAAAAAAAAATAATAATATTTATCACATAAGAAATTTCGCTAAATTTTACAAATTTTCATGGACACTTCAAGTACATATGGAAAATTTTGTGCGTCCGTAATGCGCTGTTGTGTTAGAAATAATTTTCAGTACAACATTTTAAGTAAAGTTTCAGTGAAAGCATATTATAGTACTGTCCAAAATCAACATTTTTTAATATGGACATAGTCTTCAAAATATTTCAACTTTTTAAGAAAACTAAAATAGAAAAAATAAAAACGTGCATCCGCAACACAGGAAATACCCATATGTATTTTCGAAAAACTGAACTCTTTTCGTTATATTTTTTACTTTTGGTTATTTATATGTACATGTAAAGGTGTTAATAAAAATTGTTTTTTATCTCAACAATGTGTTTTTAAATCGTTTTTAAATAAAAATGGTTTTTGGTAGATTTTGATCAATTTTGGTAGATTTTGAAAGAAATTTTGGTAGAATAAAAATTTTTTCAGTGGCAACACTGTTTGTTATCAACAAAAAGTTTATTTTTGCAAAAAATGAGAAAAAGAGCAAATTTTTTTCCCTTCCCTTGCCACTTGTCCCACGCATCGTTAAGCTGTACAAAATTTGTCTTAAACCAAAATGTACTGAGTGCAACATCTTTATATTATATAGTCTTTGCTTCTATTGTTGATGATGAAATGATTTCGTAGTAATTTTTGCAGCACTAATTTAAAGATAAATGTGTGCGTGTGTGTATTTGTTTTTACTGGTAACAGCACAAGACAAAATTACGTGTTTGTTGTTGTTACTTTTTTTACTATAAAATGTTACCATAATACGCGTTTTTTTTATTTTAGCTGTAATCTTTGGCGCTTATTTTTACTTAATTTATTTTTCGTAACAATATAATATATAATTTCATTTTATTACTTTTTGTTTCGTCAGAAACGCTTTAATAAGATCAAAGTTAACTGCAATGAATATTTTGTGGTAATTAAAGAAGAAATGATTTCCGTAAAGGAATAGTACACTAGCCAAACTGAACAATTGTTTTCGGCTACAGTCGTACATATCATTCATGTCGACTAATGTAGATAGGGTGGAATAATAGGGTAAAAACAAAATAAATTGTAATTCTGTTTCATCCAAATAAGATGACAATTACAAGAACAGCAATGATGGTAAGAAAAGGAGAATATGATAGAAACTGTTGTGTGACTTTACTTCGACTAACTCATACAAGTGTATGTACATACAATAATAATTTCAGTATGTGATTTCCTAAAAAGTATGAGTTAAATAAATAGTTGATGTTTGGTCTCGAATATACACAGGACACAAAGAACTCTGATGAGACTACCGTAGCTGGAGTCGAAAACAATTGTTTAGTTTGGCTAGTGTACTATTCCTTCACGGACATCATTTCTTCTTTAATTACCAAAAAATATTCATTGCAAATAACTTTGATCTTATTAAAGCGTTTTTGACGAAACAAAAATTAAAATTAAATTGATCACACCTTTCCTGGGGCTCGAACCCGAGCCTTCAGCACTCATTTTATTACACTATTTAAATTTGCATTGGATACTTTCACATTGCAAATTTAAACAACTTCTATTAGCATTTTTAACTGTTTTTTTGCTCTACTGAAAAGTTGTTGATTTAGAAAGAAGACGTTTTGTCAAATGTCCACAGATATGTATACTAAGCAACATAAAAATAATATTTTTCATTAAAAAATAAGCTATGTGATTGGAAAACAAATATAAAACTAATTAATATCATCTATTCATAAAAAAAGTTTACGTACGACAAAAAAACAAATTTAATATGTCCAAAACAATTCAAAAATAATTAACTAAAGATAAAATTAATATTTTGATGCAGGTGGAGATCAATTGCCGCTTGGAGACGTCGTCGCATACTTCTTACCAACCTCTTGGTATCATTTTCCGTTATTTTAATCCATTCTGTTAACAATGCATATCTTAGCGATTCCTTTGAAGTAATTGTGTGTTTTCGGATCCTCTTGTCTAACAAATCCCAGATATGTTCTATTGGATTTGTATCTGGAGATTGTGGGGCATACACCCCCAGCTGCTTACAATTATATAAAAGCCATTCTTTCACTAAGTACGGTGCGTGCTTGGGGTCATTATCTTGAAAGAGGAAATTATTTTCTTCCAACCCCAATTACGTCGCACTTTGTTTAAGATGGTTTCGTAGAATGTCCAGATATAAATACTTATCCATTGTATTTTCTATGAAGACCAGTTTTCCAACACCTGCTGACGCTATACACCCCTACACCATAATGCTGCCACCACCATGTTTGATTGTTGGAATTAAATTTTTAACTAGCATCTCCTCATTTGGTTTTCTCCATATTTTATTGGCTAAATAATACAGCATCCCAGAAAGAATCTTGCGTATCCAAATGCTCTTTTGCAAAATCCAACCTTTTCTTTTTGTTGACTTTCTACGAGGGAGTACGTGCATTATATCCAACTAAATGAAGCACATTTCGAATCGTCTGTGGGTGTACACCCTTATTTGAGCTTTGGAGCAACTCGTCTCGTAATTTAGGAGCCGATTTTTTAGAGTTTGCTTTAACTGCGTTAACTATTTGCCGTTCTTCACGTTTTAAAAGCTATTTTGGACGACCTGATCGTGACTTTCTCTGTATGTTTCCATTACTTAAATAAGAATTTATAATAGTCTGTACGCTAGAATGGGTTTTTCCTATAATTTTTCCAATTTCCAGTAACGATTTTTTTTTTCAGAATATAATTTTATAATAAGTTTTCTCAATTCTATTGATATTTCTTTCCCTTTACCCATTTTATTCACAACTAAGAATGTAAACTGAAAAAAGTTGTTAAAAAGCATTTTTTCTTTCCCTACTAAAAAAGAAAAATAACTGTAAACCGTTAGTTTTACAATAACAATAACTTGAGTAGTCTGCAGTTAGCAATGTACGTGTACTCTTTTGGCGTTGTGTACAGTAATATGCAATTGTTTTAATAAATAACTTTTTTGTTATAAAAGCAATAACAACAAAATATCTGTTTTTGTGGAAATTAAGAAATGTTTTAAAAGTATCAAGCAAAAAAGAGTTACAGGATGAAGAGAAATTTTAAGCATTATTGGAAAATTATAATGTGTACTTAAACTTAATTGGTTCACTGTATATATATAAAAAATTGATAGTAAGGAGATAAAACGAAGCAGAAAAAGAAAAGAAAGGAAAAAAGCAATGAAAGAAAGAAAGGCTCCCCAGCCGCTATAAATTTTCAGCATAAATTAAAATAAAGTTAAAAAAACATACATTAAATTATATTAGTGTCCGGGATAAGGAAAGATTTAATAATCCGACATCTTCAAAAAAAAAGAAGAAATATGAAAAAAATATTTCTTTCGGCGACTACCTCTCAGCAGTCTTCTGGCAAAAGCTCTGAGAGTAATTAATTGCCATGAACAAGTTTCTCAAGTCTGTCGTTCGGAGTCGACATTAAACTGTAGGTCCCGGTACTCATGGATAAAAATTTACACACACAACATGAGTGCTGTGAGAAGATAGGCCGTAATCCTGACACAGGGTTGTAAAGGCTAGTTATGTATGTATGTATGTAAATATAAGATGATCAAAGTAAAAATAGGAATAAAAAGAAGTGTTTAAGAATAGCTATCACATAAAAAAACTTATGTAGTAGTTTAAGGCGAAAAGCATTATTGCTATGTGAAAAAATTCGTAGTTCAAAAGGCAGGCGATTCCAAATACGAGCAACTCGAACAGTAAACGGTCTTTCAAAAAGTAAATTTTTAATCCTAGGAATTAGTATCTGTTTATTTCTAGTAGAATGGGAGAAGACAAATCTATTACATAAAATGTTAGACACACCCCTTTTAATGATGTTATACAAAAAATTTAGGTTGCGTAGATTCACATATTGGTCAAAGTAACTTCCAAAAAATTTTTTCACATATACAGAGATATGCTCACGTCTACGCACATTATATACAAATCTAATTATAGAATTTTCTACACAATTTATAATTCCCAGATTAGTAATGCCAGCCCCTGAAATCACTTCTAGGCCATACAAAATATGAGGCATCATCAGCAGCGAGTGCGCAATTCTCTTCTTAACATTTATAGGCAAAAAATCCCAAATGAATAAATTTTCCGTAGAGTACAGGCAATTTTACTATATACACCGCAAAAGTGCTCTTCAAAACTTAGACCACTATAAATTAAAATACATAAACAATTCTTTTGGATTACAAATGCAATTGGAGTATCACAAATCAAGATATTAAGAATATGTGTTTTCTATAACCAAATAACCAAAAAACATCGCCTTAGATTTAGATGGAGTTACAGAAAGGGATTTACCAAAGGGCAATAATTGGTAAGGCAAAAATTTATATTCGATTCCAATACATCAGGGAAATCCAGATCAGTACTAAATAATAAGAAAATGTCATCGGCAAACAAAAACGGTGTACTTATACTACAGTCAAACAACTCATTAACATAAAGCAAAAAATAACAAAGGACCACGCACCGAACCCTGTGAAACACCAGATCTTAAAGAGAGTATATTAGAGTTTCGGCCAAGCGTATTACTGGCTTCTCTATGATAAGTATGACATAATCAATCTATAAGCTGATCTGGAGAACTCAAAGTTATCCTTAAGTAGCGTAACCAAGGTAGAAAAGCATATTGAATTAAAGGCTTCCTTAAATCCAGTGATACTAGTACAGACATCTTCCTAGCATTTGCACAAAACCTAATGCTATCAGTAAAACACACTAAAAGTGATGTGGTGTTGTATCCTCGCCTAAACGCAAACTGCGAATCGATAATTTTACTCCGTCTTAGGTAATAGGCACTACCCTGTCAAACTTCCAAATGGCGGGAAAGATAGAAGTAGTCAAAACTGTGTTAATAAGATGTAAAATTACACTAGAAATATGAGGATAAATTAGTTTTAGAAATTTAATGCTAATATCATCGACACCAACTGTTTTAGATTTCACTTTAATTAAGGCTCTAAATATATCATACTCACGAACACAATGAAACGAAAAACCAACGAAAGGATCACTGAATTGATCAAAGTCAAACTCAGTATTATCATAACGAAGACCATTTGCAAAGTAATCATTAACATTGTCAACATTATGTGGCGAATCTTACTGGTTACGGGATATCTGTTTTTATTTATTTTTTTAATACAAATGGTACAAAATTTTTTTTTTTTATTATTAAAATAATATTGACTTTAACGTTCTGTAGGTATCCTTCTCAATAGTATTAAATTGCGAGAAATTTTGTTACTATTATGATTGTATCCCTTTTAATGATCATTATATGTTGCTGAACATTAAACGAATAAAGCTTATCGAAATGTGTAGCTTACGTTCCACAACAGAGTCTAGGATCAATTTGAGTATGTCAACAGACAATTTAGTATGGACATGATCCTGCGCATTAATGTTAATATGAATCATCAAAGGCATTTTGTTTATAATACTATTTCTATTTTATAATTTAATGTCAATATGGCAATGCCATCATAGTAACTTTACGTCGATATTGTAATAAGAGAATATTCGGTAATTTTAGTACTCGTTACAAGTACACCAGCAACTCCTAAAAGTTAACCACAAGTTTCTTCTAGAATCAAAACGTGTTAAAATATCTTTCCGGTTTACGATCTACAAGAGTGAAGTGCTCTAAATTTGTACATTCATTAATAGCGTGGTAGTAATATAATTTAATATAAGGTACGTTATTCTATTATTTTAGTATAATTAAATATTGGGTTATGCACATTTTTTTCTACAATTTGCTTTGCAAATAGAAAGTGACACCATATCGGTCGTGCCTTTGAAGTATTATAACCATTTAGACGCTTCAAAAGGAAATTTATGCAACCCTCAAACACGTGAACATTAAATTTCATTATTTTAACTAACCAGGGATTCATTATTCGGAAAAAAAAGAAATTGCAAAATTTGGCTGGTAAGAACCACTATCATAAATTTTTTTTGTAAAAGTGAAATTTTTCTAAATTTGGTATGTTTTACTAGGTCTATCGTCGGTATGTTGCTGATCGATAGCCGGCCAATAAAATTTTGCCGGAAAATATAGAAACAGTATAAAATATTGTATACACTACATCCATGTATATAATTGTATAGAATTTGTCCAACCACGTTTAGGCAAAGGGACAAGCACTGAAAAGTAATTTAGAGTTATAATTTGGGTATTCTACTCAAACTACAGTGCAGAGAATCAATGTAGGCCATAAACATATGGATATTTAAATATATATGTACGTATACATATATTAATGTAACTGGATGAAGATGAAAAGATAGTAAGAAACAGAAACTTCATTTAACTTAAAGAAAAGTAAAAGACAATTTGTTGGCATATTAATTGTTAAACATGCCACCAACAACGAACGATAATGCCAAACTTCAACTTCATTCTTTTCTAGTATTATTATAATTTGTTTAAGTTTCCATTCTCCAATAAGTTTTTTTTTCTAACATTATAATGTTTTTCTTCTAAATTAAGTAAGTGTATAAAATGTAGTTATTTAACAAATTTTAGTAATTATATTGCAAAACCCTTTATTTTTCAATATAATTTAAAACTAAACTCAATATCATATAAACTACAAATAGAGTTCATATGTTGTCCTAAATATGGATATAAAAAGAAAACAACAATTTAACAATTGATATCAAAACAACTCCAACAACAACAGCTATTAAACAGCAAAAGAACCTGACATATCGAGAGGCCTCTGCGACGTCATGGATTTTTTGGTGAGTCTAAAATTTTTTTATTTGAAATAAAAGAAATAACAACAATTTATATAGCTTAATAAAGAAAAAAAGAAATAAGAATTTTGATTAAATAAGAAATAAGATCAGAAACGAAAAGAAATATCTGAACAAAACAAAACAAAAATTTCTTGCATATAGAAATGACATAAGAAAATTAGAAAGTAAAAGCAAAAGAAATTAACCCAGAATAAAACAGATTAATTATAGAAAGAAGATATATTAAAGTAAAGTACAAATAACAACAACATTGAGACGATTAATAAGTAATGTAGATTCCTATTCAAGTTAATTCTCTTAGTTCAAATATTCATGAATATCATTTTCTCTTAAATGTCATTACAAAATTTAACTCATTTATAACTCTTTTAATCAGTTAGAGTGTTTTTGTTATTTGCAAGTTTTTATATATACTAATGATAAAATTTAATTTAAGTTCTGCTAAATCTTGAAAATTAATTTAGTTCTAATAATTCATAAATGTTATTAATACTTAAGATTTTACTTATCTATAATAATACTATTTTTTTCATATATTGAATTTGAAATGTGAATGGATAAAGATTTAGATAATAAATTCAAAAATGATTTGCTAGATACGTCATCGTTTTCAATAATGGTATAATAAGTTAGGATAGGTATGTTTTGGGATCCTGGAAATCGTATTGCCATCAGGATATTGGTAGGTGTGGGTTTTGAAGGCACAGTTTCCTAAATCCATCTAGGAAGCTCACTTTGATTATGAACAGTAAAGTCTACAACATTAATTAATAGAGTCAAGTCAAATTTTCTTCTCATAAGTGGCTATATCGGGGATTTGTTTTGTGTCTATAGCTACTTGGTCCATGTAAAGTAATGAAAAGTATGAAAATTAGGGAGTCTATATAAATAATATCTGTAACTTATAGAGTCAATTTTGAGAAACAAGAACCTCCCCACCCGGCTGTTGCTAGCGATATTATGGCTCCCACCGTTTCTCTTGATTGTCTCGCTAACACCAGGTGATGTTTAAGTATTAAACATGAAGAGGAAGAAAAAAAGGCAAGTTTTGTTTGTTTTTTTTCTTCTGGCCTACCATTCATATGAATTTCTTTGAAATTCATTTTTACATTGATAATATTCTACTACCGTGAATAACGCATGACGTGCGTAACGTGTGTGGCATTTATTGCGGTAAAATTAACAACGATAAGTTATGTTACAGAAAATGGCGCCCAACGTAGGGCCGAATATGTTCACATTTTACAGATAGATAATTAAGTATTACAGGATTTTAGTTACTTGAGGTTCGAGTAGACTAACCGTTTTGCCAATGATTATTCGTTTTGTTATTTTATAACATAGTCGGTTCTGTTATTATATAAATTTTTTTTTAGAGTTCAGTAAACGCATTTCTTAATAGTTTTTGGTGTGATTATTCCTTCTTGCAAATAGATAATTACGTATTACAGGATTTTAGATACTTGAGGTTCGAGTAAACTAACCGTTTTACCAATGATTATTCCTTTTGGTGAAGAGTAAATTTTCATAGAATTTCTATTATATTTTTTGCGGGAAAATTATTTTGGGTACTTGCTTGATATTGCTGACGTAGTTATGATTATCCTTTGATATATCTGAGACATGTTTTTTTTTTGGTTCTTGCCAATGGACATCCAGTATATTTGAGATAGTTTTATTATTGATTAGAGTACAGTTTCGTCAGGATATTTTGCATAGATACCACAGATAATTCCATAGCCCAGTTTATTATTCCAGTTGTAGATTTTTACATGTTGTTAAAACCTAACTTATTTTTTTGCCATGATTGAAAACGAAATTTGAATGAAAATTTTAAATTAATACATATATGTACATACATATATAATTTTTCTTCTGACATAAGGATGAAAATATTTTTTTTTTAATTCAAAACTTTAATGAACTGTTATACATAGTTCGTATGTTCGTCTGTTATCTTACTATACTTGAATAATTTTTATTGAATCGTTATTTTATTTTTATGATACATTGATTAGCTTGAGTGTAAAGGGAAAAGTATTGAAAACGAAAAGTAGACAGAAATCTTTTTAACTATGTCGGTGGAACATTCCCCACCTCAGTCAGCAATCATGCCTGCAATAGGTTCACCGCAAACTTCTTCTACAAGTAATGCATGTCATATTTGTACGAATCGGATGGATGATAAAATTGAATGTTCGTTAATAGTTAGATGTAATCATACTTTTCACAGGGCATGTATTGAAAACTATTTATCTAAAGACAGTCAGTGTCCTGTATGTCGACTTCACTGTGAATTATCTGATTTACGAAAGGCTAATTTTTCAGCTAAAATGGGGAAAACTAAAAGTAATAGTCGTGGTGCTATATCAAAACAGTACCAAACTCGAAGTTTCAATCGTAATGCTAATAATGAACATAATGCGCCGTTAATAGATATTGGTATTAGTCATCCACATGAAAGTTTATCCACACCTCGGAAAAATAATATTAATATATCTGAAAGTGCTAAGGCGAATAATGACGTAGGTGCTTTAAATAGTAATCCTTCTAATGCAAATAATTCTCAGAATACATTAATTGATTATAACGAAATTAACAGGTTAATTGAAAGCAACATAACCAGAGTATTACAAAACCTAAATTTGATTCCCAATATTACAGCTCATAATGTCGTTCAAAATAGAGAACAAAATGAATTTCCAAATACTACTTATAGTAATCCGCCAATAGGGAGAAATTTGAGTCCTAGATTATCCAATAGTCATAATTTAAGCCCACTATCATCTGGTTTTTCAAGTCAACAAATTGATAAAGTAACTTCTATTATACAGAACTGGGGACTTAAATTTGATGGCTCTTCTAATGGTCTGACGGTTGAAGAATTTTTATATCGTCTTAAATCATTAACTCATGATAACTTCAATGCTGACTTTTCTGTAATTTGTAAAAATTTACATATTTTACTAGCAGGAAAGGCCAGAGATTGGTATTGGCGATACCACAAACAAGTTGATGTTATTATTTGGTCAGATTTTTGTGAAGCAATTAGATTTCAGTATAGAGATTTTAAATCCACATTTGACATTCGTGAGGAAATTAGAAACCGAAAGCAAAGAGCAGGAGAAACATTCGATATGTTTTATGAAGCTTTGTCATCTATAATGGATCGCCTGCCCAGTCCTATATCAGAACAGGAGCTCATAGAAATTATTACTAGGAATTTAAGACCGGAAATACGACACGAATTGCTGTATATACCCATACATTCAATACCACATCTTAGAAAGCTTGTTCAAATGCGGGAAAGTTTTCTAAATGATGAATATGTCCGAAGCAAAATTACTAACAGGAACCAGAATCAATTTTTGCCTCGGCGACAAATTTCTGAATTAGATGCAGATTTTAAGGATGATGGAAATTATGTAATACCTGCTGATTCATCTGTTGAAGCAATTGAAAAGTCTCAAAGGACTCCATGTTGTTGGAATTGTGATCAGTTAGGGCATTTTTATGAAGACTGCTTACAGGGCAGAACAGTATTCTGCTACGGATGTGGAGCTAAGAATATTTATAAGCCGCAATGTCCAAAATGTTTGTCACGTAAGTTTTCAAAAAACTGCAAGCCTATTGTTCCACCAAAGGAACAATAAATGAATCTAACTTAGTGGAAGATAATAATTTACCTAATTGTGACGTCAGAGTACCAGATGTGAATAATGTGTCAACTCAGACTGACAGTAACTCGGATGTTTATATAAATATTTCGAATAATTATAAAATTTTGAAGAGGAATACCAATAATGAAGATAATTTGACAAAGTTAAATTTACCAAAATTACCTTATCATAAGAGATTAGAGATGTATATTACAAAGCGCAATGAAATTTTTAAAGATTTTACTAATTCTCAAGTAGATAGAAAATATCGAACTAAACGTTCCACACGTCGTCTCAGAGATTTTTATAAACGAGGAAAATACTGTGCTAAATTACTAGTTTCGGCTATAGTTAGTAATGGTAGTGATGGTCGTTTCTATGCTAAAGTGTCATTTTTAGATTTTGTTGAATTAGGTCTTTTGGACACAGGTGCAAGTATAAGCTGCATAGGAGCTGATTTAGCTAAAAAGGATTTCTCTAAGTTACCAAACTTTTTTAAATATAACTCATTTGTGAAGACTGCCGATGGAAAAGTCCAGCCTGTTGTTGGATGGCTTAATGTAGAAATGACATTTAAGGGTATAACGCAGAAAATTGATCTTTTTGTTATTCCATCAATTTCACAAAAGCTTTTACTAGGAATTGATTTTTGGAGAAAATTTAAGTTATTGCCGAATATTATAGAATCTGTAGACGTAGTTGATAGATCGAGTATTAATGTTTATTCGTCGTCGGATATATGTGAATACGGAACAGCAGAACGCGTAGATGATGACAGCCAAGTAGCCAAGGCAGAAAGGGTAGATGAAAGTTTATATAAGCTTACGGCGGAACAGCGTCAAAAGCTCGATGTAGTAATTTCAATGTTTCCCAATTTTGAAAAACAAGGTCTCGGTAGGACAGGTTTGATTAAACACGAAATAGATGTTGGCAGTGCAAAACCCATAAAGCAGAGATTTTATCCCGTTTCTCCGGCTGTTGAGAATTTAATGTTTAAGGAAATAGATAGAATGTTGGAGCTTGGAGTTATTGAACCCTCGTCCTCTTCTTGGAGCTCACCAATGAGGTTGGTGATAAAGCCCAACAAAGTTCGATTGTGTCTTGATGCACGTAAGATAAATAGTGTAACCAAGAAAGATGCGTACCCGTTACCATCAATAGAGGGCATATTTTCTCGCCTACCAAAGGCAAACATCATATCTAAACTTGATCTGAAAGATGCTTATTGGCAAATTGCCTTGTCTGAGGAAAGTAAGCCAATAACAGCATTTACAGTACCGGGTAGGCCGCTGTACCAATTTGTGGTTATGCCCTTCGGCCTCTGTAATGCTCCTCAGACCATGTGTCGTTTGATAGATGAAATTATACCAGCCGATCTTAAAAATAGTGTTTTTGGTTACTTGGACGATCTCATTATTGTTTCCGATAATTATCAAGAGCATTTAACAACACTGCTAAGAATTGCAGGTCAGTTTCAGAAGGCAAATTTAACTCTCAATATTGCAAAAAGTCACTTTTGCGTAACTAGGGTGAAATACCTTGGATATGTAATAGGAGACGGAGGGATCACTACTGATCCTGAAAAAGTTAGTGCCATTAAAAGTTGGCCAGTGCCCAAAAGTATACGTCAAGTGAGAGGATTCTTAGGCCTTGCTGGTTGGTACAGGAGGTTCATCGAAAATTTTTCGACTATCGTTTTTCCTATCTCAGAAACTCTTTCTTCTAAAAGGAAATTTGTGTGGACTCCTGAAGCTAACCAAGCGTTTGAGAAAGTCAAGGAGCTTCTTACCTCTGCGCCTATTCTTATAAATCCAGATTTTTCGAAGAAATTTTATGTTCATTGCGATGCTAGTGACTACGGCATTGGTGCAGTTCTGGTACAGTTGGATAGTGAAGGCCAAGAAAGACCTATAGCTTTCATGAGTCGGAAACTTAACTCAGCTCAAAGGAATTATAGTGTAACCGAGCGCGAGTGTCTCGCCGCAATAGAAGCCATACAACGTTTTCGCTGTTACTTAGAGTTACAAGAGTTTGAGGTAGTGACTGACCATGCTAGCCTAGTTTGGCTAATGCGACAGCCTAACTTAACCGGACGATTAGCTCGATGGGTGCTGAAATTACAAACTTTTAAATTTACGATTAGCCATCGCAAGGGTAAGGACAATGTCGTACCCGATGCACTATCAAGGATTCATGCTACTGAACTAAGTGCACTTGAAACTGAGTATCCGGTAATTGATCTGAATTCGCCTTGCTTTAAGGAAGCTGATTATATTGAGTTGCAAGAAAAAGTTAAGGAAAATCAAGCTAAATATCCAGATATCAAAATAGTTGACGACTTTGTTTATATTCGAACTGAGCATAATGATGGTACTGACAATAATGAAGAAAAATCGTGGAAACTATGGATTCCACTTAATATGCGTAAAGAGGTAATTGAAAATTATCATGACACAAAAACAGCTTCGCACGGAGGTATCGTAAAGACTCTTGAGTTAATGCGGAGGAATTTCTTTTGGCCAGGGATGGTAAAAGATGTGCAAAATTACATAAAAGATTGCGAAACTTGCAAAACGATTAAGGCACCTAATTTTATTATGAAACCTGAAATGGGAAGGCAAATCATTTCAGAACGTCCTTTCCAGCGATTATATATTGATCTGTTAGGTCCCTATCCTAAAAGCAGAGCTGGTAATATAGGTTTGTTAATTGTTTTAGACCACCTTTCTAAGTTTCATTGGCTTTGTCCATTACGTAGATTTACTTCGAAGACTATAAAGGACTTTTTGGAGAAGAATATATTTCATGTGTATGGTGTACCTGAATATATAGTGAGTGACAATGGTTCGCAATTCAAGGCCAATGATCTGAATGCCTTCTTTACCTCTCTTGCAATTACTCACATTTACACAGCCTACTACTCACCGCAGTCAAATGCCTCGGAGCGTGTGAACAGGTCGATTATTTCTGGTATTCGATCCCTTTTGAAAAATGATCATACTCAGTGGGATGAAAATTTAAGTTTTATTAGCTGTGCCCTACGTAACACCTACCATCAAGCTATAAATACATCACCCTACCATGTACTGTTTGGTCTTGATATGGTAACACACGGGTCAACATATGCGTTACTAAGAAAACTGAAACTTTTGGATGATCCTTCTTGTAAACTATCCCATGATGATAATCTCCAATTAATTCGACGTGAATTGCAAAAAGCCATGAAAAAATCATATGAGCAAAATAAATATTATTATAATTTGAGGTCTAGACAACAAGTTTTTCAAGTCGGTCAAGAGGTTTATCGAAGAAATTTTGCTCAAAGCAATGCCGAAAGAAAATTTAATGCAAAGTTTGCTCCTCTGTTTGTAAAGGCCATAGTCAAAGAGAAATTAGGAAGTCATTATTACAGACTTGAAGATGTTGAGGGAAAAGTTGTGGGCACATACCATGCTAAGGACCTTCGCTTATGACATCTTTTCCATCTAATATCGTTACTCAAAGGTCGATATTATCTGGTTTGTGGCGAATCTTACTGGTTACGGGATATCTGTTTTTATTTATTTTTTTAATACAAATGGTACAAAATTTTTTTTTTTTATTATTAAAATAATATTGACTTTAACGTTCTGTAGGTATCCTTCTCAATAGTATTAAATTGCGAGAAATTTTGTTACTATTATGATTGTATCCCTTTTAATGATCATTATATGTTGCTGAACATTAAACGAATAAAGCTTATCGAAATGTGTAGCTTACGTTCCACAACAGAGTCTAGGATCAATTTGAGTATGTCAACAGACAATTTAGTATGGACATGATCCTGCGCATTAATGTTAATATGAATCATCAAAGGCATTTTGTTTATAATACTATTTCTATTTTATAATTTAATGTCAATATGGCAATGCCATCATAGTAACTTTACGTCGATATTGTAATAAGAGAATATTCGGTAATTTTAGTACTCGTTACAAGTACACCAGCAACTCCTAAAAGTTAACCACAAGTTTCTTCTAGAATCAAAACGTGTTAAAATATCTTTCCGGTTTACGATCTACAAGAGTGAAGTGCTCTAAATTTGTACATTCATTAATAGCGTGGTAGTAATATAATTTAATATAAGGTACGTTATTCTATTATTTTAGTATAATTAAATATTGGGTTATGCACATTTTTTTCTACAATTTGCTTTGCAAATAGAAAGTGACACCATATCGGTCGTGCCTTTGAAGTATTATAACCATTTAGACGCTTCAAAAGGAAATTTATGCAACCCTCAAACACGTGAACATTAAATTTCATTATTTTAACTAACCAGGGATTCATTATTCGGAAAAAAAAGAAATTGCAAAATTTGGCTGGTAAGAACCACTATCATAAATTTTTTTTGTAAAAGTGAAATTTTTCTAAATTTGGTATGTTTTACTAGGTCTATCGTCGGTATGTTGCTGATCGATAGCCGGCCAATAAAATTTTGCCGGAAAATATAGAAACAGTATAAAATATTGTATACACTACATCCATGTATATAATTGTATAGAATTTGTCCAACCACGTTTAGGCAAAGGGACAAGCACTGAAAAGTAATTTAGAGTTATAATTTGGGTATTTTACTCAAACTACAGTGCAGAGAATCAATGTAGGCCATAAACATATGGATATTTAAATATATATGTACGTATACATATATTAATGTAACTGGATGAAGATGAAAAGATAGTAAGAAACAGAAACTTCATTTAACTTAAAGAAAAGTAAAAGACAATTTGTTGGCATATTAATTGTTAAACATGCCACCAACAACGAACGATAATGCCAAACTTCAACTTCATTCTTTTCTAGTATTATTATAATTTGTTTAAGTTTCCATTCTCCAATAAGTTTTTTTTTCTAACATTATAATGTTTTTCTTCTAAATTAAGTAAGTGTATAAAATGTAGTTATTTAACAAATTTTACTAATTATATTGCAAAACCCTTTATTTTTCAATATAATTTAAAACTAAACTCAATATCATATAAACTACAAATAGAGTTCATATGTTGTCCTAAATATGGATATAAAAAGAAAACAACAATTTAACAATTGATATCAAAACAACTCCAACAACAACAGCTATTAAACAGCAAAAGAACCTGACATATCGAGAGGCCTCTGCGACGTCATGGATTTTTTGGTGAGTCTAAAATTTTTTTATTTGAAATAAAAGAAATAACAACAATTTATATAGCTTAATAAAGAAAAAAAGAAATAAGAATTTTGATTAAATAAGAAATAAGATCAGAAACGAAAAGAAATATCTGAACAAAACAAAACAAAAATTTCTTGCATATAGAAATGACATAAGAAAATTAGAAAGTAAAAGCAAAAGAAATTAACCCAGAATAAAACAGATTAATTATAGAAAGAAGATATATTAAAGTAAAGTACAAATAACAACAACATTGAGACGATTAATAAGTAATGTAGATTCCTATTCAAGTTAATTCTCTTAGTTCAAATATTCATGAATATCATTTTCTCTTAAATGTCATTACAAAATTTAACTCATTTATAACTCTTTTAATCAGTTAGAGTGTTTTTGTTATTTGCAAGTTTTTATATATACTAATGATAAAATTTAATTTAAGTTCTGCTAAATCTTGAAAATTAATTTAGTTCTAATAATTCATAAATGTTATTAATACTTAAGATTTTACTTATCTATAATAATACTATTTTTTTCATATATTGAATTTGAAATGTGAATGGATAAAGATTTAGATAATAAATTCAAAAATGATTTGCTAGATACGTCATCGTTTTCAATAATGGTATAATAAGTTAGGATAGGTATGTTTTGGGATCCTGGAAATCGTATTGCCATCAGGATATTGGTAGGTGTGGGTTTTGAAGGCACAGTTTCCTAAATCCATCTAGGAAGCTCACTTTGATTATGAACAGTAAAGTCTACAACATTAATTAATAGAGTCAAGTCAAATTTTCTTCTCATAAGTGGCTATATCGGGGATTTGTTTTGTGTCTATAGCTACTTGGTCCATGTAAAGTAATGAAAAGTATGAAAATTAGGGAGTCTATATAAATAATATCTGTAACTTATAGAGTCAATTTTGAGAAACAAGAACCTCCCCACCCGGCTGTTGCTAGCGATATTATGGCTCCCACCGTTTCTCTTGATTGTCTCGCTAACACCAGGTGATGTTTAAGTATTAAACATGAAGAGGAAGAAAAAAAGGCAAGTTTTGTTTGTTTTTTTTCTTCTGGCCTACCATTCATATGAATTTCTTTGAAATTCATTTTTACATTGATAATATTCTACTACCGTGAATAACGCATGACGTGCGTAACGTGTGTGGCATTTATTGCGGTAAAATTAACAACGATAAGTTATGTTACAATTACCATCAAACACCAATTCACAAGAGCCGGGACTCCTTAGAACTCTCCACATACCTGCATGATTCGACCTATAAAATTTTTCAATAAAATATTTCCTTTTCTCCTTCCTAATAGTAGACTTAGCTTTATTACGGAATTGGCAATACATAGCTTTCTCTTGAGAAGGGTTCTTCTGATAGGCTCTAAAAGCCAGATTCCGATAAGAGAGAGCTAAATCAACAGGTTTCGTTTTTATCCAAACATCCCCCCTGTTTGATATCCGAATACGCTTAGAAGGCACAAAAGAGTAAAGTTCTTGTTCCAAAGAGGAAAAAGTTTAAAATTTTTTATCAACATCCACCTCATCAACAATAAGCGCAAATTAAAATCCAATAAATAAGTAAGCAAACCATGCCAATCAATTCCATTTAAATCACGATACTCAAAGAAAGACTCTCGATATTGATTTCCTAACTCAAACTAGGCAAAAATAATTTATCATAAAATCAAATAAGGAGGTAGAAGCATATTGAATAGTGTAATGGGATGGGATCGAATTATGACAAAGAGAAAAGTTGAATCTATTGCAAAAAGAATGTACAATGTTAGATTTGAAGGTATCGAACAAATTAAAGTTAAAATCACCGACTACAATTATGTTGGAATAGTTAAGAAGAATTTCATGATGAATCTCATCAAATTTACTGAAATCTCTAGGTGGAGGTAAATATACTACCCCAAATAGGACCTTATTGTCATCAGCCATGATTTCGACAAATAATGATTCACAAGTACCCGTAGACGATTTAAAAACAACCTTAATTTTAAGTTTACTTGAAGTATAAATTCCCACTCCACCACCCCTCTTACCAATCCTGTCATTACGTGTAAATCTATAACCTGGAATGACAACTGCCTTACTGAGTCAACCACGTTTCCGAAATTCCAATAACATCGAGATCTGAACCATCTAAAATATTCCTTATCTCATCAAACTTAGAGGATCTAAAAGAAGGTCTTATACTACAGTAGTTTAGATGAGCAGCACTTAACAGATCCTTGAACAGTAAAAGCTGGTTCCTATGAAAAAGGCAATCACCACCGGACCAAGGCTTATATTAGGTAGCATTAATACAACAAAAACCTAGAGCAGCAGGGAGCAAATTTATATATAGAGAAGTATGTACAAAATGATATCTATAATATGTATGCATTTCAAAGTAAATAACAATAATGATAACAAAATCCAATAAAAAAAAAACAATAAGAATAATAATAATAATAAGGCTGTCGAAACCAAACGTGAACCGCATAGGTTTAAAAAAAGAAAAAGATAAGCATTATACCACGGCCTATCATTTAAGATTTCAGCAGCAAAATTAGAAAATATAAAAATATGTATATGTACATATGTATATTAAGAAGAAATTAGAAATATAAAAGTATATAAGTATGTAGATGTGAGATTAAAGGAAATAATAAAAGCATTGTGTTAAACATCAGATACCCGTGGGAACAGCATTTACACGATCACCTTTTAGTAGCTCAACGTAACCAAAATATTCGGGTTTCACTTCCTTATCATTCAGTAGAGTTACGGCAGCAATAGGCTTAGCAGCATTAATAGTTTTAAATTTCTTTATAATCCCTTTATTCCGCAATTTAAGACAAGTTGCATGTAATTTACCAAAAGCAGCAGAGTAATGATAGTTAAGAAAAATACGTTGATCAATAAGTTTTGCTGGAATTTGCGGAACAAGAATAGATGCTGTTAATGGTTTAGCCTTCAGATTATTATAATATTCATTCATTAAGTGATTTCTTAGAGATAAACTATTTAATTTGACAATGACAGACTTCTTATTGTTAATATAAGTACCTTGGTTTACATCACGTTTCGTAATTTCAATATTATAAAAATGTCCAAGATTATTAACAGTCTGAGGTAAATCTCCAACGCAGTCACGCAGGTAAGCCGTGAATCAGAATATCAGTAGAATTAAATTTTTAGTAGATTATTCTCAGCCTCCAATGACTTAATTCTTTCATCAGTGCTGACCTCTATCTTCTTTATGAGATCATTACAATTCGTAATATTAGACTTTAAGTTATTAACACAGGTTAATAGTTTACTCTTAATGTCTGTGACAGCTTTATCCAGTCTACAGGTAATGTTGTTGTTGTCTTCATTACTTTAAGCAACAAAAGCATTAAACTTATCACATAATGCATCAAATTTTTTACCCAAGCTAGCCATTTCACCACGAGGACCACACGACGAGAGATTTGGTTTACATACAGCAGAAAGGATATTTTGCGCAGCTTATTATGACATTGATATCATTTTCTGAAATTTCGCATTGAATACAGGAAGCACCATCAATGGCTAATTTACAAATGCCTCATTTATATACATTTTTTCCAGGAGCCATTAGAATTATATATAGTAATATATATATATTGGGGGGGTCGTGGCATAGTGGTAGAGCGCTCGCACAGAAACTCACACGACCAAGGTTCAATTCCAGCGAAGGACAAAATTATAAAAATAAAAATTTGCGGTTTTCTAAAATTACAATTTAAATTAAAAATTAAATTAAAAAAAAATAAGAGATTCCCCCCCCCCCCTCCAGCAAGACCATCTGCAAGAAACCGCTCCCTGACATTTCTAATCTATTCCATCAGAAACCAATGATCAGGAGTACAGCGCCACCTTCTGGGAAGATAACAGCTAATCTACTGAAGACGCTCACCATTCACATCCAAACATCCACCGACAGATGAGGCAATGATGTTTGATCATTCGAGGGTGAAGGTATAACACTGGCTCTAGAGTGACAAATTGACAGCAACTTGTTTCATCAACAAAGAAAGGCGCAAAACATACAAACATCTATATATAAAAAAAAAACAAAAAAAAAAAAAAAAAAAAAAAAAACTTTTCAACCATCTTCACATTCCAATACAATGCACTGCATGAGTAGGGGTTTACCCCTGAGTATTGGTCTTAAAAAAAAAATAAAAGTAAAAAGCACAAGTTCGAGAAAATGGCGTCAAAAAAGGAAAACAAATTTTTGCTAATGACGTGTACCAGTCAAACTGCAGCAAACACTTGTATTTTATATTCTTTTAATTGCAACGAAATAGGTATGAGTATTTATTAATTAAAAAGTTTATGAAATACTTTAATATGCAAATTAATATATAAAAAAAAACTTGAGACTAAATTTTAGATTTTTCACACAAGAATTTTTTAGCCGCCACGAGAAAAAAATTACATATATTCAATCATAGCGTTGCCAGATCAATCAAATTTATGTTTTCATTTTACTTTGTTTTGGTATTTTACGAACCGTGGAAAGGAAAAAAAATCTGTCGTAAGATTTTTACTCTCATTTTTAAAAGACGGATATAATTTCATAATACTTTCTCTTTGATTTTACGTACGTAAAATATTACCGTGAAAGCCCGCCTTAACCAAATACAATTTTATTCTCAATATTGTTAAGTAATGACATTTTAGCTGCTTTCAGGTCAATTTTGTGATTTTATTTCGCTTTATTCTGGATATTTAGCGGTTTTTATCAAACAAGGTAAGTAAATTTACGGTTCTTGAAACAACGTTGACGATTTTATTTAAATAGCTCATTAAAGCGTAATGCGACTAACACAGTTAATGCGAACAACGAATTTTTGGTGACGAATATTCGTCACTAAAAATAATACATATTGGTGTATATAAAATGCAGACAACCATGGCGTAGAGCCTTAGAACTTACCACCTCATAAAGAAAAAAAAAAGTTTCAAGTCTAATATAATATATTTTTGCCAGGAGGTTTCTAAAAAAAATTTTTTTTTTGCCGAAGAAACTTACAGCCCGATTTTAAAGTATGATATATAAATTTTTTTTTCTTAAAATCTATTGTCCTCAACATTGATCTTTTTGAGGAAAAAACATTGAAATATAATGTTTTTTTTGCCGAACATAGGGGTAAATTTTTTAGCGTTTTCGTTATATCTTAGTCATTTACAGTCCGCTTTTAATGCATGATATATTCAGTGTTGCCAAAACTTTAAAAAATATTCCACCAGATTGCACTTAAAAAACCGCCCAAAACCACAAAATCTTTAAATAAAACCGCTGTTTTAAACCGCGAAAAATAACTTAACTTTAAGTAAAAATGTCACATACTCTGTTGTAGATTTTACATTTTATTTACTTTTTATGTAAAAAAAAATTATTATCATTTTGAGAACAATATATGTATATATCTGAGGTACCATACTAAATTTAAAAACTTTTCTGGAAACTCATAATTATAGCATTACTTTTCATGTCGACGAAGGCCATATCTAAAAAAAGTTGTTAATTAAAAACATAATAAAATTAAATACTCTTTATGACTTACTTTACTGTCAAAAGGCTATTAACCATCCCAGATTGCAGCGAATTCTTAATTTTGATTTTACAAAATTAATTTGACTAAAAACCCGCTTAACATCGGCATTTGTCCATGGTATGCAAAAAAGTTGTATAGCAAAATCAGCCAATTCCTTGAATATATTATTTCCGCAGAATCCTGATATGCTAAAACTTCAAACCAAAATAATGTAGTATTTTAAATACTTTTCCATCTTATGATGTTGATTTTACTAAGCAGCAATTAAATTTTTTTTTTAATTCTTTCTGGACTACTACTAAATTGTTCCAATAATAGAATAACATCTTCTCTTTTTGATTGAAATACGTTATTCACCGAAAAAGAGTCTATTTTTGAAAAAATATCTCTGTTTTCTGGTAATCAGAAAGTTTGTAAGTGTTGCCGAATATTCAAATTGTGGTTGTCAACAAGTGAAAATTTTTGCTAAGAATTGAATTTATATTTTATAATTTAATTATGTTTACGCCCAAGGCGCATCTAATAAGGTGATGTTAAGTACAACAATTTTTCCAAAAATACCAGGCATTGTTTATGTACAATGTACATGTAAAATGTCAAAAAAAAATAACTCAAACTCAATTCAAAAAAGACTCAATATGTTTGAGGGTTACTGATGAGTAACACATTCATTTTTTGAAAACATTAAAATAAGCAAAAAAACTCTTTATGACCGTTGAAAGAAATCTTCCACCATTGAAAGTAAAAAATGTAATATAATAAACAATAAAGTAATAGTTTGAAGCATTTTTTTATTGAAAATAAATGAAAATGATATTTAGTTTGCTTTTGCTGTTTAAGAAAGTTTATACCACATTATAATTGCATCACGATACCACCTCTTATATAGTTTCACCATGAGTTTGGTTAAAAAATGTCTGAAAAGTGTGGCAACATTGTCGAGAGAATTTGTGTCTCAAAATGAGAGCATAAAAAATCGTTGTCAAAAATGTTGTCAGATTCTATTTCACGACTGCATTGTCCAGCGTTTTTATGTGCCAATTTGTATAGAAAAAAACGTCATGCCCCAGTTCTGTTTTATCATTAACTGTCAGTTGAAAAATGTATAATTATATTTTGACAGATTCTATTCTAACTTAAAATGGATTGTCATCCGAAAAATTTGGATAGTAAAAATAAAAATAAAGACTAACTGTAACATGTAAGACCTATACTCAGGGCAAAACCCCTACTAATGCTGTATATATATATATATATATATGGGCAATTTAAAAAATTTTCGACATTTTGATATATTTTTTTTCGAAATTTTTTTTTTGGATGACACGAATGACGCTTTGGTCACGTGAAGGGTGATATTTTAGCATACCAAAACAGTTCGCGTTAATCATTTATTGCAAACGGCGCAAAAGTTATGGAGGTTTTAAGTTAAAATCTCTTTAAAAAAAATTTAAAGTTAAATTTATTGGTTTATTTTAATAAATGTTGTATGGATGCATGAAACTCATTTCAAATTCATCAGTGCAGTCAAAATTCATCAATGCACTGATAAAATACATAAAAAATATCAATTATAATTAAAATTTCTTAACATTAAAAAAGGCGAATTTTTGCAAAAATGTGAATGTTTCACCGATTGTTATAATATGTGTTTATATAACGCATAACTAATTTACAGAAAAACAATGTTTTGACTTGCAAATTTAAAAAATAAAAAAAATTATATAAGAATTATTTTTGAGGTTAGGATTTTTTTTTTGATCTGTAAAATTTAAAATCATGAAAATTTTTTAATGCCTATTCGGTTTTATTATCAAGCTTAAAAAAACCTTTCATTTGCTGTTAATCGCGGCGGAATCTATACATAACTGCAGATGTCACAAAGCAAAATGTGTTTAAAGAAAAATGCCGCTGTACCCGCTAAATATGGACCAAATTCAACCGTATTTATATATGATCTTTAGTTCACCGCCGCACTTCATTTCCAATACTTTACATTGATTTTAAACCACGGATTAATTAATAAAAACGCGAAACAAAATCATGAAATTTCGCAAAATTTTTATTTTCTTTATAAAGTTTTTGCGTTTTAAAATATTTTAACGCCTTCTTGACGTTGAAGTGCCATTTATTAAGAAGTTTAGATCACGCAATACATAAACCAGTTTTAAATAAGATTGCAAATGTCAGGCGCGAAAAACTGTCATTTTTGAAAAATTTACGCCAATTCTATAAAAGTTTGAGGTCATCGTTCTCAGCAACTAGCAGCCTGACATCGACGTGATATGGCGCAAATTTTAGCAAATTACACCATCTAATAAATACTGTTGAAGAAATGCAATTTTCTTGAACGGCGCAAAAACGCTATAGAAAAAACTGCGAAAATTAAAAAATCGGAAAATTTTGGTTTCAAAAATGAACCGCTATACAACTTTTTCCCAAATAGTAGTATTGGCATAACTTTTATAGTGTAAATATCTACAAAGTCTAGTGACTTTATTTTATATCAGTGGGCATCGGAAGTTTAAAACTAAAAGTAGAAAAGTGATGAAATATGAAAAAACTCTTGTAAATTTCAAGCCTGTTTTTGAGTTTTTCAATATTTGAGTGCCCATAACTTTTAGAGATAAAGAGCTGATGGTCTGAAATTTTGAATTTCCCAGTTTTCTAGTGTGGCCTACCATTCCCTTTTGACCGTTTTGGTCAATTCGAAAAACTGGAGAAATAATAAGCATCTGAACTCAGTTTCAAAAAATGTTGAAAATTTTTGAAATTGCCCATATATATATATATTTATTTTTTCTTATTAAGCGCCTCAGGAATAGAACATGATGCTGTTAATTGATCCTTCAAAGGCCTGTGTTATACCTTCACACTTGAATGAACAACAGCAATTGTCCCATCTTTGCATATTGATTGTGGTGAGGACCTTCGCTAAGTAGGTAGCTGTAACCTACTGCTTATTGCTTTATTATATTTCGAATCCGATATTTTTATAGATTAAAATTCAATAATTCATACTTACGCGTACTAGTGATATAAAAAATGAATTCATTAAATATATGTATAAGTGCATATCGTCATATTAAATGCAAGCGGACTTAACTACATACATACATACATAACTGGCCTTTACAACCCTGTGTCAGGATTACGGCCTAGCTTCTCGCAGCACTCATGTTGTGTGTGTCAATTTTTATCCATGAGTACCGGGACCTACAGTTTAATGTCGACTCCGAACGACAGATTTGAGAAGCTTTTTCATGGCAATCCATTACTCTCAGAGCTTTTGCCAGAAGACTGCTGAGAGGTAGTCGCCGAAAGAAATATTTTTCTCATATTTCTTTTTTTTAAGATGTCAGAGCCTGGAGTCGAACCCAGGGCCCATGTCTTAGTAAGCCAACACACTAACCACTAGACCACGGCGACTACTACACTACACGGACTTAACTACACTTTTTGTTTTTCTACAGGAGAAAAATTTTATAATTCCTGAAAATTATAGGATATACATATATCGAGATATAAGTATTGGCATCCCTATATACAACAAATGAGTTTAAATGTAAGGTTTTCATATAAATATGTATACAGTTATGTCTTCTTGCATTTAGAAATGCACACACTTGTACATATGTAGTTTGAGTTTGAGTTTCGTTAATAAAATCGCCATTTTTGATCGTACGAATCTAAAATTTTACACGAACTTGTATTTTGATCAAACGAACCATAATCAATAAAAAACTCAATTTCGAAATTTTGTGTAGTTACGTCCGTTTGCATTTAATATGACGATATGTACATATTTTCCCATATATACGAGTATACATAAGTAAGAATGTGTTTTTTTTATAATTATATTTAAGCATTTATTTGGTTAATTTAATATATGCGTGGCTAGCATTACATTTAATTTATTTCATTATATATGTTATCTTTTGTGAATTGCTGAATATTCTAATACATCTAATAAAAATGGAATATTTTATAAATCGATAATTTAGTCATGATAATTATTACATACGAGTATGTATTTGAATGTGCTTAAATAAAGGCATAATTGCAATGAAATTCTTACGAGTGTTTTTGTTTTCAACGTTTTTGAATTTCAATTTCAATTTTTTTTTAAATTATATTTAAAAGAAGTGTGTAAGTAAGCATATTATAGATAAATTGGTAAAAAAAAATGTTACATTTTATTTTGCTGTATTCTGTTAAAACTTATTTATATTTCATAGTTTTCAACTTTTTATTATAAAAATGTGTTTTGTTTTCTTATTATTGGGTTTTATATTTAAATGAACAAAAAAAAAACAAATTTTTGAACTCAAATTATTATTATCAAATTATATATTTCAAATTATTTTTATTATTAAAGCAAATTTTTATTTAATTATTTATTAATTTTTTTTAATATTAAAGCTTATTATAATTTAAATAAGGTTACATTTCACATGTACTTACTTATATACGTTTTATAAATGATCATGAATGTTTGTGAAATAATTTTTAAATATAAGAACTAGTTTGTTTTTTAATTTAATTTTGTTTGGGCTGTATCTGTGTAATTGTTATTGAATAAGAAGTACGAGTATTAAGAGTATCATTCATATCAACTCTAACAATATTTTTTATTATTTTTAATATTTTACGTTTTTTTTGTTTATTCATGTATGTGTATGGGTATAAAAAGTTGAATTTTCGCAACGCCTTTAGAGTCGATAATTTCATTTTGGCTCTCGTGGTATGTGGATATCCTCTTATTTGGTTTTAAAATCTGTAAAGTAAAATTGAAAAGAAAAGAAAAATATTTATAAAAATCGATTAAAAGTTGTCATTTAAATATTAAAATCTTTTAAAAATTAGTTCTCTACTTATGTGCAAATGTATGTATGTATATGTTAATGGCCATGTTCTGTCATTCCCAATTTTTTTGAATTCGACTGACATTGTAATACACAAATTTGTATGCGTATTGTAAATTAAATTTGACAACTGAATTGCACTCTTTCGAATTTGTTATCGAATCACATTGAATAGTTGAATTTGTAATCATAAGGGTTGCACTGCAGCAAAACTAGTTTGCGATAGTATTTTGCGAACATGAAAAATATATGTTTTAATGATTAAACAGAACTGGGGCATGATGTTTTTTTCTATGCAAATTGAACACTGGAGAATGCAGTCGTGAAATAGAATCTATTTTATTTTGACAACGATTTTTCTTATGCTCTCAATTTTAGAAAGAAATTCTCTCAACAATGTTACCACACTTTTATTAAATTTCATACATTTTGTAAACAAACCCATTGGTATTTTGTTGTTGGCACAATTAAAAATAAGAACAAAAGAAAATCGAAAAAACTTTTGAAAGTTTAAATAAATTAATAAATTTTGGAATTTGTTAAATAAAATTAGTGATATCTTAGTAAAAATAATTGAAAAAGTGTGTAAAGTGTGTAAATATTAATACAAAAAAAGAAGATATTATACGGGCTTTACCAAATGAATAAACCAACCGAAATTCATAGTATAAGGCCGACGCCACGTAATGAGCTGCTGAGCGGTGAGCGGCAAAAAATTTAAACATAAGGAATACTACTGAAGTGGCCACGCAATGAGCGACATTTCTGTCGCCGCTCAGGAATAGAACTCGTTCTAATTTTCAGTTGATTTCTGAGCGACGAAGTATAAACATGGCAAAAGTGAATGCAGAGCTTATAATTTCATCTGTACAAGGCCGACGGCTATTACGGCAAGATAGATAACCAAATTTTAAAAATAAAAATATGGCATTTTAACAACTAACCACACTAACCGCTCATAAATAACTTAATAATAAGCCCCTTGCCTCTCAAACTTGCCACTCTGCCGCTCGGTCTAAGATACACCATATATTATCTATCGGATATGTCTTACCTAGAGGTAGGAATTACAAATTTTTGTTAACACCGTAGTTACCTATGCTCTGATAGGTATCCCTTCCTTGAAATTACGGCCATAACTATTGAAAAGAAATTGTTAAAGCAATTTTTAAATCATACGAGTATCAAATTTATTTAATTATTTTTTTAATTAAAATTAACAATCGTATTTCTCTTTCTAAAATTGTTTTAAGAGAAAGAAATAAAAAAACACTCGTATGAGCATGCCAGAACACAAAAAAAAAAAAAAAAAAAAAAAATAGAAACCTATCAATTTCAAATTCAAGGAAATATGAATGACAGAATATGGTGAAAATTAGTGTGTAATGTTACCTGCAACAAGTTACATTTTTAAAAATTGTATGTACTCTCATATTATTACTATACTTATATTTAAATATATATTTTATTCTAATGATTTTACCTAAAATTAAATTTTTTAGTTATTAAATTAAGAAACAATAGCGCATATTCATAAATCATTTCATCATTCTCTAATTTTTGTATCCTTTCCAAAAAAGAGGATTTTTCGAGGTCTAGGCATTTGCTTGATCAATAATTTAATCGTTGGAACTAAATCTCTTTTCACTGAGCCATTTCTTTAGGTTTGGACAAAGACAATGGTCACTGTGGCCTAAATCCGAAGAATATGGTACCAATTCATGTAATATTGCCATTGACACTACACTTGTGTGTACCTGTGCATTATCTTGAACTTGGGCCGTAAATCTTTGTCAAATCGGTTCAATAGGTTGGCATAATATTCAGTTGTCATCACCTTATTGGCCGACAAACTTTCCTTGGCCTTCTTCGGAGCCGGTTCACCCGAAGAAACCTATTGTTTGGAGTGCTGCTTGGTCTCTTGCTTCTTGCAGACAGCTTTCTTAGGCCCAACTGATCGTTTAAAATTGAAACAACACTGCCATATGAAATGCATATGGCATCAACAATCTCACGCGCTTTTACTCTTCGATCGGCAACACCATATCGTGGATTGATTTTTTCAATATTTTCAGGTGTATTGACCTCAACCGGACCGGAATGTTCAACGTCAGTAAGTAAACCACTTTTGTACCATTTAAATCGATGGTGCAGACTTTCCATAATATTTATCAAGTTTCTCCTTGGTTGGATTGACAGTTTTTTTTTTGAGCACTCGAAATTCACTTATTTCCATTTTTAAAAAAATACACGAAGTTGTATGTTTTAAACAGCTGTTAAACGCAAAGTAAATAACGGAACTTTATCAGAAATTGGCGGTGTTGCATTTCATATAACTACGAAAAGTCAGGGAGTTATTGATCCGTACTCGTAATTATGAGAAAGCTATTTCTATTTTTTAATTTTTTAGTTTTGTATTTTGACTTCAAAAATGTTTTGCTTTTTAAATAGAGTATAAAGTGTGTTAGCAATTCGTCGTGTGGGAGTTTATGTGCTCTATCCGCCATTTTATATATCTCGAGTTATTGATGGCACTTTAGGTTTTTGACACCAACATTTTTAAAATCTGCAATCCGTTTTAGGCTATATATCTCCAAAACTGGATGAGATATCCGAAAACGGATTGCAGACTTGAAAAATTTTGGGTCGAAAACCTAATGTGGCATCATTAACTCGAGACATATAAAAAATATGAAATGGCAGATAGAGCACATAAACTCCCTCACGACGAATTAGTAGTAGTTACAGCTTTAGCCATCATTAGGAGTAAACTTGCTGAAAGTAACGATATGTGAATAACTTAAAAAAGTTAACACTTAGTGATCGTTTATGAATATGCGCCAATTTCTTGTTTAGGATTTTAGTCGAAAGTTTTTGTGAAAATTTTTTTACTCATTTAAAATTATTCCAGATTATATATACAGTAAGACCTCAACTATTTGTAATGGTTAGAACCGAAAGCATTACTGATAGTCGACTATATCCGTTAATCAATTTATTCCCGTTATTTAATAGATGTTGTGTATTAAACTAAACCTGGAAAGTACAACAAAACGCAACATCTTATAGAATTACACAAAATCGAGGCCTTACTGTATTATCATTGTCAATTTAGTAATGCAAGTTTAAAACGTACAGCTCTTACTTATGTACGAGTAAAGTAAGTAAATACCTTAAAAATTATAAAAACTGAACTGCTTATTAAGCGTGCCACTAAATTCTGTTTTTTTTTTTCAAGTTTTGCATAATATTAAAATTTTTTTTTATATACATAGATATATACATACATACATACATATATTAAAATATGAGTAATATTTTTAAATATTGAGCTCCGTGGGTCAATTATCGTACTGTGTTGTCGTGAGTTAGGAAAATGTGCTAACGATACCTAAACAGCATCAGTAATAATTTATTTAAATTTTAAACTTTTTTTAGCCCTAGAACCATAACGTACATAAATTTTAATTGCACTTTTTTTTAAAATTTGTCAAAATTGTATGGACAACGATAACTGAATAATGTAAATATACTAAAAATTGTTTTCTTTTTATAACATATGAATTAAAATAAATAAATTAATTTAATTAAAGTAAATAAATTGAAAATTTTCTAACTTGAAAAATTGCGTAAAAATTAGCGTTATGGTTCTAGGGTTAGACATAAAAAATTTTTGCATTAAAATATGAAAGATTTTAGAAATTCTTTATTGTGGAAAAGTGACAAAATTATTTTCTCATTTCACAAAACAAGAATTGACCATGTGGTATTATGAATTTTAAATAATAAGTAATTTACAAAAAATAAAAAAAAAACGTAATTAATAAATTTAAAAATCTTACCTAATAATATATTATCACTGTATCAAAAATTTAAAATAAATACATATAGTATTCAAGTGAAACATCTAATGTGGCGAGAGATCTTTTGGTTTAATATCATTTCCATCTTTTACAGTTTCTTCTTCGTGGGACCAATAACTAGTTGATGTCGTTATACCAGATGTGCTCATGGCTGAATCTTCCATGAGAGTGCTGGAAGCACAACTTGTTATGCTGCCAGACATTTGTGAATTGCCGGCACTTGTTTGGTAAGTGGCAGTTGTGCCTGCGGAACTTGTGGTAGTGTGTTCATGCGCACTTATTTGATTAAGAGAGTCTATAGATATATCTTTTGACATCCTTTCTGCAACTGGGGGATCCAGAGACACGCTGCTTGCACTACCACCGGCATATGTAGATTTTGTAACAATACGGGTTGTTACGGTGGTGTGTTCTCGTCCATCGGCATCTGTGCTAGTAGTTGTAGTTGTGGTTGTTGTTGTCGAACTATCTCCTATGGCTACTCCAAATTTGGATATGACATCATCCATATGTTCCATTTCCATTGATTCAATGCTTTCTTCACGCGTTGGCTGATGTTTATCTACTTCTAAAGAGTCGATGTCAGATTTAGTTGTTCCGTCTTTCGATACTTCGAAGCTGTCATCAACGCTGCTAGTAACCATGTCGATACTTCTATTTATATCCAAGCTATCTATACTCCCTTTATCAGAATCAGTTTTACCTTTAGAAATGTCTGTAATTTGTACGGAGGTTTGGGCACGTTCACATTCGAGCAATTTTTGTTTAAGTAAGGTTTCTATATTAGGCGCTTGTTGCCCGGATTGTGAGATTTCGGTATGTGCGACAGTTCGACTGACTTTAGTTATGATGACTTTTGTAGGATCCGCTACTTGCTCGCAATCGCTGCCATTTGATTTATTTGATTCATCAGACCGCGATAACAATGCAGCTTCTTCCTTGGCTTTTATTTCTATGAGATGAGCTTCAATGCAAGCATTTTCAAGGCCTTCAAATTCCTTAAGACTTGATATAGATATATCATCACCTTGGGCTGCGCCACCTGCACAATTACGTAGTATATATCGTCGTTGAAAACTACCGTTACTGGAATCAGTTGATCCTTGATGAGTTCTGTTTCGGTTTTCCAAAGAAATTGCTTGTTCCAGCGATTCAAATTCTTGTAAACTGCTCATGGAAACATCGTCATGTTCACCGCGAGAAGCGTAGTAGCGACGAGCTGCCATTACATCATACTCTGGTGTACTAGAAAATGAATCCTTAAAACTGCTAATTCGACTACTTCCGACTTCAAATTCTCCATCTTCTTCTTTAATATCTTCTAGCACACCACCAGTTAAATCGTAGGGGTACCGTAACTGGTTTTCCGTTAACTGCATTTCAACCCATCGTTTGTTATTTGCTGCCATATCTTGGCCAGAATCACTTTCATCTTGTACTTCACTTCCTGTTTCGCCACTGCTGCCAGTTGGAGGACTTTCTTCGAATTCAAAATTCAAATCATCACGGAATATTTGCGAACCTAATTTAGGATCAGCTGGAGCTGATTTAATAATGATTTTTTCTACTTCTTCATCGTGCTTGGATTCATACTTTGCTTGAGCAATACGTATACTTTTGCCACCAAGGTCGTCTTCATTGGCCTCTTTAGCTACCTCTTCAATAATAACGAATTCATCCGATATATCGGGTTGGTCTACCATTTCAAAAGAATCTGGAGAGTCAGGTGCTTTATTGTAATCATAGCCAGAAACTCCAATTTCAGCTTTTTTTAACTCTTCCAATTTTTGTTTGTATTGCTCCTGGACTAGTTTTTGAAAGTTTTCTTCCTTTATATCAATTAATTTTTCTTTCTCCTCATGCAGAGGGCGGTCATCGGTAGCTTTATGTAATTCTTCTTCCGTTTTCACTTTGTAGAGTGATTTTTCCTCAAAAGTATCTTTTAAAATCGGTGACTTTGGTTGTGCGTCTTCAGTTACAGTAATATCTGGAATATTTGCATAGTTGAGCATATTTTGAGAAGGCCGCCGCTCATCTATAAGACACTCTTCTGCTTCTAATTCCTCAGTAGCAGCGTCTTCCACAATAACCTCTGCTACTAATTGAGATGGTGTAAAGGGTCGCTTTTCAGCTTCGAAACTATGATCCATTTCTGCAGCTGCTTGTTTTTTCTTTTTAGTTTTGCGGTCACTTGGCGATCGAAATTGACGTGCATATTCTGTTTCATAAGGATCAGTATCAGATTCGCTTTCAGACTCTTTCCCTTCATTGAGAGGAATAAGTACGTCCTTATCAGACATATTTTTTAGTTCTTCTTCAGAAACCGCTGTACTTTCTGACCGTTTATGCCCACGTTTGCCACTCATTTCTTCAGGGGGAGTTGTAGAAATGGAATCTTTTTCTTCATTTTCTACATCCACTTCCATTGCAAATGTTGTTTCTTCCGGCAAAGAACCCACAAAACCTTCAATTCCTGCTAAAGAAGACGCTCCAACCGAACCAACAATATCTTCAAAATTTTCTACCACAGTATCAATATTTGATGTACTTGACATACTTACGGATAAAATACTACCCTCATCTAAGCTAGAAGCGTATTTTGATTCGTCAATAGATCGTCTGGCATCGCCATGATACAGAAGAATATCGTCCGCATCTTTAAGATCTTCAGCTTTTATTTCTTCCATAGGATATGCTAAGTCCCATGCCTTTTCTATTTCTTTTGACTTTGTGTATTCTTCAGATGGCACTGTCTCAGAAAATTTTACCTCTAAAGTTGTGTCTTCGGGTAATTTCTGTGAAACGACGTCAGATTTTGGTTTGAAAATCATTTCTTGTGATCGTTTCATCTGGGATTTTTGAAGCATTTTACCTTCGCTTATCGTATAATCTGTATCTTCCAAATTAAGGCTGTCATCGCTGTCGTCCTCATTAGCTAAGTCTTGTAAGCGTCTAATTTCTTCAGCTTCTTCAGTAGATGAAGCTACAAGAGTTTCTGACAACTCTGAAACATCTATGCTACCTAAATTTGCGGATGTCTCAGACTGGGAATCAAGACTTCGCATACTTTCATGTGAACTTATGGTTTTACCAGAGCTGCTTTCAAAAGTGCTTACTGCACTAACAAATTCAGTTGTTTCTTTACATACAGATGATAAATCAGCAGCGGTCTGGTATTCAGATGAATTACCTTGAGTCATTAGATTATCAATATCAGATGACAAAGGACGACTTTCAGTTTTTTCAAAACTTTTATAATAACTTTCACTAGAACTAGATTGATCAACTTCTGGAACTGACCACCTGTTCTGTGTGGTATCAGCACTATCAGTCTTAAGTCGGTGAACGACATCAGAAGTGATTTCACTACACTTATCAACACCTGCACCAGATAATAATACAGTTTCCTGTTTCTCTTCGTGCTCTTCTGTAATAACATCGGCTTTGGCTAATTTTTCCTGATAATAGTCTTCCATTGAGCTGAAATCTTCTGCCGTTTCACTTGAAATAAATCCTAATGAAGCTCGTTCTTCTTTTATGTTATCTCCACAAGAAGAATGAGAATCTTGAGACTCAGCAGTACCTGTAGATATAAAACCTAGAGATAAATCAGCTTTCTTTTCATCAAATATACTTTGAGAATAATGCAAAATGGCAGCTTCACGATTTAGACTCTCAACAGTTGTGCCAGCTAACATGCTTTCAACTCTTTCATGACTATGTTTGTCTTGTATGTTCTCAGGTATACCTATAAAGGAAGAAATATCATCACTTTCCGTAAAATTTATGGTTTCTTTTATTAATTTGTCAGACTTCGTATTTTCGTCTGTTACTTTATCAGCTTCACTATCGACACCCGTAGTGGCTAACATTTGGGAAAATGAGCGGAACTCAAATTCAGAAGGAGACTCTTTTATGGATTTGGCATCTTTTAGCACAGTCTTCAATTCATTGTTAGCTGCATCTAGTGACTCTTGAACTTCTTCAAGTGTTTTTTTCACCATTTCTTCTGTTATTTTTTCTTTGGTTAAATCACTTATTTTCGTTTGTTGAGGTGAATGTACAACTTTTTCTTTTCCGGGTGGTGGTGGAATTTCCTTTTCGGTTGTTTCCCATTCACTTTTCTCTAGTGGCAAGTCTAACTCAACGGGTCGTTCAGTTTCTATATCCATAGATTCGGAGATTTCACGTATCGAATCATCTTCTCCCGTAGAGTGGATAACTTCTAAAGGTGCCGAACCTGTTGAAGTCGTTGATGTTACAGTTGTAGTAGTAAAACTTTGTTCTGTGCTAGTCTTGCGTAACAAATTATCTTCTGTTGTTAGTGGTGTATCTGTCGACGCTAAAGGAACAGTAAATTCAACAGGCTGTTTGATAGTCTGAACATCTTCTTCCAATAAGTCATTTCGTGTTTCAGAACTTTGACGACGAATACGTACTCCTGAATCTGGTTCCGGTGTTTTCATTGTGACGTATTCTTTAAAGACATCATTTTCATCATCGGAGTCCACAGAAAATTCCTTCATTATTGATATATCAGCAGCTGCAATGGGTTCACCATCATCAGCAACAACCTCAGTTGCTTCATCCATACCTCCTTCACTGACACTTGGTTTTGTTGGTGTCGTCTTTATTATGATATTACGACTAGATTCTCCAATATAAAAACTTGTTCTTCTTTCTGTTTCAGCGCTTACATCATCAATTGACAGTTCGCTTGGTGGGTCTATAGATTCCGTGGCAGGCTCTTCTGATGTAGTTGTAGTCGCTGTTGTTGAAAAGGGATAATCAAGAGGTTGAGATTTAACTGAAAGCGATACAGATACCGATGGATCATCTGTACGTGATATCTCTTCTGTATAATCAAAACTGCGCAAACTAACACTATCGGATTGCATTGCTTGATGTTCTTGTTGCAGACTTTGGGAATCATTTAAAGACTCAAGGTTTTTAAATGAATCAGATGTTTTCATTTGTGAACGAGGTTTTGGCACAGGAGTTACGGAAGTATCTATTGAATCCTGTATCAAGTCTAATGACGTTTCATGTTCTTCTTCATCGATTTGTAACTGAAAAACAGATTTTTGGGTCGCATCTTCTTCTGTCGGAGAGCATGTAACAACCGAACGGGGTTTCGGTTGTGGTACACCAATACTTGTTACACTATTATCAGTTGCTAATTCTAAAGTGGCAGTTTTAGTTACCATTTCTGTCGATGTTAACACTGTGGTACCTGTAGACGGTGGGACAGGTGTTATGTCTGTGGAATTTGTTTCTATAAAAAAGTAATGATTGTGAGAACAAAAAAGAAGCATCTTAAATAAAGTGTCGTAGTAAATTAAAGGAAATTAAAAAACAGGAATTAATATTTCGTACATGAGTATGACTAAGAAGTTAAATTGCAAAATGCAGCTCTAATAGTAATATATTGCAGGTCTAATATTCATTGCATTTCTATTTAATTATTTAAAAAACTAATCAATAAATAAACCAGAATATAAGATCTGAGAATATTAAAATATGTATATTATTTTGCTTTTTGTATTTAATGCATATATTCATTATTGTTTTCTTTTGTATTATTAACAATTTACTAATATGTACATATTTATGCAACTACAGTATTACTCAAAATTATAGCGCGCTTCTGCAAAACTTATAAAAATACGCTAAAAACATCAAAATGTGTTAAATGTAGATTTTTCTTAAAGTTAAATTAAGGTGTTTACCAAACATATTACGTATACTTATTGTTCAGAAACACGCTAAAGTGTGCAACACTGAAAACCTCTGACATTCTGTCAAGTAAGTCTTCTTTGCTTCATTGTCAAAAAAAACCATTCGATTCTTGTGTGAGTAAAGCTAAGAGACGGCAACAAAAAAAAAACAAATCGGAGTTGAGTGAAAAATAAAATAAATTTAAAAAGTGAAGTTTTTAAAATTAAAAATTAGAGACAAAACAAAACTATTTTTGAATTTAAAATAAATAAAGTTTGGCCCCGATTATGGTTCACAACAGTTGTAAATTTGATGTTGTATTTCTTAAATTGAGATTATGATTTACAACACCTATGTGTTGTACCATATACTTTGAATATTGTTTACAACATTTGTTTGTAGATGTTGTAGGCAATACAACACAACATTCAGATGTTGTGAACGATAATCGGGGCCTTTATTTTTAAAAGAATTAAAATTCATATATAAACAAAAAGAAACACAATTGTAAAACAAATTAAAATATACAAATTGAAAGAAAGTTATAAACAAACAAAATTATTGTAAATTATTGAAAACAGAAATTAAAGAAACTATAACATTTTATGTATAAATAAAATTAAAATTATCATTAAATTAAAACACAAAGAAAATACATATATACAACAAATAAATAGAATTACATACAATTATACTTATAAAAAACCAACAAAGTGAACGTGTTTTTAATTTCTTTTGCTTAATCCTAAACACTTATAAATCATTATCACTGTTCAGTTAAGAAATACAAAATTAAAATAATATGCGACTTTCATTAGTGCAACTTAAAAGTTCATCCATCAAATTATAGCACACGTTAGACAAGAATATTAAACAAATTTTATATAAAAAATGGCACAATGGGTGGACAAATTGTCAGCAACTTGTCTCATCAACAAAAAAGGCTCAAAATATACAAACATCTATGAAAAAAAAATAAAAAAGAACCTCCTATCAACCATCTTCACATTCCAAAACAATGCACTGCATGAGTAGAGGTTTACCCCTGAGTATTGGTCTTAAAAAAAAAATAATATCCATGCACTTGTCTACAAATGTTTTAAATCAAATGATTTTTATGGCATATTTTACTTCGTAGTTGGCTGTTTTTTTTATTTTTCAGTTACATTATTCCATATGCCTGTTTTTGATTGATTTTATATATCAAAAAGATGTTGGTGGCTAATATAGCACAAATATATTTTTGACTTTAAACCTATTTATTAAAGAAATAGCTTTGGTCCCATATAATCGATCCATACTCACGTATTGAAAGAACTAAGGAAGTATATAATTGTTTTGTAATATAGGGGCCTGAAAACTCCTTGGACTAAGAACACCATCGGCCTTATTAAAGATTTGTTGCCACAAAAAAGAAATAAAAAGCATCATACCGTTTAATAATATGGAACATTATTCCGATTTAAATTTTCGTATTATTATTATCATTTTATTTGAAGTTAACATTGTCTATCTGTTATAATTTTATTTATTACAATTTAATTATTGTTATTTTTAGCATATTCGCAGAGTTTTGTTTTATTTGAGAAAAATTATCGCGTCCGTATTGGCACTTTACCCAATTTAATGAAATTAGCAGCAAATTTTAATAAAAATTTTATAAATCCACAGATAAAGGATAGTCTTTTAGCTTAATATTCATCTTCACAACAATGTTGCTTAGGGTGTCCCAAATAAAATTAAAAATTGGAATTCGTCGGAAGATCATTCTTAATTTGGATACTCATAAGGTTAAGTATTTTTGGGAATTTTTTCAGATTTTTTAGAAGTGGTTTAGAGGTCGCGCAAATTGATTTTTACCCAAAAATTGAGCTTTTTGAGCTCTATTTAATTGTTGGTTATGAATTGGTAAAAAATCGGTATTTTCTCTACTTCTGAGTCAATATTGTTAAAGAAAATATTCCGATCATTAATTTTATTTGCATAAATAATAAGTTTCGGTAATGATTTTGCACATTTTGATACATTATATGACAGTTTTTCCTAAATTTTCAACAAATATCGAAAACTATGGTTTCTAACTTTTAAAATTTGTATAAAGACTAAAAAAACTAAGGAGGCAGTTTAAAAGATTATTAAGTTTTAAATAAGTTAGCAGAAAAAAAAATAAATTTTCTTTTACCGTTCTCGAGTTATACCCTTTTAAAGCTTTGTACCCATTTTTAATACATAAAGTGTGAACTAGGTTGTCATCGGAATTAAATATACAACAATTTTATAAACAACAATAAAAAATTAGATTTCTTATAAATCAGTTATTTGGGTTCTTGCGATGCTACTCTATGCCCTGAGGTAAATTCTGAAAGTATGTTTCATAAGTTGTGATATTAAAATAACTACTAGTCAAGGCCACACCACGTTCTGCGACATCATTTACAACTTGCAATTATTGAACTTTGTGTTTTGCTTCCTGGAATGCCTTAAAAAACAGATAAGTGCAGGACAGTAAAACAGCGGTTTTTGATTAGTGCTTGAGATAAATTTTACGGCTTGAGATGAAAGGTTCTATGTATTGTTATTTGCTTTACTCACTTTCTACTAAACACGAGGTCTGATAAAAAATTAACCGTTATTTTAAAATTTCGTGAGTTATGTATGTTCGATTTTCGCATTTTTTTTTTCTGTTATGTTGGTACAATTGTTGGTAATATCAGCCATTTTGGATGGTTAGTTTGTTTTTGACAGATAAAAAGGTTAGTCGTGTTTCAGTGTGCTCTTCGATTTTTTACTATTCGTAAAAATGGATCAAAGAAACTGTATTAAGTTTTGTGTAAAAAATGAGATTAAATGTGCAAGGTCATTTGAAATGCTGACTGTGGCGTTTGGCGAGTCAACTATGAGCAGAACACAACTTCAATTGTGGTATAACCGGTTTAAGGAAGGCCGAGAAGATGTCAGTGATGTCAATTTTGCACCATGATAACGCACCAGTTCACACATCGATGCTTGTGCGTGACTTTTTGGCCAAAAGCAAAACCGTTATCATATCTCAATCACCGTATTAACCGGACTTTTCACCCGCTGACTTTTACCTCTTCCCAAAACTGAAGGAGCTGTTGGTGATACCAAAAAGCGCGTTTCAAAAGTATTTCGAGGATTGGAAAAAACGCTGGCATACATATGTGTATTATATCTGCGGGAGATTACTTTGAAGGGGACAAGATAGTTATTGATAAATAATACTTTTTGAACAAAATTAAAATAACGGTTATTTTTTGTCATACCTCGTATACCTATGCTTTCAAAACATTGTAGATGTGTATGTGTATTTTACCTTTCGAATTCTTTCTTGTTTTTGTTTTAACTAAAAATTTATGAATGCAGCATCCGTCGCCATATGTTGTATACATTTCGAAAATATTAAAAGTTTTTATTTATTATTCCTTTCAAGTTTTTCTCATATACTCAAAGTCAAGCCGAAACGAAAGTCAGAAAAAAAATCTATCCCATGCAGTTTGAAAGTTATGGGCATTTAAAAAGAATCTAGAAATTTGGTTAAACTGTAACAATTTTTCGGCTTTAGTCGTTAATTTTAATTATTTTTGTTCATTTAAACCCTGGAACCGTAACCCTAAATAAAAATAATAATTTTTACATAGATACCATGTATGCCGATTGCCACTTGAAAGTAAAAGATTGTAAATGTGACAAGAATTGAAAATCAAAAATTAAATTAAACAATTTATGTATTGCATTTATTGATTAGTTTTTCTTTTTTTGTTCTCTCTCTTGTTTTTAATTAAATAGAGTTTTTTGTGCATTTTGCTATATTTACTTAGATTTTAAAACTAGACAAAACCAAAAAAAATGTCACATGCCAATTTAAAAGCAAAATATATACATATTTATGTACTCGTATGTTGCAGTTTATGACAAGCATGCAAGTAAATAATTAAAATTAGAAAATAATACAAATACTACATACATATTTAATTTTGTATGTATGTATGTGCATATATAAGTATATAGGTATATAATGTGTATACTGTGTATATTAACATATATTAATATGTAAATAATAATGAATTATTAAAATAATATGTTCAGCCAAATTACAAATACAAATTTCTAGATATTTTCCCCCTTTGTAATTTTTACCATAGAATTTATATGGGAAAAATGGGAAAACTAAGAAAAAAAATCCAGGGGAATTTTTATTCATAATTGGGCTGGTTTATAAATTAATTAAGCTTGAGGTCTTTTTCTTATAAAAATTAAAATATTTTTATTGTCCTTTCCATATTTATCAAAAATAGTGTAACAAAAAGATAATCTACGATTACGTGAAATACTAAGAAAAATTTTCCAAGGGATCTTGAGTCTGTTATTAATAAAACCTATCTTGGGCAAATTGATCTAAATTTTTTTTTCAATCCAAAAATACAAAACAATCATTAAACTTTGTATTTTCTCTCAAATTATATAGCCTGGTATTGTATTCAAAATGTTGTACGAAAAGCTGTCAAATTACATATCGTCGCAAGAATTAAAGAACGCGAAATCGAAAATAGGTTTTTTTGCACGATTTTTATCAGAAAAAAAATACGCGTCGATTTCTCCCGGTCCCAGATTTCAATGATGAAAAAAAAATCACTTACGCCGTCTGTTTCTTTCTACTTTCATACAGGTTTTTTGGCTCTGTACCGCGATTCATTAACTTTTAACAATACGATAATAGCAAAAGAAGTCAACAGTTTTTATTGTTTGCAGTAGCGATTATGTGATTCACTATATACACTTTATCGACAGTGGACAACTCTAGTTTTCTTTATGTTTAAATTACAATAATGGGGCAGCACCCTATAAAGTCAGTCGGTTTTTGAGTAGTTGGTAATTAAAATGGGTAGAAAGTTAGCAAAGCTATGAACCTCTAGTTTCTTTGGGTATAAAAACAGAAAAAATCTCTCTACAAAATTTCAATATAAAAAATTTACGATTTTCCAACTTAATAAACAGCATAAAATTTTTTGTCTTTAGTTTACGACAATAGCTATTGAGACTATCGTAAACAAAAGATAATGAATAGCAATATCGAGGAATCTGAGATTGCGATACGTACTCTTCGGAAAACGAAAACAGGAGCGATACTCATCGAAATGGGAAAGGGTGGAAGAAGGGACGAATTCAGGGAGAACCTGAAGAGTGTCCTGTGACCTCACACCTACGGTCACCCTGGAGATTCGGGATCTTGACACCCTCACAACGACTGAGGAAGTTCCTGCTGCTGTAGAAAAGGAAATAGGAGCACCTCAACCAGCCTAGAGCAGAGAAGAGCATTTGTGACAATCTCCAAGAGCTGTGCCAATACGCTCATGAAATCACAGAGAATTAAAATTGGTTGGACACGATGCAGGATCACGATCCGAAAGGAGCTGGTAAGGTGTTATCGCTGCTTCGCGACAGGACACAGACAATAGGAATGTAGTGGACCCGACAGGAAGAGCATGGACCTGTGTATAAAGTGTGGCGAAAAGGGTCACAAGAAAAAGGATTGCCGAAATGCTTTAAAATGTTGCATATGTTCAACAGAGCCTGGGAAATCTTCAGATCACCTGCCGGGATCTAGAAGCTGTCAGGCGAGCAAACGAAATCCGTCATGATGATGAGGGTATTACAATTTAATATGCATAGGGGAAAGGTGGCAGATTCTCTCTTATCTCAGATCATTCTGGAACAGGCATCTGATATAACTATTATTAGCGAACAATATACGGCGAGGAATAGTGGATACTGGCTGGATGATGAAACTTTAACTGCAGCAATTTGGATACCGAGCAAGCAGGGACTACAACCAAAAACAACTGGTAGGGGCGATTGCTTTACATGGATGAAGTTTGAAGAAGTCACTGTAATGAGTTGCTACCTGATTCCCAGTGACGGCATACGGACCTTTGAGGATAAGCTGGAAAAAATTGAAGATGTTATTAGGGAAATAGGTGGTAACTTCATAGTAGCAGGTGACTTCAACTCCAGAGCTATAGAATGGGGAATGACCAATACCGATCCAAGAGGTAGACGGGTCGTGGAAATGTCGGCTAGAACCGGTCTGATCTTCGCGAATGTGGGGAATGTATCAACATTTAGAAGACCGGGCTGCGAGGGAACCATCCCCGACATAACTATGGTCACGGAGAGAATACGGAACAAAATTGTCGACTGGAAAGTACTGGAAACATACACAGGTAGCGACCATCAGTATATATCATACACATTCTGCCCGAGAAACACAATGCAACCATATGGGCATACAACTGGCAAACGAAGGTGGGACGTACGAAGACTGAATGTAAACAGGCTTATCTCGGAAATCGACCGACTATGCCTCACAGTGGAATTTTCAAGTCATGCAAGTACAAGAGTAGGTCAGACCATGAGCATCATAAAAGGGGGCTGCAAGAAGGCAAAGCCATTGAAGAGACTTTCAAATATTAGACAGAAGGCAGTGTACTGGTGGGATGAGAACATTGCGGCCCTAAGACGAGAGTGCTTACGTCTACGGCGAAGGTGTACCAGAGCAAGGCGTAGTGGAACAACCGCCGATGAAACGCAAGCATTTAAAGAGGCAAGGAAATCTTAGAAGGAGACAATAACGCTCAAAAAAGCACTGGCTTTTCAGAAGCTACGTAACGACATAAACGTAAACCCTTATGGTCTGGGATACAAGATTGTGATGGATAAGCTAAACACCAGAAAACCAGTGGGAGTTATGAGTGACCATGTAATGAGGAATATTGTGGACGCGCTTTTCCCGACCCATGAGGTAAGGCGAGATACGTACACCACGGAGTTTATTCCTTTTACCACACAGTAGCTGAATATAGCAGCATCTGGCCTAAAACCCGGAAAGGCACCCGGGCCCGACGGCATACCACCTGAGATACTGCGAGAGATATCTAGTCGAAGACCGGAATTATTACTGGGGATGTACAACACGTGCCTAAGAGAGTGCAATTTTCCAGAAATTCGGAAAAGACAACAGCTTGTACTAATTCGCAAGGGAAATGGCGACCTGGAAGTCCCATCCTCATATAGACCACTGTGCATGCTAGATACAGCGGGAAAACTTTTTGAAAGGCTTTTGAAACCACGACTTGATGCAGCGATCAAGAACGGCGGTGGATTATCCGCTAAACAGTACGGTTTTAGATCTGGCAGGTCCACAATTGGTGCTTTGGAAGAAGTGACGCAGGCGGCCACGGCTATACGTCAATTCAGCCACTTCACAAGACCCGTGGTTTTACTCGCAATGCTGGATGTGAAGAACGCCTTCAATAGTCTTAGATGGAGCGACGTACTGGATGCGCTGGAAAATATTTTTTCAGTGCCGCAGTATATCCTGAAGTTGGTTGAGAGCTACCTAAGTAACAGGCGTCTTATGTATTCTACAACCGCAGAACAAAGCAGATAACATCAGGAGCAAAACAAGGATCCATTTTGGGGCCCAATCTATGGAATGCTAGCTATGATGGAATTCTCAAAGAAGACATGCCAGAGGGTACTTTCCTGGTTGGTTACGCAGACGACATTGCAGCTGTCATCACAGCCAGGAACACCGACGAGGCGCAACGGAAGCTCACACGGGTCATGTTGAGGACGAACAGATGGTTAAGTGACCACCTCTAGACCTGGCCACCCACAAGACAGAATTGCTGTTGATAACCGGACGTCATATTCCCTTGCAAGTGGACATGAATATTGGAGGCGAAACTTTTACGACTAAGAGTTCGGTTAAGTATCTGGGTCTAAGGTTGGATCCTAGATTGACCTTTGCAGATCAGAATCGATATGCCAGTGATAAGGCTCAGACGTTCGTGAGACAACTTAGCAGATTAATGGCAAATATTGGAGGACCGTTGCCGGCGAAACGGAGGCTATTGATGGAGGCCGGAAATAGCATAATGCTATATGGAAGTGAAGTTTGGGCCGAGACGTTGAAGGTAAAAGGACGCGCCTATTTGCTGACATCTGTCCAGAGAGTCGCTGCTTTGCGAATCACCTCTGCTTATCGCACAGTGTCAGGACCTGCAGTTCTAGTCATAGCCGGCACAATCCCTGTGGAGCTTCTAGCCGAAGAGCGGACGATAATATATGGGGCCAAAACGGGAGGCCTTCCCGTAACCAGTTCCATCAGGCAGAGTACCATTTTCAAATGGCAACAACGCTGGAACGCTGAAGACCGAGGAAGATGGACAGCGAGACTCATACCGACTATAGGGTCATGGATGAATCGAAAATTCGGAGAGGTGAATTATTACACCACACAGATGTTATCGGGTCACGGATATTTTAGAAAATATCTGCACCGCATGCGAAAGTGTGACTCCTCTTTCTGCAATTATGAGGACAAGGAAGATGTGATTGACGACGGGGAGCATACCATTTTCGAATGCAGGCGCTGGCATTGCTATCGAGCGGAACTGGTGTCTGAAGTCGGAAGAATTACGGTTGAGGATATCGTTGATATTATGACGTCAAATGTGGCGAACTGGACCGCCGTTTCAGGATACTTTGAACGTATCCTAAGGCGAAAAGGAGGGACCTTGAGGCATTTGAAAGTGCGGGTCCTGGACGCAGGACAACCTAGAAGGAACTGGCCGTGCCAAAGAGGGGTCCACCTTGAAGTAATGCGAATGTGGTTCCGAGGTGGTATTTCCCCTGGTGAGGAGATAAGGGGGGTTTTTAGTCGGTATACCCTTCTGGGCGAGTCCGACATAACATGCGAGGTGACGACCTCCGCGAAAGCATAAAGCGTTTTCCCTCCTTCCCGCACAAAAAAAAAATAGCAATATCGACAATTCTGTTGTTTACTGTTGAAAACAATGCGATTATCGTAAAAATACAATATGTTTCTGAATCGCGCTACTGGCCGAGGCACATAAGGTAGAGGGACATAGCATGCGTTACGTCGTTAACAGCGGTTACAATGTAAGCCAACTGTTCCACTGTCAACGCATCTAGAAGATAAAAGTTATTCAACTTCTATACGTTAAATGAGTTGCCAATTTTTCCAGTAACTTGCATTATGAAAATTCACTATTTTAACTTTTTTTAACAGACGTTAGAAAAACGCAATTGGCGAAACCCATGTTATGTACTTTTACATATACTAGAATCCGTGATAAAGGTGCTTTTACACTATTCTACAACTCTTAAGATTTTCATTGGATTTTATCGAAACAAAATCTAATGGTTTTTGGTTTGATTATCAAAAAATCAAACGTAAAATGTTTTTATTACATTTTGCTTTTACACTATCACATTTAAAATAAAATGGAATCAACAGCTGTTTGTGTTTTTCTCTTTACCCAACGATGGGCATGTTGATACGGCAATATTTGTTTTATTATTATTTCATAATACGAGTATAAGCCATATTTAATTATTTTTTACAAAAAATATTTACGATTTATTTTATGTTAAAGAAAAAGAACCTGAAATGTTAACTATATTTTGTATTTTTGTAGTTATTTAATAAAAAAGTAATAAGCAAAATTATGGCGAAAAATTTTCAGTTTTCCAACCCTGATTTTTTCTTATATTTGTGTAAAAAAGCAACTCTGATAAAACGAAAAGTGTAATGCAAGGCCCATTAATACAGGTTATTGCATCTCTCAGGCTGATTTTATGTAAACCTACCTGTAAACGTCAAGGTTTGTTTACATTTTTATCTTTTTGTTTTTATTTGAATGTTTACGTTTTCAATCAGTGTTGCCATATTGGCTATAATTGACCAAAGTTGGCTACTTTTTTCTTACATATGTATATATTTTCTTTTTGTGTTTTTTCTTTCTTTAAGAAGAAAATGGTATTTTTATTTTAAATGAATAATAATAGTTTTAACTGAAAATTGTAATATTTTAGGTTCAAGCAGGATAATGTTGTTATGAATTGTCCTTTATAGTTCGTTTTGTATACTAGGGCTCTTTACTGCAAACTAAAAATACAGATACTTTTGGATTTTAAAGCTTTTATTTACACTCTATAATCTTGTATATATAACTAAAAAGACTAATGTGAAGCCTTATTTATAATACCTACAGTTTATCTAGTAATTGTTATTGTCTCTATTGCTTAGTATTTAACCAGAGTACCAAATCGTACACTCACTTTTCACTTATGGGTGGACGTGTGCATTTAGTTTTTATTTTTTTTCTCCTCACACATGTTTGAAAAAACAGAAAATATTTTGCTTGTCTCTTTTTCATGTATGAAAGAACAGAAAATATTTTGCTTTGCTCTTTTTCATGTGTGAATATTACTTTTTTTTACGCATATTCATTTATGAAAAAATACAATTTTGACGAATACTCTTTTATGAGCATATTCATATATGAATAATTACAATTTTGACAAATACTCTTTTATGAGCATGAATATTTTTTTCACACACTTACTCGCTTATGTATACTCGCTTTGCTTTTCAAGTGACAAATTCAAATTTACAATTGTACGTATGTATGTATGTTTATACAACAACAATACTCTTCTATTTGGGATCTTTTTATGTAACTGTTGTATTGTGTGTTCGCGACAGGCAGGCGTCAAAAATTCAAAAAATTTATGAATGCATTACAACAACAACGTCATGAAACAATTTTGCTTAGAAAAATATGAACGTTGGCGTGTGAAAAAAAATTGTGCTGCTTATTTATGTGCACGAAGAAAATAAACAAATTTCTTTACTCTTCATATATGGACGCTTAAAAAAAAATGAATGCACACGTTCGCGTGTGATTTTAAGAAAATAAATTTGTGCTGCTCATTCATGTACGTGAAGAAAAATAAAAATTTTTAAAAATCGCATTCATAAATGTTAGTTTTTGAGTATTCATAAATGGAAAAATCTGAACTCTGTATTTAACTAAGCAATAATAATAATAAATTTTTTATAATTTAAAATTTTATATAATTTTAAACGTACTTGATTTTCTGACATGTATTTTCTTATTGTAATAATTTTTTTCAATAGCCCAAATGCTAGAAATAGTGAAAATACTAATTTAAGGGAATGCAATTATGATTTTGTTTAACAAAATTATTTCTTCGTAACAATATGTTTTATATGGGAGACTTTCACTTTATTTTACAATTTATATCATAGAACGTATGTTGAAATTGAATTTTATATGTATAAAATTAGCTGAAATTTAACAGCCAGGCCCACGATATCGAAAGAAAACTTAAGCGAAAGAAACTCAGTCACTCACTGTGAATCTAAACTGCGGCCCACTAATTGTCACTTTATCGTTCGCTTTGCTTTACGTTACCAACGTAATGCAAATAAACAACAAAGCTGCCATATCAACATATCAAAAAATAATCGCGAATATACACGAAAAAGCGCTAAAATGCTTAATGCTATAAACACAACAAAGGCTATCGAACATCGAACACACGACTACAAAAATCGCTGGCTACGAAAGTAGGCAAGTAGCCAGCTACTTAATTATAATAACGACTACAGCTACAAAATAAACATCTGTTTTGACACATTGAACATAACCTAAACAAAATATATTTTTTGTAAGTGAAATTGTGAGGAAATAAAAAACAACAAATGTCTGAAGAAAACTTATAAAAATTTAAGAAACTAAAAAGGCAATTAAATAATAAATTAAAAATGAAATAAAAACTGATGTATGTATATAAATGAAATAAGTAAATGAAAACTAAACAAAAAGTGTAAACAAATGATTATTTATTTTCAGTGGTGCAACTTAAATTTTTTCGCATTTTCAATGCATATATTTCATATATTGCGTTTTTTAAACACCTTTTCCATGCATCTTATTGTATTGGCAGCACTAAACTGTTTATTGTCGCCAAGAAAAATAGAAATTAGCCTAAGTTGGCTACGGGCTACAAAAGTAGTCGTGTGTTCGGTAGTCGTGTTGCCGTTAAAATAATTATTCTCATATGCACACATGTATTCTATTTTTGACAGCTTGTAGTCGATGGTCGGTAGCCTTTGTTGTGTTTATAGTATAAATTGTACAGTAAAAAATGCAACCGTGTGCTAGTTTAACTTGACAGAAATGTAGTACACAAACTTATTCCGATTTTGTTTATTTATGTATATGTGTGTAAAAAAAGTTTGTGTTACCAATCGCATTTATTTTTGGCGACACAAAAATTAGTGTGCCGCAAATCAGCTGTTTGTCGCTTAGAACTACACGATTCGATATCGTGGGCCTGGCTGTAAATGTTTAGTTTTAATTTATTGATTTTTTTATTGCAATGTGGTTACTTAATTTTACGGACTGTGGCAACACTGATTTTAGTTTCTTTCCCACCCATGGCGTATTGATTATAAGGTGCATTTGACATGGCAGCTGAGCTACTTTTTTTCAGCCAATTTGTGAATATAGTTGTCAATTTTTGCTTTGTTTTGTTTTCATACTTTTTGTTTTAGTTTTTTTGACAGTTAACTACCCTAACAAGCATCAAAATGCTGTGTTGTTTTTGTTACTGTTTTACTTGTTGTAATCTCAAAGGCACCTTATGATAATTGCGCCGTGTTCCCACCATTTTCTACAAAAACTTTTTATAATTTTGGCAGTTACGGGTAGATCACGCGACACAAAATGCGTGTGGTTTTTTCTATAGTTGTATTGTTGTAGAGATGCAATGACCTGTATTAATGGGCCTTGGTCTAATGATTTAGAAAAATTTCTAAAAATTATGAGAGCCATAGGACTGTCAAATTTCTATCCGTATTTTTTGATAATTCATTACAAATTGTTTTCACACTATTATACTTTTTCATTTTGTTTGAGTTTTTGACGTGTCGTTATACTCAGTGGGATAGTGTAAAAACAACTTTAATTCATACATTGACTTTCTCAACAGATGTTAATGGAATAATGGGTGATGTTGGCAAAATAAATGCTTTGTTGACGGATATAAAAGCATAAGTTTTTTTCTCGCGTGTTTTTTCACATAAAAAGAAATGAAATTGAATGTTTTTTTTTTACATTTGTACAGCCTCGATTCATTTATGTTCCACTTTTTTATATAATTTTTTATATGAATTTCCGTAGACTAAGATTTGATTTAGACCTATGATTTCTTCCTTAAAGTTTCTTAGAATTTTCTATAGATTTAATTTTTGCTATACCTACAACTTTGCAGTTTTCTTTAACCTACAATTTGAACCACCCTAATATACATAATCCATGTTGATGTTATGGAACAATTGTAGGATGTCATAAAAAATATAACCGGTATCAGAATATATTCAACATAACTGTGAATTGTTGAAAATACTAGTTATTGTTTGAAATAGAAGTATTGGCTGTTTGATATGATTTTTGATGGATACTTTTGAAAAAAAATTTTGGGTTTCCATTGTTAAGTTTTAATTTTTTTTATAGACCATTTTAAATTTTTATAAAAAAAACCTCAAACTTAATATTTTAATGAATATTTTGTATGTAAAACTAGTCAATATTTAACAACAATGTGAAATGATTGTATGCAATTAGAGCTCAATATTACTAAAATTTAAATTTTTAATTACACTATCTTATAATAATCTCTAGATTTTATAAAAAAAGCATTTTTCTTATAAAATTATTTATATTTACGTTCACGCGATATTTGTAAATCAAGTTAGTTTTTTATTTTTATAAATGATTCATTATTTATAATTGTAATAATTTTTTTATTAATAATTGGTATATTATATACCTGCTGTCATATCTTGTATATCATTATCTGGTGTGCCTTGACCAATATCACCGATTGTATTTGTGGTCGGTGATTGGCTATCGTCCCAACTTATTTTAGAAAAGTCTCCCTGTAAGTGACTTATCTCATCATCCGCCACAATATTTTCAAATTGTTCATCGAACTTTGCCGCCTCCATATCTAAGTCTTGAACATTTGATGATATCTTTTGAAATTTATGTTCAACACGTCGAGTTTTAACTATGTTGGGATCATCTAAAACATCTTTGGTGTGATCCACGTTGCTACTCACTAATATGTTTTAAGGAAAATATTATTTGTGAATGATAATCTTATAGGTAAAAATGAATGTGTGTTTGTTTGTTTGTTTAAAGTCTATAGAAACGCCCATACAAAGTAAATATTTATTGTTCAATATCTTCTAAATGGTAACAGCAACAGACTATGAACTTGTTCCAAATAGCTTAATAGTGAATATAAATCGTCAACAAAGAAGTTGGCGGAATTGAGCAATTAGATATGTAATAGCAGAAGTTTAGAAACTATTTGGTCGAAATAGCTTCATGTCTAATAATGGGTGTTTTTTATAGAGTGACACAAGTTTAAATCTTAATAAGGCAATGAAATATATTTTTATTATCAATATAACGGCCTTTATTAAAAAGAAAATTTTATGAAATTAATGTTTAAATATAATTTCTACCATGTGGCCACCACGATTGGTGCAGAAAAAGCGCAGTCTGGAACACCAATTTTCAACAACTTTTCGCGGCCGTATTTCGCCGATAACTGATTTCTGGGTGTTCAATTGTTTGTGGTTTATCGACGTAGACTTAACATAACCCCAAAGAAAATAATCCAATGAGGTTAAATCACAGAAGTTTCTTTGAGTAACTTGAGTAACTTAATTCTAGCGCCCGCTGTGTGGCATGTGGAACCGTCCTGTTGGAATCACATATCAGCAAGATTCATGCCACGTAATTGAGGTACGAAAAAATTTCGAATCATAATCCTATACCGTTCACCATTGGCAGTAACATTCTGACCATCATGGATTTTTAATACATGTGGGCCAATGACTCCGCCGGCCCATAAAGCGTAACAAACAGTAGTGTTCTGTGGATGTAATGGTGTTTCGACAAAAGCTTGTGGATTCTTCTCACTCAATAGAATAGAACAGTTATGTTGATTGAAAATTTAAACAATATGCTCGCGTTGCTCTTGTGTAAGGCAATTCATATTGAAATTTCAAAGCAAACTTAACAAAAAGAAACTATCAGCTGTTAAGCGGGTGGTCCAATTCAGCAGTTATGCCAACTCAAAGTTGTGACACTATAAAAAACACGCGATATATATATATCAATTTTAATTCATTTATTTGTGGCATTTTATCTACAGCTAAATGTTTTCTCATTGATGATCTCTTTTAATGGGCTATTTTGTACATCATACTGTGTCTACATAAATACTCATATATGTATGTATGTATGTACTAAAATATGTGTATAAGAGTATAATTTTATTAAAAAAAAAAACAAATAATTACCTTGTGACTCAAATGTTTTATCACCAACTTGTGACATCGTGTGAATTTGTTCATTTCTTTCTTCTACAATTTGTTTTATTGCAACATGTTCGTCTGTGAAACTTAGATTATCATCAAATGACTTGCCAGACATTGACTCAATGGTTGGTGACTTAATGACATCTAAACCACCGACGTCATCGCATGTAATCGCATAATTTTCACTTTCTGAATTATACTCAACTTTATTATTATTGTCAACGAAATCATATGTTTCAATGTGATCGTGACTTTGTTGTTCATTGACAATTTGAATACTCTCCCCAAGAACAGTATCAACCAGAATTGTTGCTTCACGGCGTATATTTTCCATGTTTGGTAAAAGGGGTTTTGTAGCATTCGAATCAATGTCGATAACGGACTTCTCGTGTTCATAGTCGTCGTCGTCATCGTCTTCTTCGTCATCGTCATCGTATTCGTCAACAACATCATCAATTTTATTATCAAAAACTAATTTTTGCTTAAAAGCCCCTGGAATACAAGTTTCACATTTTGATTTTTATTTTATTCGTTAATGTTTTGCACATTTTTAGAACTCATTTTGAAAGTATGTAATAAACTTTGCAGAAATACAATCAAATAACGTAACAATTGCAATTAAAAACATTTTTTATTTGAATATGCAAATATAGTATGTATGTATGAATGTATGTATATGTTTTTCATGTACATATGAATGTATGTATGTCAATAAAAAATATGCAAATATGCAAATAAAATGTGCAATCGAGATAAAATATAGAAAAAAATATATAGAAAATGATCACTAAAAGTTTGTAAAAAGAAAAAAAAAAAACAGAAAACTCAGCTTTATACAAGTACTTATGCATGTATATGTGTGTACGTACATACAAAATTACATACTTATTTGATTTTCCCGGAAATGTATGTACATCCCTAAAAATGGAAATAAACCTTACTCGTATATATGTAATTGCTTAAAATAAGACATTCTTTCTACATTTAGTAGCGATATTGGTGCACATTGGTGGTTAGTATACTTTCATTTGCTCAAAACTTAATTTTTAATTAAAAATACATATAGAGTAGTGTGTAGAACAACAAAAGCAAAGCAACACAACTTTGAAAAACCTTTAAAAATCAATTTATTTCTATTAAAGATCTGCACGGGTATGTTTGAAACGATCTTCAAGACATTCTAAAAATTTCAAATACACTTCCAACTCTAATTCTAATAAAACAAACATAAAAAGTGGTTGTTGTCGTTAGAATGTAAATAATAAGAGAATAGAGACAAGAAAGTATGGAGACATGAGAGACATGAAACATAAGAGTTAGAATGGAATGAATAGAGTGAATAGAATGTCTTTGTTTGATAGAAAAGAATTTCTTGTACTGGTATTATAAGTACTAAAGAACTGAATAATAAAAGTAATGAACTGAATAATTTTTTATGATATATTCTTTATTTTTTTATTTTTGGCTTAATTTCTAAAAATACATACATACTTATTTACAAAAACTTAAAAAAAAAATTATAAATAAACTACATATTCAGAAAGTAATTGTTTTTTTTTTTTTTGCCTTTAAATGCTTTAATATACACACACTATTCTTCTTGCTAGATTTCAATTTGTTTGTTTTCATTCGCTTGTTTGTACTACAAACTATTGCATTTACTTCAATACATGCTTTCATTCACAAAGGAAATTCAAGACATTCAGGACATTCCAAGACATTCGAATGTCTCCATAATAATTTAGAATTATGAGAGTAAATATAGATTTATTCTATTCTACTCTATTCGTTTATTGAGGCTGTTCGTTTCGTTTCGTTTCGTTGGCTGCAAAACGAATAGAATGAATATTTGTTTCGATGCTTGAATTTACTCTCAATTAGAGTACACTTCTCGAATCATTCTAAACTGGCAGAAAAGCAAAACATTCATGCAGACCTTTAATTTCTATATCAGAACGTACTTAGCAAAATAAAATTCTACATATGTACGAGTATATGCATTTATCTTGTAAAGAAATCAGGGATCTGAGATCAAAATCAAGATTCCCATTTTAAAGGAAAATAATTCATTTCGTATATTATTTTTTTTTTTAATTCTTAAAGCCAGCACTCAGGAGACGACCCCTACTCATGCAGTACATTGTGCCGGTTTAGGAAAATATGTTATGGAAAGGGGGAAAGAGGGAGTAATGTTTGTGGACATTTTTTTTAAGACCAATACTCAGGGCTAAGCCCCTACTCATGCAGTGTGCATTGTATTGGAATGTGAAGATGGTTGATAGAAGTTTTTTTTTTGTATATTTTGCGCCTTTATTTGTTGATGAAACAAGTTGCTGTCAATTTGTCCACTCAAGAGCCAGTGTTATACCTTCACCCTCAAATAATCAAACAGCAATGGCCTCATCTGTCGGTGGATGTTTTAAATGTGAATGGTGAGCGTCTTCAGTAGATTTAGATGTTATCTTCCCAGAAGGTGGCGCTGTACTCCTGATCATTGGTTTTTTTTTTTTTTTGGTGGAATAGATTAGAAAATGTCAGGGGGCGGTTTCTTGCAGATGGTCTTGCTGGAGGGGGGGAGGAACCTCTTATTTTATTAAATTTAATTTTTAATTTAAATTGTAATTTTTAGAAAACCGCAAATATTTATTTTTATAATTTTGTCCTTCGCTGGGATTGAACCTTGGTCGTGTGAGTTTCTGTGCAAGCGCTCTACCAGTATGCCACGACGCACTGATATCGTAATTGGCAGGAAAAACATTCGCTGAAAGATTGTTCCATAAAGGAGCGGTGCGGCTAAAGAACGAGTTCTCTCTATAATTCAATTTGCGATTTACTGGGCAATCAACTATAAACTCCTGGTTTTATATTTTCTGGGCTGGGCAATAACCATTATTAATCGCTTTAGTATTCTCATATATGTAAGTACTAAACGTCCATTGAAATCTGGTTTCTTGAACGTGAAATTTCATCAACGTCAATGTCCAATGCAGCCACGACAAATGCGAAGTAATTTTCTGATATAGATGTGACTTTTATTTCTTTTAAATATTTACTAAGCAAGGTTTTTAGTTTACTTACTGGCCTAAAACCTTTTGTCCACATTTTTCGACTGATGACTTTTAGTAACTAAGAAATAATTCAGACCAAATCCAGAAACATCGATCTTAGGATGTAGAAAAGTCTCACACCAAATTCAGTAACTTTAGCCTCCAAACTTTTCAAGACATATAGAGAAATCAATATTTAACTTGTATGGGAGGTACCACGCCCTCAAGATATACAAAAGACAGTATTTAGTTAGTATAGGAAATGTCACGTCCCCATGTAATTTTTTTCTTCTTCTTTTTTTCTTTTTGTTTTCGTACGACTGCCATAGTTATATTGAATAATAAAATTGCTATCAAATTGAACGCAGCTTACATCACATCTTTCAATTTCTAAAAATTTTGACAAGAAAAAAAATTCAAAGAAAACATTGAACATGTGTCATCAACGTTAAGTAAATTGGCATGTATTTTAAACTTAAAAAACATGCCGAGTAAGGGTGCCTTAACAGATCATACCATTCTTTTGGTTTTTGTCCCTTTAGGACTAGTTCATATCTGTTCATTTTGAGACTGTTTTTGACAACTAACACGATTGTCTCAAAACGTTACTAGTGGTAACTTTAGCTGCAAGGTTTTTATAGGACAAACGTATGCATTTAGGGGTTTGAATACCTAGAAAAAAATCAAATTTCCGTATTCTTATATGTGCCCATAATTATGAAAGTAGTCTAAGTCAAAATTTTAAAAAAATTAGTTTATTAGTTATTTCATACCACATTATTTTAAACTAAATTTATTCAATGTAATTTTTACGAAATTGTCAAAAATTAACCATTAAATAGTGTTTCTAATTTCAACATTATATGAAATTCATTTAGTGTTAATTATGAAAGTGGTCTAAGTCAAAAATTAGACCACAAATTTTTGGTATCGGATAATTTCTTTCTGCCGAATGACCGTGATTTTGGCTTAATAGAAATGAAAATAAAAAAGCAAATTCCTTATACAACCCTGAGCTTTACTATAAATTGATAGAAAATTGCAGAAGAAGAAATAAATTTTCGATAAAGCGAATTTCGCAACCGGATTTTATTTCAACGATATCAGAATCAATAACAAGAAGAGTAAAAAATATCGCGGGTGAATTTGTCTCTTAGCTACAAATTCAATGGATGAGATTCTTGAAAAATGAACCTTATAAAATGTTTTATACAACTTCTTTAGATGATTCTAAATGTCACGTTTTGGATCTTTCTCCTATAAGAGGAAGACCAAAAACATACGGAAATATTAAATTACTTCCATTATACAGCATCATTAGACCAGTATCGGAAAAAAAACATAAAGATACTTTGAGTTTACTACCGTACATCTTTCCAGTTTTTCAGGAACATTTTAAGAAGCTTAAGTACTCGCAATATTGATAAAAATGGATTACTGTTGAAAAACAATTAACAAATGTTCAGTTAAATTATTGTTTTAAATAAAACTCAAAGTTCTTTATTACTTTAAGTCATTTATAGGACATTCAGTTAATTTTCAAAAAGGTCTAAGTCAATTCAAACTTTGAAAACAATATTATCGAATTAAATTCACACAAAATTTCATATTCGTAATAAATTTCCATTAATTAAGACTAATAAAATTATTAATTAAAATGTCATATAATGTAAAAACATTTTTTAATTTATTCAAATTTAAATCATTAAATATCTCGAAACATGAAATATATGACTTAGACCACTTTCATAATTATGGGCACATATGGTCTCTTAAATATTTTCTATTCAAATTTATTGTGTTAGAACAGTTCTGCATGAAAAAATCTATAATAGATATGTTATGACTTTCTGAAGAGTTTACAGAATTGCATGTCATGTCTGTTTTAAGTACTAAAATGTTACCAGTGTTGTCACAACATTTTTTGTAAACAAATTCCAAGCAAAAAGCAATTTAAATGGACTAAAAGAGCAAAATACAAGACAGACTCCCAGGAACGAAGAGACGTTAAACCGACAATAACATAAGAATGTAGTTAGAAACGACAATTAGAATTCTCAAAGGGCCGACTGTTTTTATATTAAGAAAATGAATATGCCAAGTAAACTATTGGGCATATTGTGACGTGGACACTGCTGACGGCACAAAATGATAGTTTCTTATTCAGTCTTTGGTCGATTATCGTAGCGTTTACATTGTGTAATAATAAGGTATACACAATTAAAACTGTACAAACTAAGTCCCCACGGGAGGTAGTAGCACAAAACTCAAGGGGCATATGGAGTTCAACCTAGCTCTGAGTGGCCTGGCGCTCGCTATAGACAGAGAGTGGTTGATGATGCATGGCGCCGCGTGTGCTATCGGAGACTTGGCTGGCATCAGTCCGGGGGCTGTTATACTAGAGACAACAGTTTGTTCCTGGTGGTGCTGGCCTTGTCTTTGTAAGTGTACGCGGCAGGCATTTTTTGGCGTTCTCAACGACTGACCAGAGATGCCTTAATCTGGTACTACGGTCATAAGGAAAGCCCCGATTTGTTTCTGCTCCCCTGTCATTCGGGGAGTGAGGTAAATCGGCCTGATGGATTGGGTGCGGCCCCTCGGGAAATACACGTAGTGGCAGTGGTAAATGCTGGGTAGTAGTTTAATCTCCTCAACAAGGGGGGTTGCTGCCATCCAGGAAATGGTAGTGACGAAATTGTTAACCTAATGTCAATGGGATCCCCTCTGAGCAGTGTGTATTTGACATATCCGAAATTGGAGAGTACCGGCTTTGGGTGGCGCTGGTTGGATGCTTAAGTTCAACTAACGTCCGGACACGGGCGGCATGTGATATGTCTAAGGACGGTGCGCATGTAAAATCATCTATTCGTGTACAAACTAAGATAAAGAGAATTTGCTGTGCAAATGGCTATAGATCTCAAGTGTCTTTTTATATTTAATTGTATTTTTTTAAGTATTTATTTGTCCTGGTGCTGACGGACTTACAGACTCTGGCATTCCCTAAAATGTTAAAACGCCGTGTATCCTTTTAAAACAATAACAGCCTGTTCATAGAAGACGAATGGTTCAAGACGTTCGTCTTTTTATATGACTGTAAAAAAGCAACAATAACAAAAACACTCTAATTTTTTAGCGTTTTTCTTATAAAAAGACGAACGCCTTAAACCATTCGTCTTCTAAGAACAGGCTGTAAGTCTATTCAAATACAAATACGTAAAAGCAGGGAAAAGTACAAATAATTGATTTGTTTTAAATAAATAATGGCAATAACAAACAAAAAAATACGTGTTTTGTATACATGAAATATTATCGTTTTCGCATTTTATCTGTTATCTTCTTATGCGAAAAATATATGGCTGTGGAAATGTCAAAAGTTTCTAAGCAAAAATTCACTGACAATTTACTTAAGGTTTTTTCATATATTGTTGTTGTATATAAAAAATATGAAGTATTTGTAAACACTTTGCATCGTTTGCAATATCCTTCGAGAGGACTCTTATTATTTAATACAAAGCTGTGTCTATGCGCATACATTTATAACAAAGTAAGAAATACTCTAGCGTAAATCGTAAAGAGCAAAACAAGTTCGCCGTATAAAATGTTCTCCTTTGAATAGACCCGTAGAAAGAGTTTTATATTAAGATATAAAACCTGAGATATACCATTTCTAACTATGTGTTACAATAAATTTTTTACAAAATAATTAAAAAAAAATTCTTAAAAAATTCTATTTAGGAGCTCTAATTGCAGTGTAATTAATGTATAATATTCTAGTATGTATACATAAATAATATATGTATAATATGCAAAAACTTTTATTTAAACGTTTTAAAACAATTAATAATTAGCAAACAATTTAAAGATCTATTTTAGAGATAAAGCATCTAATAAAGCTACGAAATATTAAAATTTTATAACGAAAAAAATTAAATAAAAAAACACACACACACACACAAAACCAATAAATTCACCTACCTTGTGTTGTAACTGATTCGATAGATACTGCTTGCGGTTCTGGTATGTACGATTGCAGGGTTTCTTTGGGCATCAAATATTTTTGAAAGAAACAAAACAAAGCAAAAAAAAAAAAAAAAAAACAAAAAAGACAAGAAGAGAAAAAATTATTTAATTAGTGACTGGTATTATATTGCCACACAAAAATAGCAAACACGTACTACATCAAACATTAATATGAACAATTGGAAACGATATCATAAATATGTATGTACGATACATGAATAATACGAATATTCATATGAAAGGAAAAATTAAAGAAAAAAAAGAAAACTGGATAATAATAATACTGGGTGGTATGTGATTTTTTTTAATGTGATATGAGTGATACTTGAAAATCCAAAGACATTTTTGTCATGTTAGTAATAAAAATGTTGTATGTATGTAAGTAAGTTGGTGTGTGTGTATGGATATGAAAACAAAAATAAGGTTTTTTCTTTCTTTCTTTCAAATAATTTGTTAGTATTTGATAAAACAATACAATATTAATGAGTTAACGAACAAACGAATGAAGTACAATTTAATTATTCTGGCTATTTTACTTAGTTGAGAGCACAAAGACGTTTTCTTTCGTTCTCATTACGAGAGATACTTGTTACTTACGAATTGATTTTGTGAAAAGAAAATTTTTGAAAACTAATGATTAATTTTGTTTGATTGGTTTGTTTTAGAGAAATATGTAGAGCTGGCAATTTTTTTATATTTACGTCGATTTTATTTGCTGCCTTTAGCAGCTGATTCGTCTGATTCTACATATTCAATATCAGTATGAGATTCGCGCAGCATATCCTTTATATGTAGCTTCTCAGCATCGACATTAAAACTATTGGTGCATTTATCATGAACAGTGCTACAGCACTCATTAAGCATTTCATTTAGTTGTTCAGAAACGGTATCGACTGTTTGTTCTTCATTAACGAGTAGACAATCTTCGGCATCGGAAGGCAGTTGTATGTCTTCAATGTCTGTGTGTTGTTGTTGTTGTTGTTGATTTTGATAGAATGTTAATTCGTTATCTAGTGAAAAATGAGTGGCAGTGATTTTTCTCATTTTATTATGTTTCACATTTGATACACTACTACTGCAAGTCTCTGTTGATACAACACAATTTTTGCTATTTCTCTCATAGTCTTTTAGATTAGTCATGTTTACATCTATTTGAGGTGGTTCAATATCTGAGACGAATGAGGCATCATCGGCAGTCATATCTTCTATATCAGTGGCTTTATCCGTTAATGAATGATTTGATTGTGTGCTAATTTGTTGAGAATTTAATTTAGGCTTGTTGGTAGGCAACAATTCATTTTCACTAAGGTCCATGTCTTCAATATCAGTACCACCTCCCGATAAATTATCGCATGCTCTTGGAGCCTCCAAATATTTTGATTTGTTTTTACTCATAGTACGCGTTTTTACTTTCTTTCGCCGGCTATTAGTGCCAGCCATATAAAACTCTTCAACATCGGTAACTGATTCTGTATTGGCAATAATTTCTAAACGTTTGCTTTGATGAGTTTTTAACACTTCATTGGCTACTGTGACATCTGGTTCGACCATTACCACTACATTGTTAAGAGAAGGTGACCGAGACGGCAGAGTAACTGTCAGTTCTTGAATATCCACATCTTCGGCACAAGAAAATTCCTCGCTATCTGTAGTGCATTCCTCTTTTAAAGTAGCGTAGATTCCAAACTGATACTCTTTATTCATTGGCATGACATTGGTAATTGTATCACCATACTTGTTCTCTTGAAGCATGACGACCTCACGATGCGGCGGCGGTATAGCATTACTGTCTACCGACACAGCCTGTTCTGAGCTTGAGCCAGCTGCTTCAGAGATATCATCAAAAATGATATCTTCACAGTCCGTATGACAAGCACCATCATCTCCTATAGCTAAAATTACTGCTTGTGGTATAGGTTGCTGGTTGTCATCATCGCCATCAAAACTGTCATCATCATCCTCTGCTACCGAATCGTCAAATCTTTCGATATCGGTTAAAACTTCTACTTTCTTGTTTTCTTCTACTTTTAGATATATGTCCCCCTTACAAGGTTGTCTCTTCGGTAAAGTACTATACCCAAATTGCTCACTTTCTTGCCTAGCTCTATTGCAAGGTTGCATAAATGTCACGTCTATAGGTGGCAAGCTAGCGCTACTTAAAACATCTTCTTCAGATAAGTAATTATGGTTTTTTGAAGAATTCGAATCAGAACATGATATTTCACAAACTTCTTCATTTCCAGAAAATTCAAGCATTTCGTCTTCAGACTGGCCATGATGCATATCCTTTCCCATTATATCTGAAATAGCTGAAGCCAGATCGCTTATGTCGCTTATTTCTGAAACATCCTCATACTCGCAGTCAGAATCGTCACGCTCCTTAGTTGCTAATGTTGTTTCAGCTATGCTTAGTCTACCCTGATCAATAAATGCCTCATTAAGATCAACACATACTGATTTCTCACACTTGGTTTCTATTTCAGAATCTGTGTTATATTCCTCACAATCAGTCAAATAATCACTGTTGGCATTTAGATTCTGGGCTTGCAAAAAATCACCAGACTTATGTTCTACCACTTCCTTAAGGCCATTGGTAGTTGAAAAATGCTCTTGAATATCATTTCGTAAAAATTCTGCCAATGATAGTTTCCGTTCTGGATAGGTTCCACTTTTATCAATATCATAATCATCTGCCTCGCTGTCATTGTAGTCTTCAATATCTGTCGCATCACCTTGAGTGTTTGTGATGTCCTTAAGGACAAACAAGCTATTTTTGGATGATCTTCTTGAACAGGACCTATCAAATTCAGCATTGCTATCCAAATCTTCAACATCAGTCAAACCACCGCCCTCATTTGATTTATAGTCCATGTCATTGCTAAATGATTCGGAATCGCTCTCCGAATCAGACGACGTTGATTTGTGTTGATAATCATGTTTATTAGTATCTTCAGTAACCGATATCGTTGGTACATTCGCAGACATACTGAATATAATATGGACGAGTATATGCAGGTATTTCTAATGGCAAGTTTTTTTTTTGTTTTACAAAGTGTTTATATTTATTCTGTTTTGGATGCCCTTTACGAAACACTTTTTAATTTCTTGTGTAGTGTAGCTTCAATTATTTTCTATGCGATTATTAGGGAAAAGAATAAACAAAAAATGATTATGAAATAGATAACAAAAAAAGACGATAAGGAAACATTTCAAATAATCCAAAGGGTCAGTTTTCTAAATTTATTAACATTGAAAATTAATAATTTCTTTCATGTGCCCACATGATTTTCTCTATACATTTACGGCAAACTACCTGTATAAAGCAAATGATTTTTAGAATTGTATACTACTGACATACAAATTATTATGAGTCTAGTTTAAAACTGTATGTTTGTGTTACGGATCTTATTTAAATATTTTTAGTATATCGTCGCAAGAATTAAAGAACGCTGTAACAGACAAAAAATCGAAAATACGTTTTTTCTGCATCATTTTTATTTGCAAAAAAAAAAAATACGTGTCGATTTTTATGATGAAAAGAAATTCACTGACGCCGTCTGCGTTTTAAAAAATACGAGTTTTTGGTTTTTGGTTTTTGGTTTTCGTGAACATTAACTATTTTGTCAGTTACAGTGTTCTTTAATTTTTAACAATATATGAAATTTTAAAGATTACGAACAGAAAATTATCTTATAGAAAATAAAAACTATTTTTCCTGTGAATAAAATCAACTCTGTTTAAAAGTGCTTACTGCGATCCCTAAATAAAAGCGGCAAGCGTTTTCTAGCTGCCAAAATTTCTCATGCCCATACAAAAAAAAAAAAAAAAAAAAAAAAAAAACGCGGCGGCAACGCTTTGCAATTGGAAAATTTAATTTTGACAGAGCTTTTAATAGTAAAGTTGGTTGCAAAAGGCAACTAAAATGTAAACCAATAGGAAAAAAACAGCGTTGTGATATAAAGATTTGCCGCTCTTATTTAGGGATGGCTCTTACTTGTAAATATCCGTTACAAATACTCTTCCAGCTGTATGGGCAGCTGAATGATACCGGGTTATCCATTTCGTGGTTTCAAAAGCATGGGACTGGAATTCGACATCGGTTAAACTAAGTTGTTAAGCCAATTTTTCTCTTTTCAGTTGAAAGTCTGACATTGACGAAAATGGATCGCTTAACTATCACACAACGCATTAAAACTATCAAAACTTACTACAAATATGGTGATTCTGCCACAGCCACATATCGTGCTTTAAGAGGAGATTATGGTTTACTTAATCGTCCAACTACGCAAGCAATTGGCAAAATTGTGAAGAAACTTGAAAATATCGCTGCTGCAAGTGAAAGTGTTGCCGAAGACCCGAATGTGTCGATTCCTCGTCGTTCTCAGGAATTAGGACTGCCTTACGGCACATTATGGGGTATTTTGCATTTAGATCTACACCTACATTCATGTAAAGTCCAGCTCACGCAACAACTGGCTCAACTCTTGAGCACTTAAAAGCCAACATTCGTCAAGTTATAGCTGAGATACTGCCCAATATGTGTTAAAAGGTCGTCGAAAATTACCTTAAAAGAATAAATTCTTGTAACACTTCTCGTGGAGGTCATTTAAATGACGTAGTGTTTCACACATAATGTCAGCGTTCAAACTTCACTTATATATTTAATATTTATATGTGTTTTATTTACATTTAATGGATAACCCTTTGTAAAAAATTACGACATAAAAACAAAACAAAATAGTTTGTGTTGGCGCGTGTGCTTTTGTATTATAAAAGAGTTGTGTACGCATGTTTATTTATTTTTTTTTTTTTGTTTTGGCTTAAGATCTGTTTATACATGTCTATTCCCAGCAGCATCGTTTAGTGTGCGGAGTCATAAACGACTCGTTCAGGGTACATTTTTCTCCCGACAAAACTTTCATTTTCGACTCAAAAATAAGATCATAAGTGACTATTTTAATCGCCCAGAGGAGTCAAAAAGACTCAAAATTGGCCAAAAATGCAACTGCTCTCACGAAATGTAGGGCTGTCATCACCGCCATTTAGGAAATGCAATGGATAGGACAAGGTTGTGCGAGGCAAGCAACATGTGACATTTACTACAGCTGAGATGAGAAGAGACGCGAATTTGGCTGCGGATTCGTAGTTAACAGGAGACTTCTCCATCTTCTCTCGGAGTTCACCCCTGTGAACGAAAGAATTGCTATGATCCGAATGAAGGAAAGTTTTATAACATCAGCCTTATTTGCGTGCACGCCCCGACGGAAGAGAAGGATGATGCGGTCAAAGATGCTTTCTACGCAAAGCTCGAGGATGTATACGATAGGTGTCCGGTACATGACGCCAAGATTGTTCTCGGCGATTTCAATGCGAAAGTTGGACGTGAAGGAATCTTTGGCCCCATTGTCGGACAGTTCAGTCTCCATCATTCGACCTCACCGAACGGTTGGAGACTGATCGATTTTGCCGCGGCGCGAAACATGGTAGCTTGTAGCACAAGGTTCCAGCATCTCGACATCCATAAGGTCGCCTGGCTCTCTCCTGATCGATCTACCAACAACCAGATCGATCACATTGTGATTGACGTGCGCACATTTAGAGGTCATCCCATCCCATCTTCTCTCGAAAGTATTGGTGGACAGTGGTCTCACATTGCTCACTCTCTGAGCAATGCTGCCGAAATAGTCCTTGCTTGAGCGTCCTCCTCGCAGAAACCAATGGTACGATGAAGAGTGTTGTGACGCCACTGCGGCAAAGAATGCTGCTTACAGGAGAACGCTGCAGTCCACCACTACAAGAGCAACAGTAGAAGTGTACAGAGAGAAGAGGAGGGAAGATAGACGCCTATTTAGAAGAAAGAAAAGGGAGCAAGAAAGGATTGATCGTGAGGAAATCGAGATGTTCAGGAATAGAATTGATGCTCGAAATTTTTATAAAAAGATAAGGCGTCTTATTACTGGTATTAAGCCCAGAGCAACCACCTACAGTCACGGACATGATAACCTGTTTACAGTTGCACAAGGAACACTAAGATTATGGAGACAGCACTTCTCTAATCTACTGCAGTGCGATGACGACACAAATTCAGCCTCTAGAGATGCTATGCCCGACCCAATCATTAACGACGACGTCGAGATCCCGTCCCCCAGCCATGGAGATGTCAAGGTTGCCATATGGCGACTGAAGAACAACAAAGCAGCTGGACCTGATGGTTTGCCAGCTGAACACTTCAAGTATGGAGGCGATGAGTTGGTTAGGTGCATGTACCAGCTCATTTGCAGAATATGGTTAGAGGAAAGTATGCACGATGATTGCAATCTTAGTGCCCTCTGTCCCATCCTGATAAAGGGAGACCCCACAATATGCACCAACTACAGCCTCCTCCCTATCGAATAAGGTTCTTACGAGCGTATTGTGTGAACGACTGAAGCCATTCGCTATCTCACTGATTTGGACCTTATCAGTTCGGCTCCAGGTCTGGTAAGTCCTCCATTGGCCAGATATTCACACTGTTGCAAATCCTGGAGAAGACCTAGAAACTCAAGTCACCACACACCATCTCTTTGTCGACTATAAGGCAGCGTTCGATAGCCCAATAAGGGATCGTGTTTATGCCTCAATGTCTGAACTCGGTATTCTTGCTAAGCTGATAAGGCTATGTAGAATGACGCTGAGCAAATCCTGCAGCTCCGTTAAGGTAGGAATGAACCTGTCCGAGCCTTTTAAAACCGTGCGAGGTTTCAGACAGGGCGATCCCTTATCCGGGCATACCAAGCGAGATGTTACCGCAGCCTTTAATGCTATTGTAAGAGAGTTTGCTAAAATGGGTCTGGCGGTAAATGAGAGCAAGACGAAGTACATGTTGTCGACGAGTGGGGACGTATCGGCTCCCAGGTTACAGCCGGCAACTATACATTAGATGTGGTCAAGGGATTTATCTGCCTTGGCACCTCCATTACCAGCAAGTATGATGTCAGTCTGGAGATCAAGCAAAGAATTACAGTGGCCAACAGGTGCTACTACGGTCTCGGTACGCAGTTTAATAACAGAGACGTCTCTCGTGCAACCAAGTTAACACTCTACAAGTCGCTTATACTTCCGATGCTTCTCTATGGTGCGGAAGCATGGACGCTGTCTTGTGCCGATGCAGCGGTCCTGGGAGTGTTTGAGAGAAAAGTTCTTCGCAAGATCTTTGGTCCACTAAAGCAAGACGATGAGTTTCGCATTAGGACCAACTATAACCTGTATGAGCTCCTCGGCGACGTAGACGTTATTCAGCGCATTAACATCCAGCGGCTGTGCTGCATCGGTCATGTTGTTCGGATGGAAGAATCTGCTCAAGCGAAAAAGGTTTTCGATGCGAAGGTCATGTTGTCGTACAGGACGTCCATGTTTACATTGCAAAGACCAGGTAGATGAAGTCCTGCGATTAGCAGAGACGCTCGGAGACTAGTGTTGAGGCAGGCCGAAACCCGTTAACGGGTTGTTATGGCCAGCTAAGTAAGTAAGTAAGAAAAAGCTTCTCAAATCTGTTGTTCGGAGCCGACTTTAAACTGTAGGCCCCTGTACTCTTAGATAAAAATTAACACACACCACATGAGTGCTGTACGAAGCTAGGCCGTAACCCTGACACAGGGTTGTAATAGCCAATTATGTATGTATGTATGTATTTCTCTCCTTAAGATTGATTTAGGGAAAAATACACGTATAAAATTAACGTTTATGGATATCAAAACTGCAAAAAATTCGTATTGAATTCAAATTCAATGGAATGTGTATGCCATCAAAGTAGATGTAAATTTCTGAAAACGTTTTGTTTTATTTACAATGAATCTGTTGCGTTTTGGTTGGATTACCCTTTGCAATGTCTTAAATAAAAAAATAACGTTTTCATTGCAGTCTCCAGTTGAATTGCATGTAAAAGTTTTGTAGTTGGTCTGTTCCATAATGTTGTATTTATGGCTGTTATTACTACAAATACAATACTCGATGATGACAATAATCTGCTTGTTGATGAAAAGGAAAAAGTTGAAATGTGGCAAGGATATGTTAATAATTTATTTCAAGGCGATGACAGATCTGAAACACCAAACCTGCAACCAGTTTTGTTTACGGACTCTTTAAATATTCATATATATTCCCATTTGAAAACCCCTGATTTACATGAATATTTTTTTAAGTATGTTTTATTTCCCCAAAAGTACACTTATTTTCTTTATTCCTCAATATTTTTTTCAATACTTTTATACGCACTGATATTACTTTTAACTACTTTCTACTTACCATAATCTAATTTTAAATTTTAAGTTTATCTTATGTTGCCTATATTGTATATTGTTTATATTGTAAATATATCAATACGCTTTGGCCTTGAAGGCTTTTTGTATTGTTTCTTGAAATAAATAAATAAATAAAATAAATAAATAAATAAAAAATAACGTGTTGCATAGGTAGTATACAATTTCAATGAAATCATTTGTTGTTGCTATTGATTAAATTAAATTAAATTAGACGTTGAAGTTCTAGTCGATATATAAGTGTGTATCAATTTTTTTTTTACTTTTTTATATAACAAAAATAGAATAGAAAAAGGAATATGCACATGTACATACATATATACATAAATAAATATCTATACTTAGAAATAGAAATGGTTTAATGAATACATATAGTATGTATGTGTACGTATGTAGTAGAATTTATATAAATACATATGAATTATGTGGGTTTATTAAAAATTATAAATACATACATACATATGTATAGATAAGTAAGTATTACCTTGTTGGGTATGGACATTTTTATCGGCTATGGAAGTGGTCATAGGACTTTCAGATTCCGTACCGATCATGCCAACAGCTTCAAATTGCTTTTGCAGGGTGGGATCCAGAGAAAAACCTCCAGTTTGTTGTTTTCGTATGGTCTCCTCTATTAGGGCAAAAGGACTGCGTGTAGGTTTTGGAGAACCGGGACTTGCTGCGCAAAGGCGATCCTGATCGGACGTAAATGTTGGCAAAGCAACTGAATCAGAAAGACTAGAATCGGTTGTGTCAACGAAACTGACATCATATTCATTGACACAACGTTGTTCGACTGACTGAGGGCGCATTATACTCATGTAGTCAACTTCCGGTTGTCGGTATATAACTTCAAATGGTTTATCGGGGCCAAAGGTTTTAGTAAAGACTTCGCTAGTGATTACCTTGCGGCTTCCTGATGATGAGCTGGAGCTTTTTGTGCTTTCATTGGAACGAACGGATCGTGTGTTGTTCTCAGAATCATTATCGTCGTTTATTACGACGGTACTTACAAGAGTAGTGGCTATTGGCTCACGATAGAGTTTTATTGTAGAGATTTTGCTTGTGCCTGGGGACGTAACGGTTGTGGTAAATGATTTTTTCTCTGACAATTTCTTGTTCAACATTTCTTTATCTACTTTGTTTGTGGATTGATTATTTTTTGTAGTTGTTGTTGTTGGTTTTCTTGATGCAGCTGTTGGAGTCAATTTACGTGCATTGTAAGAAGACGATTGATTTTTTTGTGTGGAAGTTTTCTTCACATTTCCTGCTTGATTGTTCAACGTGTTTTTAAGTTTCTTTTGGACTTTAACATCAATAGTTCCTTGGTAATGTTTTTCTTTGACACCCGTTTCATTTGTTGATTTTCGTTTTACTTTACTTTGGTAACGATCAGCTTTTTCTTCGCCTTTTTTCGTTATTTCCTGCTTTACAACTTTCTCTACAGGTTTATGCTGAGGTTTTGTAGATAAAACAGTAGATTTAATGGGAACCTTTGGCAATGCAATTGATTGCTTATTGCTGTCTTTGGAAGATGTTTTAGTTGTTGATTCATTTTTAATCGGTTTTGTGGTCAGTTTTTTATTATTTGATTTGTCGTTCAATAAATTTGAGTTCTCCTTTGATACTTTTTGGACATATCCAGTTCTGATGTTAGGCTGTCCAATTGATTTGGTTAAACTATTGGATTTTTCAGAACCGAATAGTTTTTGCTTATTATCTGCAGATTTTTTCATTCGGTCTACGTTAGTTTTTCCAGTAGTTTCAATTTGTTTTATTGATTCCCTGCTTTTAATGTTTTTACTTATTTGAAGCTTTTTTTGTATAATTGCGGGCTTTACTGGTTTTTTTTGAAAGGATTGTTTAGTTGTGGTTTCAACTGCTGGTAGCACTGGAGATCTTGAAGATTTCTCGTCTAAACTGAGTTCACTATCGGTAAGTTTTATATTTGAATACCGTCTGCTATGGGCAAGAGTTGGTTGCATGTAATGATGTATCGTTGGGGTCATAGTTGGAGTTCCTAAACGATTTCGTTGAGAATCGTCATTTGGTGTTGAACTTCTAGAGCTCGAAGGACGTTCAATTGGTTTTTTAACGGGTGTTTTTGTTGGTTTCTGTATTCTTTTTTTAGATGCATAAGTACTTGGTTTTGCAGAATAATCGGTCTTAAGATGGTTAGAAGGAGGACTAAATGTTCGGAGCATTTGTTGTTGCGGGACTCTGGTAATGTCAGTTCTTATTCGAGGCCGAGATGTTGTGCTACGACTTTCCGAATTAGGATTTTTAGAAATACTTTGAGTTGTTTGTGGACTAAGAGTACGCTCTAAACGAATCTGATTGTTTAATGCAGAAATTTTTGTTTTATCGGATATGATTCGTTCAGAGTCTTTTCTATTTGCTTTTGTAAGGCTTTGATGTGAAATCGGAATTTTCATTTCCTCATTTTTTGTTAACCGTTGAACTTTTCTAGTGTCACGTACAGAAGAGGACGTATTCTTTAGTGGATCTTTAATTGAAATTTTGGATGAAGTGGAAGTTTTGGAAGATGCCAGCTTCTTAGTAAACGTGTTTTCTTCTAATTTTTGTTTAACTACTCTAGATTCTTTTTTGTTCTTAACCTGGTTATATATAATGGGCTTCAGAGGCTTTGTTTCATTTTTTCCATTTTCATTTAAGTTAACGAAATATGCAACAGCATGCGATTTGCTGTCAGTTTTTGAAGGCACCTCATTATCCGGAATTGTATAATTTTTAAAATCTGAGACTACATTATTATTGTTTTGCTTTTCAACTGATGAAGGTTTTAAAGAAAGGGATGTCTCTTTACCAATTATTTTAGGTATAGGCCTGTAATCATGTAGTTCTTTAGACTCTTTAACATGTTGGTTAGTTGAACATGAAGGTGCTTTTTGTTTCAATAAATTATTGTTTCCTTCATGAGTACCAAGTGATATGCCTAAAGACTTTGGAGATGAAAACGGTTTGTCTGCTAATTTCGCATGAGTTTGTAAATAATAATTGTCTTCTGAATCATAATCGGAATATGGATCGTCTTGTATTTTAGAAATTTCACTTAATGGCCGTGGACGGCGGTAGATTTTATCTGCATAAGATTCAGCGCTTTCATCTTCGGATTCATCATCAGAGTATGGTTTAAGAGTTTTAACTAATGGCTCAATTGGCTTTCTGGTAGACCTAGATGCCACAACATTATTTTCAGAATTACCTTTAGATAGAGCAGGGGTAGGTGATTTTAAATTATCTAAAGGTTCTTTTAATTTTACTGAATGATCTTCGTTTTCGGAATCTTCATCAGAAAATGGTTCTAAAGATATTCTGATAGAATCTGATGGAGAAGATCTTTTACTATTAGTATTCGCATTACTAGTTAGCTCAGATAAGATAGACATAATGTTCTCTAACGGTTTTTCTGGACTACGCCAGACAGACAGGTTTACCTGTTGTTCGTCTTCCGATTCGTCATCTGAATATTCTTTTACTGGCACAGCAATTGTTTCCGAGGACTTTATTTGCATTTGTTTGTCATTTGGTAACAATCCAGGATTATCCTCCGACTTACAAAATGTAGGGAAGTTTGATTGATCAAAAGTAAGCATATCTTTTTGTAAAGGCGATTTTGGGAATACTGTTTCACAGAAAATAAAATCTGTCTTAATATTATCTATCTCTACAATTAAGGGCTTGTCTGCCTTTGAATCGACTAAATTTTCTTTACTGGGCTTATTTATTTCTAGGTCCTTTAATGTACCTAAGTCCTTGTCGCAAAATGGTGCCTTTAATTTGTCTTCAGGAGAGCTCTTTGAAACCTTGTCTGATATATCATAATCTGGGTATTGAACATCTTCACGTGATGGCTTAACTTCAGATATTTCTTTGACAGACAATTCTGAATCCGGTACTGATTTTTTGCTGGATTGTCGATCAAAATTATCCAACGGATCACATTCAGGTTCGTCAACGTCACTTATTTTCGGTTTATCTGCTGTAATGTTCTTATCTTCCGCTGTCTCTTCAGTTGGTTTTAAAGGTAAGTCTGTAACTCTAGTTTCAGAAATTAGTTTCTCTTGAGGGGATATAGTCAACTTTTCATCATCTAACGTCCGAGTAATAGAATCAGGAAGTTCTGCTGTAGAAGAAATAAAATCTGTCTTAACATTATCTAACTCTGCAATTAAGGGTTTGTCTGCCGTTGAATCGACTAAATTTTCTTTACTGGGCTTATTTATTTCTAGGTCCTTTAATGTACCTAAGTCCTTGTCGCCAAATGGTGCCTTTAATTTGTCTTCAGGAGAGTTCTTTGAAACTTTGTCTGATATATCATATGGGTATGGAACATCTTCACGTGATGGCGTAACCTCAAATAATTCTTTGACAGACAATTCTGAATCCGGTACTGATTTTGTTGTGGATTGTCGATCAAAATTATCCAACGGATCACATCCAGGTTCGTCAATGTCACTTATTTTCGGTTTATCTGCGGTAATGCTCTTGTCTTTCGCTGTCTCTTCAGTTGGTCTTAAAGGTAAGTCTGTAACTCTAGTTTCAGAAATTAGTTTCTCTTGAGGGGATATAGTCAACTTTTCATCATCTGTCTTAACATCATCTAACTCTGCAATTAAGGGTTTGTCTGCCTTTGAATCGACTAAATTTTCTTTCTTGGGCTTATTTATTTCTAGGTCCTTTAATGTATCTAAGTCCTTGTCGCCAAATGGTGTCTTTAATTTGTCTTCAGGAGACCTCTTTGAAACCTTGTCTGATATATCATAATCTGGGTATTGAATATCTTCACGTGATGGCTTAACTTCAGATATTTCTTTGACAGACAATTCTGAATCCGGTACTGATTTTGTGCTGGATTGTCGATCAAAATTATCCAACGGATCACATTCAGGTTCGTCAATGTCACTTATTTTCGGTTTATCTGCGGTAATGCTCTTGTCTTTCGCTGTCTCTTCAGTTGGTTTTAAAGGTAAGTCTGTAACTCTAGTTTCAGAAATTAGTTTCTCTTGAGGGGATATAGTCAACTTTTCATCATCTGTCTTAACATCATCTAACTCTGCAATTAAGGGTTTGTCTGCCTTTGAATCGACTAAATTTTCTTTCTTGGGCTTATTTATTTCTAGGTCCTTTAATGTATCTAAGTCCTTGTCGCCAAATGGTGCCTTTAATTTGTCTTCAGGAGAGCTCTTTGAAACCTTGTCTGATATATCATGATCTGGGAATTGAACATCTTCACGTAATGGCTTAACTTCAGATATTTCTTTGGCAGACAATTCTGAATCCGGTACCGATTTTGTGCTGGATTGTCGATCACAATTATCTAACAAATCACCCTCAGATTCTTTAGAGTCACTTTTTTTCGGTTTATCTGCTGTAATGGTCTTGTATTTCGCTGTCTCTTTAGTTGATTTTAAAGGTAAGCCTGTAACTCTGGTTTCAGAAATTAGTTTCTCTTGAGGGGATATAGTCAAATTTTCATCATCTAACGTCCGAGTATTAGAATCAGGTAGTTCTGCTTTAGAAGAAGTAAATTCTGTCTTACCATAATCTAACTCTGCAATTAAGGGTTTGTCTGCCTTTGAATCGACTAAATTTTCTTTACTGGGCTTATTTATTTCTAAGCCCTTGTCGCCAAATGGTGCCTTTAATTTGTCTTGAGGAGAGCTCTTTGAAACTTTGTCTGATATATCCTGACCTGGGAATTGAACATCTTCACGTAATGGCTTAACTTCAGATATTTCTTTGGCAGACAATTCTGAATCCGGTACTGATTTTGTGCTGGATTGTCGATCAAAATTATCTAACGGATCACATTCAGGTTCGCCAATGTCACTTGTTTTCGGTTTATCTGCGGTAATGCTCTTGTCTTTCGCTGTCTCTTCAGTTGGTTTTAAAGGTAAGTCTGTAACTCTAGTTTCAGAAATTAGTTTCTCTTGAGGGGATATAGTCAACTCTTCATCATCTAACGTCCGAGTAATAGAATCAGGTAGTTCTGCTTTAGAAGAAATAAAATCTGTCTTAACATCATCTAACTCTTCAATTAAGGGTTTGTCTGCAGTTGAATCGACTAAATTTTCTTTACTGGGCTTATTTATTTCTAGGTCCTTTAATGTACCTAAGTCCTTGTCGCCAAATGGTGCCTTTAATTTGTCTTGAGGAGAGCTCTTTGAAACCTTTTCTGATATATCATAATCTGGGAATTGAACATCTTCACGTGATGGCTTAACTTCAGATATTTCTTTGACAGACAATTCTGAATACGGTACTGTTTTTGTTCTGGACTGTCGATCAAAATTATCTAATGGATCACATTCAGATTCGTCAGAGTCCCTTGTTTTCGGTTTATCTGCTGTAATGTTCTTATCTTCCGCTATCACTTTATTTGATTTTAAAGGTAAGTCTGTAACTCTAGTTTCAGAAATTAGTTTCTCTTGAGGGGATATAGTCAACTTTTCATCATCTAACGTCCGAGTAATAGAATCAGGTAGTTCTGCTTTAGAAGAAATAAAATCTGTCTTAACATCATCTAACTCTTCAATTAAGGGTTTGCCTGCCTTTGAATCGACTAAATTTTCTTTACTGGGCTTTTTTATTTCTAGGTCCTTTAATGTATCTAAGTCCTTGTCGCCAAATGGTGCCTTTAATTTGTCTTCAGGAGAGTTCTTTGAAACCTTGTCTGATATATCATAATCTGGGAATTGAACATCTTCACGAGATGGCTTAACTTCAGATATTTCTTTGACAGACAATTCTGAATCCGGTACTGATTTTGTGCTGGATTGTCGATCAAAATTATCTAACGGATCACATTCAGGTTCGCCAATGTCACTTGTTTTCGGTTTATCTGCGGTAATGCTCTTGTCTTTCGCTGTCTCTTCAGTTGATTTTAAAGGTAAGTCTGTAACTCTAGTTTCAGAAATTAGTTTCTCTTGAGGGGATATAGTCAACTTTTCATCATCTAACGTCCGAGTAATAGAATCAGGTAGTTCTGCTTTAGAAGAAATAAAATCTGTCTTAACATCATCTAACTCTTCAATTAAGGGTTTGTCTGCAGTTGAATCGACTAAATTTTCTTTACTGGGCTTATTTATTTCTAGGTCCTTTAATGTACCTAAGTCCTTGTCGCCAAATGGTGCCTTTAATTTGTCTTTAGGAGAGCTCTTTGAAACTTTGTCTGATATATCATATGGGTATGGAACATCTTCACGTGATGGCGTAACCTCAAATAATTCTTTGACAGACAATTCTGAATCCGGTACTGATTTTGTTGTGGATTGTCGATCAAAATTATCCAACGGATCACATCCAGGTTCGTCAATGTCACTTATTTTCGGTTTATCTGCGGTAATGCTCTTGTCTTTCGCTGTCTCTTCAGTTGGTCTTAAAGGTAAGTCTGTAACTCTAGTTTCAGAAATTAGTTTCTCTTGAGGGGATATAGTCAACTTTTCATCATCTGTCTTAACATCATCTAACTCTGCAATTAAGGGTTTGTCTGCCTTTGAATCGACTAAATTTTCTTTCTTGGGCTTATTTATTTCTAGGTCCTTTAATGTATCTAAGTCCTTGTCGCCAAATGGTGTCTTTAATTTGTCTTCAGGAGAGCTCTTTGAAACCTTGTCTGATATATCATAATCTGGGTATTGAATATCTTCACGTGATGGCTTAACTTCAGATATTTCTTTGACAGACAATTCTGAATCCGGTACTGATTTTGTGCTGGATTGTCGATCAAAATTATCCAACGGATCACATTCAGGTTCGTCAATGTCACTTATTTTCGGTTTATCTGCGGTAATGCTCTTGTCTTTCGCTGTCTCTTCAGTTGGTTTTAAAGGTAAGTCTGTAACTCTAGTTTCAGAAATTAGTTTCTCTTGAGGGGATATAGTCAACTCTTCATCATCTAACGTCCGAGTAATAGAATCAGGTAGTTCTGCTTTAGAAGAAATAAAATCTGTCTTAACATCATCTAACTCTTCAATTAAGGGTTTGTCTGCAGTTGAATCGACTAAATTTTCTTTACTGGGCTTATTTATTTCTAGGTCCTTTAATGTATCTAAGTCCTTGTCGCCAAATGGTGCCTTTAATTTGTCTTTAGGAGAGCTCTTTGAAACTTTGTCTGATATATCATATGGGTATGGAACATCTTCACGTGATGGCTTAACCTCAGATAATTCTTTGACAGACAATTCTGAATCCCGTACTGATTTTGTTGTGGATTGTCGATCAAAATTATCCAACGGATCACATCCAGGTTCGTCAATGTCACTTATTTTCGGTTTATCTGCGGTAATGCTCTTGTCTTTCGCTGTCTCTTCAGTTGGTTTTAAAGGTAAGTCTGTAACTCTAGTTTCAGAAATTAGTTTCTCTTGAGGGGATATAGTCAACTCTTCATCATCTAACGTCCGAGTAATAGAATCAGGTAGTTCTGCTTTAGAAGAAATAAAATCTGTCTTAACATCATCTAACTCTTCAATTAAGGGTTTGTCTGCAGTTGAATCGACTAAATTTTCTTTACTGGGCTTATTTATTTCTAGGTCCTTTAATGTACCTAAGTCCTTGTCGCCAAATGGTGCCTTTAATTTGTCTTCAGGAGAGCTCTTTGAAACCTTGTCTGATATATCATAATCTTGGTATTGAACATCTTCACGTGATGGCTTAACTTCAGATATTTCTTTGACAGACAATTCTGAATCCGGTACTGATTTTGTGCTGGATTGTCGGTCAAAATTATCTAATGGATCACATTCAGGTTCGCCAATGTCACTTGTTTTCGGTTTATCTGCTGTATGGTTCTTATTTTCCGCTATCACTTTATTTGATTTTAAAGGTAATTCTGTAACTCTAGTTTCAGAAATTAGTTTCTCTTGAGGGGATATAGTCAACTTTTCATCATCTAACGTCCGAGTAATAGAATCAGGTAGTTCTGCTTTAGAAGAAATAAAATCTGTCTTAACATCATCTAACTCTTCAATTAAGGATTTGCCTGCCTTTGAATGGACTAAATTTTCTTTACTGGGCTTATTTATTTCTAGGTCCTTTAATGTACCTAAGTCCTTGTCGCCAAATGGTGCCTTTAATTTGTCTTTAGGAGAGCTCTTTGAAACTTTGTCTGATATATCATATGGGTATGGAACATCTTCACGTGATGGCGTAACCTCAAATAATTCTTTGACAGACAATTCTGAATCCGGTACTGATTTTGTTGTGGACTGTCGATCAAAATTATCCAACGGATCACATCCAGGTTCGTCAATGTCACTTATTTTCGGTTTATCTGCGGTAATGCTCTTGTCTTTCGCTGTCTCTTCAGTTGATTTTAAAGGTAAGTCTGTAACTCTAGTTTCTGAAATTAGTTTCTCTTGAGGGGATATAGTCAACTTTTCATCATCTGTCTTAACATCATCTAACTCTGCAATTAAGGGTGTGCCTGCCTTTGAATCAACTAAATTTTCTTTACTGGGCTTATTTATTTCTAGGTCCTTTAATGTATCCAAGTCCTTGTCGCCAAATGGTGCCTTTAATTTGTCTTCAGGAGAGCTCTTTAAAACTTTGTCTGATATATCATATGGGTATGGAACATCTTCACGTGATGGCTTAACCTCAGATAATTCTTTGACAGACAATTCTGAATCCGGCTCTGATTTTGTTGTGGATTGTCGATCAAAATTATCCAACGGATTACATCCAGGTTCGTCAATGTCACTTATTTTCGGTTTATCTGCGGTAATGCTCTTGTCTTTCGCTGTCTCTTCAGTTGGTTTTAAAGGTAAGTCTGTAACTCTAGTTTCAGAAATTAGTTTCTCTTGAGGGGATATAGTCAACTCTTCATCATCTAACTTCCGAGTAATCGAATCAGGTAGTTCTGCTTCAGAAGAAATAAAATCTGTCTTACCATCATCTAACTCTGCAATTAAGGGTTTGTCTGCCTTTGAATCGACTAAATTTTCTTTACTGGGCTTATTAATTACTAGGTCCTTTAATGTATCTAAGTCCTTGTCGCCAAATGGTGCCTTTAATTTGTCTTGAGGAGAGCTCTTTGAAACCTTTTCTGATATATCATAATCTGGGAATTGAACATCTTCACGTGATGGCTTAACTTCAGATATTTCTTTGACAGACAATTCTGAATCCGGTACTGTTTTTGTTCTGGATTGTCGATCAAAATTATCTAATGGATCACATTCAGATTCGTCAGAGTCCCTTGATTTCGGTTTATCTGCTGTAATGTTCTTATCTTGCGCTATCACTTCAGTTGATTTTAAAGGTAAGTCTGTAACTCCAGTTTCAGAAATTAGTTTCTCTTGAGGGGATATAGTCAACTTTTCATCATCTGTCTTAACATCATCTAACTCTGCAATTAAGGGTTTGCCTGCCTTTGAATCAACTAAATTTTCTTTACTGGGCTTATTTATTTCTAGGTCCTTTAATGTATCCAAGTCCTTGTCGCCAAATGGTGCCTTTAATTTGTCTTCAGGAGAGCTCTTTAAAACTTTGTCTGATATATCATATGGGTATGGAACATCTTCACGTGATGGCTTAACCTCAGATAATTCTTTGACAGACAATTCTGAATCCGGCTCTGATTTTGTTGTGGATTGTCGATCAAAATTATCCAACGGATTACATCCAGGTTCGTCAATGTCACTTATTTTCGGTTTATCTGCGGTAATGCTCTTGTCTTTCGCTGTCTCTTCAGTTGGTTTTAAAGGTAAGTCTGTAACTCTAGTTTCAGAAATTAGTTTCTCTTGAGGGGATATAGTCAACTCTTCATCATCTAACGTCCGAGTAATAGAATCAGGTAGTTCTGCTTTAGAAGAAATAAAATCTGTCTTAACATCATCTAACTCTTCAATTAAGGGTTTGTCTGCAGTTGAATCGACTAAATTTTCTTTACTGGGCTTATTTATTTCTAGGTCCTTTAATGTACCTAAGTCCTTGTCGCCAAATGGTGCCTTTAATTTGTCTTCAGGAGAGCTTTTTGAAACCTTGTCTGATATATCATAATCTTGGTATTGAACATCTTCACGTGATGGCTTAACTTCAGATATTTCTTTGACAGACAATTCTGAATCCGGTACTGATTTTGTGCTGGATTGTCGGTCAAAATTATCTAATGGATCACATTCAGGTTCGCCAATGTCACTTGTTTTCGGTTTATCTGCTGTATGGTTCTTATCTTCCGCTATCACTTTATTTGATTTTAAAGGTAATTCTGTAACTCTAGTTTCAGAAATTAGTTTCTCTTGAGGGGATATAGTCAACTTTTCATCATCTAACGTCCGAGTAATAGAATCAGGTAGTTCTGCTTTAGAAGAAATAAAATCTGTCTTAACATCATCTAACTCTTCAATTAAGGATTTGCCTGCCTTTGAATCGACTAAATTTTCTTTACTGGGCTTATTTATTTCTAGGTCCTTTAATGTACCTAAGTCCTTGTCGCCAAATGGTGCCTTTAATTTGTCTTCAGGAGAGTTCTTTGAAACCTTGTCTGATATATCATAATCTGGGAATTGAACATCTTCACGAGATGGCTTAACTTCAGATATTTCTTTGACAGACAATTCTGAATCCGGTACTGATTTCGTGCTGGATTGTCGATCAAAATTATCTAACGGATCACATTCAGGTTCGCCAATATCACTTGTTTTCGGTTTATCTGCGGTAATGCTCTTGTCTTTCGCTGTCTCTTCAGTTGATTTTAAAGGTAAGTCTGTAACTCTAGTTTCAGAAATTAGTTTCTCTTGAGGGGATATAGTCAACTCTTCATCATCTAACGTCCGAGTAATAGAATCAGGTAGTTCTGCTTTAGAAGAAATAAAATCTGTCTTAACATCATCTAACTCTTTAATTAAGGGTTTGCCTGCCTTTGAATCGACTAAATTTTCTTTACTGGGCTTATTTATTTCTAGGTCCTTTAATGTACCTAAGTCCTTGTCGCCAAATGGTGCCTTTAATTTGTCTTCAGGAGAGCTCTTGGAAACTTTGTCTGATATATCATATGGGTATGGAACATCTTCACGTGATGGCTTAACCTCAGATAATTCTTTGACAGACAATTCTAAATCCGGTTCTGATTTTGTTGTGGATTGTCGATCAAAATTATCCAACGGATCACATCCAGGTTCGTCAATGTCACTTATTTTCGGTTTATCTGCGGTAATGCTCTTGTCTTTCGCTGTCTCTTCAGTTGGTTTTAAAGGTAAGTCTGTAACTCTAGTTTCAGAAATTAGTTTCTCTTGAGGGGATATAGTCAACTTTTCATCATCTGTCTTAACATCATCTAACTCTGCAATTAAGGGTTTGCCTGCCTTTGAATCGACTAAATTTTCTTTCCTGGGCTTATTTATTTCTAGGTCCTTTAATTCTAAGTCCTTGTCGCCAAATGGTGCCTTTAATTTGTCTTGAGGAGAGCTCTTTGAAACCTTGTCTGATATATCATGATCTGGGAATTGAACATCTTCACGTAATGGCTTAACTTCAGATATTTCTTTGGCAGACAATTCTGAATCCGGTACCGATTTTGTGCTGGATTGTCGATCACAATTATCTAACAAATCACCTTCAGATTCTTTAGAGTCACTTTTTTTCGGTTTATCTGCTGTAATGGTCTTGTATTTCGCTGTCTCTTCAGTTGATTTTAAAGGTAAGTCTGTAACTCTAGTTTCAGAAATTAGTTTCTCTTGAGGGGATATAGTCAACTTTTCATCATCTAACGTCCGAGTATTAGAATCAGGTAGTTCTGCTTTAGAAGAAATAAATTCTGTCTTACCATAATCTAACTCTGCAATTAAGGGTTTGTCTGCCTCTGAATCGACTAAATTTTCTTTACTGGGCTTAGTTATTTCTAAGCCCTTGTCGCCAAATGGTGCCTTTAATTTGTCTTGAGGAGAGCTCTTTGAAACCTTGTCTGATATATCCTGATCTGGGAATTGAACATCTTCACGTAATGGCTTAACTTCAGATATTTCTTTGGCAGACAATTCTGAATCCGGTACTGATTTTGTGCTGGATTGTCGATCAAAATTATCTAACGGATCACATTCAGGTTCTTCAATGTCACTTGTTTTCGGTTTGCCTGCGGTAATGCTCTTGCCTTTCGCTGTCTCTTCAGTTGATTTTAAAGGTAAGCCTGTAACTCTAGTTTCAGAAATTAGTTTCTCTTGAGGGGATATAGTCAACTTTTCATCATCTAACTTCCGAGTAATCGAATCAGGTAGTTCTGCTTCAGAAGAAATAAAATCTGTCTTACCATCATCTAACTCTGCAATTAAGGGTTTGTCTGCCTTTGAATCGACTAAATTTTCTTTACTGGGCTTATTAATTACTAGGTCCTTTAATGTATCTAAGTCCTTGTCGCCAAATGGTGCCTTTAATTTGTCTTGAGGAGAGCTCTTTGAAACCTTTTCTGATATATCATAATCTGGGAATTGAACATCTTCACGTGATGGCTTAACTTCAGATATTTCTTTGACAGACAATTCTGAATCCGGTACTGTTTTTGTTCTGGATTGTCGATCAAAATTATCTAATGGATCACATTCAGATTCGTCAGAGTCCCTTGATTTCGGTTTATCTGCTGTAATTTTCTTATCTTGCGCTATCACTTCAGTTGATTTTAAAGGTAAGTCTGTAACTCCAGTTTCAGAAATTAGTTTCTCTTGAGGGGATATAGTCAACTTTTCATCATCTGTCTTAACATCATCTAACTCTGCAATTAAGGGTTTGCCTGCCTTTGAATCGACTAAATTTTCTTTACTGGGCTTATTTATTTCTAGGTCCTTTAATGTATCCAAGTCCTTGTCGCCAAATGGTGCCTTTAATTTGTCTTCAGGAGAGCTCTTTGAAACTTTGTCTGATATATCATATGGGTATGGAACATCTTCACGTGATGGCTTAACCTCAGATAATTCTTTGACAGACAATTCTGAATCCGGTTCTGATTTTGTTGTGGATTGTCGATCAAAATTATCCAACGGATCACATCCAGGTTCGTCAATGTCACTTATTTTCGGTTTATCTGCGGTAATGCTCTTGTCTTTCGCTGTCTCTTCAGTTGGTTTTAAAGGTAAGTCTGTAACTCTAGTTTCAGAAATTAGTTTCTCTTGAGGGGATATAGTCAACTTTTCATCATCTAACGTCCGAGTAATAGAATCAGGTAGTTCTGCTTTAGAAGAAATAAAATCTGTCTTAACATCATCTAACTCTTCAATTAAGGGTTTGTCTGCAGTTGAATCGACTAAATTTTCTTTACTGGGCTTATTTATTTCTAGGTCCTTTAATGTACCTAAGTCCTTGTCGCCAAATGGTGCCTTTAATTTGTCTTTAGGAGAGCTCTTTGAAACTTTGTCTGATATATCATATGGGTATGGAACATCTTCACGTGATGGCTTAACCTCAGATAATTCTTTGACAGACAATTCTGAATCCGGTACTGATTTTGTTGTGGATTGTCGATCAAAATTATCCAACGGATCACATCCAGGTTCGTCAATGTCACTTATTTTCGGTTTATCTGCGGTAATGCTCTTGTCTTTCGCTGTCTCTTCAGTTGGTTTTAAAGGTAAGTCTGTAACTCTAGTTTCAGAAATTAGTTTCTCTTGAGGGGATATAGTCAACTCTTCATCATCTAACGTCCGAGTAATAGAATCAGGTAGTTCTGCTTTAGAAGAAATAAAATCTGTCTTAACATCATCTAACTCTTCAATTAAGGGTTTGTCTGCAGTTGAATCGACTAAATTTTCTTTACTGGGCTTATTTATTTCTTGGTCCTTTAATGTACCTAAGTCCTTGTCGCCAAATGGTGCCTTTAATTTGTCTTCAGGAGAGCTCTTTGAAACTTTGTCTGATATATCATATGGGTATGGAACATCTTCACGTGATGGCTTAACCTCAGATAATTCTTTGACAGACAATTCTGAATCCGGTTCTGATTTTGTTGTGGATTGTCGATCAAAATTATCCAACGGATCACATCCAGGTTCGTCAATGTCACTTATTTTCGGTTTATCTGCGGTAATGCTCTTGTCTTTCGCTGTCTCTTCAGTTGGTTTTAAAGGTAAGTCTGTAACTCTAGTTTCAGAAATTAGTTTCTCTTGAGGGGATATAGTCAACTTTTCATCATCTGTCTTAACATCATCTAACTCTGCAATTAAGGGTTTGCCTGCCTTTGAATCGACTAAATTTTCTTTCCTGGGCTTATTTATTTCTAGGTCCTTTAATTCTAAGTCCTTGTCGCCAAATGGTGCCCTTAATTTGTCTGCAGGAGATCTCTTTGAAACTTTGTCTGATATATCATATGGGTATGGAACATCATCACGTGATGGCTTAACCTCAGATAATTCTTTGACAGACAAATCTGAATCCGGGACTGTTTTTGTTCTGGTTTGTCGATCAAAATTATCTAATGGATCACATTCAGATTTGTCAGAGTCACTTATTTTCGGTTTATCTGCGGTAATGCTCTTGTCTTTCGCTGTCTCTTCAGTTGGTTTTAAAGGTAAGTCTGTAACTTTAGTTTCAGAAATTAGTTTCTCTTGAGGGGATATAGTCAACTTTTCATCATCTGTCTTAACATCATCTAACTCTGCAATTAAGGGTTTGCCTGCCTTTGAATCGACTAAATTTTCTTTACTGGGCTTATTTATTTCTAGGTCCTTTAATGTATCCAAGTCCTTGTCGCCAAATGGTGCCTTTAATTTGTCTTCAGGAGATCTCTTTGAAACCTTGCCTGATATATCATAATCTTGGTATTGAACATCTTCACGTGATGGCTTAACTTCAGATATTTCTTTGACAGACAATTCTGAATCCGGTACTGATTTTGTGCTGGATTGTCGGTCAAAATTATCTAATGGATCACATTCAGGTTCGCCAATGTCACTTGTTTTCGGTTTATCTGCTGTAATGTTCTTATCTTCCGCTATCACTTTATTTGATTTTAAAGGTAAGTCTGTAACTCTAGTTTCAGAAATTAGTTTCTCTTGAGGGGATATAGTCAACTTTTCATCATCTAACGTCCGAGTAATAGAATCAGGTAGTTCTGCTTTAGAAGAAATAAAATCTGTCTTAACATCATCTAACTCTTCAATTAAGGGTTTGCCTGCCTTTGAATCGACTAAATTTTCTTTACTGGGCTTATTTATTTCTAGGTCCTTTAATGTACCTAAGTCCTTGTCGCCAAATGGTGCCTTTAATTTGTCTTCAGGAGAGCTCTTTGAAACCTTGTCTGTTATATCATAATCTGGGAATTGAACATCTTCACTAGATGGCTTAACTTCAGATATTTCTTTGACAGACAATTCTGAATCCGGTACTGATTTTGTGCTGGATTGTCGATCAAAATTATCTAACGGATCACATTCAGGTTCGCCAATATCACTTGTTTTCGGTTTATCTGCGGTAATGCTCTTGTCTTTCGCTGTCTCTTCAGTTGATTTTAAAGGTAAGTCTGTAACTCTAGTTTCAGAAATTAGTTTCTCTTGAGGGGATATAGTCAACTCTTCATCATCTAACGTCCGAGTAATAGAATCAGGTAGTTCTGCTTTAGAAGAAATAAAATCTGTCTTAACATCATGTAACTCTTCAATTAAGGGTTTGCCTGCCTTTGAATCGACTAAATTTTCTTTCCTGGGCTTATTTATTTCTAGGTCCTTTAATTCTAAGTCCTTCTCGCCAAATGGTGCCTTTAATTTGTCTTGAGGAGAGCTCTTTGAAACCTTGTCTGATATATCATGATCTGGGAATTGAACATCTTCACGTATTGGCTTAACTTCAGATATTTCTTTGGCAGACAATTCTGAATCCGGTACTGATTTTGTGCTGGATTGTCGATCAAAATTATCTAACGGATCACATTCAGGTTCTTCAATGTCACTTGTTTTCGGTTTGCCTGCGGTAATGCTCTTACCTTTCGCTGTCTCTTCAGTTGATTTTAAAGGTAAGCCTGTAACTCTAGTTTCAGAAATTAGTTTCTTTTGAGGGGATATAGTCAACTTTTCATCATCTAACTTCCGAGTAATCGAATCAGGTAGTTCTGCTTCAGAAGAAATAAAATCTGTCTTACCATCATCTAACTCTGCAATTAAGGGTTTGTCTGCCTTTGAATCGACTAAATTTTCTTTACTGGGCTTATTTATTTCTAGGTCCTTTAATGTATCTAAGTCCTTGTCGCCAAATGGTGCCTTTAATTTGTCTTGAGGAGAGCTCTTTGAAACCTTTTCTGATATATCATAATCTGGGAATTGAACATCTTCACGTGATGGCTTAACTTCAGATATTTCTTTGACAGACAATTCTGAATCCGGTACTGTTTTTGTTCTGGATTGTCGATCAAAATTATCTAATGGATCACATTCAGATTCGTCAGAGTCCCTTGATTTCGGTTTATCTGCTGTAATGTTCTTATCTTGCGCTATCACTTCAGTTGATTTTAAAGGTAAGTCTGTAACTCCAGTTTCAGAAATTAGTTTCTCTTGAGGGGATATAGTCAACTTTTCATCATCTGTCTTAACATCATCTAACTCTGCAATTAAGGGTTTGTCTGCCTTTGAATCGACTAAATTTTCTTTACTGGGCTTATTTATTCCTGGGTCCTTTAATGTATCCAAGTCCTTGTCGCCAAATGGTGCCTTTAATTTGTCTTGAGGAGGGCTCTTTGAAACCTTGTCTGATATATCCTGATCTGGGAATTGAACATCTTCACGTAATGGCTTAACTTCAGATATTTCTTTGGCAGACAATTCTGAATCCGGTACCGATTTTGTGCTGGATTGTCGATCAAAATTATCTAATGGATCACATTCGTCAGAGTCACTTGTTTTCGGTTTATCTGCGGTAATGCTCTTGTCTTTCGCTGTCTCTTCAGTTGATTTTAAAGGTAGGTCTGTAACTCTAGTTTCAGAAATTAGTTTCTCTTGAGGGGATAATGTCAACTTTTCATCATCTAAAGTCCGAGTAATAGAATCAGGTAGTTCTGCTTTAGAAGAAATAAAATCTGTCTTAACATCATCTAACTCTTCAATTAAGGGTTTGTCTGCAGTTGAATCGACTAAATTTTCTTTACTGGGCTTATTTATTTCTAGGTCCTTTAATGTACCTAAGTCCTTGTCGCCAAATGGTGCCTTTAATTTGTCTTTAGGAGAGCTCTTTGAAACTTTGTCTGATATATCATATGGGTATGGAACATCTTCACGTGATGGCTTAACCTCAGATAATTCTTTGACAGACAATTCTGAATCCGGTACTGATTTTGTTGTGGATTGTCGATCAAAATTATCCAACGGATCACATCCAGGTTCGTCAATGTCACTTATTTTCGGTTTATCTGCGGTAATGCTCTTGTCTTTCGCTGTCTCTTCAGTTGGTTTTAAAGGTAAGTCTGTAACTCTAGTTTCAGAAATTAGTTTCTCTTGAGGGGATATAGTCAACTCTTCATCATCTAACGTCCGAGTAATAGAATCAGGTAGTTCTGCTTTAGAAGAAATAAAATCTGTCTTAACATCATCTAACTCTTCAATTAAGGGTTTGTCTGCAGTTGAATCGACTAAATTTTCTTTACTGGGCTTATTTATTTCTTGGTCCTTTAATGTACCTAAGTCCTTGTCGCCAAATGGTGCCTTTAATTTGTCTTCAGGAGAGCTCTTTGAAACTTTGTCTGATATATCATATGGGTATGGAACATCTTCACGTGATGGCTTAACCTCAGATAATTCTTTGACAGACAATTCTGAATCCGGTTCTGATTTTGTTGTGGATTGTCGATCAAAATTATCCAACGGATCACATCCAGGTTCGTCAATGTCACTTATTTTCGGTTTATCTGCGGTAATGCTCTTGTCTTTCGCTGTCTCTTCAGTTGGTTTTAAAGGTAAGTCTGTAACTCTAGTTTCAGAAATTAGTTTCTCTTGAGGGGATATAGTCAACTTTTCATCATCTGTCTTAACATCATCTAACTCTGCAATTAAGGGTTTGCCTGCCTTTGAATCGACTAAATTTTCTTTCCTGGGCTTATTTATTTCTAGGTCCTTTAATTCTAAGTCCTTGTCGCCAAATGGTGCCTTTAATTTGTCTGCAGGAGATCTCTTTGAAACTTTGTCTGATATATCATATGGGTATGGAACATCATCACGTGATGGCTTAACCTCAGATAATTCTTTGACAGACAAATCTGAATCCGGGACTGTTTTTGTTCTGGTTTGTCGATCAAAATTATCTAATGGATCACATTCAGATTTGTCAGAGTCACTTATTTTCGGTTTATCTGCGGTAATGCTCTTGTCTTTCGCTGTCTCTTCAGTTGGTTTTAAAGGTAAGTCTGTAACTTTAGTTTCAGAAATTAGTTTCTCTTGAGGGGATATAGTCAACTTTTCATCATCTGTCTTAACATCATCTAACTCTGCAATTAAGGGTTTGCCTGCCTTTGAATCGACTAAATTTTCTTTACTGGGCTTATTTATTTCTAGGTCCTTTAATGTATCCAAGTCCTTGTCGCCAAATGGTGCCTTTAATTTGTCTTCAGGAGATCTCTTTGAAACCTTGCCTGATATATCATAATCTTGGTATTGAACATCTTCACGTGATGGCTTAACTTCAGATATTTCTTTGACAGACAATTCTGAATCCGGTACTGATTTTGTGCTGGATTGTCGGTCAAAATTATCTAATGGATCACATTCAGGTTCGCCAATGTCACTTGTTTTCGGTTTATCTGCTGTAATGTTCTTATCTTCCGCTATCACTTTATTTGATTTTAAAGGTAAGTCTGTAACTCTAGTTTCAGAAATTAGTTTCTCTTGAGGGGATATAGTCAACTTTTCATCATCTAACGTCCGAGTAATAGAATCAGGTAGTTCTGCTTTAGAAGAAATAAAATCTGTCTTAACATCATCTAACTCTTCAATTAAGGGTTTGCCTGCCTTTGAATCGACTAAATTTTCTTTACTGGGCTTATTTATTTCTAGGTCCTTTAATGTACCTAAGTCCTTGTCGCCAAATGGTGCCTTTAATTTGTCTTCAGGAGAGCTCTTTGAAACCTTGTCTGTTATATCATAATCTGGGAATTGAACATCTTCACGAGATGGCTTAACTTCAGATATTTCTTTGACAGACAATTCTGAATCCGGTACTGATTTTGTGCTGGATTGTCGATCAAAATTATCTAACGGATCACATTCAGGTTCGCCAATATCACTTGTTTTCGGTTTATCTGCGGTAATGCTCTTGTCTTTCGCTGTCTCTTCAGTTGATTTTAAAGGTAAGTCTGTAACTCTAGTTTCAGAAATTAGTTTCTCTTGAGGGGATATAGTCAACTCTTCATCATCTAACGTCCGAGTAATAGAATCAGGTAGTTCTGCTTTAGAAGAAATAAAATCTGTCTTAACATCATGTAACTCTTCAATTAAGGGTTTGCCTGCCTTTGAATCGACTAAATTTTCTTTCCTGGGCTTATTTATTTCTAGGTCCTTTAATTCTAAGTCCTTGTCGCCAAATGGTGCCTTTAATTTGTCTTGAGGAGAGCTCTTTGAAACCTTGTCTGATATATCATGATCTGGGAATTGAACATCTTCACGTATTGGCTTAACTTCAGATATTTCTTTGGCAGACAATTCTGAATCCGGTACTGATTTTGTGCTGGATTGTCGATCAAAATTATCTAACGGATCACATTCAGGTTCTTCAATGTCACTTGTTTTCGGTTTGCCTGCGGTAATGCTCTTACCTTTCGCTGTCTCTTCAGTTGATTTTAAAGGTAAGCCTGTAACTCTAGTTTCAGAAATTAGTTTCTTTTGAGGGGATATAGTCAACTTTTCATCATCTAACTTCCGAGTAATCGAATCAGGTAGTTCTGCTTCAGAAGAAATAAAATCTGTCTTACCATCATCTAACTCTGCAATTAAGGGTTTGTCTGCCTTTGAATCGACTAAATTTTCTTTACTGGGCTTATTTATTTCTAGGTCCTTTAATGTATCTAAGTCCTTGTCGCCAAATGGTGCCTTTAATTTGTCTTGAGGAGAGCTCTTTGAAACCTTTTCTGATATATCATAATCTGGGAATTGAACATCTTCACGTGATGGCTTAACTTCAGATATTTCTTTGACAGACAATTCTGAATCCGGTACTGTTTTTGTTCTGGATTGTCGATCAAAATTATCTAATGGATCACATTCAGATTCGTCAGAGTCCCTTGATTTCGGTTTATCTGCTGTAATGTTCTTATCTTGCGCTATCACTTCAGTTGATTTTAAAGGTAAGTCTGTAACTCCAGTTTCAGAAATTAGTTTCTCTTGAGGGGATATAGTCAACTTTTCATCATCTGTCTTAACATCATCTAACTCTGCAATTAAGGGTTTGTCTGCCTTTGAATCGACTAAATTTTCTTTACTGGGCTTATTTATTCCTGGGTCCTTTAATGTATCCAAGTCCTTGTCGCCAAATGGTGCCTTTAATTTGTCTTGAGGAGGGCTCTTTGAAACCTTGTCTGATATATCCTGATCTGGGAATTGAACATCTTCACGTAATGGCTTAACTTCAGATATTTCTTTGGCAGACAATTCTGAATCCGGTACCGATTTTGTGCTGGATTGTCGATCAAAATTATCTAATGGATCACATTCGTCAGAGTCACTTGTTTTCGGTTTATCTGCGGTAATGCTCTTGTCTTTCGCTGTCTCTTCAGTTGATTTTAAAGGTAGGTCTGTAACTCTAGTTTCAGAAATTAGTTTCTCTTGAGGGGATAATGTCAACTTTTCATCATCTAAAGTCCGAGTAATAGAATCAGGTAGTTCTGCTTTAGAAGAAATAAAATCTGTCTTAACATCATCTAACTCTGCAATGAAGTGTTTGTCTGCCTTTGAATCGACTAAATTTTCTTTACTGGGCTTATTTATTTCTAGGTCCTTTAATGTATCTAAGTCCTTGTCGCCAAATGGTGCCTTTAATTTGTCTTGAGGAGAGCTCTTTGAAACCTTTTCTGATATATCATAATCTGGGAATTGAACATCTTCACGTGATGGCTTAACTTCAGATATTTCTTTGACAGACAATTCTGAATCCGGTACTGTTTTTGTTCTGGATTGTCGATCAAAATTATCTAATGGATCACATTCAGATTCGTCAGAGTCCCTTGATTTCGGTTTATCTGCTGTAATGTTCTTATCTTGCGCTATCACTTCAGTTGATTTTAAAGGTAAGTCTGTAACTCCAGTTTCAGAAATTAGTTTCTCTTGAGGGGATATAGTCAACTTTTCATCATCTGTCTTAACATCATCTAACTCTGCAATTAAGGGTTTGTCTGCCTTTGAATCGACTAAATTTTCTTTACTGGGCGTATTTATTCCTGGGTCCTTTAATGTATCCAAGTCCTTGTCGGCAAATGGTGCCTTTAATTTGTCTTGAGGAGGGCTCTTTGAAACCTTGTCTGATATATCCTGATCTGGGAATTGAACATCTTCACGTAATGGCTTAACTTCAGATATTTCTTTGGCAGACAATTCTGAATCCGGTACCGATTTTGTGCTGGATTGTCGATCAAAATTATCTAATGGATCACATTCGTCAGAGTCACTTGTTTTCGGTTTATCTGCGGTAATGCTCTTGTCTTTCGCTGTCTCTTCAGTTGATTTTAAAGGTAGGTCTGTAACTCTAGTTTCAGAAATTAGTTTCTCTTGAGGGGATAATGTCAACTTTTCATCATCTAAAGTCCGAGTAATAGAATCAGGTAGTTCTGCTTTAGAAGAAATAAAATCTGTCTTAACATCATCTAACTCTGCAATGAAGTGTTTGTCTGCCTTTGAATCGACTAAATTTTCTTTACTGGGCTTATTTATTTCTAGGTACTTTAATGTATCCAAGTCCTTGTCGCCAAATGGTGCCTTTAATTTGTCTTCAGGAGATCTCTTTGAAACCTTGTCTGATATATCATAATCTTGGTATTGAACATCTTCACGTGATGGCTTAACTTCAGATATTTCTTTGACAGACAATTCTGAATCCGGTACTGATTTTGTGCTGGATTGTCGGTCAAAATTATCTAATGGATCACATTCAGGTTCGCCAATGTCACTTGTTTTCGGTTTATCTGCTGTAATGTTCTTATCTTCCGCTATCACTTTATTTGATTTTAAAGGTAAGTCTGTAACTCTAGTTTCAGAAATTAGTTTCTCTTGAGGGGATATAGTCAACTTTTCATCATCTAACGTCCGAGTAATAGAATCAGGTAGTTCTGCTTTAGAAGAAATAAAATCTGTCTTAACATCATCTAACTCTTCAATTAAGGGTTTGCCTGCCTTTGAATCGACTAAATTTTCTTTACTGGGCTTATTTATTTCTAGGTCCTTTAATGTACCTAAGTCCTTGTCGCCAAATGGTGCCTTTAATTTGTCTTCAGGAGAGCTCTTTGAAACCTTGTCTGTTATATCATAATCTGGGAATTGAACATCTTCACGAGATGGCTTAACTTCAGATATTTCTTTGACAGACAATTCTGAATCCGGTACTGATTTTGTGCTGGATTGTCGATCAAAATTATCTAACGGATCACATTCAGGTTCGCCAATATCACTTGTTTTCGGTTTATCTGCGGTAATGCTCTTGTCTTTCGCTGTCTCTTCAGTTGATTTTAAAGGTAGGTCTGTAACTCTAGTTTCAGAAATTAGTTTCTCTTGAGGGGATAATGTCAACTTTTCATCATCTAAAGTCCGAGAAATAGAATCAGGTAGTTCTGCTTTAGAAGAAATAAAATCTGTTTTGACATCATCTAACTCTGCAATTAAGGGTTTGTTTGCCTTTGAATTGACTAAATTTTCTTTACTGGGCTTATTTATTTCTAGATCCTGTAATGTATCTAAGTCCTTGTCGCCAAATGGTTTCTTTAATTTGTCTTCACGAGAGCTCTTTGAAACCTCGTCTGATATATCATAATCTGGGAATTGAACACCTTCACGTGATGTCTTAACTTCAGATATTTCTTTGACGGACAATTCTGAATCCAGTACTGATGTTTTGCTGGATTGTCGATCAAAATTATCTAATGGATCACATTCAGGTTCGTCAAGGTCACTTGTTTTTGGTTTATCTGCGGTAATGCTCTTGTCTTTCGCTATCTCTTCAGTTGATTTTAAAGGTAGGTCTGTAACTCTAGTTTCAGAAGTTTGTTTTTCTTGAGAGAATACAATAAACTTTTCATCATCTAAAGTCCGAGTACTAAAATCAGATAGTTCTGCTGTAAAAGGAATAAAATCTGACTTAACATTATCTAATTTTGCAATTAAGGGTCTGTCTGCCTTCGAATCCAATAAAATGTCTTTAGTGGGTTTAATTATTTGCTCTAATTTAACTAATTTCTTGACGTCAAATGGTGTCTTTAACTTTTCTTCAGGAGAGTTCTTTGAAATTTTGCCCGACATTTGAAAATCTTGAAATTGAATATTTTCATGTGTTGGCTTATCTTTAAATATTTCCTTAACAGACAATTCTAAGTTGTGTTCTGACTTTGTAGTGGATTGTTGGTGAGATTTATCTAATGGACCAGCATTAGATTCGCCAGAGTCACTTGTTTTCGGTTTATCTGCTGTAATGCTTTTGTTTTTCGCTGTATCTTCAGTTGATTTTAAAGTTATGTCTGTAGTTTTGGTATCGGAAGGTAGTTTCTCGGGAGTGGACTCAGAAACGTTTCCATCGTGTGTATTCAGAATAATAGAATCAAGTAGTTCTGGTTTAGAAGAAATAAAATCTCTCTTAACATTATCTAATTCAGCAATTAAGGGTTTGTATGTTGTTAAATCAACTGAAATTTTACTACCAGTTATACCCTCTGTCTTAGCTGACTCCCTTAAATCAAATGATGTCGTTAGCTTCTCTTCATAAGAGGTCTTTGAAATTTTGTTTGGTAATTTATGGTCTGGTAATTGAATATCTGTATATGATGACTTTATATCAGGTATTTTTCTACAAGACAATTCTAACTCCAGAACTGGTATAGTATCGGTATACCGACTGAGGTTATCTGATGGCTCAATATCTGAGTTATCAGAATCACTTGTTTGCGGTTTGTCTATTGTATTGCTCTTTTCTGTCACTTGGTTTTTAGTTGATTTTAAATGTGAATAAGTAACTTTAGCTTCAGGAGATAGATTCTCCGGAGTGGACACATTAGATATTTCATGGTCTGAAATTTGAATGACAGACTCAGATAGTTCGGTTTTAGGAGGAATAAAATTTGTCTTAATATTATCTAACTGCTCGTTCGTTTTCAACGGAAACTTCACTTTCTCAGCAAAAGCAGGATTGTTTACCAAAACTTCATGAAGTAGCTTTGTTGTTTTTACAACAGGAATATTTTCTTGTGATTGTTTCGAATACAATTCATGAGATTCAAATGGATATTTTAGTGCTTCTTTATCTGTCATTGAAGATGTTGAAGTAATTTCCACAGGAAATTTCTTCATACATGATATCTCACGAGCTTTATCTGATATCAGATCTACCGAAAAATCATGAGATTGCTTGTTCTGTTCTTCGAAATTCGTTATAGTATTAATATTTGTTTGAAAATTGTTTATATTTGCTTCTATTGTGTACTCAATGTTCTGGTAATTTTTATCTGACTTCAAATTGGTGTCACTTTCTCTTCGATAGTTTTCAGTTAGAGGTGTTTCATTTATTTTGCTGCTATGTTTTCCTTCAAAAACTGACAAGTCTTTTGCTTCAATTGATGGAAATTTTGCTACTTCAACTGTACTAGTAATTGTAGAAAAGGTCTCCAAAGTAGTTCTACTTAGGGTAACATTTGGAAAAGCTGTCTTATCTGCATGAAGTTTTATTTCGCTAACTTGTGGAAAATGCGTGGAGGAAGATGTTTGAGTGCTAAAGTCTTTTGTACTATCCCAAATTTCCTTAGAAATACAGAAGTTTTGTTTATTATCTAAAGGTTGTTGTAAAACTAAAGCTTGAGTTAAATTTTTATTGTCTACAATTTTACTAATACTAGATTGGATGGGATTCAAATTCAAGTTTGATAATTGACTTTTATTCACAGTCTTTTCAGTTGCATTTGTATCACTGAGTTGGAAATCATTCTTGTCTACATTAGGTTGGATATCTATATCTTTTAATGGAACTTCAAACATTTTTGCTAAATCACTAATCTTACGTTTAGAACATATTATTTCACAAACTTCTTCCACTGGTGTTGTCTCATCAGAACTAGTAAGCTTTTGCTTTTGAAATTTTCTGCAAGGTTTTTCTAGAGAAGATGGGGTAAGACTCCCTAAAAGGACGTCAGTTTCTGTCAATATATGTTTTTCTATTGTAGAAAGATTTCTAATATCAGTGGGTTTCATATTCTCGTGCTTTTTAGGACTAAATGGAATAGCTTCAAGGGTTTTTGAAGGAATTTTATTCTCAAATACTTCCACAACATCTTTTACTTTTGGTAAAGTGTCATCTGTTATTTGAACTTTATCTGCCTCCGCCTTAATGGCACCTATATATTTGGCTTTGTGCTCAATGTCGTCGGCAACTTCAAATGTTTTCTTTTTCTTGCATATTTTTTCACAGACAACTTCGTCAATATTCTCTAAATTGTCAAACTCTTTTTCTACGGCCTCGATAGGTGATAGCTTAACAACTTCAACTGGAGGTTCTGATGTCGTTAATTGTGTCAGTTGAACGTCAACTTCATTTAGAATTTGCTTCTCTATAGATGATAAATCGCATTTAGCACGACTTGACTCCTGCTTTCGTGTGGTAAAAGGTACAGCTTCCACTGTACCTCCTGTAATTTTTTCTTCAAGAGCCTCTACAACCTCCTGAACAGAAGTTTTCTTATCAATATTTTCAGAATCTAAATCTTGACTCTTAATGATATCTATTTGACTTAAACCATGAGTTTCTAATTCTTGGATTTTACGTTTGACGCCACCACTCTTCATTATTTTTTGAAGATAATCTTTATCGCTCATCAAATTTTCAGTTTCTAATTCCATTCTTTCATTTTTCGAAACGAAGTTTGGTTCTAAATTCGGGGAGATTTTCGTTGGACAACTTTTACTCATTTCTGTAAATGAGGGAGTGTCTTTAGTGTAATACAATTTTGTTGTTGTTGAGGTAGATACATGAGTTTCTAACATTTCTTTAGGCAACTTCTTGGATTCTATTACATCTTTAGTAAGGATAGAAGAAATTGTTTCTCTACTGATATTACATGGTGTAATATTTTGAATGCTGAAGTGCTCTGTTTGGTCATAATGTTACAGATATAATATTATACGATATACATATAATAACACAAAATTTACACACAAAATTTAATTGTATTTATTGGTGAAGCAAAACAAGTATGTTGTTATTATTGTTGTTGTTGTCGTTGTAATCAGTAGTAGTAATTGTTGTTCAAAAGCAGTAGAAATATTTTTGATGTGATTGTTTAGTACAAAAACATCAAAGAAAATACGCGAAATAATATATTTAAAATTATAAAAATTTTATTATTTTTAATTTATATTGCACATGTGACTATATTGTACATCAGTAATAAATTTCTTGCATTTCTAGAAGTGTATTTAATTTGTTTTTTTTTTTTTGTTAATTTTTATTTTTGTATTAATTTTCACACAGATCGGATTTTGTTTAATGTTGTGACTGTACATAGGAACATAAATAACGACATTCAATTTATATTTTTTGCCAAAATATATATAAACACATACATACATATATACATACATACATATATACAGTGCCTCACAACAACGGTAAAGTTATTGTTACAAATACATACATAAGTATATATTAATGTTTATTCTATTCTTTTTTAATTAATAATTATGTCAATCAAATATTAAAAAGGGCAAACGTCAGCATTAGTCCCGAGACGCTGAGAAGTCAGTCAATGCAGCGATGGCAAAACAGATGGATAGACGACAAAACTCATCCCCTTAATAGAGAGATAGACCCGAAGGAATTTCGGGGAGGTTAACTACTTCCTGACACAATTCCTCTAGGACCATGGTTATTTCAGGAAATACTTGTACCGAATGGGCAAGTTGGCTAACCGCTCTACGAGACGATTGAACGATTGACGACTGAACATACCTTTTTCTACTGCATCAAATAACATGCTGCGGAATCGAATCAGGGATTTCAATGCCTATAACATAGTGGATAAAATGCTTGAATGTGAGAACCTATGGAGCACCATACCTAACTACGTCTAACATACATATATGGGATCTAGATATATTTCAGCAAGATAAGATGAGCTGCTGGCTCCAACTCTGGCGATCCCAGACATGGGAGCGTGAAAATGGTCCTTCCCGAAGTAATGAGGAAAATGTTTTCGGGAAGGTATTCTCTCTACTTACTAGGCTACTAGAGCACCCTGAGCGTTATATTAATTTATTTATTAATTTATTTATTATTTTGATTATGATTTGTAATCTCAAATAATTCTGATTCAATTATTTCTAGTCTTAACCAATTCGTACATATATGGACATATGTACATGTATATATAATTAGGAGGTTGTGGTATAGTGGTTAGAGCGCTCCCATAAAAACTTAAATAGTCCAGGTTCAAATCCTAGCGAAGGAAAACAATGAAAAATACAAATTTGAGGGTTTTTTAAAAGTAATAATGTAAAAATATTTCAATTTTAAAAGATTTCAATTGTACAAATAAAATTTATACATATACAGAAGACATGTTAAAAAATTTCATATGAAATTATGAGTCCGTAGGAAAGAGCAGTGGGATTGATTTGAAAGTATTATCGATATATTGCATCTTTTGGTAGTTCTCTAATTCAATAATATTTTTATTTTTGATTTGAATGTATGAGTATAAAGATGGGGTGCAATAACGCCTTACGAAATAAGGGCTTAAGGCTTTATTGCACTTCGAATTGAGAAATAAGGCCTTTATTGAAGTTTAGCGAATGGTGCAATAAAGCCTTTATTTTATATTTTTTGATTCTTTTGTTACACTGTTTAATTTATTGTTTTTTGTTGTTGTTGATAACAGCATTTCGTTTTTCTGCGTGGCGGCCTGCGGCCTCTCTTAGGGGTTTTCTCTTCCATGGTACGCTACAGGTGGCTTCGCTGAATAAAGTTTCCCGGCGCGCGTCTCATAATTTTCCGTAGTGTGACGCGCGCAGGGAAACTTTATTGAGAAATACAGCCTTAAAGGCCTTATTTCATAAGGCGTTATTGCACCCCATCGAGTATAAAGCTACAGTTACATTAAACAAATATTTGACGAAACAAGCGCAAGCACTATTTTAGGAAAACTTTGTTTTATAATTTTCCAATGCATCAAGTTTGATTCATAAAAATAATACTCCTTGCTAAAATTTATTTTAAAATACTTAAAAAAAATGTTACACTATACTAATAGAAAATTTTTCCATAAAATATATTAAAAGCATAGTGGTTACGCTGTTTTTCGTCAAATATTTGTTTAATATAATCGCAACTTAACAGAAAGAACTTCAGTGTATAAGGATAAGATAAATGCGTTTAAACATTTCAATTTAGGCAAACTTATGTATATGAAAAGTAGAAAACACTCAATGAAAAAAAGAGATAAAAATTCGATTTTTATATACATATGTTTTGATACAGATACAGTTTGTCTCATATTTCTGCATTATTAACTCAAAAAATTTGTTTTTTTTAGTTATGCCGCTCTTCTCGCAAATGAGCGATATGTATGTAGGTAGGTTAGTGGCAGTATTAGGATCAAAATAGTTTTATGCATAACCTTGCCCTCAAGGCCTTATGGCACATTTTAGTTTATTAATTATTTAAATTATCATTCTATTTATTGTCAATTTTGTCCATGAAATTAAAAATTATTTCATTCTGAAATTTATTCTCGTTTTTTGAAGGGCAAGAATAGATATTGAATTAAATTTCCGAACGAAATTAAACTCTGTGATATGTGGCTGATTATTGTTTGTTGTTTATGTATGTATATGCTTGTGTTTTTGTATATTTTTTTATGGGAATGGGATTCGAACTAGCGTCTCCAGGCCACATATTAATAAAAAATTTTCTTTTTTTTACATTTTTTGTTATTGAGAGAAATTATCGTTTATTCCCATATTACCGAACATTATTCAAAAACAACAGAGACAGACCTTATGTAAGAATACATTAATTTTTTTCAATTTCTGTGCAGCACTGTCTTGTAGTACCGTTACATAAAATACTTTTGTTGTTAATACTTGATTACATATTTTGTAGATTCAAAACAGCTTGAAGGTATAAGAACATAACATTGCGTTGCTCCCATTGTGCGTTTCGCATGTCCGTCAAAAAAAGGCAACTTGTGAAAATGGGCAACACATCTAATGTATAGAAGTTAGGCAACTTTTAGATGCGTTGACATTTGACTTGCATTGTAAATTCTAACCATTGTTAACGACATAACGCATATCCTTACATTCAAACTTTTTGATAAAAATAATATATTTGTTTAAAATATTTAATTTATTTGTAACAATAACTTGACTGACATTCGATGTGAGCCGCTGCATGGTACTCGTACACAAAATAATAATACAATATGTAGAAATATTTGGCACTTTAAAATAATTACTGACATTAATGCAGAATTAACAAAAAAATAATTGCAAAATAATAATTTATCGGTTAGAATAGGTTTATGAAGGGTTTATATGACAAGCATTGCATACAAATTTGTCAAATATTAACTTCAGAAACCTATAATGTTTTTATGAATACAACAGTATGCCTTTTGTGTGGTGTTGAAATTAATTAGTAAAACATTAAAATTACATAAAAATTTAAAAATAAAATAAAAAGGACAAAAAATATATTAATTTGTTTTTCAGTTCAAATTATATTTAATTAATTCAATAATTGTTTCTTAATTTGGATTTTCAACAAATTGTGTGCGTCTCATAATATATTGGCAAAAATTAAAGTTACTTATTAATTTTAAAAAATTATCATTATTTTGGATATTGAAATATATTTTATTTACAGTACTCGTATTTGAAAACTAGTATACATATTCCAGATCTGTGCGAAAATCAATGTCCAACATATTAAATATTAAACAAATTAAACACTTTTTTTTAAAAGAAATTGCTTATTGAAGTAGAATCAAAACCCTGAGAGTATACATAAATATATTTTATGGATCGAGAGACAAATAAAAAACTGAAAAAGAAACAGAATTAAAATAAATATACAATCCAAAAAAGCTGCATAAAACTGTCAATAGTATGTATGTACTTAGTTGTGTATGAAAAATATGTGTTCTTATGCTAATCGCTTGTTAATTGCAACAAATGAGAAACGCTTAAGTTATTGAAAACAAATTCTTCAATAAATAGTTTGCTCCATAATCATAATCATGCAAAATGGTAGTTATTTGAGCTTTAGCTTTTGTTAAAAAAATAACAATATCAGACATGTCACAGATATACTCGTAGTTCGCAATAGTTTTCATTCCGTATTTACTATTCTGTTTATAAAAGAAGAAGTCCAAAAAAGCATTATATCGCACAGTGAGATTTGGTCAAACAATGTTTGGCAAAAAATATAATTAGTGCTCGTAGAACGTTGACATTTTGCTTTGAGCCTTTGGTTAGCTCAATTAAGAAAAATACAAAGTTTCATAAAAATTGGCCACGCCCACTACCCACCGCCCATAGAACCCAAAATTTATTTTTGGCCCAGAGTTTTTAAAATTTCGCTCTGAGCCTTTGGTTAGCTCAATTAAGAAAAATATAAAGTTTCATCAAAATTTACCACGCCCACTACCCACCGCCCATAGAACCCAAAATTTATTTTTAGCCCAAAGATTTTAAATTTGGCACAGAGCTCGTATTACTTCAATTAACGCCCACACTCACCGCCCATATAACCCATATAATATTTTTTCTTACAACTTTTCGTTTCTTTACCAAAACTAATTAAATTTGAATTTTTTAATTTTTTTAATTAAAAATTTCATGAATTTGGAGATAAATTTTATGATTTTATAAAAGATTATTGATTATTTAAACTTTTTTTTTAATGGAGTCTTACCTTTCATTTCATTATAATGGAAGCACCTAGCACGACCGAGCACCCTTTATTTATCTTCCAAGGAAGTTTGCAATCACAGCACATTATAGAACAAATTTTATTCTATCATATCTGTTAAACCATATGTGCGAACTTTATAATTTTTTTTAACTACGCAGAAAGGTCTATATTTGAAAAAAAAAAACACTATTTAAATCTGAGCAATAGAATTATCTTATATACAAACACTATACTATAGAAGTGCGTAAACAGTTTTCAATATTATGGACTGAAACTTACATGTGACTTTACTTCATTATTTCAAAGACAATTAAACTTTTTTTGGGATACAATTTATTGATTCTTCATACGGAATCTTTTTTCTACAAAACTGTATCATTACATTTTTAAATTTTATGTGTCGAAAAATGCAAAAATATCCCACTGTGCGTCGTTAAAAGCGGCTACCATGTATAACGTAAGTCGACTGTTCAACTCTAAACCAGTGATGTCCCAAAATCTCTTTCCCTATAACGTGTGATAGGAAAACAAATTCTGATTACATCGAAGTCAAGCACGTACATAATAAAAATAAATATTGTTACTCTTGTCCAATCCCCTGGACTTTAAATTTGGGTTGTGCGTAGGGCATGAAACCCACCACGTAACAATGTTATTCAATGAAAACCAATACAATAGCCTCTAAACGGACCCCCTTTTATGTTGACGAACTTGGCAAACGTTTTAAGGACTATGATTTAAGGATATGCACCTGGAATGTGAGAACCCTTTATAGGGAAGGTGCCTCTATCCAGTTGGCGGATGCTCTCACGAAATGTAGGGCTGACATCACCGCCATCCAGGAAATGCGATGGATAGGGCAAGGTTGTACAAGGCAAGCAACATGTGACATCTACTACAGCTGCCATGAGAAGAAACACGAATTTGGTTGTGGATTCGTAGTTAGCAAGAGACTTCGCCATCACGTCTCGGAGTTCACCCCTGTGAACGAAAGAATTGCTACGATCCGCATAAAGGCGACATTTTATAACATCAGCCTTATTTGTGTTCACGCCCCGACGGAAGAGAAGGATGATGTGGTCAAGGATGCTTTTTACGCAAAGCTCGAGGAAGTGTACGATGGGTGTCCGGCACATGACGCCAAAATTGTCCTCGGCGATTTCAATGCGAAAGTTGGACGTGAAGATATCTTTGGCCCCACTGTCGGACAGTTCAGTCTCCATAATTCCACCTCGCCGAACGGATTGAGACTGATCGATTTCGCCGCGGCGCGAAACATGGTAGTTTGTAGCACCAGGTTCCAGCATCTCGATATCCATAAGGCCACCTGGCTCTCTCCTGATCGATCTACCAACAACCAGATCGATCACATTGTGATTGATGGAAGGCATGTATCCAGCATACTAGACGTGCGCACATTTAGAGGTCCAAATGTCGACTCGGACCATTATCTTGTCACAGCCAAGATGCGACTGCGCATATGCGCAGTGAATATGGCACGTTCTAGTGTTCGAGGGAAGCTGAACATCAAAAAGCTGCGATCACAAGAGACAGCCAGGTCGTTTTCCGATCGTCTTTCTAATGAGCTCCATTGCACCCGATCCTCTCTCGAAAGTATTGGTGGACAGTGGTCTCACATTGCTCACTCTCTGCGCAACGCTGGTGAAACAGTCCTTGGTTTTGAGCGTCCTCCCCGCAGAAACCAATGGTACGATGAAGAGTGTCGTGAGGCCACTGCGGCTAAGAATGCCGCCTACAGAAGAACGTTGCAGTCCACCACTACAAGAGCAACTGTGGAGGTGTACAGAGAGAAGAGGAGGGAAGAGAGACGCCTATTTAGAAGAAAGAAAAGGGAGCAAGAAAGGCGTGATCGTGAGGAAATCGAGATGTGCAGGAGTAGACATGATGCTCGAAATTTTTATAAAAAGATAAGGCGTCTTACTACTGGTTTTAAACCCGGAGCAACCTCCTGCAGAGACGAAAATGGTAATCTGGTTACAGATGCACAAGGGACACTGAGATTATGGAGACAGCATTTTTCTAATCTACTGCAAGGCGATGACGACACAAATTCCGCCTCTAGAGGTGCTGTGCCGCTCCCAATCAATGATGACGACGTTGAGATCCTGTCGCCCAGCTATGAAGAGATCAAAATTGCCATACAGCGACTAAGAAGCAACAAAGCGGCCGGACCGGATGGTCTGCCCGCAGAGCTTTTCAAGTATGGAGGCGATGAGCTGGTTAGGTGCATGCACCAACTCATTTGCAGAATATGGCTGGAGGAAAGTATGCCCAATGATTGGAATCTCAGTGCCCTCTGTCCCATCCTGAAAAAGGGAGACCCCACGATATGCACCAACTACAGGGGTATAAGCCTTCTCCCTATCGCATATAAGGTTCTTACGAGCGTATTGTGTGACTGAAGCCATTCGCAATCTCACTGATTGGACCTTATCAGTGCGGCTTCAGACCTGGTAAGTCCACCATTGACCAGATATTCACACTGCGCCAAATCCTGGAGAAGACCCATGAAAGTCAAGTCGATACACACCACCTCTTTGTCGACTATAAGGCAGCGTTCGATATCCCGATAAGGGATCGCGTATATGCCGCAATGTTTGAGCTCGGTATTCCTGCAAAGCTGATAAGACTGTGCAGAATGACGTTGAGCAACTCCTGCAGCTCCGTCAAGGTAGGAAAAGACCTCTCCGAACCTTTTAATACCGTGCGAGGTTTCAGACAGGGCGATCCCTTATCCTGCGACCTCTTCAATTTCGTCATGGAGATTGTTTTGCGAAAGGCGGGTGTACATCGAAATGGCACTATGTTTAACAAAGGTGTCCAGCTCCTTGCGTATGCAGACGACATAGACATCATTGGGCATACCAAGCGAGATGTCACCGCAGCCTTTAATGCTATTGAACGGGAGTCTGCAAAAATGGGTCTGGCGGTAAATGAGAGCAAGACGAAGTACATGTTGTCGACGAGTAGGGATGTTGAACGTATCGGCTCCCAGGTTACAGCCGGCAACTATACATTCGATGTTGTTAAGGAGTTCATCTACCTTGGCACCGCCATTACCAGCAAGAATGATGTCAGTCTGGAGATCAAGCGAAGAATTACACTGGCCAACAGGTGCTACTAAGGTCTCAGTAGGCAGTTTAGTAATAGAGACCTCTCTCGTGCGACGAAATTGACACTCTATAAGTCGCTTATTCTTCCGGTGCTTCTCTATGGTTCGGAAGCATGGACGCTGTCTTGTGCCGATGCAGCGGTCTTGGGAGTATTTGAGAGAAAAGTTCTTCGTAAGATCTTTGGTCCTCGAAGGCATGGCGATGAGTTTCGCATTAGAACCAACCATGAGCTGTATGAGCTCCTCGACGATGTGGGCGTTGTTCAGCGCATTAACATCCAGCGGCTACGCTGGCTCGGCCATATTGTTCGAATGGATGAATCCGCTCCAGCGAGAAAAGTTTTCGATGCGAAGGTCACTGGACGTCGGCGTAGAGGACGACCGTGTTTACGTTGGAAGGACCAAGTTGATGAAGCCCTGTCGTCAATTGGTGTGACCAACTGGAGAAGGCGCGCGCTTAGCAGAGACGCCTGGAGACTAGTGTTAAGGCAGGCCGAAACCCGTTTACGGGTTGTTATGGCCATCTAAGTAAGTAAGTAAGTACTCTTGCTCTTTTTAGATTTTAGCTTCTCTCGAACATAGTGCAGGGATGGATAGTGCATATTTTTGTATCATTTTTACTTAACTGAAATAATTATTCATTATATCCTCCAAATCTATGTGACCTCGGTATTCCTTTATTCTTAATAGATCGGTCACATATCTATCGGACAATCGGTTACGTACTTTACTTAGAAATATGAAGAAATAATTGTGAAGTTATAAACAGAAAGTAATTCGAACATTCCCATTTCTGGTAGAAGTAAGCAGTCTTTTCTCTGTTTCATACACATGCGCAAGTGTGTTTATGTAGTGATGTCCACTGCTACGTACCAAATTTTAATTATTTTAATATATTTTACACTTGCGCATGTGTATGAAACAGAGAAAAGACTCTGCTTACTTCTACCAAAAATGGGTAGAATTACATTACATTACGTTACGTCATATATTACATTTGGGGGTCAGGGGGTCAATTCTTTCTCTGTGAAACGGTGAAATGAAAAGTTTTTTCACTGTTACACAGCGTTTTTGATTCTTGTTTTGTGCAAAACTTAAAAGATACATATCATTTTTTCATGTAACAACAAGTGGAATGAAACAAAATATTTTCCCAGTTTCACAAGAGCGCTGATTCGTGTTTTGTGTAACTGTGAAATTAACTGTCAAAATTTTTTCATATGTGTAACAAGTTTGCACAGAAAATGTATATGTAAAAATTAACATGGAGGTTTAAAACCATGAAAAAAAACCAACAAAAGGAAAGCCTGCTAGCGAAAATATAAAAGGATATTTAATAAAATCGAATAAAATAATTGCACCCGTCATATTTTTATTTTAATATAATATTTAATACTCGTATATTTATTTCAAAAACCAAAACAAGTATGGCGTCACACTGGTTTTTTGTTTGTACTAGAACACAGAGCCAAATAAATATAGTTGACGGCGGTAGCGGCGAAAACGGCAGCACATAATAAGAATCGGCGATAGTTGCAATTATTTTTAATATTTTGTATTCAGCAAAATTCTGTTTAATTTTTTTTAACAGGAAAAACAGTACAAAACATTTATAATCAATTTATATTTATGATAACAATTAGAAATTTTCCATTAGATGAACAAATATACAAATGCTATGTATGCAATTGCGGTTGTTAAAATATATGTACATACTAGAGGTGAGCACAAGACGCTAAAATTGTACAGTATTGTATTTTTCTCATGAGCAAATACTGATTGTAGTTGCAAATATAAATAAGAGTACAGCAAAAACAGAGAACAAAAAATAACAGCACACAAAAGCCATTGTACAACATTTTAATATACAGTTGGTTCAGAATACAATAAAAAAATTGTACTCTTCATAGTGTGACAACTGCATTTCTTTTTAGTAGTTAATGGAAAACAGTGTTGCCATGACTTTTACATTTTTGTGACCAAATTTCAGCAAAAATCTTACCAAATTTTTAAGTCCTAATTCTAATAGATATAATTAAGAAAATTATGTTAAATCAATTATAACTATTTGGTTTTTTACAATATAATGTAATATATATACTTTGATTAATCTGTCAAGATATAATTTTACTTTCTGATTATATGGGAGAAAAGGCAAAATATATAAAACCTCTATTCGCATTCACATTACTCAAGCTCATGAGCATATTAAATCAACGCACAATAGTATAAAAGATAGGTTTAATTCTAAACCGATAATAAAGTCTTTTTCTATCTATTTGATTTTCAAATCGCATCAGTCACCTATTTTGGTAGATACACTCATTTTAGAAATATTGCTATGACTTTTAGACGAATGCTAAAATTGAAATTAAGAACAACAAAAGTGCCAACCTAGACTACAGAGAAAAAATGTCCGTTAATGAAGGTTTTTTTATATACTTAAGGTAGAAATTCGCAAAAATAGTAAACAACACACGTGTGTCATATTATTATTTTTTACAAATTATAAAGTTATTATTTTAAATTCAAACCGTTCAAATAAGTGTGGCTTTCTTTAGCCTCAAAATAAAAAGTAACCAAGGCGAAAAAAAACACCACATGTACACACTGCAGAAAAAAGTAACCAATTTCTGTTAGAAATAACTAAAAACGGCAACGCTGAATGATGAAACGAAGAAATAAAGATAGTGCTTTGAGCAAAATCTAAAATGTAAACAAAATTCTTCCATATCAAATACTGTGTGATTGTGTTTTTTTGTTTCTGGTTGGTGTGACGTAGATGCGCAGAAAAAAAAATTATTTTAAAACCGGAATGCGTTATATCATGGTATTTAATGCGAAAGAAAACATGTTTATTTGTTTTAAAAGCAATTTTATTTATTTACTTATTTTATCTATTTATTATTTATTTATTAATTTAATTATTGCAAAAAATTTAAAAGTTATACTTGATTTAAGAGAATTTTCTCAATTGTTTCTATCATAATTTGGAGTAAATAATTTGATTATTTTATTTCCATTTTGGTTAAATTTTTGCTGAAATTTGGTTAGAAAAAATTAAAAGTCATGGCAACACTAAATCTACTTCTCTGGTTTATGTGTGCACAAATTCTTCAATGTCAACACCTCTGAAAATCAACTGACACTACTGTAAATTTATTGACACTAGTGAAATACGCTCTGACAATGACTGCAGTTGTACACTTTGAATAAAAATAAAATACATATTTCAGTGTTCTCTTAAAATCAGAAACAACAGAAAAGAGAACACTTCAGTACTGCACTTTATGAAGAGTAAGCAACAAGACGTCTTGTGCTCACCTCTAGTACATACATATGTACAAAAAAGATTTATTTACATACCTACAACTGAAAACTTTTTCCAAAAAAAAAAATTGGTTTCAAAACGAAATTAAGTATGTACATACATATGTATGTAAAGAGTGTCCGCCAGTTCATTTTCTCCATAATAAATTTGCCACGTCTCTACTTCACGATTGCCAAATATGAACTGTTTAACTGACTAATCTTTACCGAAATGGCGGCAAAACAAAGTCGTATACCTTCCCGGCGGACGCCCTGTATGTATGTTTATGCAACACAAAGTCATTTAAATTTTTCTTGTATATACGTATATTTATACATTTATGTAAAATGTAAATACTTTGATTACCACGAACGAATAGCAACAATTATCGCAACTTTTTTTATGAACATGTCCTAAGTGTGCGACTATACTTTTAGGTACATAAAAAACGTCCCTTAATTTATCATCATTTCTTGTACGCTAAAAATTAATGCAGTCGGTGTTGATTTAATTTAGTTTTCGATTTGAAAGTGATATACATAAATGTATGTATTTGCGAATGTGTAAAACTGAAAGTGGTATCAATGAAATACATATTTGTTTGTTATATTATTATCTTTTTATTAATATCTAAAAACAGTACATATCAGTAAAAGTCGAAGCAGTTAATAATAATAATTGACATAAAATTTCAATAATATACAAAAATAATAGCAAAAGTTTCACGACTACGGTTGGAATGAAACAATTTTTTCATAACATGCACCTGAATCGCAATTAGTGTAATTGTGATATGATAATGCGAAAAGTGCTAATGAAAACGAAAATGATAAAAAACTTTTCGTTTCATTGTTTCACAGAACCAGAATTGACCCCCAGGCCTTTATTCTAGTACAAAAAATGCTGTCGGACGACAACGGCGCTCACTGGTTCAAGAGCGGCATTAATTCATTTTTTTCATGCCTTCTGATCTACCTGATTTTTTTACAGTTTATAATAGACAATCTAACTATCATATACCAAAAATATTAGGCTTATATTTTTATTACTTTTTTGTCCAGAGACATTCAAAGTTGACCTAAATGAATTCGTTTGAAATGACCGTATTATATATGCTACATTCTATCGCTTCATGCTTTTAAAATACTCTTGTAATGACGCTAAAAAGATTTTTTTTCATACAACTGGACGTTATTTATGATATATATATAAATAAAAAAAATTTTCAAATTTAAAAAAAAAAAAATTTTTTACTACAAAAAATTGTCCAAAAATATATATTTTCTCCAAATTCTATGGATTGCATCTTCTGTGCACCAACGAGCCTCAGCCAGATACTTATATCAAATTAAAGCCTGAAGTTTCAGCTAATTATTTATTAAAAATTTAGCTGCCCGTTTTTGCCCCTAAGCAATTCCGGTTTAAAAAAACAAAATTAGTTAGGAAAAATTTCTTTCACAATCATGTAATTTCAGTAGACGTTTGTATTAAAATCTGTTGCATACTCTTAGGATTGCACTTCTCTGCAATAGATTTTATTGCAACTTGTGAGCAGTTTTCCCGGCCATTTTCAGAAAATTCATAAGTTTGTTTAACGATCTGTAAAAACTTGTGGATTTTTTTTTGGGTAAATTCAAAGAATAGGCTTTTAGGGTTCATTGGGTTCCAGTAATATAGCCGGACCTATCCTTTATTTAATAGAAAACTGCAAATTTTGAGGCTTAGAAGGCAATTTTAATTCGGTCATATCTCCTACACTACATACGCAATCTAAACAATTTTTTCTACGAATTATAAAGGAAGTGCTATATTTCAATAAAAACGGCATTGAAAAGTTATCAATTAAAATATCTGACATATGAAAGCTACTGAACTGTGTAAAAATTTTCCTCAGTTTTCGTTTTACAATATTTGAGTGACTTCTGTAGACTCTTTCTAAGACAAAATATTTCTTTTTAATCAAATAAATTATGAATTTGTCTCAGTGAAACACTCTTCTTTGCAACGGTATTATTTGATTTGTGAAAAATAGTTTTAAAAAATCGAATTTTAGTCGCCAAAATACAGAATGCAAGACGGTGCGATGGGCGTGGCAGATTTCAATGAAACTTGGCATGCGTCTTTTGTTTTTTCTAAGTAGTATATGTATTAAATTTTACGACTTTTGCTTTTATACGAAAGGTTTTATGTGAAAATATCCATTTTGATTGTATGGGCGGTGGGCGATGGGTGTGGCTGATATTCATGAAACTAATTTATTTTCTTAATTTAGTCAATATAATACGCTGTGCCAACTTTCAAGTTTCTAGGTCCACTCCTTATAATTAATGCCACCAATCGTATGAGCTGAACCAGTGTGCGGCGTCGCTAACTGGAATAAGGTCGAGTGCGTGACTATGATTACGGTCAGTTTTTTTTCTTCGAGGCACAAAAAAGACCAATACGAACAATGTGGTGGTCAATTTTTTTGCCTACTAAGCGTATAGCAAAATCGTAATCTACGAGAAATTCTAAGAACTTTTCCCAAAGAAACCATGGTTCTAAAATCAAAATCGAGCTTCCGGTTTTTTACGAGAAAATTTGGTGTTCAGGTCATCCGAAAATAATGCTATTTTTTTGGAAGTATTCATTGCAATTGGTGAATAGTTGACCTGTAACGCTGGAAGAGGGCTTATTTTAAAGGAAATTATCTCAGCTTTCTATATCTGTCCTCATTTATAGAAAATTGTTTACCCAAATAATGGTTTTGGAGGTTTATGTCACAATAATAATAATTTTAGGTTTTTAACAGTTTTACTATTATTATTTTGACATAAACCTCCAAAACCATTATTTGGGTAAACAATTTTCTATAAATGAGAACAGATATAGAAAGCTGAGATAATTTCCTTTAAAATAAGCCCTCTTCCAGCGCTACAGGTCAACTATTCACCAATTGCAATGAATACTTCCAAAAAAATAGCATTATTTTCGGATGACCTGAACACCAAATTTTCTCGTAAAAAACCGGAAGCTCGATTTTGATTTTAGAACCATGGTTTCTTTGGGAAAAGTTCTTAGAATTTCTCGTTTATTACGACCTTGCTATACGCTTTGTCATGTTTTTCGGTCCCGAACAAATTGACCCACCCTAACGAACATACATTTGTAATATACTTATGTATGTATTTACTTATATAACTTATGTCTGAACACATATTTTATGTGTTTATGTGTGCGTGCTCTGGTGTATGCTACAATATGTGTATTGATTTGTATGCTACATGAGGTCGTGGTAGTTTATTTAATGGTTTTACAAAATTTCTTTATATTTTTTAATGCTATTCGTATTCATATGAATTGTGTATGTAAATAAGCTTTTTATAATTTTATAATAGACAAAACCTAATACAAATTATTTTTTTTTTACTAAAATAGGATTTTCCAACCACGTTTGCAATTTTTAATGTCAACATTTGTAAAAGAATGTTTCAAGAAATTTAAAAAAATGTTGTTTAAAAACTACATATATTTTTACGACTGTGCAATTATACAAAATGTTAAAATTTTATTTTCAATTTCAAACCACAACTTCATATAACATATTTAACAAAAAAAAAATTCTTTCAAATACATTCCAATTTTTTTTTAACGAAAGCACAGAAAAACCATGATGATTTTTATAAATTTCATATAAAATATAAAAAATTTAATAAATAGCGCCAAATGATAATACGAATACTAATAATCACAATAAGCACATTGCAAATATAAATTTATATAAAAGTATAAAATATTATTGATTGATAACTCAAATGATGAATTCATAATTACAATGTGCATGTCAAAAAAGGAAAAACTAAAGCCAAAAAAACAATGAAGCCATTCATACCAAAACTGAATTTAATAAATTTTTATAGCCCTATTCATGATAAATAATTTAAATTTATAACAGGCTTACAACGCGAATTTTCATACAAAATTTGTTTTATAAGCCGTTTATAAACTAATAAAAATTATTTTAGGTTTATTGAGGGTTTTTTTTAACAAGTATTGCATAGAAATTTGTCAAATAAACCTAAAATATATTTTATGAATACGGGCATAAAAATATTAATATGATGAAGGAAGGGGGAAGGGTGTCAACATTTTTCAATACAAATTGTAAGTTTGTACATTAGACCGTACCTCAAAAAATAAAGTTTCCTCGTACCGCCTCTGATATAAAGTATTTTTGCAAGAATATTTCTAAAATAATTAAAAAAAAGCATTTTTTTCCAAATCTCCTTGCAAAAATACTTTATATCAGAGTCCGTAAAAGGAAACTTTTTTTCCCTGTAAGGTGGTACGCTCTAATGTTCATACATACTCGTACAAACATACGTATGTATATGAATGCTGGTTAGTGCAAAAGCATTTACTACTTTTAAATAAGAATTTTATGTATGCAATGATATTTATTTTATTTATTATTTTTTTTTCTCTGAGTAATTTTACACAGTCTTTGCACATTCACATTTGGCAAATATCGGTTGGTTAAATTTTAAGGGCCGATGTTGAATGTGAACCACACCTAAACGTCAAGAGTTTTTCTGCATTTCATTTGACATTTTCCAATTTCGGACTAACTCATTTTGAACCACGGAAAGATAGACAATCGTTCAAATCAAAATGCATAACGTGCAAATTTGAGCAAACCGGTACTGTAGGAGATGGCCGTCTTATCTCACGTGGTGGAGATGTCAATTGGCCGCCAACATCATGTGATTTGACACCGTTGAACTTTTTTCTTTAGGGTTATTTGAAAGAAAAGATGTACCTCGATAAGCAGCAATAATTCAAGAGCTATAGGATGAGAAAACCCGTTTTACAAATGAACAACATTGGTATTGACATGTAATTGTATATATATGACTGGGAGTAAAGATGAAAAACTCTATGTAAATTGACTAAAAACATGTGAAAAAAATTCGTGTAAGGCTGCCTTTACTAAAGAAATGACTGCTTTTGGCAACTACATCTTAGCAGTCTTCTGGCAAAAGCTCTGAGAGTCACGGATTGCCATGAACAAGCTTCTCAATCAGAGTCGACGTTTAACTTTAGGTCCCGGTACCGGAGTTTAGTTTAGAGTTGAACAGTCGACTTAACGTTATACATGGTAGCCGCTTTTAACAACGGACAGTGGGATATTTTTGCATTAAGTAATATTTTCGACACATAAAATTTAAAAATGTAATGATACAGTTTTGTAGAAAAAAGATTCCGTATGAAGAATCAATAAATTGTATCCCAAAAAAAATTTATTATTTTTCTTTGAAATAATGAAGTAAAGTCACATGTAAATTTTAGTCTATAATATTGAAAACTGTTTACGCACTTTTATAGTATAGTGTTTGTACATAAGATAAGTAATTCTATTGCTCAGATTTAAATAGTGGTTTTTTTCAAATATACTATGAGAAGCTAGGCCGTAACCGTGAAACTGGGATGTTATGGCTCATTATGTATGTAATTAATTAAAAATCTACATATTATTTCTTGTTACTGCCTGTTCATAAATTATAGTGGTCATGCTGTCTTTGTCAAATATTTGCCAAATGTGAACGATTAAATTTTAACAGAAAAAAAAACTGTTTATAAAATTTATTTTTATGTTAATTAAACATTTAAAAACAAATCAAATGAAAACATGGCAATTGTAACACTCAATTTTTTGTATATGACGCGTATAACCACTTTTCGCAATGAAAAGTAAAAGAAAACTTTGAATAAATTAGTTTTTGGAGTAGCACTTAAATCTGTTAGAAAACTAAAGAATATCCCAGAAATTGAAATTTTACATTACTCTGGGCAACAACAAAAACAAAAATATTATTGTTAAATTCTACTCTATGTCAGTCAATACAATAAAATTTCCGAAACAAAAAAAAAGTTAAAGAAAATTAAAATTCATTTTTAAATCAAATGCAGTCATTAAAAATTGCAAACATATGTAGTATGTACGATACATAGTACATACATACATATAGAAATTAGTACAAGTAAGAATAAAATGTTTATTTAATTTTATTTTAAATACTTAGAAATTATAAACTAATTAAATTTTATTTTAATAAAAAAAAAAAATAAAAAAAATTGATACACACACCATATCAGATTTGAGAGGAAATGTTTTTTCTCATTTACAATGCGGACAATATAAAACTTACCGTTATTTGATAGAATTTATTTTTTAAAATATACATATAATATGTTTTTAAAATTGAATTAGAAAATATTTTATAATTTTATATATTTATTTTTTTTAATAAATATTGTTTTTCAATTTTATGATTTTTTTTAAATTTTTAGTTTTTTTTTTTACTTTTTTCTGCTCTTTAATTCACATAATTTATTTCATTAAAATTCCTAAATTTGTAAAATATTTTTTTGTTTTTTGTAATTCATTAAATGTAAGAAAGTTAAGAGACATATTGTTGGCAAATAAAAAGCAGCAAACGTTGTTTGCAATTTCGAATTCAGATTTTCACTAAATTTACTAAATCAAGAGAAAAACTAACAAGGCCTCAGTATACCATAAGTTTCCTCCCCTGTTCGGTAAATATTTTGTTTCAGCATTTTCAATTTTATCTTCGTTATCAATTCGTCACTAAGCCTATGCACAAATTAAATTAAGACTAATATGACCCGGGTTGTAAAATGTTGTCATATGACCCTGAATTCGTTCATATATGTATATGTATTGCATTGTTTTCCGTTGTAGTTTTGATTTGAGTTTTCTGTAAGTTTTCCGTAAGTTGTCTTATGCATAGCGACTAATTTTTTGTTTGTTTTACTTTTCAATTTCCTTTTTTTAATCATTTTATTTCTATTGTTTTAAATTTTACACACAATGTATGTATGTATGTATGTATGTATGTACTTAGGCAAATGTATACAAGGGGGTCCCTTATTTTAAGAAGTTAAGCCTGGTATTGAGTTTAATTTTGTGAAAAAAGTTTAGCTACATTTATTTTTCCATTCGAAAAATTTGACAAGCAACATATATCCCTAAAAGCATGCATCACCTTTATACACAACAAATAACACAGTTCAACAAAATACATTTTTTTGTTGCTTTTGACAAGAACTAATTAAACTTCGTTTGGGGCTCCGAACCTACATGTATTTTAATTTTTCAGTTTTTCTTTTTAAGACCTGCGCTTTTTATGCAATCCTTTACAGTCCAACTGCTGTGAAGTGAGTTGAAATTATAATGATAGATCATGCATTTTATATACAGAAATTGCAAAAGACCACCTATAATAATTCGAATATCCAATATAACTCTAAATAACCCAACAGCAAAGCTATGTCAACAGTAAAAACTCCTGCTTATTATAACAAAAAAAATTATTGTAGGCTGGTGTAAATTTATTTTATTTCGTTCGAAAGAAATATTGACTATGTTGTTCCGTATATGAATCAAAATGTTAACAGAAACTTGTTGCAGTTAGAATAAATGTTGATATGTAGATTTCACATGTTTTTCGCAGCAAGAAGAGAGTACTACTTTTGAAACACTTTTTCACAAACATTTCGTACGAAACATTTTTATATGCAATTTGACAGCTTTTCGTACGAAATGTTGAACTCAGTACCAGGCTTTAGTCTTTTGAAACACATAGAGTGTGTGCAATTGTTTGTAATGACTTAAAGCAGCCATGCAATCGAATAGCAACCCCTGCTGAATTGTGTTTTAGTGAAATAAATATTTCATGTTATTATTTAATATATTTTATGCATTAATTAATTTAATTTTAATTCAAGTTAATGTTTTAAACTATCATACATGGGTACATTACTTATATGTATATTATATTTTTATTTATTTGTTAAAGTCTTTGGATAATACATAAATCCGTACAGACTATTACATAAATAAAGTGATTGAAAATTGGTATAGTGGTTAGAGAACTGGCACTAGAACTTAAACAGCCCTGGTTCAAGTCCCAGCAAAGGAGAAAAATGAAGAATAAATATTTGCGGTTTTTCGAAATTTTAACTTAATAAAACAAGAGGTCTCCCCCTCTCCAAGTTGTCCATCTTTTATAAACCGTTCCGTGGCATTCCCTTCTATTTCACCTTTTGTATTGACATCAAAGAACGAATGACCAGGAGAAACAGAGTCACCTACTGGGAAGTAGTAGATAATTGTTACCTACTAAGGGAAGATCCTCACCACAATCAACAGCTGACGGCAGATGGGGCAATTGCTGTTGATCATTCGAAGGTGAAGGTATAGCACTGGCCTTTGAGTGATCATCAAATTCACAGGAACTTGTCTTATTATTAAGAAATTTAATAATAATATAATACTGTAATATGAATAGCATAAAAAGAATCGCTAATAATGGAGAACTAGAGATGTATAAAGATAGGAGTCAGAAAGTTCTTTGGCCCAGCGCTTCATAAAGACAGTTAATGCAATGTGAATTCGAAAAGTAAGTTTATCATCCAACATAATAGTTTATCATCCTTTTCGAGCAATATACCATTAATGAAGTCATTAGAATTAATTTAATCAGATGGAATAGCGTGGGCAAATTTAAAGTTAGGAATTAAATGAGTAAGAAAGCTTCGCTTATCTCGTTAATGGAGGGCCAAATATCTTATTTCAGAGCGTCAGTTATTTGTGGTTTATTCACGTAAACCCGGCCTTTCAAATGATAAAATACAGCGGCGTAAAATCACAAGAACGAGGCGGCCAAATGATCGGGAAATTTCTCATGTGGCTTTCAAATTGGTTATAATGACCTCATCACTTAAGATTATTTTGTTGAAAAATGCATTGTTTCCGTTCAGTTTTTTAAACAGCCAACACACAAACGTTTAACGCAATGGTAATTAGAGTCCCATGGGTAAAATTTCCCAACATTTTACTAAAAAAATGTTAAAGAATGACAGCTCAATTTTTGACATTTCATCGTTTGACAGTTTTTTAAGGGACACCCTAATGTATATGCATAAGTAACTGCTATTGTTACTCGTATGTTTCATTCATGTGTTACAAAAATAAGATTTAGTTTTAAATTGTAAAGTAAAATAAAAATCGAATTTTGCAAATTAAATCTCTGTCAAAGAATTAATATAAATTAGACGGTATAACAAAATAGAAAATGCCTGGGAAATAATGTCATTATTGGGATAGATATTGTTGAGGTAGAGTTTAATAGGAATCTGTTTTCCGAAAATTGCGAAATACCTTTAAAATCTCAAGTTACGCTTAAAAACTAAGTTTTGCGATTAATTTACACTTAATAGATTTTAATTTTGTCATTTATTAAAAGATTTATGCCCGTATTCATAAAAAATAAAACAGTTTTATTAATTGCTTATTTGACAATTACTCCATAGAAATATGTCAAATAAGCACTCTATAAACCAATAAAACTGAGAAAGGAGAAGGAAATAGAGAAAAGAACTACAGAAACAAGGTGGCAAGCAAGGTGGACTGCTAAAATCAGGGGAAGATGGACATTCAAACTTCTCTCGAAAACTGGCTTATTAGAACAACTGGTAAGGTATATTACAGCCTGACTTATATGCTTTCGGGTCACGGCATTTTAGGAAGTACCTACACAGATAGATCCAGAAGCGAAATAACCATGCTAATTAATTAGTTGAAAAATACTGTAAAAAATGTAAAGTTAAGGATCGATCCAATAGTTGCTTAGACACTGACAGCAATACAGATGAGGCAGCTGGTACAACCGGAAACCGCCCCAAAGTAATGCTATGAGCGGTTCCGGTGGATATTTCTATTTGTTGTGTTTTTATTCGGTATTGACGATGAGTGAGTCCGACGTAACACAGGGTAACATATCCATAAAAGTACTTTTTACATTTTTATGGGTCAAAGTCGGATTTTTCCAAATTCTACCTTTGGGTCAAAATCAGGAACATCAGTATTCATTTTAGATGTATGGTTCCTTAGGCAAAGTTTCATATTTTGATAACTACAGTACGATTTTCCTTGTCACTTGGGCGATTTTTAAATACATACATGCATACATACATATGTACGTCTGCAAGACATGCAACATGTATTACTACAAAGACTAACTGCGCTTTTGCTAAATTGAAAATCATAAAAATCATTGCAAATACAGATTAACCACATACAGTATATACTTGTGGGTTATTTTTAGCTCAAAAAATCGTTAAAATAACCATGATTTAGTGATTGTAACATTTGTAAAAGATTTTTTTTTATTTACACAACTTGTCAACTCAATAAAAGAATGAAAAGAAATTTTAAACAAATGCGTAGTTTTTTAATTCTTATATAACGTCATCCTAAACAATGTAAAACGTAGTATATCCCAGCCAGCATTTTGCGAAAATATTAATCAAAAACTAGTCATATATTATTCTTCTAGATGATTAATACAATAATATATGCACTCATTTTTTAATCAAAAATTTCTCTGCCGTCGGGAGAAAATGGTGCATATGACTATTCCTGAGAAGTCATTTATGATATCTTCTTTTATGCAGTTTTCATGATATCACTTGTTATCACTTTTTAATCGCTTTTTACTTAAATTTGCAATCACTTTATGATTATATTTTTAGTTATTTCTGATTCATCACTTAGTCCCATTTTATTTTAATTTGAAGCAATTTATGATCCTATTTTTTATAATATTCGGCCCATTTTTGAGTCAATAATTTTATCTTCCGTTAAATTTCATTTAATTTTAGTATATTATTATTATTATTATTTTTGAAATATAATTTTTCAAAAAACCGCAAATTTTTATTTTTATAAATTTTTTCTCCTTCGTTGGGATTTAAAACGCAATATCAAATTGCATTTTAACTTAAGAAATCTGCAACATTTAACTCCATAAAAAATTTCCCGTTATAACTATAAACGCTCAAAACAAAAAATCAGAATTGAATCATATTGAAGACCAAAAACTGCTTGATTCAGAATGAAGGAACAAATTTCGAACATAAAGTGATTAATAAATGATTTCTCTCTTTTTTTTACAAAAACAGCAATGCAAAAAATAATAAAATCAAATTTTGGTCTCTAAGAGTAGTGAAAAAGAACTGAGAAATATAATAAAAAAGTACGATCAGTTATTAATGATAGGGAATATACATATTTGACTATTCTTCCTTTTGACTAACTACATATATGAAAACTCAGTTTTTAATAACCCAAAGTAATCAAAATTAAGTAAGAAAGATGATCATCGAAAAATCAATCATGCAAATGCTGACTGGGATTTTACTAATTGTAAAGAAAATCATTGCTGAAGAATATACTAATACATACACATGAATGCATGTACATACTATATCGTCACCTAACATACAATAAAACGATGTCGCCGTACTTTTTATAACTTTTCGGGAAAATCAAAAAACACTGTAGAATCATTACTTTTTAAGATATTATAATACATTTTTTAAATATCGATTATACCCATTTGCATTACATGAAAATCTAGTTCTTATGAAATTTCAAAAAACATCTCCTAGAGCTTTAATATTCGTGCAAAACAAAATCTATTAAAAAATTCGTGATACCAGAAAACACTACTTATTGTGTGTACAGGTAAAAACGACAATGGAACTTTAAATTTAAATTGAAATTTATTCAAACAAATTTATATTTAATATAGTATTAAATATTAAATTGTATAATAAAATGAAAAATGTACAATTACAATTGCCTTGGAATTTTGCTTGATGTAAAAAACTCAAGTGCATTTACACTCCACCATTACTTGGGCTGCTACATATATTTCTGGCCTAATAATTAAAATTCAATAATTTATCATTAGAAATGGTTTTATTGCTTTTTTTGGAGAATACTTTACTCCAGAATGATTTATACACTTTTGAATGCGCTCGTAGCACTTTTTCCACTCCGATTGAGACAATTCCAACCAGAGTGGGCAAGAAAAAAAGCATCTCGCAAACGTTACAACAAAGTCATACACTTTTCAATTTTTTTTTTAATGGTATTGTACATGAGCAAAACCAAAACAAATACTTTCTAAATGAGAAAGAGCGCAAATTAAACAATTAGCTTTTCGCTCTTGTGCTTGCTTTGCTATTCCGTTACATTCGTATAATTTGCTCTTTTTTCTCTTCTTCTTTTCTTTTTCTTCTCATTAATTTTTTGTTGTACCTACGCACATTTGAGTAAGTGTATTTGTAGTACTCCTTCTTTTCTTTTTCTTCTCATTAATTTTTTGTTGTACCTACGCACATTTGAGTAAGTGTATTTGTAGTACTCAAAACAAAAACAATATACAAAATTAAATGGGACAATCGTTCTCACAGTTTCTGTTTTATTTTTGTTTTACTTATTGTAAAAAACGCAACAAAATGAGATCAAGCGTTCAAAACTGAACAAAACTGTTTATTTTCCTACTCTGACTCCAACACATGGTCTTGTGCTAAGTCAGGGCTGTACGGCGGATGACCCATCAACTCGACGTTTTGGACGGAAAGTTGTGAAAAAAATTTTCACGAGTTAATTCCATTATTTTTTTGCCAAAATCATTTTTTTAAGTCACTTTAAACAACACAAATGATGGTCATACGTCAAAACGTTCTGATGTCGAAATGTGTTGCCAATGTGCTCAATGTAAAAATTGTAGAATAGACTCAAGAAGCATTGAAATATAAATGCATATGTACATAAGAATTAAAATTAAAAGAAAATAAAAAATAGCAGCTTTTCGTTCAGTAATAAAGTTAGAATACACAGCATGCGTTACGGCGTTAACAGCGGTTACAATGCAAGTCAATTGTTCAACTGTTGGTGCCCATTCTTTAAATTTAGTACTCAATTCTATAGTTGAGTCTGTACTCGAAAAGGAAAACTTGACACAGCGGAAAAAAAACCGCTGAAAATAAAACTATGGGATTGCAACAAAACAACTGCTGTATTCCCTGTTTAGAATGTAATTTTAGATCGGTTTAAAGCAAACTGATTAAATTAACCGCTGATTAAAACAATAATTACTTACTTCTATATTGAAAGGTTATATTTATGCGTGTATTTTGTTGTTGTCTATTTTATTTCATGCCTCAAATTTTTAAAGACACGAGTATTATAACATTTTAAATCAAATGTTTTGTTTTACACTCACGGCAAAATCCTACATACATAGTATACATATGTGCATAAAATGATTGAAATACTCGGTAAATATGTCGGAAAAACAAAACTGACTGTGCTTTAAAATGATCAAAAGATTGGAATAATTATGTGCGTAAATTAATAAAACCTATACACTATACATTAATTATTTAAAAAAATTAAGTTTTTTTATATTTACATCCATATAACCATCTGGCTGAGAAGAGAACTGTCGTTAATACGTCACTGTTAAGGGGAACACATGTTTTTATTTACAATAATCGCGTTATTGTTTTACATATTTTTTATAATTTCAACTAATTCCGATTAGTTTTTCAATTATTTTGAGGATTATACTCTTATTTATAATCATTACAATTATAATTTCGAATGAAAATTTAACAGGTCATGTTCAGTAATACCTTATTTTGAATTTTGACTAAAAGTTGGTTATTTTTTAAATATTTGAGGTTGAAAATTTTTTCGAAACATTTGTATTAAACCAGAGTACCAAATCGTTCACTCACTTTTCACTTATGAGTGGACGTGTGCATTTAGTTTTTATTTTTTTTCTCCTCACACATGTTTGAAAAAACAGAATTTATTTTGATTTGCTCTTTTTCATGTATGTATGAAAAAAAAGAAAATATTTTGCTTTGCTCTTTTTCATGTGTAAATATTACTTTTTTTCTTTTTTGACGCATATTCATTTATGAAAAATTACAATTTTGACGAATACTCTTTTATGAGCATATTCATTTATGAAAAATTACAATTTTGACAAATACTCTTTTATGAGCATGAACATTTTTTTCACACACTCGCTCATGTATACTCGCTTTGCTTTTCAAGTGACAAATTCAAATTTACAATTGTACGTATGTATGTATATACAACAACAATACTCTTCTATTTGGGATTTTATGTAATTGTTGTATTGCGTGTTCGCGACAGGCAGGCGTCAAAAATTCAAAAAATTTATGAACGCATTACAACAACAACGTCATGAAACAATTTTGCTTAGAAAAATATGAACGTTGGCGTGTGAAAAAAAATTGTGCTGCTCATTTATGTGCACGAAGAAAATAAAAAAATTTCTTTACTCTTCATATATGGACGCTTAAAAAAAAATGAATGCACACGTTCGCGTGTGATTTTAAGAAAATAAATTTGTGCTGCTCTTTTATGTGCGTGAAGAAAATAAAAAAATTTCTTTACTCTTCATATATGGACAATTAGAAAAAAATGAATGCACACGTTCGCGTGTGATTTTAAGAAAATAAATTAGGCTGCTCGTTCATGTGCGTGAAGAAAAAAAAAATTTTAAAAATCGCATTCTTGATAATATTCATAAATGTTAGTTTTTGAGTATTCATAAATGGAAAAATTTTAACTCTGTATCAAAGAATATAAATCATATAGAATGTGCATCACGTACAAGTAAAATTTCTTATGGCGGGTCGTAATGTTGGAACCCGCAAAAAGAATTGTTACTCTCTTACTTAGCAAAGAGAATTCGTTTATTCTCTTACTTTGCACACACAACATCACAGTGTATAAGACGATAGCCACAACAAAATTTTTACTTCGTGTCTTTTTTTTTTTTTGCTTAAGTACAGAAACGGTTTCATGCTAACAACAATATTCACATACAATACAATTTATGTGTGTGTGTGTCTTATTCATTGTGAGCTGTTTTCGTTTTTTAAATTTTAAAATTTAGAGAATAATGTTGTTGGTTCAAATATTTTTGTGTATTAAAGAATACAGTGCTCCGATACGACTATGTAAGCTAGTGTAGGGCAAAGCAAATGTAATTTGTAGTTGCGCGACGGAAAATACATTAATCTACATCGAATATATAGCGCCCTATTTAATAGCGTTATAAAAGTGTAGTTAAAAATATGTTTTATTATTATTATTATTTATTTAAGATCAACAAGTATTCTTATGTTTATTTGAAATAAAAGGTTAAATAACCAAAAAATGTAATTCCAAAAATATTAAAAAAAAAAACAAATATATATTCATTAATGACAAATTTTTGAATGATAAATTGATGATTTTTCAATTATAAGAAAATTGAAAAAATTTTATTTTTAATTTATGTATGTTTAAAATATATAACTGTATGTATATATTCATTTTTAGAAGAAAAGATACTTCAATTTTTTATGTTAAAAATAAATAATAAATAAATAATAATCAAAATTAAAATTATTTCTTAGTTTTTACTTTGAAGCATCAAAAAGTATATTTTGAGGATTTTCATCTCCATAAAAAGGCTAATAAGGTTACTTTTTTAAAAATTATTTATTGGATAGAATATCTATTTTTGGAACTTCCTTTTTCTGTAGTCCAAGAGCAATGCTTTCGAAGGAGCAGCAAATCCAATACCTCTATTCTGTGTTGAGAACAAGTGTTGGCAAACCACTCTGGGGTGATTCCTTTACATGACTCAATAATAAAAGATTTTATACCAATTTTTTGAGGTTCAGATTTAAAGACATTATGAAATATTAAAATGTGTTTTTTGCTTGCATCCATTTAGCTATCATTCTAAATTATTTTACTTCCCAAAATGGTTTATCTGCATATTCTTTAAGTGAAATTGTTACAGTAAATGTAAATATTTTAAAAAGCATTGGTATTAATGTTTATGCCATTATATGTGATGAAGGCTCGACTAACCGAAAATGATTTTCCAATCTTAAAGTATCTGCTAAAAAACCGTTTTTTGAATTAAGCGATCAAAATGTTTTTTGCCTTTATGATTTCCCACACTCAATTAAATCTTTGCGGAATGGGTGGCTGAAATGTGACATAAAAACCCCGGATGGGACGGCAAGCTTTCAGATAATTAGGGAATTGTAAGAAATGGAAGCAAATGCAAAAACAAAAATGTGCCCAAAACTAACACGGCAACATATCTGTGGACATTTGACAAAACGTCTTCTTTCAAAATCAGCAACTTTTCAGTAGAGCAAAAAAACAGTTAAAAATGCTAATACAAGTTATTGCTTAGAAAATTAAATAAATTTTGAACTTGGATTTTATACACAAATACTTAACGAACATTATGCGACCTTTTTTCCCTCTAGAAGAAATAGTTTTCTTTAAAACGACAAAAAATTAATTTAAGACCTTTTGTTAACTTTTTTTTGTTTAAATTTTAAAGAAAAAAATTAGCTTCCACCATACAAGTCGTTTTTTCAAAATTTTTTTGATTAAATTTGAAAAGTTTTTTAATCGCTTAAGTCAAGACAAGTTGTTTTGTTAAAATGGAATATGAAAAAAAGGTTGAAAGAAGTTGATCTGGAAAATATATTTGGGTTCTATTTTTCCCTTCAATATGCAGATAATTAAAAAATAATAATAAATATGAAATACAATTTTTATAGACATTACATTTTTTAAATTATTCTTAATTATCTGAAAGAAGTCGTTTTGTCAAATTGAAATTGGGGGAAAGTCTGAAAGAGGTCGATAAGTCAACTGCATATCTTGCCTTCCAAAGGTCGTAGAAATACGGGGATTAGAGCAAAAGAAGGACAAGGAAATTCTATATTTACTATAAAAATCTTGGAAAATTGTCTTATTTCGAGAGAAGACGTTTTTTTCAAAATTCCACAGATATGTTTCCTAACACTTTTGAAAAATGCTTGTAGTATTTGCCACACAAATTTTCAGCAGGCTTGTTTCTGCTGCTATTAAAACAAGGTCTGAAACCACAAAATTTAAGACATGTTCCGCAGAATTGGCTTTATCAACAGCTCAGTTTATGGAAAAAATGGCAAAATTTTTGATTGTCTTAATAGTGGCTCCCTTTATCGAGATAATTGCTACAGATCTGATTCAGATTAACAATGAAGTATATAAATATATTTAGTTCTTTTTAGAATATTTAAAAAAGGTGGAGTTTGTAGATCAAAACAAGCGTATTTTCTTTTAAAATAAAATGAAACTCACCCTAAATTCAATTCTTATGTTAACAAATGAAATTTTAAGGGAAGGTGGTGATTTATATTTCTTAATGACAAAGTCCCTCAATCAAGACAAATTAGAACACTTTTTCTGTCTTTAAATCTGAACCGCGAAAATTGGTACAAAATCTTTTATTATTGAGTTATGTAAACGAATGACCCCAGAGTGGTTTGCCGACACTTGTTCTCAACACAGAATAGAGGTATTGGACTTTCTATTATTGGTTCTCCTTCGGAAACATTGCTCTTGGACTACAGAAAAAGGAGGCTCCAAAAAAAGAAAATTAGATATTTTATCCAATAAATAATCTTTAAAAAAAAAATTAACTTTATTAGTCTTTTTATGGAGATGAAAATCCTCAAAATATACATACTTTTTGATGCTTTGAAGTATAAACTAAGAAATAATTTTAATCTTGATTATTATTTATTTATTATTTATTTTTAACATAAAAAAATTAAAGTGTCTTTTCTTTTAAAAATGTATATATACGTACATATATATAATTCATACATACATACATATATAAATTAAAAATAAAAATAGAATTTTCTTATAAATAATTGAAAAATCATCAATTTATCATTCGAAAATTTGTCATTAATGAATATATACTTGTTTTTTTATATTTTTGGTTTAGTTAACCTTTTATTTCAGTTGAGCTTAAATAAATAATAATAAAATATATTTCTAACTACACTTTTATTACGATATTAAATAGGGCGCTATATATTCGATGTAGATTAATGTATTTTCCTTCGCGCAACTACAAATTAAATATGCTTTGCCCTACACTAGCTTACATAGTCGTATCGGAGCACTGTATTCTTTAATACACAAAAATATTTGAACCAACAACATTATTCTCTGTTTTAAAATTTAAAAAACGAAAACAGCTCACAATGAATAAGACACACACACACATAAATTGTATTGTATGTGAATATTGTTGTTAGCATGATACCGTTTCTGTACTTAAGCAAAAAAAAAAAAACACGAAGTAAAAATTTTGTTGTGGCTATCGTCTTATACACTGTGATGTTGTGTGTGCAAAAATTTTGTTGTGGCTATCTTGCTGTGTGATGTTCTTGTTATAGTTGTTGGAGTTTCGTCACTGTATGTACTGTGGCTGAACGAAAAAACCTAAACAACAATGCAAAAGAATAAAACACACATTAGCACAGTGCATACACTGTGACATTAGTTTCTCTTTGGTTTCTCTTGTTTTGTTACGCTCTTTTCTTTTGTTTTGCCTTTTGCCCTTCCTTCCCGCGTCTGAAAAAATGTTGCCAAAATATTTGGATAAGTGTTGAGATGCGCATTCTATATGATTTATATTCTTTGTCTGTATTAAACACGTAATCAGTGTTGCCACTGAAAAAATTTTAATTCTACCAAAATTTCTTTCAAAATCAACCAAAATTTATCAAAATCTACCAAAAACCATTTTTATTTAAAAACCATTTAAGAACACATTGTTGAGATGGAAAACAATTTTTATTAACACCTTAACGAAAAGAATTCAGAGGGCAAATTACGGCATTCGATAACAAACGAAATTTATATGAAAATTTTTTTTTAAATTGTATGAAATTTCGTTCGATATCGAATGCCGTAACAACATATAACAAAAAATACACATATACCAAAAACAATTCAATTTCTAAACAATAAAATCGAAAATACTTAATAAATACAAGAAATTTAAAGAAAACAATTCGATTTTTAAAAATAATCTAAATTATGTAGGTATAAAAATTTAAATTTTTGCTGACCACACATAGTGACCATCATTAGCTTTTACAAGCTCTTTACAGAGCATTATATTATTAATTGTATTTATTTAGAGATTGTTTCTCAATTTGGTTTTGATTAAGGAAAGTGTTGACAATTTGCGTTCAGCTGCTGAAGAACTATGCGGAAGAGAAATTAAATTAAAAACAAAGACATTTAATGCACCAAAACTTTTCTCATTTAAACCGTTTCTAATTGAACTAACTTTAGCCCAAAGTAATTCAATGTTTAATTCCGTTGAAAGATTTGTTTCTCTTAATCGCAACATAATAATATCAGGATCACAGTCTATAAGATTAGAAAATTTTAAAACAAGAGACAATATAAGTAAGTCTTCTTTTGACAAAACTTTCTGAAGATCAATTATTTGTAACAATTTAATATCTTCTCGATTAAAATCTAGTTTTGATTTGGTTTAGTAATTCAATGTAAAATTGCAAAATCTCATGTCTAACATCAAAAACTTCTTCCGGGTTAAGATTTTTAGTAGTATACATTTCGGCTTTTGTATCGATTAAAATTTTTGAAACATCAATCAATTAGTATTTTTAAAATCAGTTTCAGTGTTGTGTATTAAATATGTTTTGATAAAATTGCTTAATATGAGCAAAAAGTTTGATTTTATGCTTGAATATAAGTACGCCAATCTTGAACTTTCTGACTGAAATTCCTTATAAAGATTTTTTTACCTTCTGCTAAAATCTACCAAAATCATATTCATCCTACCAAACGGAATATTTTCTACCAGTTTTGGTAGAATTCTACCAATAGTGGCAACGCTGCACGTGATGCAGAGAATAAATAATAAATCCCTCAATTTCGATGTGTTGCATATTTGGTGGCGATATTAATATAAATGGAAATATACGAATTAGTTTCTATGTGTTTAATAAGTACTCGTATTACAATACAAAATCAATAATGGGAAACCTCATCAATTATGAAAATAATACGTACACCGAGAAACTGACAACAGGTAAGTAAAAGTTATTCAAATTTTCTTTTAAGTATTAGTTTCTCTGACATTTATAATTCATGTTCATGTTCATGTTCAATATAAAAATTCTTGACTTATTTGTTATGTTTGGTCATAAATAATTTAATATTGCAAATATGAAATATATTATTTACGAACTCGTATTTCTTTTTCCAATATTATTGAGCAAAGGAAGCACATTTTTTTCAAAGCATATCCAATACCTTGAGATACGAGTAAAAATGCGGCTTTTTTTACTTGAGATTCAAAAATTGTGAAATTTAGGTGCTACAAATGGTATATCTTATGATTGCACACATGTTGTTGGTTTATTTATTTTTTTACAATTTGTTGTTTTTTTATTTGTTATGTACAACAGAATACTTTGCAATATGGGCATTTCCACAAATTTAATTTTTTTCACCGTGTGTTAGAAAGAGGTAAAACTTTTATAAAATAATGTTTTTCAGCTTGCCTCTTTTATTAATACAAAGACAGTGAGTGGCCTTTCGTTTGAGATTTATTTTTGTCTTACTCTCTGCTGCATTTAACGATATTTATTTCGGGTACTAATTTTTTACTCAGATTTATGTTATGATTGTGAACATCGTACGAAATCTTTTTACCAGCAATAAATTGAGTCTAAAAACGGAAGAATGATTTAAACCAGGGATGAGCAACACGCGGCCCGCGGGCCGCTTGCGGCTCTTTCAACATATTTATGCGGCCCGCCAAACAAATGTTGCTGCTTCTCAAAAATACACATAATATATAGACACATTAATCAACGAATTTCAATTACGAAGAAACTGAGAAGACAGCAGTTTCCATGAAAATGTTTTCCTAACCATTAATTATCGTTGTGGATACAGTTCCCAAAGACTTTTAAAGGGAAGTGATGGACATGCAGAATAATACTGATGTAAAAAATGTATTTCTCTCAGTAAACATCGAGAATGTTTATAAATCCGGCCACCGACCAATTACCACCGATCAAGACTGAGTAATGCATGATTAGAAACTTGTGTATGTGTAGCTACCTCATCAATTCCGGCTGATATTGATCAGGTTGTATCGAAAAAGCAGTGCCAAATTTCTCATTAAAAATTTCAAGCAAATACTTTTTTTTTTTTTGGCATTAAAATTTATATATGAAATTTTTACTCTTTCTTAAATTTTATATTTTTTTATTATAATTTTTATTATTAATAGAGTTTTGTAAATTATTAGTATTTATGTGCGGCCCGCCAAAAAATTTTAAAATTTAAAGTGGCCCGTTGATTAAAAAGGTTGCTCACCCCTGATTTAAACAAGTCTCGTCTAACGGTACATTTGCATTTCATACTCTCGGAGTATATGGTGTGAGCTTAGTTCTAGGTGGCCTGGCACTTCAAGTAGGAAGAGAATTGTTGGCTGTTGACCACAACCCGCGCTATCGAGGTCTGACAAGAGACTCCTTAATCTGGTACTACGGGTATTAGGTTAGCCGAAAGGCGTTTGCACGGTGCAGGATTTGGGTGCGGCCTTACGGGGAGTACACATAGTGGCTGTGGTTCTATTTCTTATCTTCTTAATGAACGACAATAACGACATTTGGGTTCAGTTGCATGTTCGGTTTTAGTCCCAGACTATTTTTGCTATACTTTTTTTACAATTATGTGTTTTCCACGTTGTTTATTTTCGTTTCTTTTCTAAAGTGTTCAAACACCAAATGGAAGAGCAAAGCAAAAAAAAAAAAAAAAGAAAAAAACCATCTTAAAACATTTTTTAAAATCAGCATTTAATGAATCACAATCTGTTCTTATTGTAATTTCTCTGGATTTTGTTGGAGTGTTACTTATTCAAACAGCTGATAGACATAAAAAAATTAAAATACTGGCATCTTTTTTAATGTAAAATATGAAACGTATGATACAAAATGTGAACTATCAGAGAAGCTGCTTTTTATTTTGTTGTCAATATTTATTATGTTGAATACGAGTCCATAAACGGAAGCAACGTCATAATACACTGAACGTATTCAGAAAATAAACTCCACTCCTATAAAATTACTTCATCTTCTTAACAGTTTCAAACCTATGAAAAGTTACTACAAAACTGACGTGGTTTTTGAAAATCACACTTATATTTCCGCAGTGGATATGTAGTAAAAGAATGATTTGTGCATGAAGTTAAGGACGCATGGGAAATTATTCCAAAGAAGAAGTGTGAGGACTTGGTGAACTCGATGCCAACAAAGGCTATACCAACTAAATATGAATTTCTTAAAAAAGCAATTTACAAATAAATTCTCTTTTTTTGCAATTTTTTTTAGTTAAACATAATATACGTATAATATCCTTAGTGCTATTATTTTTACTGGCAAAATTTAAACTTTAAATCGTCTGCAAATTTCGTTTCCCCGTAATACTATTGTTTGTTTTGTTTGAATTGTATATCGAATAAGTACAATTCAATTGATAAGAAGGGCTAAAGCTATACATAAATCAAAACGATACTTACAGTGCTATTATTTTTACCGGCACTGTATGAACATACATACATACATACATATGCACTTGCTGTATGAATTCATTTTGAGGAACAAACACGTTTGACCACAGAACTAAAGATACTGAAGGGTGTTTGACAAATTAAAAAAAAACAGATTCATATTGCACCCTATAACACCACAAAAATACTGGTGAAATCTCTACTATAGGAATATTTCAAGAGATCGAAAAAACACCACTACCATCCACTAATTCATTCAACATTCTTCTTTTGTTTATTTGTTTTTTCTTTTATTTATTTGTAATTATACAGTTTGATATACAAATACATATAAACATATATGTATACAGTAGTAACTCGATTCTTGCACATACATACTTGATACTTGCATACCTCGATTCTTGCAACATAGAAATATTTTTCATTACGCGCTCAGTACTTGCGACATTCGAAAATTTTGAACTCGATACTTGAGACATTCGAAAATTATGAACTCGATACTTGCGACATTTTTATATTACTCTTGCGTGCTGCTTTTGTTACGTTTTCTTAGACTGAATACAATTCGGGAAATCCCCGTCGTTTTATGCTGCTGATGAAATGTTGTATGTAATTTGAATCAGTTTTAAGCTGACTATTGAGAGGTGCGGTGTCATAATGGCAAATTAAAAATTTTCGTTGCTGACAATTAAAGACAAAGCTGAGATTTTAAAGAAATTAAGTCCAGGATTTTCCACCCATTCGTTAGCCAAAAATGTTCCTATGTATAGATCATAGTTAAGCAAAACTCTCAATAAAAGAAATGCGCCTGTAGCACAATTGTGTACAGAAAATGAAGATTTGGATTACATTGGTATAAATCAACAATAACTGTGCTAAGAGAAATAAAAACACCATAAAGAATCCGGCCCTGGACGATATTATGATGCTCTAGAGACTAAGAAGTAGCGCAGTACTGAAAAAGCGATTTTGTACAAAACAAACAAAAATTTTAAATTTCTTTAATTGCACATAAAGTATCTACTGTTATACGAATGCGTTGAACTTAAGTGTTTTGAATTGAAATATTCGGCCTTATTCCAGTTGGCGACGTCGTTGTCGTCAAACGACATTTTTGTAATAGAATAAAGAAACAATGTTTCTTTTGCCTTTAATCTATAACAAAAATGTCTTTAGACGACGACGACATCACCAAGTGGAATACGGCCTATTAAATTTGTATTCTAAACAGATGTATGTATGTATGTGCCTTTTATTTTGTATGGGAAATTAATACTCGGTACTTGCGACAACCCCGAAACTTGCACCGAGCCCAGTTTTCATTACGTGCAAGAATCGAGTTTCTACTGTATAAGCATTTCTATTAATTTATTTAATATACTTTTTTTTAATTAAATCCTTTCATTTATTTGCATTATGGAATAATTAATGATGTTTTATATGAATGTTTGCAATACATACACAAAAAAGCCTTTGGACATTATGATGATATTCAACATATTAAAATTAAAATAATTGAAAAAAAAAATCATATAAAATAAAAAGAAAACACATACCTACGAGTACATATATGAGAATTTACTAAATTAATAGAAATTATGAGATGAGATTTACATACATTCTACATTCAGCCAAAGAAAAATCAAAAATAAAGTGTTTTTTTTTTTGCTCTTTATAATTTTATAAACATACTCATGTAACTTAAAGTTATGCAAAAATAAAAAAGGGTTAATGCTTATATTGAAAACAAAACAAAACAAAACAAAGATACAATATGTTTTATGAATTTAGTATATGTACACATACATACATATACAAGTATGTACATATAAAAATGTCCTACATACATATGTATACAGACTTACCTATAGTAGAAATCGTAGAGACACGTTCAAACGAGGATTCAGTCGTTTTATGTAAAGTTTTAATCGTATCCTTTAAATTATCTGAAACGACAAACACAAATACGAGTATTTACAGACATGATGAACATATGAACATACATATAAAATTAAGATTTCTGCTTAAAGTCTGGCAAATTTGATATAAAATATTTTGTATGAAATAGTTGTGAAGTAATGTTGCTAAAGTCGTACTCTGTTCTTGGTGTGGAAATCATCTGTAATGTGCATATCAAAATTTTTTCTAACTGCAACAAGTTTCTAGCAACATTTTTATTTTCGTTAGAAATAACATACCCAACACTTATTTATGTAAATATTTAGGTATATAGTGTTGGGTTAAGCCTTGTATTGAGTTCAATTTTGTGAAAAAATGTTAGCTGCATTTATTTTTCCATTCCAAACATTTGACATGCAATATACATACATATACATATGTATCCCTAAAAGCAAAAAATAACATGGTTCAACAAATTAATTCTTTTTGTTGCTTTTGACAAGAACTGATTTAACTTTCGTTTGGGGCTCAGAATCTACATGTATTTTAGTTTTTCAGTTCTTCTTTTTAAGACCTGCACTTTTTATGCAATCCTTAACAGTCCAGCTGCTGTGTAGTTTATTATCAAGCTTAAAAAAACCTTTCATTTGGTGTCAATCGCGACGGAATCTATATATAACTGCAGATGTTACAAAGCAAAATGTGTTTGAAGAAAAATGCGTTTCAAAATATTTTAACGCCTTCTTGACGTTGAGGTGCCATTTATTAAGAAGTTTAGATCACGCAATACATAAACCAGTTTTAAATATGATTGCAAATGTCAGGCGCGAAAAACTGTCATTTTTGACAAATTTACGCCAATTCTATAAAAGTTTGAGGTCATCGTTCTCAGCAACTAGCAGCCTGACATCGACATGATATGGCGCAAATTTTAGCAAAATACACCATCTATTAAATACTGTTGACGAAATGCAATTTTCTTGAACGGCGCAATTTTCTTGAATGGCCTACCATTCCCTTTTGACCATTTTGGTCAATTCGAAAAACTGGAGAAATAATAAGCATCTGAACTCAGTTTCAACAAATGTTGAAAATTATTGAAATTGCCCATATATATAACAGGCGTAAGGCACTTAATAAGAAAAAATTAAAAACTCTATTCTATCTTTTCCAAAATTCCAATTCAGGGGTTTACTCCCCTAAGCCAATAAAAACAAAAAAACGGAAAAATTACCATTAAACTATTTAAGTATTTATGAAAATGTGAAATTTTATGCCAACTTGTGAATAACTTTCGTTTCTTCTATAGTATTAAATTATTTATTAATAATCTAAAAATGTTGATTTGTCTTGGACATTTTTTTAGGTAGATTTAACCCTATTTTTACTAGCATGAGTAATAAAGAAAATTTCTAACACATTAAGATTTAAAGATTTTTATTTCATATATGTTAGTTTTGAAAAAACCTTGTTTGTAACATACTATACCCCTGACATGAGCTGCCAAAAATAAATTGCAACCTCCTATAAATATGTATGTGCCAAATACAATCACTTGTACCACAAAAAAAATCAAGCGATGTTTATTGTGTGATACTTACTATCTCTAAAAAAAATCGTTTCATAAAGCAATGCTTTCTTTTAAAATTGTATTATTAACTAATATACTTATATAAAAATTGTAATGAAGAAAAGTTCATTATATGTATGTATGTACAATGTACGTATTATTTACATATATTGTTATTGTTTCCGAGAGTTTTCTTTTGGTTTTTATGTATGTGCTTTAGATGCTCATGTTAGTAAGACTTGTTCATGGTGGAATTACTTACAAGGTGGTGTTACCAACCCAGCTGGGTTTTTTTTTGGTCATACCGCTCCTGTCAAAAGTTTTGTGTATATTTATGTTTTGTTTACATTTTGCTTTGTGTGTATTCGTGTTTTTGTTTTGGTGTAGAGACATGTATGTTGTTAAAAATACACACACACACTTCTGACATGTACTTTTTTAATTCACCATACCTGCTTTTGACAATAAAGAGCTGAAAAAACAAAAACAAATTCCCTGTTGTTTTTGTACTATATTCACCTGCCACCACCTTGTAAGTAATTTCACCATGGACTTGTTACTATTTTTATAATCAGTAAGAATAGGCTTAAGATGTTTGGTCAAATATCCACATAATTTAATTTTCATTTGTAATCATTTTTAATTTCTTAATTACCTTCATCCGTATATGGTTTTTGTTGAATTTCTTTGTCATCTTGCTTTTCTGATTTAGTTTCATTTGGTGTTGGAGGAGGTGTCTGTGAGTATGGGATGTCGCTTTCTATAAGAAAAAATTAAATAAATTTTAATTGGAATACAAAATATTGTACTTTAAATTCTATGTAAAAGTATAATTGATAGTGTGATTTAAAAATCATTTAAATGATATTTCAAAAATCTACTTGCATGTACATATACATATGTATGTATATTTAATCAACGTTTAATTCAAACTGTTGTAGCTGCGTTGCGGCAGCACAAATTTAAACTCTTCTTTCGAACGAGTCAAAAAGTCTTAAGGCCGCACAGTAGTTTAAGAGCGACATTATTTAAATTTTTTTTTTTTTTAGATTTTTGAATACCTTATTTTCTAATTATTATGTAACAAAAATATTAGACACATATATTCAGTATTAATGGGAAAAAAAATGGAGACTGGAAGAACTTGGTTACATTTTTAAAATCGTGCCTTAACTATAGGATGTTAATAATAACTGAATTTAAATTATTGTAATTAGAATTAGTGTATAAATGGAATTCAACTGACGACAAAAGTGTCCTGGCTGCTTTATCTTTATTTGTAGCATGATTTTGTTTATATATATTTATATAAATTATACAAACTTTCGGCTTGAGGTTTTTATATATAAATTAAAAAGTTTAACACCTTTTCTTTTGTGTTTTTTTATTTAATTTATTTTTCCAATATTTCGATCAAACTCGTTGATCATCCTCAGGGAATAAATTATCACTATAATACAATTTAAAACATATAACATAAATTTAATAAAAATCACAAACAGAAAAATATCACAACTTTCATAACAAATATCTTACATAACTATTATCCGTGGTGTCGTCATTCTGTTTATATTATTTGTCACTCACTGTCATGTTTCTCCTTTTTCAGTTCTGTGCTTATTTATTATGTGTCGATATATATGTGCACAATTATCAGTATCAGTTTTAAAGTTTATTCGTTTATTTGTTGGTATATTTATTATATGAAGCATCTCTTTGAAATATCTCTTTCTATAATTATTCTCTCTATCCAATATCATCACTTTATTAAACTCAGGTTTGTGTCCAGTTATGCTACAGTGGGCTGCAAGTGCTGTTTTTTGATTTAAATTTTTATCATTGTTTTTTAAGTCCGATTTATGTGATGATATTCTGGTCTTTAATTTTGTTTTTGTTGTACCAACATAAACTTTTTGGCATTTATCATTGTCGTCACCATTGCACGTTATTTTATAAACCAAATTTGCTTCATCCATTTTGTATAATTTTGTCTTCATGTTTGTAAATAATCTTTTAGTTGTATTTTCCGATTTCATTGCCAGAATATATTTCTCTTTATTATATATATCAGAATGTTTAATTCTTTCGGACAGGCCTGGTACAGACTAATAAATTTTTACTCAAAACATCCTAAAAATATGATAATCAACACAGCAAAAAATTTTATAAACAAAGTCTTAAATACTAGTAGCATTGAATTCCATAATGAAAACAAACGAAAAATATATGACATACTTATGAAAAATGACTTCCCAAAGCGGTTAATTAAGAAGTTGTTAGAGCAAACTAAGAAAAATGACAAAAATCGTAGTGACAACAAACCTGTGGATGAACCTACAAAGATATATTCAGCCATTAATTATGTACCAGGCCTGTCCGAAAGAATTAAACATTCTAATATATATAATAAAGAGAAATATATTCTGGCAATGAAATCGGAAAATACAACTAAAAGATTATTTACAAACATGAAGACAAAATTAGACAAAATGGATGAAGCAAATTTGGTTTATAAAATAACGTGCAATGGTGACGACAATGATAAATGCCAAAAAGTTTATGTTGGTACAACAAAAACAAAATTAAAGACCAGAATATCATCACATAAATCGGACTTAAAAAACAATGATAAAAATTTAAATCAAAAAACAGCACTTGCAGCCCACTGTAGCATAACTGGACACAAACCTGAGTTTAATAAAGTGATGATATTGGATAGAGAGAATAATTATAGAAAGAGATATTTCAAAGAGATGCTTCATATAATAAATATACCAACAAATAAACGAATAAACTTTAAAACTGATACTGATAATTGTGCACATATATATCGACACATAATAAATAAGCACAGAACTGAAAAAGGAGAAACATGACAGTGAGTGACAAATAATATAAACAGATTGACGACACCAGGTATAATAGTTATGTAAGATATTTGTTATGAAAGTTGTGATATTTTTCTGTTTGTGATTTTTATTAAATTTATGTTATATGTTTTAAATTGTATTGTAGTGATAATTTATTCCCTGAGGATGATCAACAAGGTTGATCGAAATATTGGAAAAATAAATTAAATAAAAAAACACAAAAGAAAAGGTGTTAAACTTTTTTTTTTGCATTTTTCAATTTTTTTCATATTTGTATGGCATATTTTACAAATTTTTCCATATGTTAGAAGAATTTTCTACGTACTGACACATAACTTAAGTATTATCTATTGAATAGTAAGGGTACTCTTGAAAACGCTTAAAATTAAACATTGTGAAATTGGGGAAATTCGCGAGAATGGTTCATAAAGCTCCTTCTTAAACTATTGTGCAATAATTAATATCAACTTGGTAGAAATGTCAAAGCAAAAAACAAACTAAATACAAAGTATACAAATTTTATATTTAGGAGAATTAGCGTTTAAAAAAATTTGCTTAAAAATACATACTAAATTAAAACTAGCGTATTTTTCTTTATTTTTTTTTTTTTTTTTGTTTTTAAATCAACTTTTAATTTAATTTTTTATATCATGCAATTATTGCAATTTTTCTCCAATTTCTCTGATATAAAAAATTAAATTAAAAGTTGATTTAAAAACAAAAAATATTTTTCGCCATATAGGCAAATACATTTAATATACATAATATATGAAATGTTAATTAAATTTTCGTAAGAATATGCTGAAAATCAAGAAATCTGTGTCAAACAGACTAATATAATAATATATTAGCAAATACCGAGATTTTAAAATTAATAGGAATATTCGGTTTTGTAAAGTTTGCAATAAGCCAGTGTCAGCAAAGAAAATATTTATCATAAATCAACACCTCGGAAGTCAAAAACATATTGAGCTCAAAGCAAGAAATTATGCAAAGGAAACGTTTGCTTTCAAATTTGCACCAATTACTTCCGTTGATATCGAAAGAAGTTTCTCGATGTATAAGAGCGTTTTACGACAAAACTTCATGTTTCAAAATTTGTGCAATATGATTGTTCTGATTCTGAGATAAATGAATTTAAACATTTTAATTTAGCCAAACTGATAGGAAAAGTACAAGACACTTTTGGTCGCTCTCAGTGAAAAAAAGATATAAAAATAAAATATTGAGATATATTTTAAATTACAGTTCGTTTCATATTTCTGCATTATTAACTCGAAAAATGTGTTTTTTGAGTTATGTCACTCTTCTCGCAAATGAGCGATATGTAAATATGACGGAACTTTATTTTATCTGGTTGGTGGCTAATTGTTACTTCTCATGTTTTAAAATTTAAAAAAAAATATACGTAATTTTACATCAACATATGTATGTATGTACTATGAGTTTTATAGAACATATTTTTAACGCCTAAAAGTGGTTTGTCAATGCATATTTTAGGCGCTTAAAACTAATTTTATAAAGCATATTTTTGGTTGCCCTAGTTATTACACTATTTTGAGTTTCTTTTATACATTTGGATGTTATAAATTATATACAGACATTACTACGATAAATTGTTAAAAAATATCTATTTACTCCAAATTCTATGGCTTGTATCTATTGATCTCGAAGAACCTCTAGCCCGATCAAGCTAATGTTTGTAGTCCCAGCTTACGATTTATTAAAAATTCAGCTGCCCATTTTTGCCCATAAGCAATTCCAGTAAAAAGAACTACAAAAAAGTAATAATTTTTCTTTCCAAAAAAGCAAGTGCTGTATTACAATAAAAACGGCGTTTAAATATTAGCAATGAGAATAGAGAAGCATAATAATTTTCGTCAGTTTTCAGTTTACAATATTTAAGTGATTTCAGTAGAATTTATCTTAAACAAAATAATAAGTTTTTTATATTAAATAAAATTATGAATTTTTCTAAATGAAACACTTCTCTATAGAATACAGTCACTGGATATTTAAAATTAAATTATTTTTAAAAATTTTATTTTTGCCACCAAAATGTCAGCGACACAATTCCGATTTTGATGAAACTGGGCAAGTTTCTGTTGTTTGTTCTATGAAGTGCATGTACCAATTATGAAGACTCCGGCTTTTATAGGAATAATTTTATGCCAAAATATCGATTTGGATTATATGGGCGGTAGGCAATGGACATGGCCGATTTAGATGATTTTCCACTATTTTCTTAATTAAGTCACTATAATGCTCGGTGTCAACTTTCAATGATCTAAGACCAGTTTTTATTTTTTTTTCCCCAAAAATGTATGAAGATAAATCACTGTTGGCCATGTCAGATAAGTAATACTTTGTTGCTTCGGGTGACGCTTAAAACTTTAATAAAAATATCCTAAAGCAAATAAAAATGTTAACAACACTCGCGTTGTTTGTTTATCTCTGTTTTTACAGCCCCCGATATAAATTTAGTTTTATATTCTTTAAAGCAAAACATTACAAGAAGTCCATCTTGAAAATAACCGCTCCCTGACATTCCACTCTATTCCACCTTAACCTTTGGCAACGAAAAACTAATGACCAGCAGAAAAGCGCCACCTATGAGGAAGTAGAAGAAAACAGCTAAAAACCTACTTAGCGAAGGCACTCACCGCAATCAACATGCAACGATGGGGCAATTGCTGTTGATCATTCAAGGGCGAAGATATAACACTGGCCTTTGAATGATCAAATTCACAGCAATTTGTCTCATTCCTAAGGCGCTTAATAATATATGAAAACAAAATATATGTTCTGTTGTTATAATTTACTGTCCTTTCCACAAAAATTCCAAAACAATGCACCGCATTTAGTAGAAGTTTACTCCTGAGTATTGGTTTCAATAAAAAATAAATAAAAAAATAAACAAAACAATATATATCGTCGAAAGAACTAAAGAACGCTGTAACTGAGAAAAAATCGAAAATACGTTTTTTGCATCATTTTTATCAGAAATAAAATACCCGTCACTTACGCCGTATGCGTTTTGAAAAATACCAGTTTCTTTGTTCTACTTTCATACAGGTTTTTTGGCTCTGGTGAACATTTAAGGTTTTGTCAGTTACAGCGTTCTTTAATTCCATCGACGATATGTAAGTACAAACCATTTGCCTGCAAGTTTTACAAAAATATTTAAAGAAAAATCAACTGCAAAGAGATGAAAGCTGCCCATCTTTTTTTACTTTGCGTTGCGTTAAAAGTACTTTATGTGACAAATGGCATATAAACATATACAGTGATGGAAAAAATAATAAGAACGGGTAAAAAATTGCATACTTTCTTGAATTTATATTTACTCTTACATAAATAAAAAAAAGTAATTACGTTAATTAAACATATTCAATTCGACTAACTAAAAATAAAAAAAACAAGTAGCAGCTCTGCATAATTCTTTTAGTTAATTGGGTTTTTTGAAAAATGCCTGGAAAAAAATAATAAGAACTTTTTATATTTAGCAAAATATAAATAATTTTTTGTTTAAAAGTACCATCAAATCCTAATATTAATTCAATATTTGGTCGAAGCTCCTTTCATTTTTATCACTTCTTGGCATCTCCGCGGCATGGAGCCCACAAGATTTGTGCACACACTCGGCGAAATGGAATACCACGCTTCCTGAATTTTTGTCCACATTTCGTCCCTATTTTTACTTTCAAAGCCCCCAATTTGTTTTTTAGGACTCCCCAGAGGTGTTCAATAGGGTTTAGGTCTGGCGACTGCGATGGCCACTCTAATACCGGCACATCATCTTCGACAAAAAACGATTTAACACTTCTGGCAGGGTGTTTGGGATCATTGTCCTTCATAAATTCCCATTTTAAGGGTATTTCCTCCTCCGCAAATGGAAGCATTTTATTTTTGAGAATCTCTAAATAACCACTGGCGGTCATTTTTCCCTGTATTATTGAAATTAGACCAACGACAGACGCAGAAAAATAGCCCAAAATCACTAAGAAACCAGCACCGTGTTTGGCGGTCTTTTTTGTGTATTTTGGGTCGTATTCCTTGTTTGGACAACGTCGAATATATCTTTTTCCGTCCGATCCAAACAAATTTATTTTTGTTTCATCTGACCACAATACATTTTCCAGATGTTGTTTGACAAATTGTACTCTTTTTTGTATATTTATTTTTGCTTAAAAGCGATACATTTCTTGGCGTACAACCCATAAGCCCAGCTTCCTGCAATCTGTTTCGTATTGTGCGACTCGTCACAGGTGCACACAATCACTTTTAATTGAACATGACGATTAAAATGGGTGGTTTTTAGAGTACCTCACTAAAAGTTGGTCGAACCGTGGCGAAGTTTTACGTTTTCCTCCAGGGTTTTCTGGGGTTTTATTGTAATAAAGAGCGTAAACCTTACACTTGGAACAATTTAGAACCTGAGCAATTTTTCCTATGGAAAATCCGTTACTTTTTAATTTTAATATCAATTTTCGTTCGGAATCTGTAGTATGAACACCACGCCCCATTTTTTGAAAATTTTTTATAACACGATCGAAAATAAAAAAGTTTTGAATAAGGCAAAAGTTCTTTATTTGCCTAGATTTTTTAAATTTTAATTTTACCGTAAAAAATTCGGCGATATTAAAGCATTTCACTCAATTTTATATACGTTCTTATTATTTTTTCCAAGGAGTATTTCACTTTTCTTTGAATAAAAAATAATTAAAGAGGAACAGAGTGGAAGAGTAAATAAATTATGAAATACAGTTAAATTTAAATGAATTCGTCACTGACTTCCAACAATAAACGTCTAGCGAGAAAAAGCTTGAAGCATGTTAACAGAGGATATAAATTCGTTCTTATTATTTTTTCCACCACTGTACATTTGAACTTTAAAATAAAAGCGAATTTGTAACCCAACGGAAGCAAAATTTTTATCTGACACGGCGTTTTTAGTCAAAGCTTTAGATCAGCGAGATGGCGATGACAATAAAAAAACTACAAATCTTTCTCATCACATGAATCAGAATATTCTAAGGGGTTGTCTGAAGAAATATCCTGCAGATGGGCACTATGATAAACCCTATACGGTTTGGGTGTATGTAGTTGGAAAATTAAAAAAAAATACTATCTTCAACTTATTTATTCGCTGTTATCATACTCGGTAATATCTATTACAGTAATAGTACTACTTATTCGGTTTTTTTTTTGCTCAAAAGAAATAAAAAATCTAATATTACATGCCATAAATAATGTAAAAATAAAATAATGGTAATTAATACACATAACCCTCCTACAAGGCGGTACCTTTCTAATTCGGTTTCGCTTGAACGATATAGAACCTGACATTGAATACATCTGCAATTTTAAATTCCTGCCCTAAACGAGACAGACACATATCATACAAAGCGATAGAGAAGTGCAAAATGTGTAAAAGATTGTAGTGACGTAGATGTTGAATTAAATTCTTTATGAATTATATATTATATACATATGCATATGTGTATTAAGTATATACCATATAATCACAAATTTTGTGGCATTTCCTAGAAACCTAGCTACCGCCTTAGAAGAGGGTCACCTGTATATGTGTATGTACGTTTTTAATGTACCTTTAATTTTAATCTCATCGCTTATTTCAATTAAACCTTCACTCATTTTTTTGGTAATAGATTCTTGAACGGATTTACAAAACTCTGCATCTGTTAAGGATTTTCGTGGTTCTATGAGTGTCAGTGGAGCTTTCAGTTCATCGGAAGATTTGGAACATATTTCTGATTTCATTTGCTCTGAAGATTGTTCCATTGAAAGAAAATCTCCTGTTATTTTGATCATGTTTTGATGTGTTGTGTCGGAAAATTCTTTAGTGGTCGAAATATGAATATCTTCCTGTGGTTCTGTAATAGATTTTGAATCTTCAGCCGATGTTTTTGGAGCGGTATAAGTAGGTTGTGTTTGTTCAAAACTGAGAAAGTCTTGAGTTATTGTTTTTACTGTAGATGCTGTCATTTCAGATGAAGCTTTAATGGGTGCTGCAATTTCAATTCCATCATCTTTTGATTTTTCGGCTTTATCGGTTTCGAATGTTTCTTCCACTGTTGTAGCCAAGGATTCTCTTGGAACTTCGGTGCCAGCTGAAATTGTTGTAATTATGTCAGAAGCTTGAATTAAGACTTCATTAACAATAGATGTACTACGTTTAGTGTTATCTTTCGTCTCCTGCTTCAAAGTAGTAAACGGTTGATGTTTTTGTTCCATACTTAGGAAATCATGGGTAATTTTTCTGGTGTCTATTTCGGGTTTCTCAAATTGCTCAAGAGAAATTTTTTCCGAATCATGTTCTATAATCGAAGATTTTTCTACAGAATGTTCTGAAGTTTCAGTAGACAATTCAGAAATGTCATCAGCGGTCTGTTTTTCGTAGGGTTGCTGCGATTTTTGTTCCATTGTTAAAAACTCATGAGTGAGTTTTCTAGTCTCTTGTGTTGATTGTGCTGCAATGGATTCCTCTTCTTTAATGAAAGTGGAATAAGTTGTTGTCGTTTCCTGCTTAGATTGAACAGGTTTTTCTTCTCTTTCCACCATATCTCCAGAACTGGATGATGTTTCTACAATAGAAGGAAATGTGATTGTAGTTTTAACAATTTCCTCGACTAATTTTGTTTCTTCTTTCAATTGTGCTTTTGTCGGAATCGGTAATTGAGTTTGTTGTTCCATACTAAGAAAACTTTTTGTGATTTCACGTGCATCAGCTACAATAGATTTCATTTCCTTTAAATTTTCTAATGATTCTTGTTCAGTAACTGATGCTGTTAACTTTCTTGGTGCAGCTTCAGGAGCAGAAGTAATTTCTTTTTCAATAATCTCCTTCTCTTCTGGTTCTGACTTTGAAACTAAACTAGAGCGAGGTTTTGGTTCGAGGCCATGATATTCATAAATAACTTTTTTTGCTTCAAAATCAGCAATTTTTTCCTCAATCTTGGTAGATGGAATGATTTTCTCTTTTTCATGTTCTGTAACCATTGGTTCTGAAAGTGACTTTATTGTATCAGTTAGTTTTTTGGAATCTCCTTTTGGCTGAGATTCAGCAACAATGTGTTTTTCCTCAAGTTTAGAGGTTGTTACTTTGGGATCTGAAAAAGATTTTATTGTCTCTGCTACGGTTTTTGACTCAGTAATTATGAAATCCTTAGATTCCGAAATTGTATCTCTTACAGTTGCTGAGTCCGTAGATTTTGTTTCAGTTGGTTTCGTTATTTGTGCTATTTGTTCTTTAGTTTTTGTGAGAGAGTCTTTTGCTTCGTTAATAATGAATTTTTTTGTTAAATTAACATGTTCGTGAAATTCTTTTGTTCTTGTGTCTCCAAAAGATATTATTTCTTCACTGACGGAATCAGGTTTTTCCTTTAAAGTTGAAATTTCTCTTTCAAATACGTCGGATTTAATTTGCGTAGGCACTGTATCTACTTTTTCGTAGCCCTTCTCTTTCAAATGATGCCTTTTCACCTCAGAACTTATTTTCGTGTCCTTAAACAATGAATCTTTACTGAATTTAGTGCTTGTTTCAGTTGCTTTAATTTCTTTATTGATGTCATCGATTTTAGATTCTGCAAAAGCGTGAACTATTTCTGTGACCATCTGGGTTTCCGAAACAATTGTTTTTTTCATATCCAATACTTTATCCTTTAGATCTTCTGATTTTTTATCGTAAATAGTTTTTGTGTTGTTAACAATTGAGTCCTTTGCTGTTTCAATTTCGGATGTAAGTTTAAAACTCCCTTTCTTTGCATCTCCATTTAAGGCTTTAATAGTTTCAGCTACGCTTTTAGATTTTCCATTTGGAAATTCTTTTGTGTCAGTTCTATGATCTTTTAACTCAACATCAGTGATTTTGGATGATATTCCTTCTATTTCAATTGTCTTCTTTTCAGTTTCTAAAGAAAGAATATCATCAAATTTGGGTTCTGTAAACGCTTTAATTTTATCCTTTACACTAGTGATTTCGCTTACAATGGTATCTTTAATTTCTTCAACTGGTTTTTCTTTCGTTGCTGTGTCTTTTAAAGGAGTTATTTTGCTCTCAGCCGCTATAAAATCTTGAACTTCTTTAAGGCTTTCTTTATACTGAGGTTGAGGCTTTTCTGGTTTTGAAGTTTCAAATGTAGAAATAATGTTTTCAACTTTTTTACTGGCTGTTTCAACAGTTTGTGACACAACTTCCTGTGCAGTCTTTTTTATTTTATCATCAATTTGTTCCATCGGTTTATCTTTATCAATCTCAACAAATTTTTCAGTAATTTCAGTTGTTATTGTAGAAACTTGAGATGGCAGTTGAGTGAATTTTTCAAATGCTAAAAAGTCCTCTGTCAATTGTTTTGACCCCGAAGACATTGATGGTTTTTCACTTTTTAACGTATCAATTAATTTACTTGGTTTTTCAACACTTGATATATCTTTAACAATTTTCAAATTCTCCACTTCCTCATGAGTAACTTGATGGCGAGCAGTTGATGTATCGTCCCCTTCTGGCTCTTCTTCTGAGCTGCGGCTAGATGACTTGAACTTGTGTGTCAACTCTTTATCAAACTCACTTTTGCTTACTTCTGCAGAGTCCATTTTTCCCATTTTCATCTTTATGATTTGGTCGGGAATTACTGATGACTTAACACTGTTATCGGCTGGTAACTGCATAAATATTTCGGACTCATGTATTGCCTTTTTGTCTTCGATTAAACTTTTTCGTTTAATTTCTGTTATTTCGCGGGTAATTTCTTTTTTCTGAGAAGAAGCTGGTATCTGACGTTCAATGGAAAGACGTTTAACAATTTTTTCTCTTCGTTCGGCTACCGTTCTTTTAGCAATTTCCTCATCAGATTCTGATTCTTCAATCTCTTTCTCTTCTGCTGAGTATTTAACCTCTTCGCGTTCATGAATTTGCTGAATACGTTTGCCTAAAAAATAAAAAAATTTGGCGTAAGGTTATCACAAATTTCCCGTTATATACATAGTATACGTATGATGAGGGTTTTACTTACTTTCTTGTCGAACCAATTCCTCTACAGATTCAGAATTTTTCATTATATCGGTTTCATCAAAATCTCTTGAATGCGAAAGTCTGCCACTTTTACATTTGCTCATAATGTCGTCTCGACCGATATTTTTGAGGGCTTGCTCAAGTGAATGAATATCATAGTTGGGCTTATCTTTATATAACCTAATCATACTTTGTGCTTGACGGGCTATACTGTCTGTATTCTGGTTTATAATTTCATCAATCTCTTCAGTGCTAATATTTATTTCAGATGCTAATCTTATCCAGTCTTTACCTAAAAGGTTTGATAAATCAACGATTCGAATGTCACCAATATAATGATCATTCTGGTGTTTGCTAAAGCTTAGTAGAGAGCTACGGTACGTGGGAGTAATTTTGTCTGAGAAGGCAGTTACAGAATCAGGAATTACAGCTTCCGGCAGTACAATATTCAATATACATATTGGATGCTGTGGAGGTTCACCTTTGGCGACTTTTGGTTCTTTCATAAACAATGTACGTCCAACAATATCTGCATGTTGATCCTTCACTCTTATAGTGAACGGCAAACGGTTTTCACGAAATGCTTTAAAGGGCAGTTGCAGCTGTTCACCAGATTTTGTTACTGGTACTAAATTTCCGGCCATTTCTATATATTGAGGTTTACCTTCCAGTACTTCTACATCTCGACTCTTAGCAACTTGTGTGTAAAGTTCAATTTTCTCAAGTGTTTTATCTTCGCGATCGTCGGTCATACAAAATACACGTAAGCGGGCTTCAAATGGTTCAATTTTTTTTGCAAAAACAACAAATTTTGCTATAAATGGAACATGTATCACTTCCCTATATCGGTGGAATATATATATATATACATATATTAAAAATGCATTAATTAATACGAGCAATTATTCTCTGTATCTTACTTGTATAATTCAGTGGCCATTTTTGTAGCCTCACTTATATTTCGACAGTCCATAAGCCAAAATCTGGCTGATACAGTGGTGGTAAATGATACACAATCATTGACAAATGTTAAGGGTGTTGAGCCGGTAACATCTTCCCATTGAGCTCGTGATGGTCCTCCTAAATAGAATATAATATTTAAATAAAATAAAGAAAAAAAAATTTAAATATATTTTATGGTATGCTTTCTTAAATTTATTTAAATTTAAATCTAAATTATTTTAGTACATAAGAAATAAAGTATATCTTTGATTATAAATGCTATTAAAAAAGTGAATTGATTATAAGGTGTGGTTAGTTAATCAGCCGTTCGACTGTCTATTTGCTGGTTGAAGCTGTCAAAATGTAGTGCAATATACGGAGGTGAGGGCGGTCAAAACGTATTTCGTTATTATGTTTGCCCACCACTTTACAATCAATTCGTCTGGGTTATTATTATTATATTAAAACTTTTACCAAAGCAAAAACAAATAAACAAAAAAGAAAAAAAAAATAAAAATTTGAAAAACTCAATAAAAAAGAAAGCGAAAGGCATTCAGAAAAAAAAATTTAAATAAAAAGTTTTATAATACTTGCAGATGAAATTTTGATACATACGAGTATATGTTGTTTATCAATTTAATTCAATTTTAATAGTCGTAATGCAACAAAACATTTGTCATATCATTTCTATCTCTGCAGAAAATAATGAAAACTACTGTAAACTTTTGACAAAACATCTTTAGTTTTCAGAAAATTTGTCATTTCTAGAAGCTTTAGATCACTTGCACCCAAACACCTATACCTTGACATTAACATTTGTGGTAAACAGCTTTGACATTTCTTAAAATTTTACATTGACTACTCCTTGTGTCTTTATAAAATCTCTCACGTTGGTCAGATGGCTTGGATGCCGTTGCATCATGTACTTATGTGTCAAATCAACTTATTTCAGAATCTATTGTAGAATTATTAAGATTAAAATCGATGATGTAATGGTTACACGGAAAAATAAGTTGAATTTATATTATATTGAGAATTTCATTCGAATGAGTAAATACATATAATACCCATAATCTAATTTCAATAGATAGTGAATTAAATAGATAACATAATTATGAATGAATGGTACATTGTGTTAGTCTGGGACAATATGTTTAATTTATTGTAAATTTTATATAAAAATAAGTTCCCCAAGTAAGTTTTTAGTATAAAAACAAATATGTATTTCTGAAAAGTTTTAGCTTTCTTTACCAAACTCAAATATTGTGTTCAAAATTTTGTACGAAATTCTACCAAATTATATATAAAAATATGTTATACTAAACATGGTACAATCATCATAAGGTAGTCTCCCTTTATCAAAACACTAACAGCTGTTTACTTACGATTGTCAAAATCTTGTTTCTACTTCTTCCTTACTTATTTATTTTGTTAAACAAATTTGCATTTTAAATTTTTTCTTAAACGTTCAATGAATTGGAACATAAAAGGTAAATTTTTTTATTATAATTTTTGAAATCTAATTTCCAGTGTTATAGTGCTCCTCTATAAGGCGTCGAAATTCTGGTTACATTTCTCCACATCATTGAAATTGACCTCTAAAATACACCCTTCTGAATATTATTCTGTTGTTTTGAAGATTAATAGCTTTTTTCTGTAAGAAATTTGTATTTAAAACAAAAACAAATTTATTTTTTTTTTTATTTTTGCTTTCAGTATAAATTGCCAACTCCTTATAAACGAATTTTTTACAGAATGAGGGTAAAATTTTCAAAATTGAAAAAAAAAATTCACAAAAAAAGGTAGAACTTCTTTAGAATAATATTCCAGCGGGAAAAAAATGATTACTTCATTTTATAATCAATTCAATAATATCTGCCTTCAGAATTTATTATTTTTGGAATACAAGTAAATATTGGTTACCATGTGTATTACCACAACTTCAGAAGAAGGAATTCATTGTTGTACATTTTATAAAAAAAATCGTTTTTTCTAGTTACTCCTTCAAATTATTAATGAATAATAACTTTATGCATTACAAATAATGAATTCTAATACTTATTACGAGAAAACAATAAAAACATTTATTACTTTCGTAGGACATGATCTGTCTTAGGGTTAATATTTTCCAGAATCAACAGATTATATATTCCTTCTATTACCTTCTCGATTCTCATTGATTACCATTTCCCGCTGGGATATTTATTTGTTTACAACAGTCAACCACCACAGTGTTGCGTTTATTTAACAATCGGCAGAGAAACAGCATTGCAAAACCACAGGGTTGCATGCCATTTCAAACTAAAACTGCCTTACTACCTAATGATGATTATATCATGATACGAAATATTTGTGAAATAATGTTGCAAAAGTAATATTCTGTTATTGTTTTGAAACACAAGTCAAGTGTACAATATCAAGATCATTACTTTTAACCTCAATTTATATTATTTTCTTAGAGCTATAGCTGTGTACTAATTTTCAATTTTCGTTACTTTTCTCTCAAAGTTATATTGTATTGGTTATATTTATTAGTTAGTTTTTTGCTGACCCAAAAAATAATTGAAATTAGCACAAGTTGGGCAACAGCACCAAAGATTTCGTCTAGACTGCGCTGCCATTAAAATAATCGTTTTCTTATAAACGTGTGTATTTTAATTTTAACAACTTGCTGCTTGCTGACAACTAAATTAACCCTTAACTTCATCATTTTAACTGCTTAAATTTGACAAATCCTGTGCATTTAAAATATTTACAATGCATTGATGAACTTACGGCTTTGCTAAAAACAAAAAAGAAAAGAGGAATGTCGTTTACTAACATTATTAGGGGAAATGTTGCCTTGCATACAGCGTTTATGAATTCATAAATATTTCACACGAAATATTTTAAATATGATCAGACACCAATTTTAAACACAACACCTGCCTTAATAAAGGTACCCTTACAGGACATGTTTTACACACTGTTAATGTCAACTTTTACATGAGTAAACAGTTACATGTCATGTGTGACTTCTAAAACATTGCTTGTGTAAAAAACACAAAGAAAGTCTTATGACAAAATTTCAATTAGGGCATGCTCTAATTTCGTATGTGCACATGCACACATATTATATATTAAATTTCTATGCCTGCACAAACATTAGTCGGCAATGGATTATGTGTAAAATAGTTTTTTTTTTATAAATTTTGTACCTAAAATTTTATTATTTATTTACAAACGAGTATGTAATTGTACATATACGTTTGTGAGCAAAAATTATAAACCTTATGTAAATTGACTAATTTTGACCAGAGTGGGCAAACAAACAAAACAAAGTCATACACTTTTCAAAATTTTTTTAATGGTATTGTACATGAGCAAAACCAAAACAAATACTTTCTAAATGAGAAAGAGCCCAAATGAAACAATTCGCTTTTCGTTCTTGTGCTTGCTTTGTTATTCCGTTACATTTGTATAATTTGCTCTTTTTTCTCTTCTTCTTTTCTTTTTCTTCTCATTAATTTTTTCTTGTACCTACGCACATTTGAGTTAGTGTATTTGTAGTACTCAAAACAAAAACAATATACAAAATTATTCTTCTCACTGTTTTATTTTTGTTTTACTTATTGTAAAGAACACAACAAAATGAGATCAAACGTTCAGTTTTGTTTATTTTCCTACTCTGATTTTGACAAACACAAAAAAAAACTTATGTATTTTAAACTTAAAAAACATGTCGTGTAAGGGTGCCTTAAATACTTGTATAAGTTCTTTATAAAAAGAAAGAGAAAATCTAAAGCCTTAGAAACTGTTTTCGTTTTTTAAAGATAAGTTCTTTTGTCAACAGTTTACAGATCTAGATACATACATATTTTATCGATTCCTATCCTAAAGTGTAAATTCCAATATCTTCAAATATACGAGTAATTCACTAAATTTGACCGTTTTAAGATAAGAATATGGTGCAATGCAAGGGAACAACATTATTTGTAAAAAAACTTAAAATCTAAAATCAACTTTTCTAGAATTTTAAAAACTAGTTTTAAAATAAGTATATTTTAAAAGTTTATCGAATAAAGAATTCATTGCTATAAATAGAGAAATATATATATATATATATATATATATATATAGAATGTATATAAAATGCATGTACATAAATGATAAAGTGTATGAATGTATGCATGTACATATTAGCTAATAATTTAATAAAAAATATATATATAAAAAGCAGACTTTATTTAGCAATGTGTCATAAATTTTAAAACAAATCATAAGTGTCTACATGCATTAGACATTTTTTTTCAAAAATATTTAAAAAAAAAAAAAAAACTAATTGCTGTACTCATAAAAAATATTCTAAATTTATCAAGGGTTTGTTTGACAAGTGTTGCAAAGAAATTAATCGTCTAAGCCTCTATTAAATGTACAATGTTTTTTGTGAATACTCGTACAGCAGTTAATATCTAAAGCTCAATTAATTCTCACACATAACTTGTTATTGTTTTTTCTCTACTTGTATTGATTAATGTTTAGTTTTCATAAATAAATTGTTAATATGGACAGGAAAAACAATCTCAACTTTAAATGCTTTTTCATTAAAACCACGGATTTTAAAAACTACAAAGTTGGGGGCAAATTACAGCATTCGATATCAAATAAAATTTGTAGGTAAATTGTATGAAATTGAGCTCGATATCGAATGCCGTAATTTGCCCAGCGTTTGTAATGTTTGTTTTTCTTCCAAGTTTTTTTTTAATATTTATTTAAAGCAGCATGCCACACATTAAATTGCTGCTTCAAAATAATTAAGATTATTAGTACCTTAGCAGAAATTTGAAGGCAGTTGGATGTGTGTGATGAAAAATACTTCAAATTCACTTTTGTTTAGACTTTGCGACAGCACAAATTGTTATGCGGTATTAAAAGTTGATGAGCATATATATATATATTTTTTTGGGGCTAATTTGCAACCGTGGTCGCAGTGGTCTAGTGGGTAGTGTGTTGGCCTACTAAGACATGAGCCCTGGGTTCGACACCCAGCTCCGACATCTTAAAAAAAAAAGAAATATGAAAAAAATATTTCTTTCGGCGACTACCTCTCAGCAGTCTTCTGGCAAAAGCTCTGAGAGTAATTAATTGTCGTGAACAACCTTCTCAAGTCTGCCGTTCAGAGTCGACATTAAACTGTAGGTCCCGGTATTCATGGATAAACATTTACACACACAACATGAGTGCTGCGAGAAGCTAGGCCGTAATCCTGACACAGGGTTGTAAAGGCCAGTTATGTATGTATGTATGTAATTTGCAACCGCAAATTACAGAAATATTTTGAAATTGACTTTATTATATAAGTATATGTTTGTTTATATATTTAACTATACATATATAATTTAATGAGATTAGGCCTTTTCGAAAGTTTTGATATCGAGTAAAGAAAACTTGACAAAAAAAACATATTAATTTGCAGAAGATTTTATTTTAGTTATCAAAAAACTAAAGGTAATACTTGTACTTTTTCTATTTGTAGCTGGCCATTGCAGTATTTCATCATAAAATTCTGTAAATTCTGTCGAAATATATTGTTTTATATTCACAATATCTGCAATTTTAAGATAATTAATAGGTATATGTCTCAATAAGCTCGATCAACTTGGGTTGGTAGGTTACTGCAAGTACCTTTTATTCTATTGAGCTCAAAGATTTTTTTAGAGATGTCTTTGTCCATTTCACTTTTTCCGGAGTTTTTGGATAAAAAATAAACACATAATAGGTCGATACTTGGAAACTACATTTTTGTTTTTTTAATAAATTTTTCAATAACTTCTTAAAATTAATTTGGGTCCCTCTCTTAAAGTCTATTATATCCGCTGAATTTACTACTATTAGGTAGACCATTGTATTTCTTTGTACAAATAATGTCAACAAAAATCGTATAACAGTATTGATCTTATTTTTCCATGGGCAGCCATCACAAAAAGTATGGAGTTCAGATATTGAATTTGAAATAAACTTCTAGATGTAATCGTTAAACAAAGAAACAGTGCTGCGTTGAATATTTTTGTACTTCTTGTTTAAAAAATGATTTCAAAAAGGGAGCATCTCTTAAAGTTGAAGCATTTTAGACTCACTATTACGAAAAAACGCATTTTCCAAAATATGCGAGATGTGCCCTGTTCGAAATTGCATATTCAATTGTAATAGTTATGAAAAAATTGAGTAAAACCAGCAAACCACAAATGGGAAATTCAAGGACGATGGACGCTACATTCGCACAGATGGCAAAATATGATATACATATGGTCGCAAGAATTAAAGAACGCTGTAACTAACAACACCTTAAATGTTCTCCAGAGCCAAAAAACCTATATGAAAGTAGAACAAGGACACTGGAATTTTTCAAAACGCAGACGGTGTAATTAAATTTATTTTCATCATACAAATCTGGAACCGGAAAAAATCAGAAAAATATACGCGTTGATTGATCCCGGTCTCAGATTTCTACGATGAAAATAAATTCACTTACACCGTCTGAGCTTTGAAAAATACCAGTGTCCTTTTATACAGGTTTTTTGGCTTTGGTGAACATTTAAGATTTTGTCAGTTACACCGTTCTTTAATTCCATCGACGATATATACTCATTACTATCAGTGTTACCAGAATTGACAGGGATGAAATCGTCAAAAACAAGAGACTTTTTTGTAAGAAATCGTCCAAATCGTTAAATCAATTCTGAAAATCGTGAAAATATCTGGTACATAAAAATAATCAATTCATTTTCCTTTTTAATTACTTTATTTCAAACAAACTATAAATATAACAATATAATGGATATTAATTCCCATAAAGAATACCAGTTTTAGGATATTAAGACCGATATAATAATGATAAAGTGATTTATATAAAAAAGATCCAATAAATGATTCCAATTAAGAATTCAAGAAATAAATGATTTATAAAATGCTGGTCACGGCACAAAAAAGCCCATTACCGGTTAAAAATTGGTAATGGGTTATTTAAAAAAAGTATGTGTAATTGTGTAATGCGTAGTCGCTGTGGTCTAGTGGTTAGTGTGTTGGCGACTACCTCTTAGCAGTCTTCTGGCAAAAGCTCAGAGAGGAACTGATTGCCGTGAAGAGCTCTTCTTTGTTCCATCCTTAAGTATAAACTGTTCGTGCTAAAAGTAACGATATGTAAATAAATACAAGTAGATACTTGAAAAATTTAAAGCTTTGTAATCATTTCTGCATATGATCTATTAATTGTGTATCGCTACGCTAATTTACTTTCCGTTGCCTACAAAAATGGAAATTAACCTAAATTGGGTATCAGCAAAGGTTGTTGTCTAAGCTTTTGTTGTGCTGCCTTCAAAAACAATTGCTTTCATATAAACGTGCTTAGTTTTTTAATTTTAACAACGCGCTGTCTGCTAGTTGCGGTCGTCTACGAGTATGTGTTAAATTTTGAATTCTAATGCTGAAATTTCATAAGAAAATAAGTGTTAATAGACAAGAAGGAAGATGAACTAAACATGTCTTCTAGGACAAGCACAACATTGGCGATAGCTTTCATATTAGCCAACAAATTATAAAATCACCCTTTAGGAATTTAAAATGCTTCAATTGTGTTATCCCAGCTTTAGTATGATTCGTTTCGTTTTTTTTTTTTTTAATATTTTAAAAAAAATTTTAAATCAGATCATTCAGTGACTTATAATATATTTATATGATTTAAATAAATATTACAGGTGAATAGCTTTAAAAAAGATTTCGCATTTTCGTGTTTAAATTTATTATTAATTAACATTAATAAAAAATATAAAATTTAAACTTTCAAGCAGAAAGAATATTTGAAAATTTATAAATTTAAACAAAAAGCATTTTGCATAAGCAGTGTATGTATGTATGCATGAGAATATGATATTTGATTGGAATATACATATATTGAGCAAACAAATTTGTGTAAAACATGGTAAGGGAGTTTGTTTTTTCGTTTCCGGTGTGTGGGTGTGATGTGAAATAGATATTAAAATTAAATCTATAGCTGTTTAGAAAACATTGCAATTATACATAAATATTCAGAAACTAGTCAAGACTTCTTTTGATTACAACAAAATATTAAAAAATTATTGTTTTAATAAAGATTTGTACTTAATTTCAATTTATTTGTTTAAAAAGTTTTCATATTGTTCATGAAAAATAATTAAAACTAATGGTGGTAAGGCTATGACAATCAGCTGTTTTGTCAACTGCTTAAATTAATATTTGGTAGACAAAGTGAAGGGGCAAATGGAAATCGAATCTTTCTAAGTACATTTAAAAATTGAAAATCTTGTAAAAGATACTCAATTTTTAAGTAATTCAATTTAAATATTTGCCGCCGTGTTCATAAAATATAAAATAAGACTTGTTTGGCGAATTTATATACAACACTTGTCAAATCGTCTCAAATCTGTATATAAAATTCTTATGTCGGGGTGTTTGTTTCCAAAACCCTCCGAAATGGCTCGACCGATTTTCTTGAAATTTTGTGAATATATCGGGTAGGTCGGAAAATCGTTCAATATCTATTTTTGAAACCCCCAAATGTTAAGGGGCAATTTATTTATAAATAACGTACCGACTTCGAAGAAATTTCAAATTAAATACGTATAGATCTGCTTACCGTAGAACACATATCGTTGCCATTTTGTATATCTCAAATTAATGATGCCATCTTAGGTTTTCGACCCCAAATTTCTCAAATTTGCAATCCTTGTTCGGCTATCTCGTCCAGTTTTGTTCTATATCCTTCAAACCAGGATTTCGATTTTCTCAAAATGCATTTCTGGCACATAGAATAATTAAACTCCCGAACGACAATATGTTTTACGTTTTTTTTTAACAAGTACTCAGAAGGGGCGGTACAGGGACTAATTCTCTCTATCCTCAATTGTTAAACTGAAACACCGGAAACGGCGGACAATCATTTATTAAAAATATCAATAAGGAAGATACTGATGGTGATATTCATTAGGTGCTCCCATATTCAACTCTGCTGAGCAAAACATTCAATGCCCATATCAGTGATGAGTTTTGTTCAGTGAAGAAATAAATTATACGGCAAAACAACGTTTGCCGGCTAGTAAACCTATAGTATTATGTACGAATATGGCAGTTTATTTTAATATATAAATTGGTTTTATTATTTTCCATTCTGGATACCCCAGTAATCTAGTAAATATTGTGCTAGAGGATTGTGGGTTTGACTCCCACCAGTGACCCTAGTCTACTACGCTACACCGAGCTTATGGTCTTAGTCACTCTGCTCGTAATAATAAAAATAAATAAATATTTTTAATTCCGTCAAACTAAAGTGACAAAAATAATGGGTGTTACTGTTTTTGTAAACAAACTAAACATTTTTAGAATTTACCATACTCTTGCCGTTCGCGACCGCCTTCACCTTACACTAACCCCAAAAGTAATTAATTTATTGATTTTTTGTTTCAAATTAAGTATTTAAATTTGCCAAATTCATAAGCTTCTGTATCGTTGTATGCAGAATTGAAAACAGTTTTTGTTTACTTGCTTGTGTTTATATGCGTTGTATCAAAAACGTCAAAAATCACATAAGAAGAAGAAAAACACTATTCACAATTATTGTAAATAAAGGTCTCTTTAATTTATATTTGTATCACTTTATCAACATTAATTTCATTTATGTATGTACATACTTCGTTGTCTTTTAAATAAATTTGCTGCTGTCTTTTTATTCTTCTTTCAATATTAGAAGAAATGCCAATACGCAAAATTTACACTTTACATTAATAGCATAGAAACCAGTAAAACTTTTTAAAAACACATGAAAAACAATTGTATGAGTGCATAGAATTTTTTCATGAAAATTACCAACAACATACAAGAGTCTTGTCAACTCGACTATTATTTTTAACTATTTTACTATAACGTAAGCTAATAATTTGATTAAAGATGAAAAATCACTCATCGTAACTGAACAAAAATTTTGTTCGAATAAAATTTGTTTTATGGATAACTTATATTCGTCAGAGTCTCACAGCTCTCATTTGTTTGATTTTTTATATTTTGTCCAGACGATCTTGAACGGAAATGCCAATACGCAAAATTTTTTTAGAAAGTTATAGTAATTGAGTTCTTCCCGTTATATGAAATTTGAAGAGTGATTTTGTGTTTATGAAATTTATTTTAATATTTATTTAAGAAATAGTTTTAAGAACTAACAAACGAAGTCAAACAACAGCAAAATGTATGCAAATATGCCACGTTTGCAAGGCTTGCTAGGGAATTTGCTACAAAGAGTGATGATCGAAGGGAAAATATCATTCACATATAATGATCAAAACACCGGCTTTGATTTTCTAAACAAATTTTATTAAGTCGATGAACTGTTTTGCAGAAAACAATGTGGTTATTACAAATTGTTTAACAGGGAATTTTATAATAATTACTTTTGTTTTTTAATACTCGTATATTCAAATTGGTTGGTAATTGCAATTAAAATTAAACAGCTATGATGTGATGGGATTAAAATTGAAGGGAAAAGCATGCAGTTCATAAATTACTTGTAGCATAATAGTATGTATGAATAGAAATAAATTGATTTAAATAATTATTGTTAAAATGATTTATTTATAATATTGTATGGTGTGTTTTTCTGTAGAAGTATAAAAATGAAACACAAAATAACAAAATAAAAACAGGAATAATAAAAATTAAACTAAAAAAAAATATTTTAATTTTTTATTTCGCATATAACATTTAGCATTTAATTAAGAAACTATAATCATAAACGTTTTTTTTATTTTATTATTTTTTTATTTTTTTTCTATAACAAAAGATGTTTTGTTTCAGAAAAGTTCTCTTTGGGACCACAAATATGTTTCGATAATTTATTGTATATTTAAAGTAAATAAAATTCATTATATACTAAAATAATAAAAAGTTTAAATTAATGAATAAGAAAATGCATATGCATGTACATATGTATGTATGTATGGATGTAGTACGTGAATACATACATATGTATGGTATGTATGTTGTAAATATGTAAAAAAATTATTAAAAAAAAATTTAAATAAGAAACACTAAAAAAAGAAATTGAAGCAAACATATTCATTCATTAATTCAATTTTTTGTTTTTTTTTTCTTTTTTTCTTTTGCAAATTCAAAAAGTTGTAAAGAAACAAATGTCCCCTGAATTAAAGTAAATTGTTTTATTTATTTATTTAATGTTTTTTTTAAATATCTTTAAACAAATTAAAATTTATAAACAAAAAGAAATTGAATTAAAATGCATTTTAGAAATTACAATTAAACAAAATTATATATATTTTGTGTAAATATCATAGGGGAGAAAAAGGGGCGAACGAAAATGGAATTTAGGCCCAAAGAGTAACTTTACAGATTGCAAAATTTAATTCATTGAATTCAAACAAAAGAGTAAAAGTTGCTCGTGCTCTGCTTACAAAAAAATAAAAAACAAAACAAAAAACCAAAACAAAAATTGATATATAGCATATACATACATACATACATATATAGTGTATATAATATATCGAAAACAAAACTATTTTATATAGTATATAAATATAACCTTATCCCGTAAAAAGTACTTTTGAAATTTTATATTTTAAACAAAAGCAACTTGCATTTTTTATTGATGTTTTAAATATAAATTTCAAAACGATTTTAAACTATTTTTTTACAGAACGAGGCTATAAATATTTTTTGATACTAGGAAAAGAAAACGAATAAACAAAATATTTATAGAAACACATATTTCTTTAAGACTTTTAGCAAAAAAGACAAAAATTACAATAATAATTTGGAATCCATTACATTAAACACTTTAAATAAATTCGTTAATCTGAACATTCATACTTTTGAAATGCACTGAATAATACTAACAAATACTCGTACATGATACCAATCTAATCACATGTTCATAATATGATAGCTGATGTTAATGATGAGTTACAAATTCAAGCTTAAAACCAAAACCCCGACGTCCTTCTTCACTGCTATAGATGAAACGATACAAGTAAATATTCGATACTTTTCTCTTAATATTAAGTACTTTTGGTATCGATACTTTGCAACAAATTTATAAGTTAAAATAAAACTGTATTATTGCAGGACTACAATTTTTATTTTTATTATTAGTTAAATTATTTGTGCTTAAGGTCCAATAAATATTTAAAATATCTATTTTTCGATATTTCGCTACTCCCTTGCGTAGCATCATCAGGAATATATATTTGTATGTGACAAAAAAAAAATAATGAGATAGCGAAATATCGTAAAATAGATATTTTAAATATTTATTAGACCTTAAGATCAAACAATTTAACTAATAATAAAATTAATAAAAAGGTCAAGGAAAATAATACAAATTTAAATTATTTTATTTATTATTTTTTTAATATTTATAACACCAGGCTTTTTCGGTCATCAAATAAAAATAAAACAAATTATTATTTAAATTGTTTTTTTATCCGACGTTTCGTTGGACAATCCCAACTTCCTCAGGGATACTTTTATTTTAAAAATAAAATAGTATTTTAAAAATAAAATAAAATAATAATTATTTTAAAAATAAATAAAATAAAATAATAAAAATAAATTTTAAAAATAAAAGTATCCCTGAGGAAGTTGGGATTGTCCAACGAAACGTCGGATAAAAAAACAATTTAAATAATAATTTGTTTTATTTTTATTTGATGACCGAAAAAGCCTGGTGTTATAAATATTAAAAAAATAATAAATAATATAATTAAATAAAGGTCAATACAAAGTAAGAACATTGAATACAACATTAAATTATTTGAATTATTTTTTTATTGCGTTAGGATCTGAATCGAAACCATGAATGAAAAGAATTTTTTAAGTGTAGCAATACATTTTCTCGAAAACATTGTATGTTTAAACGGAAATATTGCAACAAGAGAGCTGATCACACAGCAGATTATATTTATTTTACGTGTCTTAACATTTTAAAAGTTGAAAAATCCGTTAAATAGAGTTACATGTGTTGTGGCAGACAATGGTGGTAATATGGTTGCAGCAATTAAAAAAGACCTTTGGTGATACAAAACAATTGCCATGTTTTGCCCACACCAATAATTTAATTGTAGATTCCACATTGAACTGTTCATCGTATCCAGTTGCTGATATCATAAAAAAAATTTCAGAGAAATCGTTAAATGGAAAAAAAACAGTGTTATTCAATTTGACAAATTGGAAAAAATACACAAAGATATGGAATGTTAGAACACACTAGAATTTACATGCTAGATATGCCAAAAATTGCAGCAAAACTCTTGCTAGAAGCAGCTACTTGTAGTTCTGAAATAGTGATAGTCCACGAACTCGAAATCATTAAACAAAGAATTTGACTTTTAAAACCGTTCGAGTTTGTCACAAAGGACTCGTTTTTATCAAAGATTGTACCAACGATAAGTTGCTTAACCTTAAAGCTAAAAAAACTTTATTTCATCTATAGAATGTATTACACAGTTGCAAACCAAATTGTTAAATGACTGCAACAAAGATTTAGCAAGACGGAATTTAATTCATACGCGGCTTTGGAAACTATCTTAGACCCGCGCTTAAAATATCTGAATTTGACGGATCCCAATGTCTGTAGAAGAACGATACAAAAACTAAAAAAAATTCTTCAAGAAAATATTTTGTCGCCAAACAGCGACTCTGAAGAAGAAGCTGTGGAAACACCACAAAAACCTAGCATTAGGTCAAAAGCAACAGCGTAATAATTTAAAAACAGATGAAATTTCTGTTTATTTGTCACCTAGTCTTTTAAAATTTTAATTATACAAGTACTTATCAATACAAGTAGGGGTATCGATACATCCCAACTCACTGCTATTTGAATTAATAAAAAACTTTTATGTAAATATTAAAATATGGAGAGATGAACTTTCAAAAATTTATGATGCACACACGAGTATATGTACGAGTATTTTCAAGGAAATTTCGTGTCCTAAATTTCGAAACTTTCACTATTACCGTTCTCAAAATACATAAGTATGTAAAAAATCGATTTTTACTACGTATGAGACGTACCGTGCCCACTTGTTAAACTTTGCTAAAATTTACATTGTATGGAATGTGCCATGCTCACTTGCCCAATTCCTCTCGTTTTTTAACTTACGATTTCTATTAACCATTAAGCTATTTGAACTAAATTAAGAAAATCACACAAATCAGTATTTAGTTCGCATGGTACATACTATGCTTACTTACACAGTGCAACACAAAGAAAAAATAAGCCATATACGAACACCACTACGTGATAAAAAAAAAGACGGCACGTGTCTACCAGTTTTGCCTAAAAAGCATGAAATTTTTTTAAGTTTTTCCGAACCTTTGGAGCGTCGGTGTATTTTTACAAAAAAGTGGTCATTTTCTCAGACTTTCTGATGCAAAGTTGTAGCTCTTGTCATGAAGAACAAAAATCGTGAACATATACAATTAAAAAACTTCAGCTTGAAGACCAAAATCGCAAAAAACTTAACAAAATTCGATATTTTTCCCTCTGTTTAGGTCCATAGGCAGCAAACCGTTCAAAATTTAAGGAAACAATGAATAACAAAAATGTACTTACTTAATAAACAACTCACGCGATCACGCACAGACCGCAGCAGCACAGGCAAAACAGTAAACTCAGCACACACATCAAGAGATTTTTTTTACTTTTGTGGCTACCTAAGCTCTGCCTGAACCGTCTTAAGAATCATTCCTAGAAAGTTCATATGTTTTAGAAAGTTGTTTATTGAGATCTTAGAAACTTTAATCGTTATCACGGTGTACATAAATTAATATTTACATTGCTTGAGAGGAGCCAAGCCCCCACAATCGATTCCGCCCACTTATTGAGTGATGGTATATATTAGTATTTATTAGTTATTCAGACAAAATTCAAAATCTTTATCTTCCAGTGTTGTCAAATAATAAAAAAAATTAATACAAGTATTTTCAAAGATTAAGAGTTGCCATGCCCACTTTTTTAGTAACGCCCTCTTTTTCAATCATGTTTTGTAAATACAAAACAATAACAAAACGGTTTTAATTCTGTTCATCCAAAATGGATGACAATTACAAAGAAGAAAGTGCAACAAAAACTTGAATATGATTAAAAATTTATGTGTTTGGTAAGTCTTCGAAAGACTTTTCTTCACTGAAAAGTTTTTACAAAAAACATACTTCAAATATATGATTTCTAAAAGAGTGTGAGTTAAATAGTTGATAACTTGCATGAATTTGTACAGAACACAAAGAACTCTTATGAGACTTCCATACCTGGAGTCGAAAACTTATTTATTTCTTTTACGGATTTCAATTTCTCCTTTGATTGAGAAATCATTTCAAAAAGAAATATAAAAAATCGTAACAGAGTTTTGTTTCTGATCTAATTATTTTAATAGAAAATAAATCATCACAACTTGTCTAGAATTCTAACTCAGGTCTCCAGATAATGTATAAATTGTGAAAACATTCAGCCGGCATTTTGTAATTTAAACTCTTCTCAAGATATAAACAAATTAATATTTATTTTGTTTGGAAGGACCATGCTCACTTGTCCAAGCTCTCCCACTTTTAAATGAATATTTCTATGGATTGACGATTCGTATTGACTTTAAAGATATTTGGACTAAATTTAGTGGCTCTTACTGTTACTAGAAAGTTTAAAGATACTCGTATTGACAAATAAATTTCTTCTTTGTCTTTTCAGGTGTTTAACAGAAACAAAAAGGCAACAAACAGACATTAAAATTTAGAAGATAATTCAATTAACACTATCAAATCAAGTATGATCCATAGTGTAGTACGTATTATGAAAAGTGGGCATCTATCGTTTTATTAACAACTAAACAAAAAACTATTACCTGACAAAAATGTCAATGTCCCTATCATGCTAGATGAAAGCACTGATGTGTCCTCAAGAAAAAGCATGTGTCTTCTTATAAGGTATTATGACGAGAAGACTTTTGTGCAGTTGTTAGAGTATATTCAAGTGGGTGCTGATTGCACTGCTGAAGCTCTTTATGATATTTTTAAAAAATGTATTTTATCATACAATATTCCTTTTGGTAATAGTATTGGACTATGTTGTGATGGCGCCAACGTTATGGTCGGAAAAAATAATTCATTCGCATCTAGAATTTTGGTAGATAATCCTGACATTATAACGATAAAATGTATATGCCACTCTGCTTCTATCATAGCAAATAGATCTTGTCTAATGTTACAACGAGCCCCAGAGGACTTAGTAAGACAAATTGGAACATACATTTCTGGCAGTTCAAAAAGATGTTCTCAGTTAGAGGAGTTCCAAGAAATGATGAACGAGGAAAAAAGAAAAATATTAAGAACATCAGCAACAAGGTGGCTATCTCATCAAAAATGTATCGAAAGGATATTGGATAATTGGCAAGTTCTAATAGAATATTTTAAATTTGCAACCAAACAGGACAAATTGAAATCCGCAGAAGTTATATTGGCTGAACTTACGAATGAATGTAATAAGGCTTATTTATTGTTTTTAAAATATGTATTGAGTTATTTCAACTCGTTAAATGGACTTTTTCAATAAAAAAAATATTGGTCTACGCGTTACACTCAGAATCAAGAAAATTTTTTTTTAAACTTGGTCAAAATTTCATAACAAAAGAATACCTAAAGACTGATTGTGAGGTAAGATCACCTCATGTTTCATTGCCAATAGATGACGTTTATGTCGGCAGTGAATGTGAAGAATTGTTGAAAACTTTTCCAAAAACTAGTGTTCATCAGATAAAATCTCATTGTTTACAATTCTACATAACTGCACTTGAAGACACGAAAAAAAGGCTGCCATAAAGTGATAAATCAATTTTTAAGGAAATGGAATTTTTAAATCCTGAAGTGGCCATTGGGAATAATATTAAAAGTGTTTACGAATTTAAATTGTTATGCGATAAGTATAAAATTAACTTAAATTTGCTAACACAAGAATGGGTAACATTGGAATACAACTTTTCTGGATATGAAAATCAGATTTTATCTAAATTAGACGTTGAAGCATTTTGGTCTAAAATTTGTAAGTCAAAAAATTTTAATAATGATTTAATTTTTCCGAATTTTACAAAAATAATTAAAATTTTACTAAGTTTGCCACATGCCAATGCTGATGCCGAAAGGATATTTTCAGTTATTACAGACCTACGTACAAAAAAAAAAGAAATGAATTAAGCCATGATATAATGAACTCAATATGTATTATTAGATCGCATTTACAATCTAATTTAATTCGTTGTGTAAATTTTAAATGCACTACTAGTCGTTTAAAGAAAATGAATTATACAGAATTGTATAACAATTTACTTTTTTTAAGAATACTTTTTAATTTTTGTTATTATTATATTCTTGCATTATTTTATGTTAATTTTATTTGCTTTTTTGTTCCTTTTGTATATAAATTAAACCTGAATTTTGTGACCTAATTTAAAAATAAACCAATTAAAAATAATATTGCTTTGTTTTTTAGAAAAAGTAATGTAGGGAAAAATGTAGGGAAAAAAAGATTTTTTTTCATAAGCGTAGGGATTTCTAAAAAAATCTCCTGGCATAACTGCTCCCGGTATTCATGGATAAAAATTAACAAACACAACATGGGTTTTGCTAGAAGCTAGACCGTAACCCTGAAACATTGTTGTAATGGCCAATTATGTATGTATACTTTTCTCGTGACTATGATTATGGACCCACGTGTTTGTGTTAGATTTTGTAGAAATTAAACTTATTTGAAACGAATGAACCCAACCTGTGTATAATGTTTGATCCAGAACCGTGTTTTCTTAAATACTCGTAATTTGGCAACTTGTTTTTCATTCTAAATTACATGACTTCCCTTTATGTAATAATTTTCTAATTTTTATATATTCTTTATTTTCATAAGAGAGCAAAAATCCCTTAATGAAGAAAAATCAATCCCTAAATTTATACTATAATGTACTTGAAAGAAACCCTAAAATTTATTACAAAATTATGCAGTCTTATTTCTAATTTAAACTTGTTTACTTAAATTTAAATGAATCGCTAGTCATTGTTAAAATATTTTTAAAACTTTTATTTGTTGCATAAATATTTGGGTAAAGCATATTTGAAGAGGATGTAAAGAAAATTTATCTTTTATAACTGATTTAACTATTAAAAAAACCATTCGATTTTCTTATATATAAAATGACAAATACTTTTAAATGACAAATACTTTTAAAATAGACTAAAATATCTGTTATATCAGGTTTCTGGTCCTTTAGAAAGTTTTCGTACGAAAAATGTTCCCAATTATTTACATATGTTAACATTGTATCTTTGCTTTAGATGGAAAACGTTTTAACTTGTCTTCAAAAGATACAGAAAATATACGATTTTGTAATCCTTATGAGGTCATAGTAATTTTTTGTAGGCAACAAGAATGCCTTTGCCTTAGTCAGTAGACTTGGTGCTGTTTTTCTTCAAGACTGGCAAAAAAATTTACACTCCAAATCTCTAATAGATTATTACTCCCTAAAATTTCCCAAATCCCAAAAAATACCCCAAATCTAGGTTTAAAATCCCTTACTTAACAACACTATATGAAAGACTAACAGCCTGTACGTGGTTTTTGACAGTCGTCCTTTTATATGTAAAACAACAACGAAAACACTCAAATTTGTTAGTGTTTGTCAAATAAAAAGAGGAATGTCAAACATCATTCGAGTTCTATGAACAGGCTGTTAGTCTTTAACAGTTACTCATATGTTGGATAATGTGTTTGTATTTAATATTTTTGTTTTTTTATGAATTTTTATAGTTTTGTCTCTCTAGCTTGACTGCGGCACTCGTATTTTTACCAAAAATTGTAATTGATTCCAAATTGTATTTTTTTATAATTATAATTATGTTTTATAATCCTTTAATAATAACTTCTTTAATTCTGCAAAATCAAAAATAAAATATAAAAAACTTAGATTAACAAAAACTTAAAATTTATAATAATCAATAAATGATTAAGAAGGAAAAGGAAATGAAAGGAAACAAAAATACAATTCATATAGCAAACTTTTATTTGTTTATTTGCTTTAAAGCATTAAAAAAAGTAGAATAAAACAGTAAATAATAGCAGTAATAATAATAGATTTTAACTTGATTTTAAGAAAAATAGTTAAAGTTTTAAATTATGGTATAAACATATGTATAGTTTTGATTATATTTTATTTTTTTAGTTTGAGAAATATGTTTGCAACAGTTAAATTTTTAATTTGAATTAAATTTTAATGCAGAAATATTAGTTTTTTCCCTCAAAATTTTATGTTTCGCATTTAAAAATTTACTTAATTTTACAACAAAAATAAAAATTTTTAATTACAAAACTATAAAGGAAGGTAATGCATGAAATTTCTGAATTAGTGAAACAGTATGTACTCGAATTCGAAATAAAAACAAAATTTCAATTAATTTTTAAAAACTCAATAAATAAATAAAAAGAAGACTATTTTCGATATGTTTTTTATTATTATTGTTATCTTTTTCTATTTTTTTTCTTCTGCTTTTGTTATTTTTATTATTTTTGTTTTTTCTAATTTTAATTACCTTTTAGAGATCTTTTCCGAAACACACCTTCATTTTGATGAAATTTAAACGGAACGGAATGCGTGCACATTTATTAATGCATTATTACGCATTGGTAGTACGAAAAATAGATCGTAAATCAATTTTAAAATATTAAGTTTTTTTTCTTGTTTTGTTTCTTATAAAATAAACGAAAATATATTGAAAAAAAAAATATTAAGAAAAAAAAAACAAAATAAATAAAATTAAATAAATTAAAAACGAGAAGAAGAAATAATAATAACGAAAAGCAAAAAATTATAAAGTAAACTAACCAAAAATCATGAGAATTAAAAAGTTGACATTGTGTTTGAATGTTTCATCAAAATAAGTTTGAGATAAAAAAAGTATGTGAAATATTTTCGTTGTTTATTTACTTTTCTATGTTGATTTGTACAATGGGTGGTGGTGGCTATGTAGGTATTTATGTAATATATGTATGTATGTATGTATGTATATTTTAATGTTGTATATGTATGTTTTTAAATATTTTAAATCATTGCAAGTATTTTCCACAACAGCAACACATCAATTATTCTCAAACTCTGTAATGGCTTCAGATACCAGTAGTACATATTGCAAGAGCAACAATACTTAATTTTGTTTACTTTTGTTTTTTAATATAAAAATAGTTTTTAAACAAAATAAAAACCCCATTTAAAAAAAACGACACTCAAACACAGAATTCTTGAATAATTTGCATAATTCTTTCAATACTTCATTTGTAATAATTACATAGAACATATTGAAAAATTGCAATAAAATGTATTTATCGAATTAAGTACCTTCTTCTGTTCACTATGTCATACATGTACATACGAGTACATATTTTATTCTGTATTTGAAACGATACGAGTATTTAACAAGTCTCACCACCATTCGTTCAACATTTGTAGAACATAAGTATATGTATTTGTCAAAAATACCCCGTTAAAATTAGGCGATTATTTCATTTCCTAAAATAAGTGAATATGTATTTAGTGAAACACAGAGCCCCAAGAAGCAATTCCTGAGATTAGCAAACAAGAACTCGAAGATGTATGCAAAGAAATGAAAATGAGAAAGTCCCCAGGGTTCGATGGAATCCCGAATATTGCACTTAAGGCGGCTATCGAAAGTAATATAGACGCATTTAGAGAAGTGTACGATGCCTGTATCAGAGAAATGACATTTGGAAGAGACAGAAGCTTGTGCTAATCCCGAAGGGTAATAACGCGCAGGATGGAACAGGATAAAATAAGTGAATATGTATTTAGTGAAACACAGAGCCCCAAGAAGCAATTCCTGAGATTAGCAAACAAGAACTCGAAGATGTATGCAAAGAAATGAAAATGAGAAAGTCCCCAGGGTTCGATGGAATCCCGAATATTGCACTTAAGACGGCTATCGAAAGTAATATAGACGCATTTAGAGAAGTGTACGATGCCTGTATCAGAGAAATGACATTTGGAAGAGACAGAAGCTTGTGCTAGTCCCGAAGGGTAATAATGCGCAGGATGGAACAGGATATCGCCCTCTCTGCATGATCGACACAGCCGGAAAACTACTAGAGAAGACAGACGGTTTGTGTGATTGCCAATTTGGATTCCGGAAAGCACACTCTACAGTTGACGCCATAGGGTGGGTCATATACATAGCAAAGAATGCAATTAAAGGCAAACGCTGGTTTGAGGGCGACAAGGAAAATTGCGTAATCATCACTTTGGACTTTAAGAACGCCTTTAATTCTGCTGACTGGGACTCAACACTAGCAGCTCGGAGTCGACATTAAACTGTAGGTCCCGGTATTCATGGATACAAATTGACACACACAATATGAGTGCTGCAAGAAGCTAGGCCGTAATCCTGACACAGGGTTGTAAAGGCCAGTTATGTATGTATGTATGTATGTATGTATGTATGTATGTATGTATGTATGTATGTATGTATGTATGTATGTATGTATGTATGTAGCGTATTCTGACCACTCAAGCGACAGCGCAATGGAAAGATGGCAACACGATTGGATCACCTCCACAAAAGGAAGATGGACCTATAGACTCATACCGAGTCTAGCGGATTGGACAAGGAGGAAACACGGGCAGGCAAATTTTTACTTGACCCAATTATTGACCGGGCATGGATGTTTCAGAGCATTCCTCTTCAAATACAGGCATGACGATTGTGATATAGGTCCAGAGTGCCCAAACGAAAGGGAAACAGTTGAGCATGACTTTTTCAGTTGCTCGCGATATAAGAGACAATGAAGTTCCCAGTATTACCGAGCTTTCACGACTCACCGTAGGACAGTTATGTGTCTACCAGTGGCCGGAGGAACTGACGACCAAATCTTACCGTCCTTTGACTTGTACGATGTAGTTAAGTTCGACGAACTTGACAAACTTTGTTTGTTTGCATGTAGCTGCAGGCCCGCCCTTAGATAACCGTCCAGTCCATGCCACATCCTCTATCAAAAGACCATCGTGCTTGCTGTGTTTTAAGTTAAACAAAAAACAGCGAAAAACACATTTTCATTACATGCATTGCAAAAATCCGGTATGCCAACAACTTTCAAATGCCAGGCACTTCTGCGTTAAATGCCGTGTATAAAATTCCTTTGTATACATATTATTAATAAAATACTATTAATAGATAACTAAGATGTATAAAAATGCGTTTTTAATGTTAATTTTTTGGTTTTCCTAGCATAAAATGCATTTATACACACTTTTAACACATCTGTCTATGCATTTCCATACAAATCCGATGTAGGTCTGTACAGACCTGGTTATGCCTTTTAGCGACAAAAAACCCTCACACCTCCTAGGGTTAACAAGTTGAACAAGAATGATAAAGAACATTCTTTTATTAGGGGTATTATATAAAACAAAAACAAGTTGTTATACAATAAATATACTTATATATAATATAGTACTGCGTGTAAATAAATAAACTAAATGAGAATCATATCCCATATGTGGCGGAATATTTTGTTTTTTGAAATCTTTCTATACGTCTGTACGTGACAGCTTTAATTTCGAAAACATATTTTTTTTAGGATATCATATAGGAGTGTTTGACAGATCGTATAAATGTTATGTACATACTTATATATATACATATGTACATATATGAATTTAGATTGTACATACATAATGCTGATATTTTCTTATAATTTTCCTCAAATTTATACCATGTTTTTAAAACATATCACAAACATTTGGTAGAATTGTTTAATATGTTAATCTGGTTAAAAAAGACATCAACATAACGGCACGAAGGAATAATAAATGCTCGAATACCTAACAATTTGGATTCTTATAACACATTCAGCCTTATTATGGTTCTCGAAAATGTTTTTCGATTCTAGTCGTATAGATTTATAATCATTTTCCTTTGTCGTACTACGTAAAATATTTGACTACAAAAAATTTTATAGTAGAACAAAAAGAAAAGGGTGATAAAAAATCTTAAAAATAAATTAATATTTATGAAGCAGTATGTTAAAACCTGTCAAAAATAGTAATATAATAACCCTGCAAGAACTACATGTCTGAAACTAACGCAGACAAAATATTTTTACCCACACATTTAAACCTGTAAAATTAGAAAGCATATATGCAAGAGTGAAGCAACTAATAATTGTCCTATAGTTGCATCTTGTGGCTTAATAAACAATTTTTATGCCAATTTTTCATAAAAAAAAATTGTTTCAAATAACATACAAAAAGAAATCGTGACAGCTGTTTGAAACAATTTAAATCAGTGATGTCCAAAATTCTCTTTCCCTATCACGCGTGATAGGAAAACAAATTCTGCTTGCGTCGAAGTCAAACACGTACATAATAAAAAGAAATATTGTTGCTCTTTTAAGATTTTAGCTTCTCTCCAACATAGTGCAGGGATGGATAGTGCATATTTTTTATATCATTTTTATTTAACTGAAATAATTATTCATTATTTCCTCCAAATTTATGTGACCTCGGTACTCCTTTATTCTTAGTAGATCGGTCACATGTCTATCGGACAATCGCTTATGTACTTTACTCAGAATTATGAAGAAATATTTATGAAGTTATAAACAGAAAGTAATTCGAACATTCCCATTTCTGGTAGAAGTAAGCAGAGTCTTTTCTCTGCTTCATACACAAGTGTAAGTGTGTTTATGTAGTAGTGGACATCACTGATTTAAATAGATTAATTGCTTAAGAAAAACACAAAAGCTTTCTGGAAAGTTTAAAGTAAGTGTTATGTATTCAGCTTTACTCATAAACATTTATTTTTTGTTTTTTTCGTATGTAATGAACATCCGACTGGAAGTTACGTAAGGATGACTTCCCGCTCTATTTAAGTGCAAAAGTTTGTTAAATCCACCTTTTTTACTTTTATAATAAATTGTTTTATAGCATATTCAAGTATGAAAAATAAAAAATGTTGTTTTAAAATTAAAGGAATACCCGTCAGGTTTGAATTTGTAAGATTCAGGCCCTGTACTAAAAGGGTATATACTTTGTATATACTACCGTGACACGATTGCGTCAATTACGACTTTTTTCAAGTAATTTTACCATTTTTCCGAACTGGTTCTTTGCTTTTTAGTGCAGATTTATGAACAAAAATACTTACTTTTCTGATGCCTTCATAACTCATAAATTCTTTTTCTTTTTTGTCGAATGAAATAAAATAGACGACTATTTTTCAACTTTTGATAGTCGACATCGAGAATCGTAGTACAAAAAATTGCAAAAGAATTGTTCGCAAGGTTGTATTTTTATGACTTTCGAGAAACGAAGTACAAAAGTGTAAAAACGAATACGAGAATGGTAATAAGGCTGACTAGTTCAATTTTATACAATTTAAATTATGTGGCGCACAAATCGATATATTATTAGCATACAGAGTTGCCGTTCTTTAATCAATTTTGATTTGTTTACTTTCACTCATAGAAAATTATTATATATATTTTTTTTTCTTTAAAGCGTTTCTGAAGTAACATTTTTTTAATACAGAAAGTGTTAATTCTACAATAGTATGGCTTCAAAAAGAAAATTAGCTGCAAATAAAATAATATCAATGTGAATAGCAGAAATATTTGTTATTTTTAATTTAACTTTCATGTGCGAATATGAATTTCCATTCGTGTTGCTTTTTCGTCTTTTAACCAAAAATCTGACATTCGCCTTATATGCCACCAGTGCAAAATTTGCTTGGCAATCGTATTTATACGTGCGTTATAGACAAATCGAGTTGTATGAACAAGCTATTAAACTCGTGAAAAACAATAAAAGTTTAATATTCGAAGAAGATTAAATGAATACCCCTATTGTTGTGTTTAACCCATTATGGGTAGAAAAATACCCAAAAAAGAGGATTTTTAAAAAAATTCTACCTTGACAGAACTAAACGAAAGCTCAAACGTTTCTTTTAGAACGATTAAAGAAGACATAGACCGATATAAAAAAATTAAGAAGACGTGATATTCAAGCATTTTAGAAAACAGCAAGAAATTCAAAGACCATGAATTTTTGAAAATAAAGGATTTGTAGAAAGAGTTACTGCGGAATATGTGCGGATAAGATTTTCAAAATCATCCTTGATATGCCATGTAATATTATTAGTCTCAGTAATATAAAAGTTATATAAACCAAATTTTAAGAAGATAGAAATAATAATTTTAAAATGATGTAAAGACTAAAATATGAGATGAATAGAAATAGTTTGGCACAATAAATTTATTATATAAGTATGTATTAATGAACTTAAAACGACCCATTTATTATTTTGTTCACTTGGTTACGATTTTTTGTGATGTTCGACTACCCTCAACATTATGTGTTTTTGTTGCTCGTCACTTACCGATATGTTGAACTTTTTTATCATAGCAACTCCCCTTTCTGCTGTATCATTTACAAAGCTAAGATTATTTACATGTGTTCTAAGAGTTTCACTGAAGTAGTCTTTGGCGTCGTGGATTCCAAAAATGTTGAAGAAGGTCTTTGTTTTATTGGTTATAAAAGAGCTCAAGCTAATTCCTTTAAAGTCTACGTTTTTACCCGCTAACTATTTCGTTTCATTTTTATTTCCATGTTCTCTTTCAAAATTTCTTATCATACTCCTTTCTCAGATTGAGGATTACGTTCGTCAAAAAAATATAGACCGACGTTTGTTTCCGATAAATACCAAAGATGCCTTTTAGCAACTGTTAGGGCTCTTTTTTTACTTGGGAATCCGGATAAGTGCTTAGAAGCTGTAGCAAATCTAAATCATTCTTTGGAGCCCATCTACTTACAGTTGCATCATACCAAAAATGAACATATAAAGGGTGATTTTTTAGCTATTATCTTTTTGTCAACACTGGTTTAAACAGCTGGCGCACGTTTCGTGTTTTGTTTCACTGTCAAACATCTTCAGTTTGGTCTATAATTTAACCATGAATCGTCTTACAAATGAACAACGCTTGCAAATTATTAAATTTTATTATCAAAATGCGTGCTCTGTTAAGAAAGTTCATCGCGCGCTTCTTCCATTTTATGATCAGTTTAATCGACCCCCTGAAGCGGCTATTCGGGCTATTGTGACTAAATTTCGCACCAAATTTACATTGTTGGACATTAGACCACCAACACGCTTACGTAGAGTGCGAAATGAAGAAAATATCGCAGCTGTATCGGCCAGTGTTAATGATGACCATCAATTATCGATTCATCGACGTTCGCAGCAATTGGGCCTCTGTTACTCAACTTTTTTTTGCCTAAAATGGAAGAGCTTGACTTGCATGCCATGTGGTTCCAACAAGACAGTGCCACATGCCTCACAGCACGCGTAACAATGGACTTATTGAGAGGCGAGTTCGGTGAACATTTTATTTCACGTTCAGGACCGGTCAATTAGCCGCCTAGATCGTGCGATTTAACGACTTCAGACTATTTTTTGTGGGTCTATGTTAAAGCTCATGTCTATACAGCCAAGCCCGCTTCAATTGAAGCATTGGAAGACAACATTGAAGCATTTATTCGTAAGATACCGTTCGAAATTTGGAAAGAGTATGCCAAAATTGGACTAAGCGGATGGACCATTCGAGGCGCAGTCACGGTCAACATTTGCATGAAATAATCTTCAAACATTAAATTATATCGACAGTACTATCGATTCAAATAAAGGTTTCATTAATTTTTCTGAATTTTAGGTGTTTTTTTTTACCTTTCCTATAGCTCCTAAGAAATCACACTGTATAAGGCTATCAAATTATGCAACAATTTTCATTTCTTGTGATACTTATTGGGGAATATTTAACTGTTTACAGAAGAGTACAATCTTAGGTGCATATATTGCTTTTGCCATCCATCTTGCGTGATGCGTAGCACATGGGGTCCTGAAATTATAGACATTTGTGTACTAACCTCCTAAAAAAATAGCTGCAGTAACTTCATGTAGTTTTCTCTTGGATGATTTCCCTCTCTTAGGACATCTTGAATCTAGCTTACCATATGCATACGTTGTTCTTCGACATAGCTTTCAACGCTATTTTCTTCATCTAGCATTGTCGTATAAACGATCTTATCTAATGAAGTCCATAAGCATTGGAACTTTTGAAATACAGAATTGTTTGAACTGTGTTTTGACAAGCAAAAGCAAAAAGCAATACTAACGGCCGTCTTTTTAAAATCGAACAAAGTACGCGTACTTTCTAATATTTTAAATTTCTTTATTTTGAGATAAAAGCGATAATTCTGTGCAACCTCTAAATGTCATCCAATCTTCTTAAAATTTAGTATGTATAAGTTTTATATAACCGAAACTCGGGGCATAAGCAAAGTCATAGGAAAAACAAGATCAAGTTCTATTTTTTTCAATAAAGTTAATCAATGATTAATAATCATATTTATGAAATCATTACAGCTTTTAATTAAAATATCATGCCTTTTCAGACGTTAAAAATTTTGCACACAAAAAGTAGTGATTTGATCTAATGTGCGTTGGCATGAAATTAAAAAAAAAACAATTTATAAATATTATTAGATTATTATAATTTTTATTAAAAAACTTAAAAAAATTATTTTAAATAGAAATTTCAAATCATTTATTTTTTATAATTTTTTCTATATTTTTGGGGAGTTCCGCCATGAAATTGTGCAAAATAATCCTTTGAATGCACATTCAAACAACATTTTTTACAATCGTACTCTGTTTTCCCACCACATTGCGCATAGTGACCAGAGAATGACATGAATAGCACTCAAATGGCAATTTTTTTACTTTTTAAAAATGAATATTGAGTTAGCAATACACACTAACTAAATGAATGCTGCTAGTGCATGATTCAATTTAGTATGTCTTTTGCAACAAAATGCTTGTAGTTGCTTGCAAATTCTGAACACTCCAACCAATCACAAAAGCAGTAAGTATGTTTGAGTATTTCACTGTTTAAATGTGAATAAACCAACTACGAACAAAAGAAAAACAATAACACGATTGTAATGAAAACTAAAGGCCCAACCATAATGTACTTTTGTTGACGTACGCTAATGTCAAAAATCAACGAAACGTCTGCCAAAAGGCTATATTGTACTTTTTGAACTTAAATGCAAACTGCTCTTAGTTGCAATCATTAGTACTTATGTATGTAAAACTTGATTTCTGTCTATATTTCATAAATACAGTTGTTTTCGGTTAATTGAGCCCCGCTTTATTGAGTGTTCCGCTTAATTGTACTAAAAATCATGTAACGAAATCATTCCGTATAACCTCCTATGCAAAAGTACCCGTTTAATTGAGTTCCGCTTAATTGTGCCTCCCGTTTAATTGATTCATAAAATGAGACCGCATTGCGAAAAACACAAACAAATGTTTCAGTTAATTGATTTCATCTGCTTAATTTTTTTCTCCACAAACTTAAAACCATTTATGTTGCACCAACACAATTTTTGTCATATTTCAGTTCACCATGTAAATGGAACGATATAAAAAAACGAATCATCGAAAGCCTCAACAAATCTAAAATTCGAATGTTGATGACTGATTTTTTAATCATGGTTTTACTTATGTACTTATGTATAATGTTTTTTTATAACATTTAATGTACACTCGCATGCACATGCATATGTAATGTAATTATTTTAAATTTTGATCTCTTTTTATATAGAATTTTGTAATTTTTGTTGCTTTTCAAATATTGTACGATGAACGTACCTGATTTTTGTTTTATTTTGTTTTGTTTTAATAAACTAACACTATTTTTTAACTTAATAAATAAAAAAATGAATTTCTTTTTCTTTTAATTTCTATAATATGTAATTTCTATAATTTTATTTAATTTCTATAACATTTAAATATTTTACCGAAAACTAGTTCATTATTGTTAATTAAGCAAAATAAATAAATCATAAATAAAAAATAGTACTAAAATATACAACCGTGCGCGCATTTCAATTTTAAACACGTATACATATCTTTAAATTTTGTTACTAATGTGCTACAAAAAGAAGAGAAAAGAAAAATATTTAAATTGTTTCAAATTATTGAGATACACATTTTGTAATAGCACATCGTTGTTTTATTACATTTTCAATCAAATTTTCTATAAAATTATCCTCCGCTTCCATTGCACGCTCCAGTCTTTTGTTTATTATTGTTTACGCAAACACAAGAACAGCTGTTTACGTATGTACGTTTGGTGCAGTCGACTTCGCTCCAAACGTAAACAAATAAAATTGAACGAAACTCAACGAAACGTTTGTTATGTACATTATGGTTATACACATTTGATTGCATGCATTCGCATAGTTGTTTAAGCTAGCCTAAGCACATTATGGTTGGGCCTTAATTCAATTTCTCTTATATTTTTAATAAAATATGCTACTTGTTTCACTGTTTCAGTCAAACGATTTAACCTCTTAGTTGAGTTTTAATGAATCATTTGAGTGTTTTGTATACAAAGGAGTGTTTTGTATGGTATTATTGTTAACGGTATTTAAAAAAAGATTAAGAATAAACAACGCGTTTACAAAAGTAAACTCTACAAGCAATACAGTTGCCACTGTTGATGAATAAAACCAAACCAAAGGAAGTAAGAATAGGAATAAGCAGTAAAATCGAATCAACTCATGTCATTCTCTGATAGCGACCGCGTTTTCCAATTTTGTCAATTATGTGATCAAGTTTGTCAGTACGTTTAGTAATTTGCTGAGCATTTATGACAACTTTTCCATTATGGCGTCGATTTTTTCGAATTTTTGACAATGCTTCAACAGCGCTAACCCGATAATCGAGTTGATTCATAGGTTGCAAACGTTCACAACCACCGCACAAACAGTGTAGTTTCCATGCGTTTATCATAGCTGCATCCATAGCATCCATTCACGGACTCGAATACGGTAATTGTTAACTACATTATCGAATAAGATAACTTCACCCATTCGCTGATTATATGCATGTATTATGTATGGTTGTTCAACGATAGCCATCTTCCGATGTTTACGACCATATGTGCCTTCTGGTTTTACACATTGGCTCTACACTTATTATTATTTTCTATTTTATTATCTACTTTCAACCTTCTTACTCTTTCTTGATTTTGATAAACATGAGCGCACATAATCATCAATGTCAGGTAACTCATAATTCGTTCGTATCTGCTTTGGTAGACTTACATTGACATCTTCATGATTATAGTCAACTTCCAACTGTCCAGGAATTTCTTTAGGTAATTGTTTTTTGTCGTTAAGTAATTGGACATTGTCATCTGTCTCTTCGTTATTGCTAATGGCATCAACTTTGTCTGGGAGGGTAAAAACAATATTAATTTCATCTGCTCTATGGTCAACATCATTGGCTTCTTCATCATTATTCCATCCATCAATTTCAGCTTGTATTTCGGTAAGTGTTAAAATTTTATGACGTCGTAAAATATTTTTAATGTACTATGTCTGTCTACACGTCATTACAGATTTAAACTCACAACAAAATGCACCCGCACCAAATACTTTTTCTGTTATATAAGGAAAACATGGGAAAACACGGGAAAGTCCAAATTTAGTTTTTAAAAGTGATGCCACTCTTCATTTTTAAGGTATATTTTCAATAAAACTTTCAAAAATCGTTTAACTATGCTTTTTATCCGTCATATAATAAAGAAAAAAAATTATATGTTAGAACACACTTATGCTGAAGTGGGTAGAATACCCGTACCCTACAGAGACCCCCATGACACTTAAAAAAATTATAAAAATATTCATATCAATATAAATACTCCAAATAAATACTATTTGTGCTAAATTTCATCAAAATCGGACCACGGATTCTGGGGTCAGGCGTTAATGGGTTAAAGAGGAATTAAACAAAATGAATTGTTTTAAAAAATATGGTATAAGTTGAGGGTTTATTAAAAAATACACAGTAATAACTCGATACTGTAACACATCTCCGATTAATGAAGTGAAGTATATATTTTATTAAAATATATGCGGTACTTACTCACTACACGTTGAGTATTCACAATAATAAAACTTCGTAACACAAAAAGATGCACGTAACGTAACAGATTTTAACGACTGTTAACAATATTTTTTGTGATTCTGCAAGGACTTAAACAACGGTCACATCAGGATGAAATAACCGTAATCAAAACGTAAATGTGAAAATATTTGATACAAATATTTTTTATTTTAAACAACTAATAATAAAAACAAAATTGAAAGACATATTATGATACTCGTATAAGTAAATTAAATATTTAAAAAAATTGTGGTTATTGTTTTTTCATTATACATTTGCCTATTGCGACCGTACCTCGTTCTGAATAGTGCATTTACACCAAACTAAAATCAAAAAAAAATAATTTGAAATCTTTATGAAAATCTATAGTGGTTACACCGACATTTTTTGACAACTAGCAGGATTTTATGTTATAAAAATTTTAGCCAATAAAGAAATTAATAAATAAAACAATTTTTTTTCTTATTATTCTAAATTCAATAAAAATAGTTCAAAAGTCTTGAATTTATTTGCGTTTTAATTTTATGAGGCACTTTGCAACTGTCAGTTTCTTAGTTGGGATTTACAATGTAGAAATTGAAAGAGACATACGAAATTTGTAGTGACGAAAATGTCAAGAATGTAGAGCACAAATATTTGTACAGGACGTTTTCCCTTTTGCTTTTCCACTTTTTGTATTTTTACTTCTTCTGTTTGTCTTTTAAGTTCTATATGATAAAAGTTTTAGGCAAGAGCAAAAGAGAATTCAAACTGTCTGCCTTTCAATTTCCACATTGTAAATCCAGACTTACTGTAGTTTTACATTTCTTAGTACAACTTAGCAAAAATACCGAGTTGCATCAGTAAGTATACTAGATTTCAATAAGATTTTGTCGAAATCTAGTAGCGAAGTAGATTTTTTTTTTATATGGGAAATCCAGTAAAGAACGACTAGATTTTAATTGAAATCTGGCAATTAGTTGGTTTGAGTTTGGTGTAAATGCACTGTAAATTCACAATTGACCTATCACCTATTTTCTTGTTGCTCACAGAATTATTTCTACATATTTCCTTTAACTTTTAATTCACTTATAAGGAGTTATTTAAATGACTAAATTTCTATAAAATTTCATTGCGTGCAAATATTATCGAATTATTACTGTACAAGTGTGTATATTGAAAATTAATATTTAACCGAATATTATAAATCTAAAAAAAAATAATAAAAAATAATTTTAGCAACGTTTTATGAAAATATCTTGCAAGTAGTACTACAATACATTTTTAATTTATTCGAAATGTAACTTTTAAAGAATTTATCTTTTTTGGTATAAAGTACATATGTTTAAGTACATATATATATTTATATATATACGTTATCTATCTACTGAATCGAGATACAATCAAATAAAATATTCTTTTAATTGTTATTTTATATTAAAATTTTATTTAAAAAATATTTTCTTGTAAGATTGATGACTGAATGTAGAGTAGAATTGAATGAATGAAATTTATAATGATTATTGAATGGATCTAAAATTTATATATATTTATATTTATGATGAAATCAGAAAGTTTCTTGCACTGAACTATTTATTCTAAATATACAATAAAATTATAAAATTTATTCAAACACAACATTAAATTATTATACGAGTAAGTAGAATTTGTATATTAAACATGAATTATTTAATTATGGAAATTCGTAATATATTGGATTATTATTAGCAAAATTTATACATGTATGGTTGTTCGAATGTACAGTGGCACAGTAAAGTCTGCATACCCCCTTGAAAAACGATGTTTTGAGCTATCTACGAACAATGCAACAACAAAATACATTTTAAACAATTTCATACTAACAACAACAACAAAATTTTGAGAAAAAATTTGTTTTCCAAAAACATTTATTATTAAAAATTTAAAAAGGTAATTTTTTAAACACAGAAAAGTCTACATACTTTGTACAGAAAATTTATTTTACATAAAAATAAAAACAAAAGTAAACAAAATTAATACTTTGTGGGCCCGCACTGGCTTTATATGACAGCATTTAATCTACTTTTCAAAGAATTTACTAATATTTTTGTGTAATTATTTGAAATTAAATTCCATTCTTCAAGTAGAGCGTTTTTAAGGTCCTGTTTATTTTTAATGTTCCTTTTTCTAACCCGACGGTCTAGTTCATCCCATAAATTCTCAATGGGGTTCAAATCCGTTGACTGGGGTGGAAAATGAATGATGATGAGACATGTTATAGAGTAGCCATTCTTGAACAACACCAGCGGTATGCTTTGGGTCATTGTCTTGATGAAAGTACCAACCTTCTGTAAGACAATTTATCCGTGGATTGCCTTGGATTATCTTTAAAAATATTCAAATATACCATGCGATCCATATTAATATCGATAAATGCTAAATTGTCCACTCCAGTCGCTGTCATGCAACCCCATACCATAACGGAGCCTCCACCGTGTTTCACTGTAGGATGCAAGTTTTTGCGTAATAGTGCTTCATTATTCCGACGCCATACTTTTTATTTTCAGTCCAAATCAAACAAGTTGAACTTGCTTTCGTCAGTATATAAAACATTTGCCCAAAAACCTTCATCTTTATCAATGTATTTCTTAACAAATTCGACAAGTTTTTGCATATTTATTTTACTTAAAAGGGTTTTTTTCGAGATACACGGTTATGAAGTCTATTACTTCTCAATAGATGTCTCACCGTTTCTGGATGCACTGAAGCAATATCCTGGCTTTCCAAAGTATTTGCAATATCTATTGCAGTAATTTTAGGATTTTCTTCAACATATAACAAAATTTGGCGCCTGGCACGCGGAGTCAGTTTAGGTGGGCGACCACTTCTCAATAAGCTCACGTACTTGAACACATCTCTTTACCCATTTTGGTTAAATAAGAAAAAGTATAATGTTAACGTCGAACACTAGAACTTCATTTCTACTAACAGTATTTAGTAAAGACGTCTGAAGTGGTTAGTAGCACTGTTTGAGAACAGAGTTGTATTTTATCTCCTTTTCTACATAGCCGTATGCAGACTTTTCTGTGTTTAAAAAATTAATTATTTTAGTTTTTGTTAATAAATGTTTTTGGCATAAAATTTTTTTCTCAAAATTTTGTTGTTGTTGATAGTTTGAATTTGTTTGGAATGTATTTTGCTGCTGCCTTGTTTGCAGATAAATCAAAACATCGTTTTTCAAGGGGTATGCAGACTTTACTGTGCAACTGTATGTATAAGTATGTATACGAGTACGAGTATGTATATTGAAAATAAATAAGTATAATGATGGTGTTAATGTTTCACTATTTAATTACTACTGTAAATATTAAAAAGTCTAAAACTAACAATCAATCACAAAATATGAATTCAAAATACTAATAGATTTAACATTGTGCAACAACATAAGGTGTTTTGTTTAAAAGTTCTAAACACTCTAAAGAATCTTTAGCTCAATTAATGTCTTTCATTGTTCTCTTTTCCCGCCGCAAGTTACCACGCATTTGCCTCTGGATAGAGTTACATACATATACGTAATTGAGAACACTTATACACACAATACTGTTTTTACACGGTTGACAATAGCAACGCTTTTAGTCGGTCAAGTCATGTCATATACGGCAAAATCGTTCCAGAACTTGTCTTATTCTTGTTCACACATACATATAATGTAGTCAATTTAGTATATAATTGAGTTATCAAACATGGTGTTCACAAACACATAGCGAAATTAGGCTTACATATTCCATTGGCATTTGTCCGTTAAAACATGTATATGTTAATTAAAAATTGAAATAAAAAAAGTGTTGCTAGTTCATGCACAAAATGTCGAAGAGAAATATTTATTTATATTTAATAAATCTATTTCTGCTGTATCTGTTAATTTTTTTCACTTTTGATAGTATTTAATATTGACAGTTGCAATACATTTGTAGGTTGCTTTATTTAGTGTTGCAATTAAATACAAATTGAGTGCTCTTATAATAAATTGAGTTCAATTAAGGTCTTAATTGCGCAATTAAGGCTTTTGTGTGAACATATGTAAAAATTTTAGTTTATTTTTGTATATCACTAGAAAGATGGGAAGGGGTCATTCGACGCATATGCATATTTGACTGCAAGGAATACTGACATTTGTGAAAACTTCAAAAATTTTATTTAAAAGCATTTTCATTTTATTGAAGCATACCAAATGCACAACAATAGGAGTTGGTCGACATGTTTGTAGGTTTGGGCGCAGATTTCATTTTTCAATTACATTTTTTTTTTTTGTTATTGTTAATTCTTAAGATGATTTTCCTTCTTTTCCCCTGGTTAAAAAATAATTGTTAATTAAATTAATATGTAATGCATTGTGAGAATTAACACATCAGCATATTTAAGTTCATTGTGAAGTTATTTTTACAGATACCACTTAAATTACTATCCAGACAATGGCAAATAGTACAATGCATCAAAAAAGATATGAACTATTTTCGGCAGGTCTAAATTTGTATGTATTTTTTTGTTGTTTTATTTTTTTTTATTAATTTTTGCTTAGATTGTAAGTTTTTAATATAAAAAGAAAATTTAGTAATAACAATTACAATTCTTATTGCCAATTTACACATTGATTTCTTTTCAGAGTGGGCAAACAAACAAAACAATTCGCAAACGTTACCACAAAGTCATAAACTTAAAAAAAAATTTTAATCGTATTGTACATGAGCAAAACCAAAACAAATACTTTCTAAATGAGAAAGAGCGCAAACGAAACAATTCACTTTTCGCTCTTGTGCTTGCTTTGTTATTCCGTTACATTCGTATACTTTGCTCTTTTTTTCTTCCCATTCATTTTTTATTCTACCTACGCACATGTGAGTTAGTGTATTTGTAGTGCTTAAAACAAAAACAATATACAAAACTAAATGGGACAATCGCTCTCGCCAGTTTTGTTTTGTTTTTGTTTTACTCAGTGTAAAGAACAAAATGAGATCAAACGTTTCATTTTGTTTATTTTCCTATTTCTTTTCAATAAACTGCTTCTTGGTGTACCACCTTATAGCATCTACCGTGCTGATCAACCTTTATACCCCTTATCTTGGTGGACCACCAATCAATCGTTTACTAATTAAACGAGGCAAACGAGCCCTGACTTAATAATGTTTTTTTCAATATCCGTTATCCTGATGTACTACCTGAATAAAATTCTCTTCATTAGTTAAGCGAGGCAAACGAGCAACTGACTTAACAATTATGAACCAGATTATCTAATTTAATACAAAAAAATACAGAAATTTTCTGCTGTTAAGAAGAATTTATCTTTCCAGATATAGTAATTGCATGCCAACCTTTCTAGTGACATAGTATAAGGAGGTTATAATTTTTATATTCGTTGACTTTTAAAAATGTGTGATACATAATTATATAAGTACATATGTATGTGTATGCTGTCTTTTTTGCAGGCTTTTTTCTTTGTTTTTTCTCTGGAACGTATCTATCGTGCAAAAACAGTATTGGCACTACAAATTTAATAAAAATTATATAATTAAATGCCTGAAGATACGAGTAATAAACTAAACTAAGAACCTCTCAATCACTATCCACTCTAAATTCATTTAATAGTATCGAGCTCTGAACCAACAAAAATCCATCTATGATTCGAACTCGAATTTCCACTTCATTAATTTTAGAACATTACGTTGTTCAAAAAAGTTTATAAAAATAGTGTTCCTCCATTATTTTATACTTAATTATTAAACATTTAATTACCAAAAATAACTATTTTTATCAGGGTTGTCATTTTTTTAACATTTTTCGCCAAACTCAATATCAAAAATCGCCAAATCGCCAAATCATTTGTATTTCAGAATTTTTTATTCATTTATTATTTATTGTCTGAAATTATTAAAAAATATTTTTTGTAAATTTTTTCGGCAGAGCTAAAATTTACCAAAAATAAAAAAATGTCGCCACGATATACATTTTAATAAGTTTTGATTAACAAAACAACAGAAATTATTAATGTGCAGAATTTATGGGAAATTCTTGCTATAGAATAATGAAATATATATATGTATATGTACATACCTTGAAACAATAGCCGTAATTTCTTTTCGTGTGAAACGACCTTACAAATCCATAAAACGTAGCAAACCATGTCAAACAATAAAAAACGTGGGCAGACATTTCATAATTGCTACGTTTGCAAGGTAGATTGCAAGGAAGTGTGAAATTAAAAATTGGAAGTGTGAAAATAAAATTGATGTCAGATGTTAGGTACGGGTTTTCTTGTCACATTCACCTTTTCTCTTGATCATTGCCACAAAGATCTCTGACGAGACTATCGTTGCTAAAATCAATTGAGAAATCATTGCAAAAACACTCTAAATTCATTTAATAGTATCGAGTTCTGAACCAACAAAAATCCATCTATGATTCGAACTCGAATTTCCACTTCAATAATCATAAATCCTCTAGAAGTGAATTATACTATGTACCATTCTTTTTAACAAATATTGTAATTGATTAGAGATTTGTGGGTTGTTTCTGTAAATCTCATATCGAGGAACTTTTTGCATGTACAAAAGAATTGAAACAAATCCAATGTATATTGACACAAAATATCGATTGTTTTTGTAGTTTTTGTTTGCGATTTAATATCTGACATTATATCTGTTTGACGTGAGATACAGGAAATACGAATGACCCGAGAAATACTTTTCACGTACAGAAACAACTTTTACTCACAAATCGAGAAACGATGGAATATTTTGCTTCACACTTTTCGTTGTGAGAACACAAAATAGCCACTGATATCGCGTAATGAACTGTGCTGATTATAAAATGGCAGAAAGAGCACATAAACTCCCGCACAACGAAATGTCAAATTGTAAGAAAAGGCAACACAAAAATTGCTAAACAACTAATATCTTCCAGTGTGACTTACGAACGAACGTAATTTGAGCGCTCTTCCTTCTCTGCAAAAAATAAAGGTATAAAATGCACTATAATGTTTTTACTTATTTTTAAATTTATTTTTTAATAAAAAATGCATGGCTCACGACGACTGCTTTATAAATCGCTGCAATGTTTGGCGAAAAAGTGCCATAACTGACAACCTTGACTGACACACATATAAGTACATGTTATGGGGGAGGGATAGCCTTTTAGTTTTGAAATAAGTTACACAATTTGTAAAAGCCTAAAAAGTACTTTAAGAATTTCATTTGAATAAATTTTGTATAAGTAATTATGAAAGGATTTTATTTTTTTTTACTTTTTTTTTTTTTTTTTTTTTTGAACTAGTATTTAATATAAAAAATATGTAAATTGTTAGGTAGTCGATAATTGTATTAAATAGAAGTAGTTGTAGTTGTAGATCAAGTATTAAAATTAAGTATTATATGTGGTACTTTTTTTTAATCCAAAAAAATAAATAAATAAATTACAAACCAATAATAATATAATGTAATATAAAGATATATAATAAATGAATATTGAACAGAAAATTATTAAAATTATGTATGTCAGTAGAGAAAATTATATTTCTAACCTTAGCCTAAACATCTATTTTTTTATTTATTTATGTTTTAATACTTTAATTTTAGCAGTTCTATAGGTACATTTTAATAATATTGAAATAAAAAATAAATAAAAAACAATATAAAACTAAAAAAAATTTTAAACTAAATACTAACGAAAAACAAAAAGGAAAAAATGTAAGGAACTAAGAAATTAAAAGAAAAAAATTATATTTAAACAACGAACAACGACAATAGCAATAGAATTTTGACAAGTAAAGAGGCAACTAATAGTACTTACCGGTTATGGAGCATAACAAACGCAGAGTAGGAGTATTGCCAGAATATTGATTAATCATGCCCTGACTGTGAGCTTTAGGGGCAGGCATACTTAAAGTAATGGCCTTGTGGAATTTTCGGCGACGTGGTTCAACAGTAACTATTGGTGATACTGCAACACCACGCCCTAAAAGTTTAGCAGTCAAATCTGGATCGACCGGTTGTGCCTAAACGGAAAAGGGAAACGAAACATGATTTGTAGCTTAAATACAGTACAAAACAAAATGATTTTTCATTTTCAAAATGGCCACTTATATTACAATAACAACTAAAGTTGCATGCATTAAACTGTTGCTTAATATTTTATTTTTATTTTGGTTCTCTATCTCTCTCTGTCATAAATAAATAATAAAGAAAAAAATAAATAAAAATAAATCAGTTTTTAAATCTTAATGAACAGAAATAAATTTGTTTCTTTAAATATTATTATATAAATTTCTGCTCGAATATTTTTGTTGTTAATGTTTTTTTTTTAACTACAAACTAACTTATATTTTATGTATAGTAAAGTTGTATTATAAGAAGAAATAATCCACTTTTTTATGTCATACTTTTTTTTTTCGTTAAGGTTAGGGTGTTATAATCGATTGATTGATTACTTTTAGGGGACTAAATGGTGAACATTTCTATTTTTTATTATAATTTTTTATGTCTATATATTAATTTTATAATAAACTGTAACTCATTATTATATGTGCTTTAATATATCATTTCATTTACTTTTTTTTTTTGTGATTTTGTAAAATGTTCCAACCCATTTATTTCCCAATAAATTTAGTTAATTAAAAAACTTTAACTACATAATTCAAAAAAAAATTATAATAATAATAATAATAATAATAAATTAAATAATTTAATATATATTAGGCTGTAAAATCAACAGAAAACAATAACAGACCTGTTAAGTTTCAATTAAGACGAGTAATCAATTCGACTATTGAAAAAAAAAACAATTGTACAGACAATTGCACAATATCGAATGTTTTTAATTATACAGCGTATTCCAGAACTCACCGTTAGGCCGAAACGAGGTGATAGGATTGATTGTAACCATCATGAGAAAAGTCAAAAACAAATCTATCCCACGCAGTTGGAAAGTTATGGGCATTTAAGAAAAACCTAGAAATTATGTCTATATGTAACCATTTTTCGGTTACTGTGGTTAATTTTTATTATTTTGGTACCGTAACCCTAAATAACATATCTGTGACCACAATTGCCCCCAATCAATTACACTCAATAGTGCCACCCTGTTTTGGCTTGATGTCGAGTTCTGGGACACTCTGATTCTGCTTATAATCCAATAATAATAGGAATTATTTACAAAGTGTTACTGCCGTGTTCATAAAAAATAAAATACGTTTATTGAAGGTTTATTTGACAAAATTTCATGCAATACTTGTAGTCGCCGTGGTCTAGTGGTTAGTGTGTTGGCTTAGTAAACCATGAGCCCGGGGTTCAAACCCCAGTTCTGATATCTTCAAAAAAAGGAATATGAAAAAAATATTTCTTTCGGCGACTACGCCTTAGCAGTCGTCTGGCAAAGGCTCTGAGAGTAATTGATTGCCATCAACAAGCCTCTCAAATCTGTCGTTCGGAGTCGACTTTAAACTGCAGGTCCCGGTACTCGTAGATAAAAAATGAACACACACAACATGGGTTCTGCGAGAAACTAGGCCGTAATCCTGACACAGGGCGGACTTAGGCCTGCTCCTCATAAGGCACTTTTTGAAGTGCTGGCCTTTTTGATTATATAAAAGTGATTTTTTGAGCAATGCCTTGTTTTATCATTGTAAACTCTTTTGGAATTTTTGAAATTTTTAATGTTATTTTGGTTAAAAATAATGATAATTTCTGATTATTTTTTGTAATATCAAGAAATCCATAATCAATGTGTAAAGATGAAATACTGAAAGTATATGTAATTAAATGATTACTCTTTCCTTTTTGGACAAAATACAACCTATTCGTAGGACACGAATGTCAAAAACCATTCGTGTTCTATGAACAGACTGATAATCTCATTACGAATGATTACGATTACTATTACGATTACGATTACTAATCACTACTTAACAGGTCTGCTTAATACTGAAAATGTGAATCAAAACAAAAAAGAAGTACAGAAATGAAACATAAATATGATGACACAACCAAAAAGAGGGTTTAAAACAACTACGAAAAAAAAATAAAAAGTTCGTATTTCAAACTATAATATTTATTTGCATAGAAAATTATTGGATACAATTTTTTAAATGATTGTGAATGCATAAATAAATGATTTGTTAAAAAAAAGAAATAGGGCCGTTGAAAAATCATTTTCTTTGTTGTATTAAGCTTTTGAAATGTGAGAATTATAAAACAAAGTTTAAGGCACTTTAGATTCCACAAGACCCAATTATTTTTTAGCTCATTATACGTTATCTACTAATTGAGTAGCGGCTGATTTATTGGCTAAATGACTGACAGACTGGCAATCACAAATTCTTTTCTAATTTCATACATTATTGTTAAACAAAAATCATGGTATAATCATTATAAGGTAGTCTCCCGTTATCAAAACATTAACAGCTGTATACTTACGATTGCAAAAATCTTGATTCTTCTTCTTCTTCCCTATTTACGATGGCTTTAAACAAATTTGACATTTCTTTAAAGTGAATTTAATATTTTAGAAATCTAATTTGCGGCTAAATTCGAGTATTAAAATTTTTATTATCAACAGTGTTCCTGTTTAATAATAGTACCGAAATTCTGGTTACACTTCTCCACATCATTGAAATTTACCTCTAAAATACACTGTTCTGAATAGGATTCTGCTTTTTTCTGCAAAAAGAACTTTTCAAAACGTTTGACAATTTGTATTTAAAACAAAAACAAGTTTATTTTTATTATTTTGCTTTCAAGATATTTATTTGTTTACAACAATCAATCACAGTGCTGTATTCATTTGATAATCGGCAGAGAAACAGGGTTGCGAAACCAAACAGTTGCATGTCATTTCAAAATACAACTACCTTGTGATGATTATACCATGACAAACACCATTAAATGTTTTTATATATTGTCACTGTCAATTAAATAATTAATTAATGTTAACAATAACAATTGAAAAAGAATATGAAATTAGAAATAGAAAAATAATTGAATAGAAGAATTAAAACATTTAAAATTATATGAAGTTTTCGTTTTAACTAAATTTATTGGGTAGCTATTTAAGTATTTTGTAATATTCTTTTATTAATAAATTTATAAATCTTAAATAATAATAATAATAATGTTTATGCTTATACATATACATATGTACATACATATATTGTGTCTTCTTTTATTTTCATAAGCACTACACAGTACATATGTATGTACCTATTAAATACTTATGTATGTTTTTCATAAATAAATAAATATTCATATACAGCAATTCCCGCTTAAGGGCATATTTTCTGCGTATGTAGTTTTGCGTGGAATCACTCAAGTGAAAACTCGCAAAACCTTAATGCGCCAGTTTTTTATACATATTCTTACTTTATTATCGCAATTAGTTAAAAAAAATAATTTGTCAAATAATTGTTTGTATAAAAAACCTGATTTATTATCTAACTCATAAAATGTAGTCCGTATAAAAGAATTCATTTCAGTGGAGCGCATTTCAGAGCGAGAATTACTACATAGTATGTTGTATAAATATTGTACTAACGTATAGTACGAGTACTATAATTATTGTTAAAATTATTTCTAATTTTGTGAGTAACATACACATTTTTGTAAATATTTATGATGGTTTATTAATAGAAGAAAGAAAGGATAGACTTTTGATGTTGCTTAAACGAATAATAAGTTAACAGTCGATTTTTGATAAACCCACACACTTGTATTGATATTATTATGTCACATGATGTTTATTATCGCATGATACTATACCTGTGGTATCTACACTGCCCTTATGCAACACGGTATAGAGAAACTATTATTATACAAGTATCTAACATACATACATATATAGGCCGCAGTACTTTAATTCTTAGGGACACATATAGACATATACCAACAACCTGGACCTTTTTTCTTTACAAAGTTGAGAAAGAAACATGTGACTAACTTAAGATCCTTCATGTCGGTTAGCTTAATATATATCATGTTAAAAGCACTTAAAAAGGTTGTGGACAATCATATAAAGTTTGGTGCATTGTACGCTGGGCAGCACGCATCATCGGTCATCGGTAGCAGCTTTAATGAAAATAGTAAAAGTGTCCACGAAATATTTTCTCAGAAAATATAAAAAACCCAATTTTTGTTTTATTTTTAAACACCAGGTTTATTTACCATTCACTATTGGTTTTTTTCTTTAAACACAACTTAGAAGGATTCGTACTCTTTATAGAATAATATCCTTTTGAGTAACGAAAACTCGTTGTACTCAGTGACTAACGACCTGCTAACTAGAATCTAAATTGGCGTAGCAACTTGTTAGAACAGACTTTATACAAAACAATTATGGTACAGTTTGTGAATTTAATAGGAATCCACTCTAGAAACAGTGAAGCCAACCCTGATTTCGAGATTTATCCATAAAATAAATTAATGAAATTGTTTATATAGAAATACAAAAAAAAGCAAATAATTAACGAAATTAAAACATATAAAAAAGACCATTCACAAATTCCATAAATTAGGTGAAATGTTTTATATATCGTAACAAATAATTAGCATATCGTAAACAAATGCGTGGAATATTGTAAGCAATAGTTTAAAAGCTCAAAAACATGAGTTCGAAAAATATTTTATTACTATGACATTAACCTGTAAGTGATTTACAAAAATAAAAGAACATACAAGATTTTATGTGCCAAATGCATGTTAACAAATTACATAGAATGTTCAATGGACAATAATCAGTAGATGTTTACACTACGCACATACGTTTTTTTTTTGGTTAAGAATGTGCTTTTGACAACACTTTTTACGAAGTCATAAAAACAGTTCTGAGAGGAGAGCAAATGAGCTCAGTGATATCCTAACGAACGACGACTGACTCAGGAGGAAAGTATATAAGAGTGAGTATGAAATTGTGCACAAGGGGATCTGAGCTTTCTGAAAGGGACATTAACTGAGCAGACTATGATATTATAGTATTAGCAAGAGGTTGAACATTAACTCGGATGAGACTACCAATGCCTAACTCTCTAAATTGAGTAATCTTGAGACATTAATTCAGCAATTTTGCTGAAGATAAAGGTTGAATATCTGGGAATAACAAATTTATAGTAAACTAACATCGAAGGCTCATTAGAGAGCGTTTTAAAGAAGGCCTAGTATGCTCTAATGATGTACATAAAAAGGAATACTGTATATTCATCATATACTAATGTACGAGTATATAATGATGATCAGACCAATTGTAATATATGGAACCATTGTGTAAGTTATGAAAAGTTTGCGTACAACTCAAATAGAGATAAATAAGATACAGGGACTGACGTTAAAAGGCATTGGAGTCTCCTTATGAGTTAAGTCCACTGAACATTCTAGTGGGCAGCAAAACCATAGCGATTTTTGGAAATAGATCAAACGCTAGATTTTGCAGAAGGTATGGCAATAAGAGTGAATGGAGCAGTTTAGAAGCTGATACTCTTCTAGGGACAGAATAATCTGAGCCCATTGGGAAACTCACCGACATTTTTTCAGACGAAGGTGTATGCTGGCTCAATTTAACTTAAGCAAACACTGGAAAAAAACAGGAGATAGCCATACTATCTAAAAATCAGTCTGCCCTCCGATCACTTGGGTCCTAAAAAATTGACTAGAAATTGGTATGGGACTATCTAGTGAAACTGAATCGGCTCGGCAGAGGCAATAACGTCGGTCTATGCTGTGTCCTGGGTCATGTAGTTATTCAGGAAAAGGAAGTATCAATACAACTAATGGTTCTAGCCCCATTAGGGAAGGGCATGCTTTGAAAGGGAATGCTTAGGGGAGGCGGATACTTTTTCCAGACGAGTGAACTGCTTAATTCACATACATATATACATAAGTACATATCTAACTGGAAATGCAAATAATATAACTCAAAACATCGTGTGAAAATGCCATTACGTTTTTAGTTTTAAACTCGATTCAATCCAAATTTCGACTGTTTAATTTGTATACAATAGTAGTGTAATATATTTATGTATACATAGAATTTAAATATCTTTCTTACTAATTTTCAAAATATGTATGTATGTACGTCTATATGTATTTATTTATTAAAAAAAATATATAATTTTATTTTATTTTAATTTTTGTGTTTTTGAATTGTAGACTTTGAGTTTCTGTTTCATGTTATATTTTGATAATAATTTGTAATTGTGCCTACTTTGTAGAACAAATTTTTTGTTAATATGTTTTTCTTCTTTTATATTTTGTGCTCTATTATATTAAAATTAATTTAAAAATATATATGTATGTAGTAGTATGTATTTTTTATATAACAGATATCGGTTAATAAGTGCCATAAAGCAATAAACAAAGATGTGTGTGTTAAAAAAAATTTATAATATTCCACGGACAATTGCCTCGACAAAAATGTCAAAATTTTTGAGCAATTATACCTCGAAGTTATTTAAACAAATACGGTTAATTGCCTATATACACTGCCGTCAAAACATGTGAAAAGCAAGTAACTTTATACTTATACTTATATACTTTTATGTATCAAAAAAGTAGTTTGAAAGTTAATTTAACGGGCATTTTATGCCTACATAAACATAGTTGAGTTACGATGCACTTTTTAGAATATAATTATTTTGGGCAATTAAACAAAGGAATTTTAACGGAAATTTCTCTTTGGGGAAAATATACATATTTGAGGGAATTAAGCGAACGACGCATTTAAGCAAAAGTTTATTAACCGTAAATTTTTTTTAGAAAATGATAAGAAAAAATATGGGGATTTACGAATTGAAGTAAATAAGCGTGAAAGTCAATTAAGAGTGGGGCAATTATCCGGGGAATACTGTATATTGAGCATGTACGTCACAGATGCCCAATGCTGCTTGTATTATATAAAAATTGTACGAAATTTTAATGAAAAATTAAAATAGTGTTATTTGTTAACATACATATATTACAATATATAAAATGTTTAATTTATCGTTTCTTTTTTTAATTTTCTTTATCTAGATTTTAATACATTTTCGAAAATTTGCCTTAGATTTTTATTTTAAAATACATACATGCATAATAGAGTTGTAAATGAATCATTCTTTTTTGATTTCAATTCATTACGAATTAGCTAAATTTTGAATTAATTCTTTTCAACAAAAAAAAGAATTGAATTAAATTTGAATCAATTCATTTGAATTTAGCGAACATGAATTGCAATTCATTTCCAATTCAAATGAATTGGGCAAAATGAGTTGCAATTCATTTGAATTAGGCAAAATGAATTGCAATTCATTTTTTAATTCAAAAGAATTGGTAAAATGAATCGCAATTCATTTTTTATTCACTTGAATTGAAATTGTTTGGAATTAATTTAAATGAATTACAAAAGTAACGTGTAATTCAATTTATTAAATCAAAAATTAATTGTATTCAATTCAAGTAAACTTGGTGTTTGGAGTTTTGTTCTTCAAGTACTACTTATTTCGCTTTTGACATACGCTGAATAACAAGACATTCAGTATTTAAAACCTATTCATAATTTATGAAATTTTGTGACCCACGAAAATTAAAGGACAAACACTTTAGTAATACTTATGTATGTAATATTTCTTTAATATTTAAGTAATATTTATTTAACAAAATTTAATTATATTTGACAAATAAAGATGAAATTAGGAAGAATTATAGGCATCAAATGAATTGGTAAAATGAATTGCAATTCATTTTTTCTAACTCATTTATATTAGTTCAAAATCAATTCAATTCAAATAAATTGGAAATGAATTTCAATTCATTTTACCAATTCATTTGAATTGAAAATGAATTCCAATTCATGTTCACTAAATTTAAATGAATTGATTCAAATTTAATTCAATATGTTTTTTGGCAAAAAGAATTAATTGAAAATTTTACCAATTAATTCAAAAATGAATGATTCGTTTACAACCCTGATACATATTTGCTTATACATATTTGATCTGAAAAATTTGCTTCTATTTTCTTAGTATATTTTTTTAAATAAGTAGTTTATTCTATTTTTTATGTAAAAAGTTACTATTATTCTTTAAAAATAATGCAGCATTGGCACTATCTACGTCACGTCTGTCATTGAAAAAGAGAAAAACTAACATGAACCTACGCAATACGTAATATGATTCACCAGTTAATACGGTTATAATCATTCAAAAGTATAAGTTCTTAAATTTAATATTACTCGTAATTTGAAAAATAACAACAACAAAAATTGAGCAGTATTTTGTACATAAAGTGTTAAATTGATTAATAACTTTGTTTTACTTTTATAATTTTATAAAATTTCTATAAATTGTGTCAAATATACTATATTCAGTAAAAAGCTAAGAACAAGTCTAATGCTCCATTTATTATACGAGTACTCAATATATTCAACAAAAATCTTTGAATGATAGAAACTTTCATCCGTCATATGAACTCATGATCATTAGTTTAGATATGGCAACTCATTCGTATATTAACAGCTGTTCAAAAAAGTTATTCGTGGTGGGATTTGCATAAGAAAGCTTTATTGGGACTAGAAATTATTAATTATGTCGTAGTGAATTCGTTAAGTAAAAATGCTCCTTCATATGCAACAGTTATAAATTATGTCGCTGAATTTAGGCGTGGTCGTACAAACATTTAAGATGAACCACGAAGTTTACGTCCAAAAACTGCATCATTGCTAAAGTGAATTCAGGGTATCAGATGATTGACCAGTAAAATTGCGTGAAATATGCCCATATTCTGTAAAACCCTACGTTTTCGAAACGCATTCTGGGGCCGAATTACTGCATACGTGAACGAGTAAGCTGTTGTATCGAATGAAATTTCGTCACGTATCGAATGGATGGATTATAGCATTCGATAGCAGACGTATCGAAATTTTTACACAATGTGTATCATTCTCAGATGAATGACACTAAAAAGAACAAAAAGTGTGTATATGCTTAATACAAAATAAAAAAAACAAAACCAATTTTTTTAAGTTATCTAAATAAATAAGTGAATTTTAATATATTAAAAACCAAAAATTATAAAAGAAATGACTACACTCTTATCGCTGTGCTCATCGTCTTCGGATTCTGAAGATGATTATAACACAGTACGTATCAGAAAAGAAATGAGGTGTAAAAGCGATCCAATGTCCTTGCCGTCTAATGCGTAAGTAAATTAAATCTTCCATAAGAATTCAGCTTAAGAGCAAGTTCATCCCATAAGCTTTTGGCAGTTGCTTTTTCTTGGCTACAATTTGGCAACATATTTTTGGCCAAATTAGGATGATCAACCATGTACTGCGCCATAACATCTTTTTGTCTTTTATTTATTTAGTTGATGTTAGTATTATAAACAATTATAATTTTCTTTGATTGTTTTAAAATTTAAATATTAAATAATAATATTATTATTAAATATAAATCTAATAATAATATTATTAAATAATACTTTAAATATTATAACAAACTTACATTTTATTTTTTTTTTTTTGCACATACGTTTTTTGCATACAAAATGTTTTCGATCAGTCTTGAGCAAACGAGTAAAATGTAAACAGCTGGCACTCGATTATACCCTCGTTAACGTATGCTATCATCTCAAATTTCGATAGTACTTGTTCGATAGCTAGTGGTGTAATCTCAAAAAGAAAAATTACGAACGATTTTGCTCGTTCACGTATGCGGTAATTCGGCCCCTGTTTTGAAAACGGAAAACTCATTTGAGCAATTTCTGTGTTTAAACCGATATCTGTTAGTTTTTGATTAATGTATGCATTTGTGATATTAAAAAAAAGTCTTATCATGCACTGCTCTGTACTTATATTATGACCGTACCTATATAGGCTTATGGTGTGTCCTTATTGCAACAGTGTCAGTGGCATATACCTATACATACGAATATCAACCGATAAAACATTTTAAATTAGTGAAGGAAAATTAATTCAATCTTAAAATAAATCGAAGTTGTACAAAACTAAAGGGTATTCATATTAAAATCGTTTGAGGCATTGTGCCTATTTATAACACAGTTGCATTAAGGGATCGTTATAATACGAATGAATTTATATTTTCACAATAAATTCTTATACTTTTGCAATGGAAGTTAATATTTCTTATTACTCGTATTAGTGTATTAGAGTGTAATTTATTGATATTGAAAATATTAAATGTGAGTATACATATATTAAAGAAAGAGATTTTTAAAATTTGCGTAGTTTTCAATATCATTTTCGTTTTTATTTCTATTGGAAACATTTATGATTTTTAACACTACACTGATGTAATTTTAAAATGTTTAGTAAGATTTTTTTTTTACAAATTACCAAATAAGCGAAAAACGCTTCTTCTTTGGTACATGGTTAACACTTATTTTACGTAGTTTGTCTGGCGCAACACCTTTGCGTGGTTTAAATAGATTTACCTGTAAGCCTACTTTAATCTTTTTAGTTAAAGCGCCTTGTGGAAATACAGCCTGAACCTGAGGCACCACTGTACTGGATACCATACCGCCTTCTGGACCAATTGCATGCACTTCTTGTCTGATACGTGTGACAACTGCAAAATACTGAGGAAAATCATAAGTGACAAAGCGGCATACATGATTGCCAGCCTGCTCTTCTAATTGGGCTATTTCTAAGAAAAAAAAGAAAAAAACGACAAAAAATCAAAGCGATAATTGGAAAGAATCAATAAAAAGAATGTTTTTTTTCTGTTTGTGTTTGTATTAACCCTTTAATACATGAACTAATATTAAAGTGCGGCAATCATTTTTTGCTCAAAAGTTCGGAATAAAACAATTTTCTTTTTAAAGTATGGTACAAGAGCACTGATCCTGAAGTAGTGTTCGACGACCCTGGCACGTTAATTAGTTTATGTGTTCTGTGAAGTATATCCTTCCGGTGTTTACCCAACCAACTGAAATATTGCTAATACAACACCAACCTCTTGTTAGGCTGCTCCATTAGTCACATTTTGACATTATTCACAGAGTGGGTCTATTCACCGAATTGACAAAAGCAAAGTTGTCTCTCTAGATATCTCTAAGACGTTTCATAGAATGTGGCACAAGGCTTTTGTTTAAAAAACTCTGTTTTATCGGTGTCGGTAATCATTACTTTTGATTCAAGTCGAGCTTTCTCAGAAGACGCGCTATACGACTAGTTGAGATCGGGTTTATATTAATTTGAGCATAGGCCAAACATTTTGGAGAATAGGGTGAAAAGACAGAATATAAATGATACACTCACTAACGATTTATTGACAATCTCTGAGTGGAGTCGCGCAAAAAGCATTGAATTTACTATTGTTTTCTCACGTATAAGCATGGAGGTGATGATGACGTCTTGTAACTTTTTACCATGGGTAATGTAAATATTGAAGAGACGGACACTTTTAATGTTCCGATAATGTGAATTATTTGGGAATGTCCATTAGAATGATCACATATTTTGAGTGTCAAAAGAAGCATTCAAGTACCTCGGATCCCCATCTGATGTTCTTAATATGTATATCCGACTAAAGAATACAATAAAGAATACAACTTTAATGTATAGACCTGTGTCCCAAGGGGAATTTTCGACTGGGTATCGATTGGTTCGATCGTCAAGAAAATGTGGGGTGTGTGTCGTTGTTCTGTCGGTACTACCATGAGAGGTGCTCTCATGAAATAAAAATATTAACTCCAAAGAATGGCATAATCTTATGTGGTACAATAATTTTTTATAGATCACATCCCTTTGTAGTTGATTGTCCAACGAGAAGACTCGTTCTATAGACGCACTGTTCACTTCTGGAATAACTTTACAGAAGAAGTTTCTTTGTTGACTTACAATGTTTAATGAAAGTTCCGTGTTTCCACCCTCCCATAACCTATTTTTCTAGATCAGTACTATGTACGTCACGAGTAGGGAACGTCCTCTGAATGTTGGCCCCATTGGGAAAAAAATTGGTACCGTTATTTTGAAGCTATAATATCCAAAGTTACGAGAGTGTAAGGTTTACTGATTTAGTTTAAAATTGATTTTCTTGATAACCGTCTGTAGACTGTTAAGGGTTAAATGTTAGGGTGTAGCAATTTTAACTAACCTTCTGGTTCAAAACACTGTTGCAAAACATCGTGTATAATTTCTTCAGAATTATCAATAGTATGTTCACGCCAGGTCTCACCGTTATCGGAGCGTAAGATTATAATTTCTCGTTCTTTGCCACGTAATGAAGCAAAATGTGGTACTTCCATTATTACAGGACCTATAAATTTGGTAGATACTGGACCAAGTTCTAGGACTCGGCTGGCCAATGCTTCTCCTTCCATTAATTGCGGAGGATGCATAGTACGCTGCGGTTTCACATAACGGCAAGTGACTCGTGTGGGTTGACAAGTAGAACGGGAAGGTATAATCATACGAACTCCACTATGACGACAACCACGCATTGCACCTCCTCGTGCATCAACCAAAAATGATACCAAAAAACTGCACAAATAACAAAAATAAATGCAAAAGACAAAAAATTATTATTAATGCTTTGAAAGTTCTCTGATATTATTTTGTTTATTCAATATATAGTACCTTTTCCATTGAAGTTTGCGCCTGTGCGGGTATAGAATGAAATCGAAAAAAATAACGTAAAAAAGTTATAAATATATGGATCGAAAGAAAACAAGAGAGTAAAATACTAACCCAACATGTGGATGATCTTCATCGTTTAGGCCATTTGCCATATATATTCCATCAACCATAGACTTTCCAGCTGCAGTATTGAAAGTTTGCGCTTTATGAGGGCTTATTGCATCTTCAACTATTGGTTGCTGCTGCAAACCAGCTGCATATTCAGCACTTTGTGCCATACGATTAGAGTCGACACGTTCGTCACGTGTTACATCAATTGGTAAGGAATCGTCTCCTAAAGATTTCATTTCATCAACAGTCAAATAGCGATAAGGTTGATCGGAAAGCATATTATCTTCGCCTGATGAATTTCAAAAGTTTTACGAGTAGCATTTTCAGCATTTGTGTTATTTGTGATTGATGATTATAGAGCGTACAATTCGTTTTACATTTCAATTCAAACATTCGTTTGTAGAGAGCAATCAGGCAGGATGAGATGTTTAAGTGTAGTGATTTATAAATTTTTTTTTTTTGAAAATTGCATACAAAAATGATTATGAATTAATTGAATATCTTATTCTCTAATACGTACATATGTATGTATATTTCTATATTAAAAATTTACATAAAATATTTAAAGAGAATTTTTTTGTTCTGCTAATTCATGCATTTTTTATTTAATTTTACTTTTTTTTTCTAAAGTGCAATTAAAATGAATTTTCAAATAAATATGTATGCATGTACGAGTATGTAATACAGCTGATGTTGTCTGTCATGCAATGCATAAATAAAACATAATACGATAAATGAAATTAATTCTTAAAGTCAATAATTCTTTTACTTTTCGAAATTTTTTGTAGGAAATTTAAAAAAAATAAAGAAATGAAAGCATTAAGATTTTAAAATGAAAATAACACGTCTTGTTCTTATTTCACCATTAGGCATTAGAAAAGTTATTATTACGAAAACTACTACTGCACAGTGTGATCTTTGGAATATTAAGGTGGCCGAAAGTAAAGAAAGGATGGGTGTGGCGATAAATGAGAGCAAGACGAAGTACACGTTGTCGACGAGTAGGAACGTTTAACTTATCGGCCCCCAGATTACAGCCGGCAACTATAATTCGATGTGGTCAAGGAGTTCATCTACCTTGGAATTGCCATTACCAGCACGAATGATGTCAGTCTGGAGAACAAACGAAGAACCACACTATCCACCAGGTGCTACTACGGTCTCGGCAGGCAGTTTAGTAACGTAGATCTATCTCGTGCGATGAAATTAACACTCTATAAGTTAGTTATCCTTCCGGTGCTTCTCTATAGCTCGAAAACAAGGGCGCTTACTTGTGTCGAAGCAGCGGTCCTGGGAGTGTTCGAGAGATAAGTTCTTAGTAAGGTCTTTAGTCCTCTAAGGCATGGCGATGAGTATCGCATTAAAACCATAAGTTGTATGAGCTTCTCGGCGATGTTGTCGTTGTCCAGCGCATTAACATCAAGCGTCTACACTAGATCGGCCATATTGGTCGGCTGGAAGAATCTGCTCCAGCGAGAAAAGTTTTCGATACTAGAACTGGACGTCGACATAGAGGACGACCATGTTCACTATGGAAAGACCAGGTTGATGAAGCCCTGTCACCGAATGCTGTGACCATCTGGGGAAGGCACGTGCTGAGCACAATCGCATGGAGACTAGCGCTGAGGCAAGCCGAAACCCCTTAACAGATTGTTATGGCCAGCTAAGTAAGTATGTATATATATTTTATAGCTTTTTTATGTTTATACCGCCCTTAACATGAGAGGCTAAGAAAATTTCGTAATGTCCTCATATTAAACTTCCAACAACAACTAAAATCCAAAACTTTGGACTGTTCCCTCTAAAATTTCTAATTCCTATTAATAATGAAATTAATATGAAAAACAAATTATACTTTTTTAAAAGCACTGAGACAAGGAAGACATTTATAAAAGAAATTTAAGATCAACTAGAGCCCGTTTTATTTATTTTGCTTTACTTTCCTCACCAAATGTTTTTATGCTTTTAGGATTATTTAGTAGGTACGAGTATTATATAAAAGCGATTAATATTTATGTATAAGTATGTATGTATGTATTTTAATGTTTTAAATATGTACATACAATTATTAATTTTAAATGCCAAACATACACATACGAGTACATATACATACATATAGACAAAAAGAAAGAAAAAATCTGTATTAAAATACAACAATAATATATGTAGATATGTATGTATGGATTTAAATATGTGTGTATTTATTTACATGTACTTATACAAACATATTGGACCCCATAACTTACATACAAATAATGATTCACCGCGATAATATGGCAGATAAACATGGCTAGCACTCTTGTTTTGGTCACATTTTAAATTCAAGCAAGGATCCCAATCATTTGTGTCACCTAAATGACACAATGAAAATTAAATTTAAATAAATAAATACACATACTACATATGAATAACCAATTAACAATTACCGAATTCACAAAGTCTTGTATCGTTGTTTCATGTATTGCATACAATGTTGGCGCGTGAACATCTATTGTATGTATATGAAAGTATTTTGTGTATTAAACGTCAAAAACCAAATAAGAAAAAGAAAAACTGTATTAAAAAGTTGATTTTTACAAACAAAATACATTTTTCTTCAATTTTTATATTTTTTTATTTTATTTTATTTAATTTGCTGTTGACAATAAAAAAAATTTTTTTGTGTTTATATTTTTGTCAATATTTTTCATTCACAATAACATAGAAACCAATACAACTTTTTTAAAACATATGAAAGATAAGTGTATGAGTTCTATCGAATGTTTATATACAAATTACCAACAACAAGCGCACAACTATTGTAGTGCCATACAATCTAACAACGAATACAATGAATTCAAGGGTTTTGTGAATTCGGCAAATATGTATCGTATCGTAGTATCATTGTATGTAATATAGAAAATTTTTAAATATTTATAGATTTTCTTTTTGATAGATTTGCTTTTTTCAACATTTTTGTATTACAAAACAATACAACGATATGATAGTAATTGAAAATTGGGCTATATAAAATGTATTGTATATGTGTATGTACTTGCTTGTTATTCGGCAAGCATTTTGAGTTCAAAAAAAAAAAAATCGTGTACATATGTATGTTGGATTTTATTTTGAAAGAAGTGTCAAAATGAAATTTACAATTTAATTACTTTAGACTTGACTTGACTCGAAAATTCCTAATATCTTCTCTGAAATGTCCCTTATTTTGAAAAGTTAAAAACTTTCTAGATTACATTTTAAGGTTGTTGTTCGAAGGTCAATCTGGCATGCTGACTTGGCCCTAAATCTCTTCTTATTATAGTGTGACATTGGCAATATTCACACCAGCATAATATTTAAACGAAAAATTGTTGCTCTTTTTCGACACAACCTGCATGAATATTAATTTAGGGAAAAATTTATACGTGTTAGGGCTGCCAATCCTAAAACTGGTTCCTTTTTAAGAATTAACATCCATTAGGGGATATTAATAAACACTAGCGGAACTGAACTAGTTTTCGACCCCCGCTACGAAGGTCTCATCCGAGTTCTTTGTGTTGTATTGTAGATATTCATTTTTACATTATCTATTTAACTCACAATCTATGGAAATAGATTTTGTAAATTTTATCACTTTTCTACTGATGTCATAAATTATTTATTCATGGGTACATTATGGTCCATTTATTATGCCATTATCTAAGGATGAATCAGATATATAGTTTTCAAACTGATTTTGTAGCTGTTCTTTGCTATAAAATTATAAAATTGTTATCAAATTATAGATTTTATTAGTTTATTTCTGGTAGAATTTTCAGTCAAGTATATAAAAACAATAACAAAATAAATTTATTTATTTTAGGTGGAGACAGAACGAAGTATTTACAAACAGCATACAACAACTTGTTGATAATTCTTTCAACTAGAGTTCGCTGTACAAGAGTAACAGTCTTCTGTATCATGTGCATACATTCATAACTGGCCTTTACAACCCTGTGTCAGGAATACAGCCTAACTTTTCGAAGCATTCATGTTGTGTGTGTCAATTTTTATCCATGAGAACCGGCCCCTACAGTTTAATGTCGACTCCGAACAAGAGAGTTTAGAAACTTATTTATGACATACAGTTACTCTCAGAGCTCTTGCCAGAAGTCTGCTAAAAGGTAGTCGCCGAAATAATATATATTTTTGTAATATTTCTTTGTTTCAAGAGGTCAGACGCGGTGCTTGAACCAGAGCTCTCATCTTAGTAAGCCAACAGACGAACAACTAGAACACAGCGACTACAACAATGATGAAAATAAGAAACTCCATTCTTTTTCCCTAATTTTGTTTAAATTTATTCCATCGGATTAACTGGTGCATAGTTTTGTCTGATCCTACTATCTATATAGTGTTAATACATTAACAACAACAGCATCAGTCAAATTGCACATCATATGTTATTAGTATAATCGTAAATATAAGGTTATGCAGATCATGGCAATTGACTACCGTCAATGTCATTCCCAATACATAAGCATTAGTAAATAAAGAAATATTTACTCATGCGCAATCTACATCGACTGCAGGGTATGCAGAGCTATGTATATACACCCTGTAGGCAATTCAGTTAACTTTCAATTAATTTAAAACTAACTATTTCTCAAGTAGTGGTGGTTGACATTTGGATTACTTTTATATGAAAACAACTAACTATTTTAACATTCCGATGTCCTAGGAAGTAGTCAATTGTCCGACTCTGCATTACTTTCAATTAACTTTAAAGTTAGTTACCTAGCCGTTAACTTAAAATTAACTTTTTGTAGCTAGCTATAAACACTTTGATTTTGGTAAGTTCTGGATTACAATGTAGTTAGCTTATAGTCAGCCCATAAAAGTGAACTATAAGTTAGCTTTATTTGTAGTCGACTACCAATTTGTTGGCAGAGCATATACAGAGATTTTTATGTAATTGTTTGCATTTCATTGCACGTAAAATAAAATAATACAAGTTTTCAAGAGTTCGGTTGAACTTAAGAAGACGTTTCCTGATAAGTTGGCTAAGCATCAAAGAAATAGCTATAGAGACAAGCTTATACCCTATAACCAGTCCATATATATATTTTTTTATTCTACTAAAACCAATACTCAGGGGTAAACCCCTACTCATGCTGTGCATTGGGAAATATGTAAATAGATTTTATTATTAAGCGCCTTTTTTGTGGGCATTTTATCACTCAAACGCCAGTGTGATATCTTCACCTTTTGAATAATCAACAGCAATTGCCCCATCTGTAGTTGGATGGTAAGTGTCTTCATTAAGTAGGTAAGCTGTTACCTTCCTGTCATTCATTTTTGATGCCCGCAATAGGTGGAATAATATGGAAATGTCAGGGGCGTTTTTTAGGGACGAACAACTTGAAAGGGGGTGGAACCTCTTATTTTTAAATTATAATTTTTTTAAAAACCAGTAATTTAAATTTGTATCCTTTGCTGTTTAAATTCTTTTTGCTATTTTTTTATTTTTTTTTTTTTTTTATTTTTATTTTTTATTTAAGACCAATACTCAGGGATAAACCCCTACTAAATGTAGTGCATTGTATTGGAATGTTGAATATACATATGTATACATAGATATATACAGACAGATGTTAAGCGCCTTCTGTCTATTCGACAAATTGCTGTCAATATTTAGAAAATAGAGCTCCATTAAGACCTTAAGCGCGTAAATTTCTTATTTATCCAAATGAGTCTTATATGAGAACATGGCATAACTTAAATATTGGCTTTTCTGAATTAAACGAGTTATATAACACTATTGAACTGAATGGATGCATATATATTTTTATTGAATAGAAATATTGTCACTGAAGTAAATCTGCTGGTGTAAAATTTAATTTGACGGATTATTTAGTTAAAAAAACAAAAAACCAAAATGAAAAGGGTGTGACATTTATATTGTGCTCGGTGAATGTATTTTTATTGAGCCAGAAATAAAATTTAAAATGAATTAAAATCGTAAATGTGTACAACTTGATGAAAATCGAATTTATATGTATGTTGTGAAAAATTCATTCCTCTAAATGCTAAGAACTTAATAATAAATGCATTCATAAAAGAAGCATCCAATACATACCTCCTTCTTCCTCTGAATCAGACATAAAGGATTCATGCATGGCTTCTGGGGCTACAACCCGATATTTTTCATCTGAATGGAGTTGAGTGACACCCTCTGTCTCATCGGTTATAGATTTTAGAGAGTCCAATACACTAATATAGCCAAGTTTTCGAGCAATATCCAATGGTGTCTGGCCATTTGTTGTCTGAGCGTTGGCATTTGCATTGTGTTCAAGTAATAGCTTAACAATATGACAATGGCCCTGTTGGGCACTTTGATGTAAAGGTGTGTAACCTATCGAAGTGGCAGCATTAACATTGGCACCATGCTGCAATAGAAATCGCACCATATTGGCCTGTCCAAAGTGTGCTGCAACATGGAGTGGTGTATATCCAGCCTTGGTGGCCATATCAATATTTGCGCCATTCCTCTGCAATATCTCAGCCACATTTACATTATCTTCTTGAGCACACAAGTGCATCGGTGTTAAACCATTCTTAGCCGGCTGATTAACGCCAGCCTTGTGTTCTATTAGCAAGTTTGAAATTTCACTATGGCCCTCTTGACAGCTCAGGTGTAGAGGAGTGAACCCAGCTTTGCTTTCAGCATTAGCTTGAGCTCCATACTCTAAGAGAGTTGTGGCAATATCCATTTGATTTTTACGTGCAGCTATATGCAATGGAGTGTGACCATTCTTTGCTGTAGCGTGTGGACTTGCACCCTTTTCGAGAAGAAGTAGAGCAACATTTTGGTTATCATAGTGACAAGCCACATGTAAAGGTGTAACACCGTTTTTGCCCTGCGCATCCACATCGGCTTCTTTTTGTAGCAAAAGTTGCGCCACCTTAATATGTCCATATTTAGCAGTTAAATGTAATGGAGTAAAGCCTTTTTTGGTAGCAGCATCTAATGCAGCTCCATTTTCAATTAAAACTGCAGCAACCTAAAATTTTTAAAAATATTAATGTAAATATGTTCATACATAAGATAACATACATGCATACATATGAATATAAATAATAATATAATATAAAAGTAAAAATAAAAACAATTTCAATATACAATATTTAAGTGTTGTGGTGAGTGGATGGATTTCATTAATTTGTTAGGCTCATTTTTTTCGAACAATCATTTTTAAATCTTCAAATTTTTTACTGATCCATCAAAGCCTTGAAGATTTCAAAAAAACAAACATGCCAACTACTTTCAGTATTATTCTTTTCAAGATATACAAAAATTAAAATTTTCTTATCTACTTAATTCTTTTCTGTGACTGATGATTAGTTTGGACCATTTTGAATATCTGCAAATACGGGCCGCTCGGTAATTCGGTCACTTTCTTAATGCACAAGTAGTCTCAGTAATCCAGACACCACCAATTTTTTCTACCTCAATAATTGGGATAGCACTTATTTCTATTGTTTCTTAAGAATTCATACCGTTACAAACGATATGTGAAAAGAAAGTGTTTACTTTTGCGGCTATAGTAGGTGTTAGCACAGGATGATGAGAGAGTATGTTTGCTATTGCACTATAACGCGAAGTATGTCAAACATTAGTATATAACCACACATATGTACTTATAAACAAATTTTTGTAGACTTCAATGTATTTTTTTAATGCGCACTCTAACCAAGCCATTTTTCACAATGACAAACAGGTATTCTTCCCTATTACACGTGTAGCATGCCATCATGCCGTGCTAACACGCCAAGTATAATCGTGTAACACGAGCTTGTCATTAAAATATTGTGGAATAAGTTTCTATGTACCTGTATGTATGTACGTTGAATAATTTTCAACATGGCACCAATTAACAAAAAGCACCATAATTTTTGTCCAAATTACGAGGTTATTTCATTTAATTTCAGCATTCTCAGCTTTAATACCTTGTTTAAAGCACAAAGGGCTGTGAAATATTGCGTACAAAAAGCAAAATTAAACTAAACCCCGTCAGATGAATGTCTGACTCTTTGTCAGAGTTGGGTTTATTGCATTAGATTTAATTTTCCACTAAATTTAGTGGTAGTGGACAAAATAGTGCATTATCGCCTATAATATTTAGTGGTAGTGGAAATTTAGTGCATTAAATAAAACCATTTTAGTGGTAGTGGAAATTTAATGCATTAAAAAAAACAAATTTAGTGGTAGTGGAAATTTATTGCATTAAATAAAAAAAATTTAGTGGTAGTGGAAATTTATTGCATTAAATAAAAAAAATTAGTGGTAGTGGAAATTTATTGCATTAAAAAAAACAAATTTAGTGGTAGTGGAAATTTATTGCATTAAATAAAAAAAATTTTGTGGTAGTGGAAATTTAATGCATTAAAAAAAACAAATTTAGTGGTAGTGGAAATTCATTGCATTAAATAAAAAAAATTTAGTGGTAGTGGAAATTTATTGCATTAAAAAAAACAAATTTAGTGGTAGTGGAAATTTATTGCATTAAAAAAAACAAATTTAGTGGTAATGGAAATTTAGTGCATTAAATAAAAGAAATTTAGTGGTAGTGGAAATTTAGTGCATTAAATAAAATAAATTTAGTGGTAGTGGAAATTTAGTGCATTGAATAAAACAAATTTAGTGGTAGTGCAAATTTAGTGCATTCAATGAATCGATTTTAGTGGTAATGGAAGTTTAGTGCACTACTTCTGAATGATTAGCGGCTGGCAATATTAACAGTCCGCGCCATTAAAATCTTACCTATGGTGAACTGAATAATATATTACATTTGAAAGTACTAAAATTCTTATTAAAACAATAACAACAATTATTTACTTTATACAGGCGGACTCAGTAAATTAAGAAAATAACATTCACAACAATTTATTTTGACATTGACTTAAGCTATGTATGCATATAATAATATTATATCCATATATGAAGGTATATGAAAACGATAGTGGAACTGAGGTAGTGGAACTAAATTTCCATTCCACTATAGTGCCAATGGAGTTATATTCCATTACCACTAATTATTCAAAATTAGTGCACTAAATTTCCACTACCACTAAAATCGATAAATTTAATGCAATAAATTTCCATTGCCACTAAAATTTTTATATTTAATGCAATAAATTTCCACTACCACTAAATTTATTTTATTTAATGCACTAAATTTCCACTACCACTAAATTTGTTTTTTTTAATGCAATAAATTTCCACTACCACTAATTTTTTTTATTTAATGCAATAAATTTCCACTACCACTAAATTTTTTTTATTTAATGCAATAAATTTCCACTACCACTAAATTTGTTTTTTTTAATGCATTAAATTTCCACTACCACTAAATTTATTTTATTTAATGCACTAAATTTCCACTACCACTAAATTTGTTTTTTTTAATGCAATAAATTTCCACTACCACTAAAATGGTTTTATTTAGTGGTTAACTATTTCTATCTGCATTTAGTGGTGGCTGCAATATTGCTGCATTAATACTAAGTGGTTTAGTGGTAGTGGAAACGATAATGCATTATAAATTCAATGCAATAAACCCAACTCTGCTCTTTGTATATTAAGTCGAATGTAAAAATTTTATATTAAAGTGAATGTCTTGGTAATCTGTTGCGGAAATTCGGTCATTTCGATATTCTGGACACCACATGGTTTTTAATTGTCCGATTTTTTTTTCTTAAGACCAATACTCAGGGTAAACCCCTACTCATGCAGTGCATTGTATTGGAATGTGAATATGGTTGATAGATAGATTTTTTTTTCCTTTTCATAGATATACTTATGTATATTATGCGCCTTTCTTTTTGTTGATGAGACAAGTTGCTGTCATTTGACTACTCAAGGGCCAGTGTTATACCTTCACCCTCGAATAATCAAACAGCAATTGCCACATCTGTCGGTGGATATTGAATGTGAATGGTATGCGTCTTTAGTAGATTAGCTGTTATCTTCCCAGAAGGTGGTGCTGTACTCCTAATCATTGGTTTTTGGTGGAATAGATTGGAAATGTCAGGGAGTGGTTTCTTGAAGATGGACTTCTTCCAAAAATAATTAAAATTATCATGAGTTTTAAATGAAAAAAACCGAAGTAACATATATATTATTAGTGAGATTTATTAATTTATTGATAAACAAAAAAAAAGTAAGAACGCATACTGTTTAAGCTTCTGTTTTGGTTTATGTTTTCTAATAGTGTGTGTGTATTTACATATATTAATATACACACACAAATAATTATTTGTTTACTAGAAATGTTAATAAAACGAAAGCAGCTGTTCAACGTTGCCACTTCGTGATTATTGATAAGTTTTTATAAGAAAACGTTTATTAAGTAAGAGTTGACACCCATTTAAATCCAATTCAACTTAGAGTAAATTAAGTAAGTAAGAGCTTTTTATTTAAAGGCTTACTTTAGCAAGAGTAGACTTTTGTGTATGACTATTAATAGGGGCCATTGTGTGCGGCTACGCCTGAAATTGTTTATATGTTGGCTTTAGTTTAAATTGGCGTACTCTTTCCAACAATGTTCCTATAAACATGAGCCTTAACCTAGCGTCACCAAAAATAGTTTTAGTTCGCTAAATCACACAATATACTCGCCTATGTACAAGTAATACATGACTAAATTAAATATTAATTATACATTCGTTTCATAAGAAAAAAGTGTTTCGGTGCGTATAAGTAATATTTAATTAATGTGTATATCCATTAGAAATGGTATTTAATATACTTATATACGGCTTTGTAACTTTTCTTATTACATTACAGATCAGCCTATTCCTTACAACATGATTTCACTCTAACACGATCATAAATTAGCCAATAAAGCTCACACAACACAGTATTGTTTCCTCTTACAACACGGTATCTCTTGTAGGAAATACCCAACTACTTTAATTTAGAAGTAAATGGGTCCTTAGTAAGGGCATTTTAAGTACTCCTTATTAGTCGTAGTAATAGTTTGGCACTCTCATATGTAAAGTTCTTATCGGCGTATCTAATGTACCACTCGTATAGTATTATAATAAACTTCATCATTATGAAAATAATACATTTAAGTAAATCGGGGAAAAGAAGCCCACGTACTAAAAATATCATCGCACAACAACTCCATGGAAGTTTTCCTTTCAAATATATAAGTTGTTCTTAATATCTGCGTTTCCATGTAGTTCTGTTTCGGTATAAAACTAGTTTTGGTATGGAACAAGTGTTTTTGTTGAAAATTGTCTGTGCACAACTGAGTTATGTTGCTCGTATGACTACAAATTCAATTCTAGGTTATCCGTTCATGTTGATAAACAAATTCGAAAAAATCTATATAATTTTGAGTATCGATTTTTCTGTGCAAGCACTCTAACCACTATACCACTAAACTAATAAATACAACATATTAGCTTATTTTTATTTGGCCATATGTTATATGGCAGCCCACTGCATACGGTATATGTAAAGCCTTAGAGGCCGCGATTAAGATTATGGGGCTGATAGATCAAACACTAGACTTTTAAGAAGAAACTCTATGACTTTGAGAAGCTATTTAAGATTGGACTGAGTAATAAGAGTGAATGGACAAGCTTAGTGGCTGCAAATGCTTTTAAGGGAAGAACTATCCGCTGGTATGCGGATGTTTCAAAAACTGAAGTCGGCACAGGAGCGGGAGTATTTGGACCTGGGACGAAATATTCCGAACTCTTGGGTATAGCATGGTTTATTCCATTGAAAAATGCTCTGAATTCAACCTGGGCAAAGGGTACAAAGGGCAGAAAATAGCCATACTGTCTGACAGTAAAGGCTGCCATTCGACAACTTCTCTCCTCTGAAATTGAGCCGAAGTTAGTATGGGACTGTCTGGTAAAACTAAAACAGCTGGGCAAGGACATTAAAGTCAGCTTATGCTGGCTCCACAGCCATGTTGGCATTTAGGAAAATGAAATGGCAGACAAATTTGGCAGAATAGGATCATCCATGCCACAGATGGGACCAGAACATAGAATGGGAAGGAGAGTTTGGAAGGCTTACTGAAGAAGAGAGCGTACAGGAGAGTCGGATACTCTTATTAGGCCATACAGGTCTTAGACCTACCAAACTTCTACTTGGTAACTATGATCGAAGCAGATTTGGGTCTTTTCTTAGATTCTCTAGGATTTTAACGCGTCTTCTGACTAGACAGTGCAGACTCTTTGGACATTTAAATGGAATAAAAATCGCTTCGAGCAATATGTGCAAATTCTGTGACTAGGCGATCTAGTCATCAGAGCAAATACTAGAAAATTGCGCAACAGTTGTAGAAAGATGATAATTGGGAAAGATACTATAGAAAATCTTGAGGGTTGCAGAACCCTTAAGTTGAGGGCTGTACAATAGATCTACAGGTCGAAGTACCTGCCGATGTATTGTCAATACACCGTATGTATTGCCATTCTGTAATAAATCTAGATTTGCTTATTTTTGTTCATATAAAATTCTTTTTTTAGCACAGAAAAAAAATAAAACAGCTGCAAATTTTAAACAAATAAAAAATTGAAAATTATTTTTTTAGAAGAATATATATACAGTCGGGCCTTGATTATCCGTGATGGGCTAGAAGTATTACGAGGTAGGAAGTATTACGGATAATCGATTTTCACAGTGAATCCATTAACAATTTTGATTATATTTTTATTATTTAACAAGTGAACATACATATTTTCAATTAAGAAATTATTTCAAGATAGCATATGTATGTCCTCATTATATCATTGTCTGATCCAAAACTAACCATTATTTTAATATTTCGTGAGTTACGTATGTTCGATTTTCTCATTTTTTTTCTGTTATATTGGAACACATGTCTGTTATATATGTTGGTTATATCAGCCATTGTGGATTGTCAGTTTGTTTTTGACAGATAAAAAGGTTAGTCGTGTTTTGGTGTGCTCTTCGATTTTTTACTATTCGAAAAAATCGATCAAGGATGCTGTATAAAGTTATGTGTAAAAAATGAAATTAAATGCACAGGGACAATTGAAATGTTGACTGTGGCGATTGGCGAGTCTACTATAAGCAGAACACAAGTTCAATTAAGAAAAGCCGAGGAGATTTCAATGACGATGCTCGTCCTGGTCGCCTGAGCACGTCGACAACCGATGAAAACACTGAAGCAGTGAAGAAAACGATTTTGGATAATCGTCAAATCACTAACAGAGAGGTTGCTGATTATGTTGGCATATCGTTCGGCTCATGCCAAGCAATTTTTACGGATGTTTTAGGCATGAAACTTGTGGCAGAGAAAATTGTTCCAAAATTGCTAAATTTTGAGCAAAAACATGGACATCGCTTAGGAACTGTTGAACGTCGTCAACGACCATCCAGATTTCCTCAAAAAGGTCATAACTGGTGACGAATCATGAGTGTATGGCTACAACATTAAAACCAATTAAACCCAATCATCCCAATGGAAACGTCCAGAAGAGCCAAGACCCGAAAAAGCACGTAAAATTCGGTAAAATGTGAAGCTTTTGCTCACTGTTTTCTTCGACTGCAATGGCGTGGGTCATCATGAATTCTTGCCACAAGATCGTACAGTTAATAAAGAGTACTACCTTGAAGTTATGCGCCGATTGCGCGAAGCAGTTCGTCAGAAACGCACAGAATTGTGGAAAAACCAATCATAGATTTTGCACCATGATAACGCACCAGATCACACATCAATGCTTGTGCGTGACTTTTTGATCAAAAACAAAACCGTTATCATGCTTTAACCACCGTATTTATCGGACTTGGCCCCCGCTGACTTTTTCCTCCTAAAACAGCAGAAAACGTTTTGCTACGATTGAGGAGATAAAAGAAAATCGAAACAGGAGCTGTTGGCAACAGTGTTTGAAAAGCTGCAGTCAAAGTAGCAAAAGTCGTGAAATTTTTCAATTACTGCGAGTTTTTAGTGTTTAAACTTACAGTTTTTGAAGTTATTTCAGCTTACGCTTCTTAAAAATTAAACAGTCGCAGTTAAAGCAGAAGTTAAAAACGAATATTAATAAACAATGAAAAACTTCAAATGCAGACAAGTTCGCAAGTTTTTTGTTCGATTGACTTCAACTGCACGTTAATGCCGAAGTTAAAGGCAAAGACAAAATACAAAAACTAAAACTGTAACAAAAGGCATAACTTCAAACGCCGACAAGTTCGAAAGTTTTTCGTTTGACTTCAACTGTACGTTAATGCCGAAGTTAAAGGCAAAACAATAAACAATGTTATACCAAAGAATATAAATCATATAGAATGCGCATCTCAACACTTATCCAAATATTTTATCAAAATTTTTTCAGACGCGGGAAGGAAGGGCAAAAGGCAAAACAAAAGAAAAGAGCGTAACAAAATAAGAGAAACTAATGTCACAGTGTATGCACTGTGCTAATGTGTGTTTTATTTCTTTTGCATTGTTGTTTAGTTTTTTCGTTCAGCCACAGTACATACAGTGACGAAACTCCAACAACTATAACAAGAACATCACACAGCAAGATAGCCACAACAAAATTTTTGCACACACAACATCACAGTGTATAAGACGATAGCCACAACAAAATTTTTACTTCGTGTTTTTTTTTTTTTTTTTGCTTAAGTACAGAAACGGTTTCATGCTAACAACAATATTCACATACAATACAATTTATGTGTTTGTGTTTCTTATTCATTGTGAGCTGTTTTCGTTTTTTAAATTTTAAAACTTAGAGAATAATGTTGTTGGTTCAAATATGTATTTTTGTGTAATAAAGAATACAGTGCTCCGATACGACTATATATGCTAGTGTAGGGCAAAGCATATTTAATTTGTAGTTGCGCGAAGGAAAATACATTAATCTACATCGAATATATGGCGCCCTATTTAATATCGTAATAAAAGTGTAGTTAGAAATATATTTTATTATTATTATTTATTTAAGCTCAACAATTGATTTTATATTTATTTGAAATAAAAGGTTAACTAAACCTAAAAATGTACTCCCAAAAATATAACAAAAAACAAGTATACATATATTCATTAATGACAATTTTACGAAAGATAAATTGATGATCTTTCAATTATAAGAAAATTCAATTTTTATTTTTAATTTATATATGTATGTACGCTTGGGGCTGTTAGAAAAAAAAAATAATCTGCATATATATTACTGTCGAAATCAACGTCACCAATATTTGGATAAGTGTTGAGATGCGCATTCTATATGATTTATATTCTTTGGTATTACATATATGTGTCGACAGTTTTTGGTTTTATTGCAGTTTTTGTTTTTTCTTCTTTCTTCTTCTACAGTTGAAGTCAATTAAACGAAAAACTTTCAAACTTGTCGGCGTTTGAAGTTATGCGTTTTGTTACAGTTTTAGTTTTTGTATTTTGTCTTTGCCTTTAACTTCGGCATTAACGTGCAGTTGAAGTCAATCGAACAAAAAACTTGCGAACTTGTCTGCATTTGAAGTTTTTCATTGTTTATTAATATTCGTTTTTAACTTCTGCTTTAACTGCGACAGTTTAATTTTTTAAAAGTCAAAGTCGAAGCAGCAGTCAAAACAATGGTAAGTTTTTGAAGTTTTTAAACGCTGGTTGGCAATACCAAAGAGCGAAATTCAGAAGTGTTTCGACGATTGGAAAAAACGCTGGCATAAGTGTATTATATCTGAGGGGGATTACTTTGAGGGGGAAAAGATAGTTATTGATGAATAAATAAATACTTTATGAAAAAATTTAAAATAACGGTTATTTTTTTTTCATACCTTGTATACCTATGCAACAGAAATATTCGTTGTAATTTATTTAATTTTTCCGGATAAATAAAAATTTCAATTCGCATTGCCTTTTTGTTTTTCACAAGAAATTTGTGTTACAAACATTAAAAGAATGTGTTACAAAGAAATGACATTCGCTTTATACGAACGCAGATTTGCTTAACTTCGCAACATTTAACAACAAAAAATTATATTTTTTTAATAGAAATATTTACTAATAACTTTATTGACCTCTTTTTATAAATAATAATAAATCTCTTTTTCGAGCTTCAGGTTTTTTTATATTAATATGAAATATTTATTTATTTTCAATACTTCGCTGCCCCTTCGTGTAGCGTCGTCAGGAATTATTATTTTAACAAATAATATTAAAAATAAATATATGTATATTTAAAAAGAACTTAAGCTCGAAAAAAGAGATTTACTCGTATTATTGTTTAGAAATATTTGCCAAATATGAACTGAAAAGAAAAAAATAATTGTTTACCAAAATTAAAAGAAAACCACAGTTTTAATAAAAACTCAATGTAAATAATATTTCGATTTATTGAACAACCAAAAAAGCAACAACAAAAAAACAACTTAATTTATATTTTATAACTGAGTAAATAACACAAAAATTTTAAAAATTTAAACAATAAATATGAATACATCAACTTAATTAACATGTTAAAGTGCAACTAAATATTTCCAAAAAATTTAAATAAAAAATTCTATTACAAAAAAAAACACCTTTACATTATAAATAAATATTACAAAAAAATAAAAAGGAAAAAAAAAATATTTAAATAAATAATTCTGTTAAATTACAATTTTGATTCGTAATTTGGTTAAGAAAATAAGAAAAAAATAATAATAAATATTAAAAAAAAATTACAACAAAACAACAATTAAACTTAAAGTAAAGAAATACAAAAAACTAAAATATTTAAATGAAATACTCTTGATGGCGTATCCAAAATAATTGCATTAAATAAACAGTATCAATGTGATCCAAAATTTTTTTGGCTATTAATTGTTTTACCTCATCTTGGCCTTCCTTAGCTGCAATATGTAAAGCTGTATACATGTCCTTGGTGGTTGCGTCAACTTGAGCGCCATGTTGCAGCAAAAGCATGACAATGTCAACGTTTCCCAAACGTGAAGCAATATGTAATGGCGTCTGCTGTTCGCGAGCTCTTGCATCGACCTGAGCACCGTTGCGCAATAAAATGCGAATAATATCAGTCTAAGTGGGTTAAAAAAAAACAATTTTGTAATTTAAATATTTAAATTGGGTTTAGTTTCACAAAAAGAATGGAATGACTAGTTCTCTCGATGTACAGGGTGTCCGCCAGGAGGGTATACTGCTTTATATGTTAATAATTTTTGATTAAATGAAAATGAATAGATGTTTTATTTAATATCGGACATTATGTATGGAATACTATATCAGATAAATGCCTGCCTCTTTTAGCCACACAAATGCGAGCTCTTTTGAGCACATTTGTCATTACATTCTCACACATTTCACGTGGTATTTCATTTATTTCATCACGAATGTTTTGTTTAAGTTGCTTCAGTTCTGGTTTGTTTCCATAAGCCTTGCTTTTCAGATATCCCCACAAAAAGAAGTCAAGAGCATTCAAATCAGGAGACCGTTGAGGCCGATCAACATCACCATTCATTGAAATAACTCATTGTGGAAAGAGATTTAGTAGTCTTGTTAAAACCGCATGTTAGTCAAGCCTAAATCATGTCGTTGTGGCGTTAAAAAGTTTTCAATCATATCACGATATCGCTCCCCATTGACAATTATTGTTACGTCGTTTTCAGTTTCAAAGAAGTAAGGTCCAATGATTCCTCCTGACCAAGTTGCACGCCAGACTGTCACTTTTAATTAATGCAAAGGTGACTGATGAATAATTTCAGGATTTCCATTGCCCAGAACAGATTATTCTGTTTATTTACATATTCATTGGTTTACCAAATATATTTCCATAACAAATTTGCCTCGTCTCTACGTCAAGACTGCGAAATATGAACAGTCAAGACTAATGTTTACCAAAATGGCGGCAAAACAAAGTTGTATACCTTCCCGGCGGACACCCTGTAGTTCTTCCAGATTGTATTAATTGCTTATAATTCAAAAATACATAAATACATGGTGTATATGGTGTATTATACATGCATATAATGGCTGTTGAGTGCATACCTGATTGGCTCTTGCAGCTAAATGCAATGGTGTTTCACCACGTACAGTGGGTACATCGGGACTGGCATCATGTTGCAATAAATAGATAACAATATTCATGCAACCCATAAAGGCAGCTACATGTAAGGGCGTTAAACCACTTTCAGTAGTAGCGCTAATACTGGCACCATGACGCAACAATAACTCCACAACCTTTATGCGATTCTTTTTACATGCAATATGCAATGGGGTAAATCCATTTAAAGCTCTTGCATTGGCATCAGCATTACGATCTAATAAGAGTTTCGCCACACGTACGTGGCCACAGTGTGCAGCCACATGCAGAGCAGTTAAATAATCTACAGTGACTTCATCGACTGGAGCTCGATGATACAGTAATATACGGGCAGCATCAACATGTTCACCCTGAGCAGCCATATGAAGAGGCGCTAAACCATTTTTCGTTTTCGCACTTATTGGAGCACCGCGTTCTAGCAGCATGTCTACAACTTGTTCGTGGCCTGAACGTGCGGCACAATGCAAGGGTGTAAGGCCATCCCGTGTTTTTGCTTCAATATTGGCTCCTTTTTCCAATAGCAATGAAACCATATTGGTTTTACCCCATTTAGCAGCAACATGTAATGGACTAATATTGTGTTTAGCCGAAAAATTAACATCGGCCCCCTTTTGTATTAATAAATTTGCTATAGCCTGATTTCCATAGTGCGAGGCAATGTGCAAAGGTGTGAAGCCAGATTTTGAAGTGACATCTGGATTATGATCATTCTGTATAAAATATTAAAAACAAATATGAACTGTTTACGTATGTTTATGTATGTGTTTGCATATAAACTTACGTCTAAAAGTAATGTAGCAGCTTTGACGTCATCTTTTTTAGCAGCAATATGTAATGCGGGTAATCTAACTTTACCGCGTGTATCACTCTCAAGTAAAACGGCCACTACCTTATCGTGACCCTGTTGCATGGCAACAGCAAGTGGTGTAAAACCATCCTCAGTAGCCAAACTCTGATTGGCTCCATTGGACAAAAGCAATTTCACGACGGAATCATGATTTTCCTGGGCTGCCATATATAATGGTGTGAAACCATTCTGCGATTGTACATTTACGGATGCGCCATGTTGCAACAGCAATTTAACAACTTCCTCTTGGCCGGCCAAGGAAGCAATATGCAATGCAGTATTACCTTTTTTGGTAGCGCTATCAACAATTGCACCTCTTCTTAAAAGCTCTGATACAACATGAATATGCCCATCTTTAGAGGCTAAATGCAATGCATTTAATCCATTCTACAATAAACAAGAATTATAAAACAAATGCTTCAAAGAGGCTTTAGCGGCAATCAGTCTTCGTTGCAAACGTCTTTGCAATTCTTGCAAGTTTAGCAAAGCTCGTGAACAAAAAATTAAGAGTGATGACCGCTATTGTCATTACAAGTTATACAAGAAGAAAAGAAAACACTTGAATAACTTACTGCGTTACTGGTATTTATATCAATATTATTTTTTAAGTGTTCCAATACTTTATCCAAATTTCCAGCTCTAGCTGCTCGCAAAAACGATGTATTTCCATCGCCCTAAAATAAAATAAATTGTTGTTAATTAATACAATTATTAATAACAATTAAAATAATCTTTACTAATGTAATATTATGTTTTTATAAGAAACAAATGAAAAATCCTGCCTGAAAGCCAAAATTTCTTTCTTCGAATAGCGCTAACCCATATGACTCCAGACGAAGGTCGTTAAAAATGCCAAACTTACAGCCTGTTTATAGAACAAAACTTGACTATACTGCATGTTTCAATACATGTGAACGTTAAATAAAGTTCACTCGCTTTGTATGAATGCACATCAACTGTACATCTATTTTTTAACGAGGGTACTCCAATAGTAGGGTATGTTCGAATAGTGTGGTCTCTCATTGTATATTTCTAATATGTGAAAAATTCTGTTATCATGAATCATATACTTTTAATCACAAAATTATATATTCGTTGATAGAACAATTTTATGTCTGAAATTGTTAAAGCACTTCAAATAGTGTAACAGAAAAATTTGGCTATTACAACCCTGTTTCACTGTTACGGCCTAGCTACTAGCAGCACTCATGTTGTGTGTGACAATTTTTATCCATGAGTACCAGGACCTAAAGTTGACTCCGAACAACAAATTTTAACAGCTTTATCATGGCAATCAGTTACTCTCAGAGCTTTTGTCAGAAGACTACTAAGAGGTAGTTGCCGAAAGAAATACTTTTCAAATTTATTTTTTCTTTCAAGATGTCAGATCTAAGTAGTGTTTTTCATTTCCCGGACTTATACATTTCCCGGGAAAACGGGATAGCTTTCATAATTTCCCGGGCTCTCGGGAATTCCCGACATTATATAAAATCGTATATTTACTCCGTTAAGTATTTGATTTTAATTTATATATGTATATTAATCAAAAACATTAAACAAAAAATAATAATAACATACAAAGAAAAGGTACAGAACTTAAAAAAATTCATTGTATTTTAAAATCTAGTTGAAAATACATACATATATACATAACTTAAAAAAACAAGACTTCACATCTATTAACATTTTTATTTAATACTGTTAAAATGAGTTTTTAAAACCGACAATGAGTTTATTGATTCATCTGAAAACAAACTCTCTCGCTTTCAACAGATGTTGGCTTAATAGTTAACAAGGCGTCTAAAAGATTTTTTATATTTATTTTCCGTTTGCTTACCAGATTCTCCAAAAAATTTTAAGTCTTTTTTTATCGAACTGGTAGAAACTTCGCGAAATCTACTTATAATTAATTGTTGAACATCACGTTCAGTTTTTGGAAGATGAAATCTGTAAGCAACATTGACTCTTATGAATGTACTTCTTGTACAACTGCTGCTAATTTAGACACTATTTGGCTCATGTCTTCTTTTTTGTTTTTAGATTAGTTCAACATTGTTTTTTGAACTTTAATGCAAAGTTCTTCGTTTTTTCGTTAAATACTTTCAAACTGTTTTTTGTGTATACCTTTTAAGTGGCGCATTAAACAACTGGTGCTTTGACCTTTGCAGCATATTATTTTTGAACAAAATTGACAAACTGCAGTATCTGGTGTCCTTTTTTTTAAAATGTTCCCATACATAAGACTTTTTATTCTTTAGATTTTCTAGATGAAAAGTTGACAAACTGAAACTATAATATATCATATTATATATTATAATCAAAGGTAATTTAATACCCTTTCAAATGCGACTTCTACGAGATGCGTAGCTATAATACTTTTCAAGAAAATTACAATTAAATAAGTCTAACTTTGTGCATTTTTGTACTGTTTTCCGATTTTCAAGACCTCATATTTCCGGATCCAGAAGTGTCAGCGCACTTTAATTTTATATTTATCTTAGTGTTATGATATACTTTATTTGTACCAAAAATCAGCCAATTCGGAAACAGTCATTTCAAAAACGGCATATTTTAAGTTGAGTTGATATGGTTTAACCCATAAATTTAAATAAAAAAAAAAAAAAAAAAAATAGAAAAATAGAAAAAATAGAATTAATTCAAAACTAAAAGGTATTAAATAAAAATAATATATATTTACCAGCAACAATTTTTTATTTGCAAGAAAGTAACTCAAAACAGAAAAAGAAATTATTGTTGAAAAACAGTCAGTCTTAACAAGAAGAAAAAACAAACACATAGCTATAAAATAAGTGATGCAAAATACTCGTAGCATTATACAAATTATTCATTCACAATAATTCCCGGGAATTCCCGCATAATTTCCCGGGATTTCGGGACTGAAAAAATTTTTAAATTCCCGGGAATTCCCGTCCTGGGAATTCCCTTGAAAAACACTAGATCTGGGGTTTGAATCCTGAGTTGTTATCTAATAAGCCAACACACTTACCACTAGATCACGGAGACTACTGTGCCCTATTCACTGTGGTAATAATTAATGTAAGAAAAAAATTCAATTTCCTATCAAACAGAAAGACAAAATGCCATATTTGAGTTTAGTTTTATATTTCTAAAAGTAAATAAAATAAGTGTATGCGTTTCAAAATGCAATAAAAAAATATTGTGGGACACCCTAATTCACATGCAAGAACTACTTTAGATGAGTGTTTTACATTAGCGGTTCACACAGCTGACAATTGCTTTTTATTTAGTTTACTTTGGCATTTAATTATGTACATATGTGCTTACACAAGAACAACGCTTGTAATTGTCGAAATTTTTTGTTAAAGGAATAATTCAGTTTGTCAAACTTATCACATAACTGGCCGTTAGAGTAGTAATTTCGCATAACAATGGACTGTTTTCGAATTAAGAAACTGTAACGCGGTACAGAGAAATCGATATCTATTAATCCTATGTCCTTTCAGTTTTTTAAAGGTTTTACGAAACGATCTTGGCTTAAACGCGTCCAAGATTCAAGAATTAAAGCCAAATCTTATGTGCCACGAATTCACCGAATGGGCTGAAGCACAAACTGATATTAACATTGAATTTCTATTCAAAAATTTGTTCTCCGATTAACCCCACTTCTGTTTGAATGTGTACGTATGTATGTAGATAAGATTATAAGTAATTTTATTTTTTTTTTACGAAATTTTGCAGAAATAATAAAAATATTGAAAAAAATGTAATGTGTGCATGGTCTGGAGTCTCGAGAGCGAACCCCGACAGTATATTAATTTTGTTTCGTCTTTAAAACTCAATAATCTGTCTGGGATACGATCTCGGGTCTGCAGATCATATACCCGTGTTAGCATGCCTCAGGCGATGCTCTCTAACCACCACGACATGTCGTCGATGTCGACTAATGTGGATTAATGGAACAAAGAGAACAATCATAAAAACTGTTCTAATTCTGTTCATTCAGAACGGATGACAATTACAAAAAAGCAAATGCAATGATGAATATAAAAAGGAGAATATGACAAAAATGTGATGATTTTATAAGTCTTCGACTAGCTCATTACAGGGCATGTAGAAAAAATATAATTCCAATACATTTGTACAGAACACAGAGAACTCTAATGACACTCCGTAGCAGGTGTCGAAAAACATGTTCACTTTGGCTAATGTATAATTCCTTTATGGAATTATCCTTTGATTAAAAAATCACTGCAAAAAATAATCTAAATTCTTAGTAAAGCCTTGTTTCTGTTCTAATTAAGGCATTTTAAAGACAAAAAAAGCATTATGTTTAAAAGTATACACCAGCTGATAGAAAAATGTATAAACAACATACAAAAAAAAAAAAAAAGTGTATTACTGTTCACTAACAAAGTGAAGAGTTGGTCACTGAACTCAAAGCTTGTCTCATAAATAAAGGAAACACTTTTAAATATTTGCAGAGAAAAAATACGATAAAATACGACATATTCTTAAATTCATCAGAATTTATAAAGATAATATAAACAGTGTATCAAAATCATTATATTTTTCATTATAAATTTTATTATATAAGAAACTAAAAATATACAAACAAAAAAGTGTTTTGTTTGTGTTCTTGCAAGGATTACCCTGAGGCATACAAATGCATAGGTACTAAAGACAGGTGTTATTCAACCCTTTAATGATAATCAAAATAAAAAGCAAAGCATATATATATTATCGTTCTCTTAATGGCCTGACTACCAACAGATAGTAGGTATCAGAAACAATAAAAATATAACGTTTTAAACATTATAACGTTTATTTACAAACAAAAAATACCATATGCTTCCGCTTCCGGTGCCAACTTGTGCGCAGGTGTTTGTTTACATTTTTTTTTTGTTTTCAAATACTATAAAATGTATGATGGCGTCATTATTTCCAAAAAAAGAAACAAAGAAAAGTTAAAAGAGAATAATATTTTCGAAATTGCGGAGAGAATATTTGAAAATTCGAATGTCGACAGAACGACTTGATAAACAATGAAATTAAAGAAACCAGACGCAATACAGACAACTTTAGGTTGTTTAGAGGAAACAAAGAAAGAACAAAGTTTAACAAAAGAAATATGTATATAAAGAAAATATAAAAGCATTACTATGTATGGATATATATTGTACATACATACATATATTTGTATATGGATAACGAACATTTACACTTGCTTGCTAAAGAACATATAATTTCAAAAGGCAAAAAAAGAAGGAAAAAAAGGAAAAAAGGTTTTACATTGTCTGTATGTATGTATATAAATTAAAAAAAAAATATGTCAGAGCTGTTTCTGAAGTTTATTTTTTACATAAAATTTTGTAAAATAATCAAAATAAATATTAATAGTATAATATAGGTATCCATTCAACCTGCTAAATAACCCATAGAAATATGTCAAATAAGCACTCTATAAACTAATTTAATTTTTTATGAATACGGTCATAAGAGTTCAAGGCCCATTATTACTTAAAGGTTTTTTGTTACTACAAGTCAATATGTAATTTCGAAAAGGGCACATCTCATACTCTATGAGAAATGCCCTTTTCGAAGAAACTATTGTTTAAACAAAAGCTACAAAAATATTCAACACAGCACCGCTTATTTTTTTTTTTTTTTTTGTCTATTTTTCGAGTTTTATCTTTCCGTTAGAAAATAAAACTCTATTTAGGAGTTTTATTTTTTCTGTCATAAAATAAAACTCGTTTTTATGAAAGATTTTTTTTACACCTAATCCTGTTTTGACACATTATCGTCTGCAAACTATTACAAATGTCAGTTCTATAATATTTTGTTCCGTGCAGAACGTCGTAATAGACACAGTCATTGAACCCGCTTTCATCCTCCTAGTAAAATATTTGTAAAATGTTTAGCAAGTTTCGGCCATTGTCGGTTGTAATTCTGTTAATTTGCCTTTTATTAATATTAAAGCACCCTGAAACTCGTTCAACTTGAGATTTTAGGTATTCAGCTATAAAAAACAATAAAATTAAGATACCACAAGCAACGGGATTAGATTAAAAATAAAATCTGTATTAAAAACGAGTTTTATTTTATAACAGAAAAACTAAAACTCCTAAATAGAGTTTTATTTTATTACGGAAAAATAAAACTCGAAAAATAACGGTTATTTTCTGACTGAAAAATAAAACTCAAAAATAAGTTTTATATATTTTATGACGAAAAAATAAAACTCACAAAATGAAAAATAAAATTCACAAAATGAGTTTTATTTTATGACGAAAAAATAAAACTATCTTTTTAAAGGTTTCATCTAACCTTTTATTTTTCCGTCAAAAAGTAACAGTTAAAATCCGATTAATGATCATTTTTACAAGATCACTACAGATTCTGTGAGAGCTCTCCAAGACGACTAATTTAGTATATAACGTCATATATGTCTGTCGACTCTAATACGATGATTTTTTTAGTTTAATTTTTAAGCAATAACTGTTATTTGCGATGCCTGCTTTTTTCCAAAAATGACACAGAGGCCCCAAATGTTTGGAGGACCATAAAATAATTTAATGACGTTGGGTAAAACTGGGATACACAGGTCTTTTTTTTTTCTTTGTTTTTTATCACGCGAACAGAAATTTATATTAGTCTACTAAATTATATAAAATATAAGGAATCTTTCTGATATTTACACTGATACATATGGTGCGTGGTATAGTGGTTATAGCGCTCGCACAAAAACTCAAAGGACCCAGGTTGAAATCCCAAACGAGGTGAAAAATGAAAAATAAACCTACTTAGCGAAGGCACACTCACCACACAATCAACATGCAACGATGAGACAATTGCTGTTGATCATTCAAGGGTGAAGGTATAACACCGGCCTTTGAATGATCAATGCACAGCAATTTGTCTCATTCCTAAGGCGCTTAACAATAATAAAATAATTAATAATAATATATGTACTGTCCTTTCCAAAATTCCAATACAATGCATAACATTCAGTATTGTATTGGTCTCAAATAAAAAAAAAAAATAAATAAAACACATAACTAACTCTAAATAATATAATTTTCTATTTTTTCTTGTCATTTTGTTGGTTTACAAGTAACAGCTGTTTTCTTTTTACCGCCATATTGGGATTACCCCTTTTCTCTGCTGCAAATAATAACTTGCTCTAAACGAAAGTTAACAACACAAGTTTTATTGTGGAATGGCAATACTGTGTATGGATTGACACTACATAGACATAAGCGCCATATAACGTAACGCGAACGATAAATTTACTAATTTGATCCAAAAACCCAAATTGTTACGTATTCGTCCATACACGATTTGTTTGTGTCTTCAGCCTGACATCTTCTAAATCGTTTTTTTTTATTCCCTTTTAAAACAAATTTTACATTTTTTCAATTGAAATATGAATTTTAAAGCAGAAAATGAGTCTTTCTGTTTACCTAACTTTCTTCTCTAAACTCTTCGCCATTAACCATTATGAGACTATGAAAAAGCGACGCACAGTTTGTTAGAATAGCATGTTTTCTTGGATCAAATCAGGGAAGCTATATTCGTATAATTTTTCTTTATTTTTCAGTTAATACCATTTAAATAAGTAAAACAAAATGTTTTCTTAGTAGAATTCAGTAGAATTTTATTAAATAATGCCAAATATCAGTGTAGGTATATAGTGCAAGGAGTACAGTATGAGAACTTAAACACTACATTTTATACATCTTAAAGTTAATCATCAACATCATCATCACCATCATCATCATCGTTATCATCATCATCAGCAGCATCAGCTACTTCAACATCACTGAAATAGTTCTTGTTCGGAGCTGCAGGTACAATTAAATCAATTGCCTCTTCTGGCAAGCTTTGAACCTTCTTTGTAGGCAATTTTTGCATGCTTGATATAATTGGCTCAGAGGTTATCAAAAAACATATTAAAAATGTTTTGGTTTGATTTTTCGCGACTGCACTTTCGTGAATAAACTTCCTATATTTTTTAAAATCTTTAGTTCGAGCTTCTTACGCTTCTTCTGATAACTTCTCAATAGGTAAAATGGCATTTGACACAATTTCGGGTCCATGAATAAAATACTTCTGCAAAGTGGGAGGCATATTGTATCAAGGATACATTTCAACAAAAAGTCGTCCTGTATTGTGTGCATAAGACTTGCAAAAGACATTCAAAAAATCGAATCCAGCCATGAAGAATGGAAAGGCCAAATCTTAAATTGTCTACAAGTACAGGTCTTTCGATCAGTAAGAAAAAATTAACATGAAAAACAACAAAACACAACACACAACAACAGCACCAGTCGCGAGATCAATGTGATTTTTAACTATTTGACTGTTGCAACACTTGCATTAAACAATGCATAACTTCTAAAAGGCACAAAAAGGCAGCGTAAAATTTTGCAATATAATAGAGATTTATGTCCTCTTTAATATAAACTAAAAATTATGACACAAATGTGGACAAATAATAACTATATGTCCATTTAAAATATAAAAATGCTAATTTTTTTTGGCACTTCCAATATAAATAACTAAATCTAAAACACTTCCACACACAATTTGATACACAAGTGCTAACGAAGTATTTCCAAATTACCTGAACTTGATGGTTCCATTAAAAAATTGTTAACTTTTGCAATACTTTTAAAAATAAATAAAATTTTCCACGGGAAAGATTTCACTTTTTTTTAGCTTTTTTTGCACAAAAATTTTTATAAAGTTTGACTTTGAAGTTTCACTAGAAAAACACCAGAGCACTATTGACATTTATTTTAACGACAAGTGATGTAGAATTTTGTATTCTCTAATCGAGTACAAAAAATGTTGACGATACTTAAAATTTTTTTTTATTAATTAATCCAAGAAAACAGGCTATTCTAACCCTGTTTGCGACCGCAAATTCCTTTAGCTTACACAGCTAATAGTGTAAAAATGATGTCAAGCCATCTATGTTATAAAAAAGAAGTTTTATCTAATTTACGCATTTACTTAAATAACAACTGCTTCATTTAATTTGGAAAACTAAACTAGAGATATCTCTGGCCAATAATATTATATTAAATAATTTTATTTTTTCCGGCACTTATTGGCCTAAACAAATTATAAGTATGTATAACCAAAAAAAAAGGATTTTTTTAGAATTTTAGGCGAATCTTCCCAAAAAAAAAAAAATTAACAAAAAATTTAATTTAATTTAATTTAAAATAAAAATGTTGGCATCAAAAATTGTAGATTTTTTAAATTTTTTCTTCCTTTTTAAAAACAATTTAATTCAAATATCACACAAAAGTAATTTCTAAATAAAGAAGATTAATTGTCGAAACAAATTAATAAAAATGTCGTCCGTCTGAACCTTCTAATTCGCATTTGTAGTTGGGAAAGCAAATGAAGTTATTCCAAGTGTAGTGTGAACATGGTATCAGTAATTTTCAAAGCTTTTGGATTACTCGTAGTTTTAGTTCATATTGTTTACAATATTATAAACCATTTAGTTGTTGTGTTCGTTATGAATTATGAATAAGATCTATAACTATCTAATAACAAATGTTTGGTTTTTATTTAACAAAACTCTATACAGTAGAATATGGAAAAAGTTAATTGGGTGAAAGCATAACACTCGGATATCTTAAAAGAATTTTAATATCATCGTGTTACCTCGAAAAATTGTAGAAGGTAATAATTATTTCGAAAGAAGTTGAGATCATCACAACAATAATGATTCAAACCAGGTGGCAAACCTTGTCAATATCCATACAAAAAGGGGCAAGATGTACAGATTGTTTGAACATGTTAGCATATTAACTCTGTCGAAATACTGATGCAGATACAACTTTTCCCCTTTCTATGTCTTTAGTTATTTTAGTTTTGACAATATGCTAATAAATGTACTGTAAATATTTTAGTACATACAATCCATTTGGGGACTGTAGCCAATTTTTTTGTTTTTTTTTGTTTTTTTAAAGATTAAAGTTCATAACCAGTGTCTCTGGTAGGAATCAATCTATCATATTTGAAATCCATGCATTAGAATTGAGGGTCCGCAGGGTTTGCTCCAAAGAGAGTCAACATAAATAGAAAAAATAAAAAGCAAAAAACAGCAAGAAACGGACTCGATTAAAGAAAGTTGCTTGCACTTAAAAAAATTATGTATCTATATAATTTAAATAGTTAAAAATAATTTTCTTAATATTAATTATACGAATTCGCTATTTGTTTTTATTGCTTCTGTTTACTTTTTAAATTAATTGTAATGTTAATGGACAACATGTGAATTAAAAGATTGATTTTCATATTCATATTGGAATAATTAGTATTAAAAATTATTTGTAAGACTTTTTAAAGAATTAAAAGAAAGATCTAAGAGTAGCTGAATTCCATATACAAGCTTCCTAAATCTGTCGTTCGGAATCGACTTTAAACTGTAGGTCCCGGTACTCATGGATAATAAGTAACACACAAAGCATGGGTATTGCTAGAGGCTAGGCCGTTTCCCTTAATCAGATTTACAAAATATGAAAATTACATATTTTCTAGACTTTTTACTGTAAAGTTGTAAATTTCGCAGATTTTACTCCTAAAAATTCTGACAACTCTGTTCGAAACTAAAGCGTTCGTTGTGTGCATATCTAAGAAATTTGCCGATTTAACGGCATTTTGCCAATTGTTTACTTTAAAATTATAAAAATGCCGATTTGCCGATTTTTGCTTCAAAAATTCCGATTTTTTTTTTTTTAACAAAAAATTTGTCAAAATTTGTCTTGTAAAATACTTCAATAGTATTTGTTTTTGAAAATGGATAGTTATTTACAAAAGAGTAAAGGCACAACAAATTTAAGTTATAAAAGAATTTTTTTTTAGAATATAAGTCGAATGAGAATAATGTAGCCAATCTTATGCAAGTAGTTATATCTGAATTAAGGTAGAAGTACATATCATTCGTTGCATCGTTAACAGAGGCTACAATGTACAATGTAAGTCATCTGTTAACGCATCTAAAACTTAAAATTTTTTAACTTCTATACGTTAGATGCGTTGCCAATTTTGCCAATAACTTGCTTTATGAAATTTTAAAATTTTAACTTTTTTTACAGACGTGGGAAACACACAATTTGTGTAACACCTGTTATGTACTTCTACCTTTACAAACACAATGGAAGTACATATACAAATATTAACTTATATAACATAAATGTTATATGTACATATCATTAGGCAGACAAAAAGAAAAATATGCAAGTAAAAGGCAAACTTGAATTTTGTTTTTTGAAAATTATGCAGCGTTCACCTTAAAGCTTCTTCTACCAAAACTGATCTGTTAGCACATTCACAGCCGAAGAAACATTTAGACCAGTGATGTCCACTACTACATAAACAACTTGCACTTGTGTATGAAGCAGAGAAATGACTCTGCTTACTTCTACCAGAAATGGGAATGTTCGAATTACTTTCTGTTTATAACTTCATAAATATTTCTTCATAATTCTGAGTAAAGTACATAAGCGATTGTCCGATAGACATGTGACCGATCTATTAAGAATAAAGGAGTACCGAGGTCACATAAATTTGGAGGAAATAAATAAAAATGATACAAAAAATATGCACTATCCATCCCTGCACTATGTTGGAGAGAAGCTAAAATCTTAAAAGAGCAAGAGCAACAATATTTCTTTTTATTATGTACGTGTTTGACTTCGACGCAAGCAGAATTGTTTTCCTATCACGCGTGATAGGGAAAGAGAATTTTGGACATCACTGATTTAGACACCGCAAATGTTATATGATCTCAAAAGAGATAAATAAAGTCTTTAATGCAGAAAATATGGTTTAAAAAAGAGGACATAAAAATAGTCCTTTTTGTTGAACGCAACCTTCCTCATATGGTTGCGGACATTTAATTAAAGTGTGTTATCGTCTTTCTACTGATTCGAAATGCGTTAACAATATTATGTTCAGATGTAGGGGTTTAGCAGTTCCATCTACAATAGAATGTTGGGACGTGGGGGCTTATCAGTTGTGTTTCTAGCTTGTACAATAAATTCTGACCCTTCACAAATGTGAAAAAATTCGCTTGCGAGGAATGTTTACTTTAAAATGTAATGTAATATAATAAAATAATTATATTGGAATTTTGAAGATAGATAAAAACATACATAGTGTTAAAATCTTCAAATAAAATATTTTAACTTTGACAAACCTAATATCATGAATAAAATCTTATATGTATTTGATAATTAATAGAAAACTTTATTTTTACTTGTTTCCATTTTTCACTTTAGAATAATAATTTTTATTTTCAAATATCAAGTAACAATTTGTAATATAGTATAAAAATAAATTTGTATATAAAATATGTGATTACATTCTAAACTTTTCCTTTGAATAAAAAACATATAAAAATATTGAAGTCTCTTATCCATTAACAATAATTTTTCTAACACATAGATAGATAGATTTTTTAATAGATCTATATTACGCACGTTTTTGTTAATGAGGCAAGTTGCTGTCCCCATCTGTCGGTGGATGTTGATTGTGAGTGACGAGCGTCGTCACTAGGTAGATTTGCTGTTATCTTCCCAGATAACGCTGTACTCCTGATCATTCGTTTCTGGTGGAATAGACTGGAATGTCAGGGAGCGGTTTCTTGAAGATGGTCATCATGGAAGGGGAGGGGGGGGGCATCTTATTCTTAAATTATAGTTTTTGAAAAACCGCAATTCTAATTTTTAATTTTTCTCCTTTGCTGGGATTTGAACCTAGGCGCTTTTGAGTTTTTGTGCGAGCGCAAAATTTATTTGTACAACTATCTGCTATTTGCATAAAAAAATTTTGAATAAAAAGTGGAATTAGCTCGATTTCAATCGTTAAATGTCGTGATATTTTAATATTTTTCTTTATGAAAATGTGTTTATTGCATTAAAATGCTGATAATGTCGATTTTTTTCCAATTATGCCGATATTTTATTAAAATTATCTGCCACTCCCGGTTGTGTACTTATATGCAGAAACTTCTGAATATAAACCTTTTCTGCCGATTTAAATGCCACAAAAAAAAGCGTTTTTAATTTTTATTTTTTTTTTTCAAATAGACAGCAGACTAAAAAAAATTTACATTTTACTTGTTTCCTGGAAAAATTCTGACGATGTGAACAATATAGAAAAGGGGTATACAATAGGTTTGCTTTCTATTAAAATGATAAATTTATATTATTAAACAACAAAATAAAAAATACTAAAAAAAAGATGACATCAGTTAGTACTTATGTATGTATGTATGTATGTATGTATGTATGTATGTACATTATAAATGCATACCAATATACATACAATGTATATGTATAGAAAGGACAGAGGTTACAAAATGTAATATTTTACGGTAAAAAGCTTTTTAACCACTTTGACTTCGGCGGTTATGTGCGTTTATATGTATGTATTTAGTTTTCAAGGGCAATTTACCTACATACATATATAGATATGTATGTGTCATCATAACTTTAAATAATTTTGTCTTTCTTTTTTTTACTTTTCTTTTTGTTTTATTTATTTCGAGAAACATTCAACTGTTAAATACGCATTAAAGTCTAACCTGCAAAATTCATGTAATCTAAAGTTATACTCGTACATATGTATATATTTGCAATACAACAACTTTATAATGACAATCATGCCATAGCCACAATAAAAACAATACATATGCACATACTACACTCGTACATACAACAGTAATAAACTCCTTTAAATATTATGAGTCAGACGTTATGTAAGAATGACCCCCCTCCTACTAATTTTATTTAGGATTTGTTCAACCAATAAAAGAAAATTTAATTTATTCAAAACAATTATATTTGATTTATTCAAATTGAAAAAAAAAGAAATCGTTTTGGGAAAAAAACGTAAATATTGTTGAATTTGAATTACTTGCAGAAAGAATATTTTTTTTCGTCTTTAAAAACCACACCCTGTTAAATTACCATATACATATGTATGTACATATGTATGTATGTCGGTATGTAAGCGAAAATTAGTAAAAAAAAAGAAAATACTCACATTTAAAATTAATATGTTTTTAAATTTAAAATTTTCTAAGATATATGTGTATGTACGCAGATATTTTTAAAATTTAAAAAAAGTTTTGAATTAAAATAGTTTTAAATCAATTTTTGGTTTGACATCGTTTTTGGGTGGGTCCATTTGTGTGCCCAGCCTAAAAATTAAAATTTTTAAAATCAGATTTCAGTTTTTCTTGACAAGTTCCGATTTTAAATTCCTAAAATGTGAAGATGTGAAAGTTTTTTTTTCCATTTTTCTTAACAAATATGAAATTTTCCAAGAATTTTTTTTTTCTTAAGAGACATGAAAAATCGATATGTGAAAAATGGACGCCATCATGGCTGATAGACGCAATGAAAATGTTTCTATTTTGAAATTTATATATACAAATATATATATTTATATGCATATATATACATATACTTATATTCTATAGAAAATAAATATTATATTTTTACCTGTGTACCACCATTTTCGGTAACCATTTTTATGAAATTTATTTCTTTTTAATTAGAATATTGGGTTTTTAACTTTAACTACTACTGTCTATAGTATAGAGAAATTGTGTAAGCGTACATATGTATGTAAGTATGTCGTCACTGCTTAGTCATATTTTTTCAATTTCTTTGTAAACTTATGCTCCTCGTAAGTATTTATTTTTTCCAGTTAAAAACTGTGTTGAAAACTTAATAAAACAATTTTTTTAATTAAAAAAAAATATATATACATATATTAAAAATTCACTTTCAAAAGGTGCAATTAAAATTTCAAACATTTAATAAAGCACTTTTTATATATGTACATACATATACTATATACGTGCATATGTATGTGTATATTTTGTATGAATAATTTAAGGGATGTTATAGTATATATCAATGTGTTTAAAAAGGGAAGGTATATGTATATTTTTTCACTTATTATTTCACTTTTATTTTTCCACTATTTATTTTTTCTTTTTTATGCTTCCGATTAGCTCAAAATTTAACTCCAGACTGAATAAGATTCCAACTTGAAAATATCCTGTAAGCCTTAAAAGTTTCACTTGTCTCTTGTTATGAGGATATTAAAAGGACATGCGCGCACACAGTTCGAACACACATTTGACTTTGAGTATATGAAACTTCAGTAAAGTTAAATGTAAGGGGTGAAAATTAGTTGTTATGACAGCAATGACTGTTACTGCGAAATTGGAATCTTTTGAAAAAAAGAGTAGAAAATGAAAAAGAGAAGAGAGTACAATTTACAATAAAATGTAACATTCAATATATGTATGTCAATAATAAATAGCACGTGCTTTTGTTATTGTTTTTTTTCATATACTATTTCCAACTGCATTCATACATTACCGGTTGTCGTATTTAAAATGCACTTGCCAGTGCATATACAAATGTATGTACATACACACTTATATTAAATTGGGGTTGAATAAATACGATTACATATGTATGTAGAGAAGTATGCATGCACGTATTTACACATTTAGTGTTGCATACTTACTGACTATTATGCGATATGTGTCAATTGCGAAAAGTGGTTCTAAGAAAATTTAACATCTAACATCCGAGGAACATGTTTTTCTTAATGCAGTCAGTCTTAAGGTTATCTTGAGTGTTTCAAAAAAAAAAAACGAATGCTTTCAATGTAGAATACAGTACAATAACAATTCACTTGTGGCTTGCAGGGTTATGTATTTACTTAATACTAAACAAGGGTATATAAAATTTTTAAATAAAAAAGAATTAAAGGAATTGCAGCAGTTTTTTTGCGAATTTCGAATTTTTCGTTTTGTTTAGGTATGCTGTATTGAAAACAGTTTTTGTTAATTGCCCGTGAATATTTAGTGCATCATTGTATTCATGTATGTTGTATTGAAAACGTCAAAAATCTAATAAGAAAAAGAAAAGCACTTTTCAAAAATAAATAAATGTATCTCTTATTGATATTCTTACCACTTTAACATTTGGCCGCCGTAGTCTGGTAAGTAGTGTTTTGGTTTACTAGACGAGAGCTCCGAATTCAAACACCAGCTCTGACATCTTGAAAGCAAGAGATATAACAAAATATTTCTTTTGTCGACCACCTCTTAGCAGGCTTCTGGCAAATGCTCTGAGAGTAACTGATTGCTCTGAAAAAGCTACTTAAGTCTGTCGTTCGGAGTTAACTTTAAACTGTAGGACCCGGTACTCATGGATAAAAAAATTAACACACACAACATGAGTGCTGCGAGAGCTAGGCCGTAACCCTGACACAGGGTTGTAATGGCCAATTATGTATGTATGTATGTAAATTGTTTGAAAGGTAAACAATAATAAACTAAAAATTATATTTTTTTAGAAAAAGATTTTTGTTTGTAAAATTATTAGGAAGGTTTAAAAAAGTTGTGGTGGATAAATATTAATTAATAAAAAACTAATATTTATTGCAAACACATACACATGTACTTTCTTGTTTTATTTTCTATTGTTGGTAGTATTAACAAAATGTCGGACGATGGTCTTTTAAAACCATTGTTATAGAGATCTTGCACACTTCAAGTAATGATGATCACATTTTAGACCTTATTGAGCAAACAATTTACCAGAAGAAAAAGTACGGACTGTTTCGTACACGAACAAGAAGAATCTTATTCTCTCAAAATTTCTCTCTTTTACCCAAGTTTTGAGTACGGGAACGCTTTTTGATAAAATTGGTATTTCGCGGTTGCACAATGTAGAGCAGTGATGTCCACTACTACATAAATACACTTGCGCTTATACATGAAGCAGAGAAAAATCTCGGCTTACTTCTACCAGAAATAGGAATGCTTAAATTACCCTGCAGGCAATTCAGTTAACTTTCAATTAATTTAAAACTAACTATTTCTCAAGTAGTGGTGGTTGACACTTGGATTACTTTTATATAAAAACAACTACCTATTTTAACATTGCGATGTCCTAGGAAGTAGTCAATTGTCCGACTCTGCATTACTCTCAATTAACTTTAAAGTTATCCGTTAAAGTTAACCGTTAAAGTTAACCGTTAACTCAAAGTTAACTTTTTATAGCTAGCTATAAACACTTTGATTTTGGTAAGTTCTGGATTACAATGTAGTTAGCTTATAGTCAGCCCATAAAAGTGAATTATAAGTTAGCTTTATTTGTAGTCGACTACCAATTTGCTGGCAGGGTACTTTCTGTTTATCACTTGTTGAGACAACACTGCGTTTGCAAAATGTTTAAAGAGGAAAATCAAAGCGAATTCTTTTTTGTAGAAAATAATGAGTTTAGCGAAATATTATTTCATAAAACGTCACTGTCTTACATGTCATGGGGAATACAAAGAACTTAAAGGAAGAGATCGTATGCTCAAAATGTATGAACTTTAAACAAATTTTTTCTTGAAATTTCTTAATTAAGAAATCAGTACTAATAATGTTAATGATATTAATAACATTGATAATGATATTAGTACTGTTAATAATATTAACAATAATAACGATAGTATTACTAATAATATCCCAGCAGAAATTAGAGCTTACCAATAAGATATTTTGTAAGGGAGAAATTGTAAACAATCACTTACTCGTGCGCATCAATAATGCATGATTTTTATATGAAATGAGCCGCCAAAATGCAATAGAAACACAAATTTATTGCAACCAGCAAATATTATACAAAATCAAAAATAATATCTTATCCTATAGCATCTTTGTAAGCTTTAAGGTATGCATAAACAATACAATGCTTCCAATATTGCTTACAATTTTATTTATTGCTTCCAAATTTGAAAAATTTTCTGCTGGGATGTGTAATGTTAGTGATACCAGCTTTGATAAATAATACAAAAAGTATGCACTATCCATCCCTGCACTATGTTAGAGAGAAGCTAAAACTAAAAAGAGCAAGAGCAAAAATATTTCTTTTTATTGTGTACGTGTTTGACTTCGACGTAAGCAGAATTTGTTCTCCTATCACACGTTATTGGGAAAGAGATTTTTGGACATCACTGATGTAGAGTAAAAAAAGAGACTTTTAGAAATGAATCTATTGCCGAAAGTAATCGGTTCTAGTTCTGATATTGCCATATTGTAAAAAGTATAACTTTTATTTTATAAATAAGTTATAACAACGAAAGTTGTTGTTATAATGAGCCTAAGTACTGTAAGGAAAAGCGAATGTAAAACAGTTTTCATGTGGATCATATACATATGTATGTATGTAAAGTAGTTGGGAATTGCCTCAGTCCGATAAGCACATAATTTTTTAATAAAAAATTTAATCAATTTCTCAACTTGCTTATACTTTTGAAAACGCCAGACTCGAGCAGCATAATGCATTACAGACCTTGGAGCAGCATAATCGTTTTAATAAAATAGTGGTTACGTTTTTATCGCCAAATATTTTAAATAGTAAGATTAAGAAAACTCTTTTACCAAATTTGTCAAATTTCATAATCAATTTAAAAATAAAACATATTATTGCTCTTATAAGATTTACGGCAAAAGCTTTAAATTTCTAATAGTTTTTTTCAACATTTAAGGAAACAATTAACTACAAAAATTTACCTAAAATCTCAATAAACAAATTTCTAAAACATATGAACTTCCTAGGAATGATTCTTAACACCGTTCAGGTAGCGCTTAGGTAGCCGCAAAAGTAAAAATTTCCTGAAAATTACCTTAAAGCTATCTGAACGGTGTTAAGAATCATTAGATCGAGTTCACCTGTACATATGTTTTTTTTTGTAATTTTTAAAAATAATAATCTTATTTAAACTTCACTGTTATGTACATACATATTTACACACGTACGTATTGTATATGGTTTATTTTATATTTTAAGGTAACATGCATATCTTTGGATAATAAAATTTTTTGCTGGATACATCAACTTCTTCCATGATGTAGTTTGTTGGAAAGTACATCACGTTTCTTTTTAAACAGCCTTTTACTTATAGTTAATAAGACTTCTCATATTTGCAAATAAATTCAAATGATAGTTTATCTAATTCTTTTAAATGGAATTAAAATCACAATACATATTAAATTCACAAAATAAAAAAAAATTATTTTTTACAAAAAAAATTTATAGTGAAATTACAAAATAACACAAAAATAGCAGGGAATTTGTTTTTGTTTTTTCAGCTCTTTAATGTCATAAGCAGATATAGTGAATTAAAAAAGCACATGTCAGAAGTGTGTATGTGTATTTTTAGCAACATATATGTCTCTACACCAAAACAAAATTACGAATACACACAAAGCAAAATATAAACAAAACATAAATATAAACAAAACTTTGGACAGGAGCGATATGACCAAAAAAAACCAGCTGGGTTGGCAGCACCATGAAGATTTTGTTAAAAATGCAGCTGTTTTTGTTTTGGTCATACCGCTCCTGTCAAAAGTTTTGTTTACATTATGCTTTGTGTGTATTCGTGTTTTCGTTTTGGTGTAGAGACATACCATATTGTAGCCGCCGTGGTCTAGTGGTTAGTGTGTAGGCTTACTAAGACATGAGCCCTGGGTTCGACACCCAGCTCCGACATCTTAAAAAAAAGAAATATGAAAAAAATATTACTTTCGGCGACTACCTCTCAGCAGTCTTCTGGTAAAAGCCCTGAGAGTAATTAATTGTCATGAACAAGCTTCTCAAGTCTGTCGTTCGGAGTCGACATAAAACTGTAGGTCCCGGTACTCATGGATAAAAATTTACACACACCACATGAGTGCTGCGAGAAGCTAGGCCGTAATCCTGACACAGGGTTGTAAAGGCCAGTTATGTATGTATGTATGTATGTATGTATGTAGAGACATACCCAGCCAGCATTTACATATAAAAATAAGCGTTTTGTAAGCGTTCAAATGTAAGCAAAACACTTATAAAACGCTGCTGTGACCTTTACAAAAGACATCAAAGCAGGTAATTTATAATCGAAAAGCACCCAACTTTATAAGCGTTAAAAAGATGATTGCAAAACATGTTTTTAAGTGACGTAATTATACGTTTTCTAAACGCTTAACAAACGCGTTTTGAAAATGCTTAGAAAACACGTATTTTTAATAAAATTAGTAAGCGTTTTAAACATTTTCTTTGTTCAGGTTTTTTATTAATACATTTAAAAAATCATTTTTAATATTAAATTTTTTCATTTTCTTTCATTTAAAAAATCATTAATACTTAGTATTTTAGTTTACTTTTCTTACTGTTTTAATTTTAATAAGATTTTTTGCGTACTGGAAATATGACTTAGAGGCAAACACAAAATCCTTTTCCTTGCCTCCATTTTCAGCGAAAGTTTCTGCAATAGAATTGAAATATGAATATAAAAATGTAACTAGAAGCCTATTAAACGTATTTCACTTACGACGAATGGCAGTGGAGACAGTGAAGGCCCTAATGCACTTCTTATTTGCAGTTCCTAGCATTATTATAGTATTAGCACAATGTTTAATGGCGAGAATTACACGTTTTGCTTAAATTTATGAAACACTTGCATTTTCAAGCAAATTGTCAACGACGTTCGCAAAACACTTGCACTTGCAAGCAAATTACCAAAAACATTCGCAAAACACTTACATTAGTAAGCAAATTGTCAACGACATTCCCAAAACTCTTTTTTTTGCAAGCTTGCTGCAATCTTAATTTACAAAACGCTTGCCAATATGCTGTCTGGGTATTTGCTGCTAAATATACACACACACTCTTCTGATATCTGATTTTTTAAATCACCATACCTGCTTTTGGCATTTAAGACAAAAAAAAACAAACAAAAAACAAATTCCCTGTTATTTTTGTATTTTTTTGTTATTTCACCATGAATTAAACCGTTCACTATATCGTATACTCGTTAAAGTAAGTTTCGCTATACAGAGCTCTGCCTGTACATACTATGTACATGAAAATGTAATGGAAATTTATAAATTGTGTTTTAATATACAAAATCAAATGTATTGCATACATACATACCAGCATTTAAAAATGTTTCCCAAATACAGGTCGGCCTTCTATAACATGGTAGATACATACATATGTATGTATATACGTTTCTAAAAACATGCCGTGTTGTGTGAAATCGTATTTGAAATTAGCAAATAGGACAACAATTAATAAAAAACATATTTTGATAATTCCTTCAAGTATCAATATGTTGTAAGGGGCTAATTTCTGACCACGTTAGAGCCAATTGGCTAACCTGTACATAAATATGTATATGTACTCGTATGTATATACATACATACATATACACAAATGCTTATAGGCAAATACGTTTTTATTTTTTATTATTTCATTTTATTACATAAAAATCTTGATCTATTTTAATTACCAGACATATGCACATACATACAAAATAAAAATTCTGATTTACATTTTATTTTATACACAAGAAAATAAAAACCAGACGTCTTTATGTAGGTAAAGTATGTACAAGTATGTACATATTTATTCTGCCGAATATACTTATTTTATTGTTTTCATTGTTTTGGTATGTTTTATTTAATTTTGTAACTTATGTTTTACTTACACCTAAACTTTGAAGCGATGGAAAACGTTTTTTTAATGGATTGAGCATTTATAAATGCTTACAATATCTAACAAAATATTATTAATATATATTGAGTTTATCACTTTAATAATACTTTAAATATTATTTATTTTTTGCTTTTTTTTTTCTTTTCAATCGTATTAAACAAAATTATCCACCAGTCGATTTAAGACGTTTCGTTATAATTAAAATCAAAAATATTTTAGGCAACACACACTAATTAGATGAAATACAATTTTACTCTTAAAATCTATTTCGGGAGTTTTTTTAGGCTTTCTCTTAAGAGTACTGTATTTTTAAATAGTTTGAGAGATTTTTTTCTAGTTCTTGAATGCCGAAACTATTTGAGAAATTACTCTGTTTGATAAATACAGTGTAAACAAAACATAATCAGCCATATCACAGAATCCGTTGGGAGTGGTTTTATTTCCGTAGTTACATTCCGTTTGAATTTATTTTTGGTGCTTTTGATTCCGAAAACAGCTGTTTCACACTTTTTATTTAATTTGAAAAAAATAACAAATTAAAAATTACATTCTAATTGGAAATAAAAGTGAATTTAAATTATGAAGATTATATTCTGCCAATGAACAATTTTGGTATTAATTTTATATGCGCCAGTGTAGAATTTTGACAAAATTGATAGAAAAAAGGGATATGGCAATGCTGTACAAACTGAATCCGACAACTCTGCTTTTTCTTCAAAGTGATATTATATTATTTTAAGCAGAAAGAAGTATTTAAAATAAACTTTTTTGTTAAAATTAAATTAAAAAACCAATTTTTCTGCTGATAAAAGTACATACATTTGAAACTAAAAGCAACAAAATGAAAATAAAAGTGGTTTCAATCCGTGAATTTTTTTCGTTTCCTGAAGAAGCAAATTACTTAATGAATTACGTTTCCGAGTGGATTTGCACTCTGTGATATGGCTGTACTTCCTATTATTATTCTCTATTAAATTTATAACTCAATTACAAAATCTAATATATTAAATTAACATTAGCTACAGAGGCCATCAGCTCCTTAAAGATTAACTTTTTGTAAAAAAAAAAACGTTACATTAATTCGAACGCTGTACTTACAAATCTTATTGGCTTATTAAGAAATTATTATTAGAAATTGAAAGGCAGACAGACGAAGTTTGTAGAAATGGGGATAAAAATTAAAAGTGTAGTACACGAATGTTTATACATGTCGGATATACTTCCTTTTCCTTTTCCACTTTTCGTAATTTTTGCTTAATATGTTTGTCTTCTAAGTTCTGCACTGAGCAAGAGCAAAATAGAATTGAAAAATGTCTGCCATCCAATTTCTACATTATAGATCCCGACCAAGAGAATAAAAATATCCGCCGAAACAGAACATTTAATTGGAAGTATGTTTACAGTTCAAGACTGACTGACTCCTGTGGACGAAAAAGGTTTTAGACATCTTATTCTAATATTTCAAAAGATTGGTTGCCATAGTGGAAAAAAAATAATTTAGCACTAATAATTTTTCGTTGCAAACGCCCTTGCAAGCTTTGTAAACAACCAATATATCTATATTTTGTTGCTGTTTGTTATAGTTTGCAAGGGCGTTTCCAACGAAGAGTGATTACCGCTTTTATTTTATAAATAAGTATATGAATTTCCCAATTAAATGTTTTTTTACAGCCACTGAATTGACTGTTTTAAATCACTTTTGATTTCTTGACTTACTTATTTATGTTTTGTTTATAGTAAGACCTTTAATGACGAAACAAAATTAATTAACTAAAATGGTTAAGTATCTCACATATTTTAGAGTTACGGCTTAGCTTTTCGCAGCACCCATGTTGTGCGTGTTAATTTTTATCCATAAGTACCAGGACCTACACTTTAAAGTCGACTCTGAACGACAGACTTGAGAAACTTGTTCATTGCAATCAGTTACTCTCAGAGCTCTTGCCGGAATACTGCTTGCAGTATATATATTTTTTTCATATTTCTTTTTTTATTCAAAATGTCAGAGCTGGGGTTTGAACCCGGAGCTATTCGCTTAGTAAGCAAACATACTAACCACTAGACCACGGCATCTATCAAAACACTATAAACCAGGCACAAAATAACAATCCAAATAATAAACAATACAAAAAAGTTCAATCGGTTGATAAGGTCATGGCATCTGTTTTCTGGAATTACACAGGCATTCTACTGATCGCCTATCTTCAGAAAGGTAAGCATTAAATTCGGAATATTACTTAAGCTTTTTGGATCAATTCAAATTGAAAATAAAAAACGACCTGTTTTACAACAGAAAACTTTAGTTCTTCATTAAGCCAACCAACCATACCACATAAGTGTTTTAGTAATAGCATAAAAAAATTCAACCAATTGAAGTAAGTATTGCTTGACCACCCTAAATTATTCGCCAGATTTAGCTCCGCCTGATTTCTACGTGTTTCTAAATCTACAAAATTTTCTTACTGACAAACGTTCTACCTCGAATGAGAAATAACATTTTCATCAAGGAATATAATTGATAGGAAAACGTTGAAGTATATGTACTTAAGAAACATTTCGAACAGTTCTCGTAATAGTATAAAATTCCAAAACAAATAGCAACTTTTGAGGAGAATTAGGGAGAAATCGCCCACCGCAACTTTGTTGATATCTCACATCTTGCCAGTATCCGGGGAAGTAAAAAATATTTTGGCGGGATTTTTTCTCCGTTGAGAATACTTAACCGATTTGTTTACTCTTTTACGAATATATTGACAGTGAAATATCTTTCCTAAATAAAATCTTTGGGTCTGTTCCTCAGTGCATCACAGCAATCAATGACTGCATTTAGCAATTGAAACCAAACTAATTTCAATATTTTAAACCGTAAGGTAGTATACGTAAAATAAATTGTCCATCATTTTTATTTTGTTATAAAATTTTGCCGTTGTGATGTAGTGCAGCGAACACACCTTTTATATTACTTTACTTTTTGTAAAAATGTACTGTGAAGTAATTTACAGCAAACAATTTTCAATTTCAAGGTCTTTCTTTTAGGCCTATACAATAACAAAACTTAGTAGGAATGGCCGCTAACTCTTTTATGATTATAAATACATACATAAAATAAATTTGACATTAGTTTTTAATAAAATTTTTCATACAATTTTTTTTATTATTTTTTGGAATAAAAAAAACAGTTCTAATGAAATTTTTTTTTTTTCAACCTCAAACTAAATTTTTGTTTAATTTTGGTTTCCTTGTAGCAGAAGATTTATAAATTGTTCTCATAGTAAGCATTTACATTTTTAGATACAATATTTCATACATATGTATAATTTTTATTCAAAAATGAATTATTACAGTAGCTAATACTGCTACTAATACGTTCAGCGGTGTAATTTTCATTTTCGCACCAACACAACTAAATTTTTACTTTTGCTCAGGTCTGCTATATTTACACGACATACTCGTAAGTTCTCATCTGAATTAATTGTTAAAAAAAATCAAGTTAAATTTGGCTGAGTGCACTAATGTAGTGTGTTTATTCAAGTCAGCTGAGTGAAAAGTCTAAAAAATTAAATTGTGGTAATAAATGTGAGAAGAATTGATGCACAAAACATTATTGCTGCTCTTTTGGGGAACGACATACTGAGTGAAAGTGATCATAAAATAATAAATAAATAAAAACATCGACCAGTGTTGCCACTGAAAAAAATTGTACAAAATCTACCAAAAACAATTTTTATTTAAAAACCATTTAAAAACACATTGTTGAGATGAAAAACAATTTTTATTAACATCTTTACATGTACATATAAATAACCAAAAATAAAAAATATAACGAAAAGAGTTCAGTTCTTCGAAAATACATATAACAAAAAATACAAATATAACAAAAACAATTCAATTTCTAAACAATAAAATCGAAAATACATTTATAAATACAAGAAACTAAAAAAAAAAGAAAAAAAAAACCAATTCGATTTTTCAAAAACAATCTAAATGGATATGTAGGTATAGAAATTTTAATTTTTGCTGACCACACACAGTGACCATCATTAGCTTTTACAAGCTCTTTACAGAGCATTACATTATTACTTGTATTTATTTCGAGTTTGTTTCTCAATTTGGTTTTGATTAAGGAAAGTGTTTTCAATTTGCGTACAGCTACTAAAGAACTATGCTTAAGAGAAAGTAAATTAAATCAAAGTTGTTTAATTCACCAAAACTTTTTTCATTTAAACCGTTTCTAGTTAAACTAACTTTAGCCCAAAATAATTCAATGTTTAATTCCGTTGAAAGATTTGTTTCTCTTAATCGCAACATAATAATATCAGGATCACAGTCTATAAGATTAGAAAATTTTAAAACAAGGGACAATATAAGCAAGTTTTCTTTTGACAATACTTCCTCAGGAGTAATTATTTTTAACAATTTACTTAATATCTTCTCGATTAAAATGAAATCTAGCATTGGTTTGGTTTAGTAATTCAATGTTAAATTGCAAAATCTCATGTTTAACATCAAAAACTTCTTCCGGGTTAAGATTTTTAGATACATTAAAATACATTTCGGCTTTTGTACAGATAACAATTTTTGAAACATCAATCAATTAGTATTTTTAAAATCAGTTTCAGGTTGTGTATTAAATATTTTTTGATAAAATTGCTTAATATGAGCAAAAATTTAGATTTTATGCTTGAATATAAATACACCAATCTTGAACTTTCCGACTGAAATTCCTTATTAAGATTTTTTTAGCTTCTGCTAAAATCTACCAAAATCATTTTAACCATACCATCCTACCAAACGAAAAATTTTCTACCAGTTTTGGTAGAATTCTACCAATAGTGGCAACGCTGATATCGACGTTGCTGCTTTTGAAAAAAACATTTACTGAATACCAATCGATACTTTTAAAGTATTTGTAAATAATAGGGTTCTCTTTATACGATATTTTACTGTATTTAATATTACGCAAATAAAGAAAAAGCTAAAGTATAGAAGTATACAACATATTTATACATATGTATATATGTACTATGTTTATAGGCAAAAAATAAATTAAACGGTTTTAGTCTGTGCCGTTTTTTTATTATAATTTACAAGAATAATATTACTTACAACTTTTTATGCTTTTACTTCATTTCCTTTTTAGTTCTTGGCTGCGAGTTACACTGTCTTTTTTAATATTGTGAACATAATTAACTTGAATTCATTTTAATAAATAATTCTGATTTTTTTTATATAAAAGTTTAAACTTTTAAATTAAAGTTTTTTATTGCCGGGACTGGGAATTAACAGCATATCAACAGACTATGGGCCAAAGTCTATCGCAGTACGAGCACTTGCTTATATCAGTAATATACAGTACTTTTCGCTTATAGCGAACTTGAAGAGACTGGGCATTTTAACGAAGTTTGCTATAAATGAAGACTTGAAAAAAAAACATTTATGTACTTATATAAGTTTAATACAAAAAATTAGTTTTTAAAAAAATCAGTTATTTTAGTTTGCTCATTACCAATATTAGTTTCATTTATATATAATGGCATTGGTTATAGTCAAATTACTGTCTCTTTTCTGAGTAAACCATTTTAATAGGCAATGGTCGAGCTCTATGAACAAAGGGGTTTTAACTTTTTTTGTGTTTAAGGAGTTTTGCTCAAAATTAGTTAGGACCATGTCCTTATTTTTCCAAATTGTAGCAATTGTTGACTTGCTGAGGCCCAATTCTTGGCATATTTGCTTTTGTGTTACACCCAGAGTGGGCAAACAAACAAAACATTTCGCAAAAGTTACAACAAAGTCATACACTTTTCAAAATTTTTTTAATGGTATTGTACATGAGCAAAATCAAAACAAATACTTTCTAAATGAGAAAGAGCGCAAATGAAACAATTAGCTTTTCGCTCTTGTGCTTGTTTTGTTTTTTGTTGTTTTTTTCTCTTCTTCTTTTCTTTTTCTCTTCTTCTATCCTTTTTCTTCTCATTCATTTTTTGTTGTACCTACTCACATTTGAGTTAGTGTATTTGTAGTACTCAAAACAAAATCAATATACAAAATTAAATGGGACAATCTTTCTCACTGTTTCTGTTTTCTTTTTGCTTTACTCATTGTAAAGAATACAACAAAATGAGATCAAACGTTCAGTTTTGTTTATTTTCCTACTCTGGTTACACCTTGTTGTAAACATTTAATTATTTCATATTTCTCTTTTAAAGAAAAACATTTTCTTTTTTTTCATTTGGTACTACGTCCATCTTGTAACTTTGCAATTTTAAACTGCAGTCTGCACATCGTCTTCACACAAACAAATATTAAACTTAGGGACATTCCCGGAATCGAGAACATTTGGAAAAAAAACACTGGGTGGTGCCAGTGCAAAAATATAATTTTTTGCGTACAAATCAAGTTCATTGTAACCGAAAGTTCGATTTAAACGGGTTCGTAATAAGCAAAAAAAATTGTATGGTTTAGTCCAAAACCTGATGGTCAGGTGAGGACTCATAAGGTAAAGTCAATAGACGATCTTTACGAACAACTGCACAAGAAGACTTACTGCCTCCACGTGCGGGTCTGAGCGAGTCTTGTGTATCCTACTTTTGTGTGAGAGGTGCGTTTCTACTCAGGCCAACTCTTGACCATGGCTAAAGTAAGCAACGCTTGCGATTTGCAATATGAGTATTAGGGAGATTCTACTAAGGGTTAACTTTGGTTTTCACTTAGTACTGGTATCTGGAAACGCATATAGAAATGAGATCTTTACATCTTTACCGGGCAAAGCCGCAGGTGATCTTTAGCTGGAGCATCGCATATTTTGATGGAAAATATTGAGGATAATTTAAAGAGCGATGGTGCGACAGGAGTGTTACTCCCCCGATAACTGTACTGTATAGTGCTGAAAAGAGCAAACCTGTAGGGAGTAGAAGGAAAACCCCAGGTTACTCACTTAAGGCTGAGGCAACAAAGCTTACTTGGCATTTGAGCCAGGAAGGGGGAAAAGTTGTATCGGAAACGCTTTCCAATGAGCGCCAATGATGGAAGGTACCTTCTAAGTGCTCCAGGCAAATCTGCATAGGGTCATTTTTAGCCGCAGATTTGCCATTGAAGATATTAGTCTAACGCCCATACAGAAGACCGGGGCTATTAATGAAAGAGTCAGAGGACTTTAAAATAGGACGTGTAAGTTGGTGTATGCGGCTGGGGAGAGGCACCGGGCCGCTATTTTGGTAAATTCAAAATGCACGTTCTTTCCCATTCTGGCCAGGGTCTACTTCCATTTCTTAATTCTCATATTTCATTGAAAGTATCTTTCATACAAAAGAGTAATTACATTGAGTATCCGAAGTATGAGAACTTGGATCCCGATATTATTAAAGCCCATGTTGATGCTTTTGATTTTTCTTCTTTTTACTACGGAAGCCCCGTGAACTATAAATTATCTATTTTGCATGAATTAATATCTGAATTATTTGACCTTGTGCCTATTGTAAGATTTAGATTGCATTTGTTTAATACTATCATAACTACTTCTATTTTTCCTGACCAATGGAAACTTGCCCGCGTTGTTCCTATTCCAAAGGCTAATAGGGATTACCGCCCCATAAGTAAGTATATTACCCGCTTTTTCTAAGGTAATGGAATTTATTTTAAGGAGTCAAATTATGGGTCACCTTTCCGGGGAAAATCTCATTTCACGTGCTCAGTATGCATATAGGGAGAGTCACAGTTCTGTTGGAATGCTGTTAGGAATTACAGACACCATAAGAGAAAATTTGAATGAGAATAGAGATTGCGTCATGGTCTCTATAGATCTGTCTAAAGCATAATATTCTTATTCGTAGTTATATAACACGCTTTGGCCTTGTGGGCTTATTGTATTATTACTACTAAATAAATAAATTGTATCAATAAGTTTAGTTGACCTTATTATTGATATATAAACTTTTATTTAAGCTTTACGTCGATTAAATAATTATTTTTTCGATATTTCGCTACTTCTCTGCGTAGCTTCTTCAGGAAATGTTTATTATATTAAATTTTTTTTTAAATACATACATACATACATACATACATACATACATACATACATACATACATACATACATACATATATTCATACATACATACATACATACATACATACATACATACATACATACATACATACATACATACATACATACATACATACATACATATTAAAAAATTTGTGTCATATGAAAAAATATTCTATCAAGAAAATTTTTCATATAAAACAATAAAAGTTTAATAATATCAGTCATAATAATATTTATTCACTTAGAATAAATAATAAAATATATAGAATAAATTATAAAGCAGATACAGAAAATGTTGCACAAATATACAGACATCTTATACACAAAAATCTATATAATATTATTATATTATATATTATTATTATATTATAATATAATGAAAAGTTAGCAACTACTTAGCATATAGGCCAAAAACTGGCAAGTTTATCACCTGCTATAACTGGTTAAAGAATCAAAAATTAATGAACTTGTATATTTTGCTAATTTTTTATTATAAATAAGACTGTTAGAAAATGTTTAAATTACATTAGTTAATTTGTTTCTCCTTTTTAAAGCTTTTAATTTTAAAAAAAAGATGTTATGTGACAACTATTTATTTTTTCTTCTTTTTGTTTTAACTTTTTAATATAATACCACTTTACAAATAATTTTTGTTTTTATACATATATAATCAATATGATTCTTCTTTTTTAATATGTTTTTTTATGTTGTAGTTATTTAATTTAATTATTTTGTAATTGCTTTTTCTAAAAAAATGTTTATTGGTTGTAATATTTGATTAAATATGTTTGTTGGTTTTTATTTTAAAAAAATTGTTTTATATGACAAATTTCCTTGATAGAATATTTTTTCATATGACACAATTTTTTTAATAGGTATGTATGTATATATTTTTTTAAAGAAATTTTTTAATATAATAAACATTTCTTGAAGAAGCTAACGCAGAGAAGTAGCGAAATATCGAAAAAATAATTATTTAATCGACCTAAAGCTTAAATAAAAGTGTATATATTAATAAATAAATAAATAAAATGTTCGTAAGAACACCTCGAAATGAGTCAAGGAACCTGGAATTTCTTCACAAGGTGGTCAGGAATCCATCTTTGGTCTTGGATCATATGCCTTTGGAACTTTGCTTTGGCAGGAAATTTAAGGTTGAGGTACCTGGCCGGGAATTTTTGTCTACTGGGTGTTTGGCTCGGAGTGAGTCTGATCTAAACTGGTATACTGACGGTTCAATAATGGACAGTGGAGTAGGGGCTGGGCCATAGGCTGGCGTCTATGGACACAATCGAAACCTGTCAATTCCACTAGGGAAGTCGTTGAGTGTTTTTCAGGCTGGAACCCTGGCCATGACCGCATGTGCTGAGATTAACCTGGATATCGGGCTCAAGGGCAAGACAAATGACATCTAGGTATGTCAAATATTGCTACGACACGTTGCAAAAATTATCGCTTAGAAACAGGGTGTAGCTGTTCTGGACACTGTGGGAACGTGCGGGTACGACGAAGCGGATGCATTGGCTAGGAGGGGTCTGCGACGCCTTATATTGGTCCGGAGCCCTGCTGTGCAGCACCACTTTCTACTATTCCCAATCAAATTAGTGAAAGGGAAACTGGTGAATGTTTGCAACATTTGAATGCCCAGTCGGGTCTCAGGCACGCCAAGGCTGTGATTCGTCCACGATTTGAGGGTAAGTCTGATGTTCTAAAGTATAGAAGGCCAGACCTGAAAATCCTAACGGATTTTCTTACGGGTTACTGTAGTGTGAGAGCGCATTGGCAATCACGGATATAGATGTTTGTAGACTATGCTCACAAGCATCAGAGACAGCAGAGCACATATTGTGTGAATGCGCGGCTCTTGATAGATTTAGATGGACGTATTTAGGGAGACATATGGTCTCACTGGTGGATATATCCACCACTAAAGTTTCGGACCTGCTGGTGTTCGTAAGGACTGCTAAAAAAACCGTAGACTCTCACAAAAGATCTTATAGGTCGCAGAGTGTTGCATTTGTGTTGGGTTTAAACCAGATAATAATATAAAATAATGATAATAGAAATAAAATGCGTACTTTTGAAATTGGTTCACTTTAGGCGAAAGTTCGTATTAAATGGGTTCGTTATAAACGAAAATTACTGTACATTCGTACATATTTATTGAAATAAATGAGTTCTGACGATATAGAAATCTCTGCAATTGATTCTGGTAAATTAGGAACGCAAAACTTTTTGATAAGAAATATGTCTGAGTCAAAGGTTTACACGCTTCATCGATTCAACGGACCGAAATAGCAGCTATGGAGGAGACAAATGAAGATTTATATGAAGGAAAACAAACTCAAGCCTTACATTACTGGTGAAATAGAAAGACCATTGCAAAATTCAACAGCATGGGATGAAAAGGATGCTGAAGCTGGGGGAATTATAAAAAGCACTATAAACTCGCCCTTTTCCTAAACGGATATTTTAGAAAGTTTCGGATATTTTTTTTTTTAATTTCTTTAAAATAAAAATGATCACCAAAACGGCAACGATGATTGCCAGTAACTTGCTTTATGGTAACACAGAATTGGCAGAACGAATGTTATGTACTTCTACCTTAAGTATTTAAGATTAAAACTATTCACTCGTATGGCAACAAATATTAAACTGAAAAAGTTCAATAAACTTTATAAAGGAGGGAATTTAAAATGTTTACAGAGTACCCACAACACGCAATAGCAGGAAACAAATAAAAAAAAACTCAATTTTTGTTTTCATTTAAATCTTTCTATAGATGGATAGGATTTTTACACAAATACACACACACATTAAAGCAGTTTATTGTTGTACTTTAACTCAAATTACTCGTAAACAAAACTTTAAATTTTAAACTGTTCAAAATTGAAACTACAATGACGGGTGGAAAGAAATGCAATCAATATGTATGTATGTATGTATATACCTGTACCACCTGTCAATGCACACGATTTAGTTAGTACATAATTTTTCTTATTTCAGCGCACTCATCGCAATATTAACAATACGATTGAAACACACAAACACATACACAACACACCAACTTTTATAAAGATTTCAATACGCTCTGTTGGCTTAACAGTGAAAAAATAAAATATTGTATCCTTTCAAATAAAATTGGGACACTACTTCACTCTGAACATGAACCCAAACTGTTAATCGTGGATTACGTCATTCATATGGATATACATACATGTGAACATGTGTATGTACATAGGGTTGTATATATAAAAGTAATACTGAACACAATAATTTCCCTCTTATGCTACACCCATAACATATAAAGCGCAATCTGATAGATACACATGAGAGTATATTAGACTGGAAAATGGGTACATGAAAGTTTAAAATGATTTAGAGAGGAATAACTTAAATGATTTTTTTTTAAATTACATCATCCGAAAAGAAATTGAAAATACAAATGTTGTTTGAATTTTTTAGTTTGTAATAGTCTTAAGAAATGTAGTATTACCGAACTTTGGTGACCAGTGGGACAGTGCTCATGTTTGCCCATGCCAGCAGATGTGTGTTTTCCTTGGGCATGGTGATGGTGCTGCTGCTGATGTTGATGATGATGATAAAAATGCCCTCCCGTAGCTAACGGTGATGATATCTGCGATGGCGGACTTTGATGATGAGCATGATGTGATGATTGCTGCTGTTGTTGATGATGTTGGTGCTGATGCTGGTGATGATTATGACCAGTTGGTGGCGAAGGCATATTATGACCACTGTGTGGTAAATGTGATGAATGCTGCATTCCCACCTGATGTGCATGATGATGTGGTAAATGACCCTGAGAAGCCTCCAGTAATGTCGGTTGTATATGAGTTACAAATTGAGCCATTTTATTTATTTATATATTTTGTATGTAAATTTTTTCTTTTTGGTAATTATTTGTATTTGCTTTTTAAAACTTTTTCTTTTCTTTTTTTTCAAATTATTACACCCTTGACCTCTCTTAAGACAATTTTAGTTTTCATTTCATGTAAGTATATACTCGTATTCAACTTCTTTCTCATCACTTAACAAATCACAACTAAATCTTATATTTTCTATGTTTTATTACTCTACACAATCGTAACAATACATGTGTATAACTATGTATGTATGTAAATTTTGTTATAATTACTTATTTAAACAAAATATTTTATTTTTATTATTTAATTAATTTTTTTTCTTTTTCATTTTGCATAAAATTTGTATATATGTATGTATGTAGGTATTTTTCATAATATATCTTCTGGCCACTAATTTTATATTTCGTTGGTATACTAAAAAAATACACAAAATATATAGAAATTTTCCAAGTGGAAATATTTTTGCCAACTTTTTTTCTTTCTTTTTTGCTGCCTTTTCAATTTAACTAATATTTATGTATGTATGTATGTATGTATTTGGCGTTTTGTAATTGCTATACTTCTTTTTCCGGGAAACAACCTTTTAGCAGGAGCAATGTCAAGTAACTAATGGTGTTTTCCCAGTTATGAAGCTTTTTGCTGCTGTTCTTTACGTTGATTCTGCTTCTAGTGGCTCTGCTTCTGCTAATGTTGACGTAGCTACTGATTTTGCATACATATGTATGTATGTGCATATGTATATGCTTCAAAACTAGCGTATAACCATCATTCAAAAAAAAAAATTAAGGCAATGCTCATCACTACTTTCCACCCACTCCAACAGCTTTGTTCCTTTATTAATTAATATGAGAATAATATATATGTATATAAAGGACTGGACCTTAACAGCATAATACGAGTTATTATTTTGACATCCATTTTTTTTAGTTGATGTTGAACCAGATTCCTTATTTATTTATGCAGCCCAAGAAGCAATTCAATAATTCCTTACAGACTATTTTACAAACTTAATATTTTAATTACAATTATTCAATATTAATGTTTCAATAATTCAATTAAACGTCATAACATATGTATTTCCATATTGATAATCATTTCTGTCGTTTCATAACGAGCTTTCTTAAGCACCGCGCTATAAGAGTGGTTATAGACGATGTCAGTTCCAATGAGTTCAGGTTAAATTCGGGAATACCGCAAGGCTCTATTCTTTCTCCTACACTATTCCTAATCTTCGTAAATGATCTTCTCCCATCAACTTCCAATCCTACCTACTCTTTCGCAGATAACAGCGGCATTTTTAACAGCAGCATTTTACTTTCATATTAATTTGATCGCAGGGCGAGCCTTTTGGAGATTGAGGTGAGAAGGTAGAATATGAATGACACACTCACAAATGACTTGTAGTTGTAGTCGCCGTGGTTAGACAATCGCGCAGGGTTCAAATCTTAGCTCTGACACCTTAAAAAAGAAATATGAAATAATTATTTCTTTCGGCGACTACGTCTCAGCAGTCTTCTGGCAATAGCTCTGGGAGTAATTGATTGCCTTGAAAAAGCTCTCAAATCTGTTGTTCGGAGTCGACTTTAAACTGTAGGTCCCGGTACTCACGGGAAAAAATTAACACACACAACATTAGTGCTGCGAGAAGCTAGGCCGTAATCCTGACACAGGGTTGTAATGGCCAAATATGTATGTATATATGTACTCACAAATGAGATGCAAATAATCTCCGAGTGGGGTGGCGCAAACAGGCTCGAATTTAACGCGCCCAATACTGGATATTGTTTTATCACGCATTGTCATCGAGGAGACGGATGCCCTTAATGTTCTGTGCGTGAGAATTAATTGTGATGTCCGTTGGAATGGTCATATATTTCGAGTTTCGAAAGACGCATTCAAGTGTCTCGGTGCAAGAAATACTTCACTCCATCTGACCTTTTCGATATTTACAAGACCTTCATCTGACCTAGGATGGAATACAACTTTCATATATGGGCCGGTGCTTCAAAGTCTATTTTGGGGCTTCTCGACCTTATACAGGAAAGGGCGATGGTGCTTATCAGCGACGATAGCGTATCCATCTCTATAGATTTGCTTGAACATCGGCGCAATGTGGCGTGCGTTTCTTTGATCTAACGGTACTACTATTGGAGGTGGTCTGATGAAATGAAGGATTCCAATATGCAAAATCGCATATTTTTGCAGACTACTCGTACCTTTTGTTGTTGATTGTATAGTGAATCGCACAATGCATTATAGAGAGAACTCGTTCTTTATAAACATGTACATTTTATCTTAAATGTCCAAGCGAATCTGTAACGCAACCCGAAGCAAAATTTTTATCATCACACAAAACAAGATGCAGAGCATATGCAGAGTTGCTTTTTTCTAACATTTTATAAAATGCAACCCTGATCGCATGGAGAAAAAATGCTTATGGATTTTATTATTTTATTTTTATTATTATTATTAAAAGTATTATGAATACGGACAGAATTGTCAATAAATTTGTCATACAGATTCATTTTTATGCCTCACTATTATACTTTTTTAACACACACAATTTTTTTTGACAAATCGTACAACCTGATAGGATAGTGTATCACGGCCTTAAACAAATACTTTTCCCGTATTTTGTTTTGTTTGCTACAACGTTGCCATAACCGTATAATATACTTATTTATACACTCCATACATACATATGTACATTCAGTTGACAGTATTCGAACTAACGTACTAATGAACTAGCGAACTAAATGTAGTACCTAGTTGAGTTAAAAGAGTTTAACTAAGAAGAGCGATCGATCAAAAGAACTAAAAAACCCAAGTCTAGAGTTTAGTGTTCCAGTTTGATAGTTCTTTTTTATGTATACCACAATGTAGAATGTGTACATACATACTTGAGCAGTATTTTAGTTACATATGTGTGTAATTTTGTTTGCAGCTTTTTTGATTTTTTTATATTTCCGACGTCATCAGCTGTACAGGTAGATATTACCATACTCGATGGTAACGGGCGATTTTTCTTGTGGTACCCGATGTTATGTATAACTAGACAACAGGTTATCAAATTGAAATTTCAGTGTTGTGAGTGTCAATTCGGTACAATTTTTACTATGGAGCGTTACACACCAAAAGAATGCGCAGAAATAGTAAAATTTTATTTTCAAATTTGTGCGTATAGAGCCAAATATCGTGGGCGAAAAGTGCTTGAAAGAAAGACAATTTTGTGGCAAAATTTAATGAAAGTGGCTCTGTAGCAACATCCAAACCTAAATTAAAGCACATCCTCGTCGAAGTGGTGATATTATTGAGGCTGTACAAGCAGATGTTGCGAAAAACTCCGGAACATCATATCGTCGACGATATGGTATATGGTAGGTCTCCAACCACGTTGTGGAAATTTTTAAAAATTGACTTGCATTTTTTTCCAGTTGGTCACACCTTCATTAACGTGGTCCTTCCAACGTCTTCTATGCCGTCCAGTTATCTTCTCATCGAAAACTTTTTTCGTTGGAGCAGATTCTTCCATCCAAACAATATGGTCGAGCCAGCGTAGCCGCTGAACAACGTCTATATAGTCGAGGGTCTAATGTGAAACTCACCGCAATGCTTTAGAGAACCAAAGATCTTACGAAGAACTTTTCTCTTAAACACTACCAAGACCGCTGCATCGGCACGAGATTGCGTGCATGCTTTCGCGCCATAGAGAAACACCGGAAGAATAATCGACTTCGTTGCACAAAAGAAGTACTTATCTGTTACTAAACTGCCTGCCGAGACCGTAGTAGCAAGTGGGGTTTTTCGCTTGATCTCTACACTGTCATTATTCTTGCTGGTAATGGCGGTGCTAAGGTAGATGAACTCTTTGAATGTATAGTTGCCGGCTGTAACCTTCGTCTTGCTCTCATTTACCGCCAGACCTATTATACCAGACTCCTTTTAATAGAATTATGCTGACATCTCGCTTGGTATGTCCAATGATGTATATGTCGTCTGAACTGAACTTTTTGGTAAAAATAGTGCCACTAAGATGCACACTCTCCATCACAAAATTTAAGAGGTCCCAGGATAAACGATCACCTTGTTTCGAACCTAGCATGGTATTAAAAGGCTCGGAGAGGTCTTTTCCAACCTTCACGGTGGTGCAGGAGTTGCTCAACATAATTCTGCATAGCCTTACCAGCTTTGCAGGAGTACCGAGCTCAAACATTGCGGCATACACGCGATGCGTTATTGGGCTATCAAACGCTGCTTTATAATAGACAAAAAGGTGATGTGTATTGACTTGACTTTCATGGGCCTTCTCCAGGATTTGGTGGAGTGTGACCAGATGGTCAATATTGGACCTACCAGGTCTGAAGCAGCACTGAAAAGGTCTAATCAGAGAGATAGCAAATGACTTGAATATTTCACACAATACGCTCGTAAGAATCTTATATGCGATAGGGAGCAGGCTTATACCACTGTAGTTGGTGCATATCGTGGGGTCTTTCTTCAGAATGGGGCAGAGGGCAGTGTTATTCCAATCATCGGGCATACTTTCCTTCAGCCATATTCTGCAAATGAGCTGGTGCATGCACCTAACAAGCTCGTCACTTCCATACTTGAAGAGTTCAGCGTGCAAGTCGTCAGGTTGAGCTGCTTAATGGTTTTTCAGACGCCATATGCCAACCTTGACCTCTTCATAGCCCGGCGACGGAATTTCAACGCCGTCTTCATTGATTGGGTCCGGCATAGCATCTCTAAAGGCGGAATTTGTGTCCTCAACGCCTTTCAGTAGATAAGAGAAAAGCTCTGTAACCAGATTACCATGTTCGTCTCTGCAGGAGGTTGCTCCAAATTTAAAATCAGCAGTAAGACTCTTTATCTCTCGATTTCCTCACTATTATGCCTTTTTTGCTTTCTTATCTTTTTTCTAAATAGACGTCTGTCTTTCCTCTTCTTCTCTCTGCACACCTCCACCTTTGCTCTTGTAGTGGTGGACTGCAATGTTCGTCTATAGGCAGCGTTCTTTGCTGCAGTGGCCTCACGACACTCTTCAACATACCATTGGTTCTGCGGGAAAAACGCTCAAAACCATGAACTGTTGCGGCAGCGCCGCGCAGTGAGTGAGCAATGTGAGACCATTGTCTAGCAATGCTTTCGAGAGAGGATGGGATGCAAAGGAGCTGTTTAGAAAGAATATCGGAAAACGACCTTGCTGTCTCTTGTAATAGCAACTTTTTGGTGTCCAGGTTCCCTTGAACACTAGAACATGTCATATTCGACGCGCATGCACACAATCGCATCTTAGCTGCGACAGCATAATGGTCGGAGTCGACATTTGGACCTCTAAATGTGCATACCTTATGGATATCGAGATGCTGGAATCTGGTGCACCTTATCTCTCTACTCATCCCAAAGGTTTGAAGGACTCATCGGATTTATATTTAATAAAATTTATGATATTGTTGACTTCACCTTTCCTAACTCAGTGCATACTGATGGGAAAAAATAAGTATGATTCGATTACAAACTGTTGTGTGTTTGCTCTGCTTACTGCGTTTGTACGAGAGTAAAGTAATACTATAAGCACATTCCTAGCTACCGACTATTTACAACACGACTGCAAAAGGAAAAATTTTGACTGTGTAATTTATTACCTTTTTATTATTTTTTGTCAATAAAAAGAAAATTTATATGGTAAATTGGTTTATAGAGTGCTTATTTGACATATTTCTATGGAGTATAGATATGGGCATTAGAGCATTAGCTTTGTTGCCTCAGCCTTAAGTAAGAAACTTGGGGATTGCCCTCTACCCCCCACAGGTTTGCTCTTTTCAGTACTGTACAGTACAGTTATCGGGGTAGTAACACTCGTGTCGACTACCCTTTTTAAGTTTGTGCGAGACACAATTGTCTTCCTTATAGTTGATGCATAAGAGGCATCGCTCTCTAAATAATCGGCAATATTTTCCATCAAAATATGCGATGCTCGGGTTAAAGAGTCACCTGCGGCATTGCCCGGCTTGCCACAGGAAGGCTAATTAAAACTGGAGGGCGCCTGATATCCAGAGTCCGCATACGAGTAGCCAAGTACCCCTTGACTATACATCCCTCAGTGTATGCTGTTCCACCTTGGATTTGGCGGAAGGGTTATGAGGAGCGTCCACCTCCCGCATGATCAAATTTTAACTAACAGTCAGCAGAGACATGACCTTACTGAACTGCGAGTTGCGGTTACCACCCATAGATGGTAAAGATCACACTTCTATATGAGTTTCCAGATAGCAGGACTGTACTAAGTGAAAACCAAAGTTAACCCTTAGTAGAGTCCCCTGAATACTCATATAGCAAACCGCAAGCGTTGCTTACTTTAGCCATAGTCAAGAGTTGGCCTGAGTGGAAACGCAATTCCCACACAAATGTAGGACACGCGAGTCTCACCCAGACCCGCACCGACCATGTTACCAGTGCGCGCCACGTGGAGGCAGTAAGTCTTCTTGTGCAGTTGTCCATAAGGATCGTCTATTGACTTCGTCTTATGGGTCCACACCTGACCACCTGGCAATTAATTACACCCAGAGCTTTTGCCAGAAGACTGCTGAGAGGTAGTCGCCGAAAGAAATATAAATTTTCTTTTTTTTTAAGATGTCGGAGCTGGGTGTCGAACCCAGGCCATTATAAATAAATTAAAAAACATCAACAAAATACAACATTTTAAGATCTTTTTACTAATTAACATAAAATCCCGAATGCTAAGATTTTTTTTTTTTTTTAATTAATCCCGTTCATCATCCCTAGTATGTACATATTTCCTATCAACTTTACTTTTTCGTTTATTTGTGCTTATTATTTTATTTGTATGTTTATTTTTATATACACCATATAAATCTCCTTTTTTTTGTTGTATACGTCTATCGACTAAAACGGTAAGTTTTTTTGTATGATTCGAGACACTCGAATCAATTGTGAGTATCATAAATGTTTTTATAAAATTATGAATCCAAGTGAGTGCGAGTTTGGTGTCAACGTTGGACTAATACTTATTGCAATCTCTATTAATGAATCAACGTTGTAGTGAGTATGAGTGAGTCAGAGTAGTTAAACTTCTACGACGTCTACTCCCTTATCAGGCATGTTCTGAAAATCACGTGATTTCAAATCTCATGTGATTTTGAAATTACTCAAGTGATTTGTTTGTTTTCTGAAAATTACAAGCTTTTACAAGTGATTTTCACTGTTCTAATCACAAACTTCACATGTGATTTTGAAATCATTCAAGTGATTTTTTGGTATTCTGAAAATCACAAGCTTTTTAGCTTTTACAAGTGATTTTCATTGTTCTAAACCACAAACTTAAAGCTTTTTTTGTTTCGTTTATAGAGCTGCCAGATTTATTGCTCCCGTTTGTATTAAAATCGTTCGTTTATATAACAATTATTAACCAATCTGTGTGAAATATTTTACAATATATTAATTTTTATGTACAATAAATAATAAATTTTTTTTAATATCTAATTTAATTGACAAATTTAGTTAGCCTGATAACTCTAAAAGACTTTTTGAAAATAAAAGCAAATTGTGACAAATGTAAACAAAACAAAAAAAAAAATTATGATAATTTTAATGTGTTTGAAAATTTAAAAATTTTGGAATTTTTCTGAATGAAATTATATTTTTTTATTGAAGAAATATGTATATACAAAACAAATAAAATTACATGTTTGTTTTCCTTTTTTCGACGAATTGTAAGCAAAATAGAGTTTATTAAAGTAAAGGTAGAATTAGCCACACGTGACGTAGCGTATCTTAACGTTGACGAGTCAGCTGATCATTTATTTTACATGCAAAAGTAATGGCAGCAGTTACCGAATAAAAAATGTAACGTAACGGCGCGTAGCAATCTGTAGAAAATAGAAATTCTCTACGTTTTTACGGGACATTAGCAAACAGCTGGTTTATTTAGGCTTGCCAGCGTACTTTTTTAAGCAGTAAGGGTAATTTTTTTAGTTCAATGTACTTATTCCTGCATAACACCTAAAAAAGTACGCTAATGTACTTATTTTAATCTTTTGTATTTCTTTTTTGTTCTGAACACTTGAAACTAACATAAATAATATTAAAGAACATTTGCCACCAAAGTACTATAATTTTGAAAAGGTCTATGTTTTCAGTCTCAATTCAAAAATTTCATTTTGTAATTCTACAGAATTCTTGTACCTGGACCTTGATGCGGTGGGAGGGCTTGAGAGCATCAGTGATGAGTCAGGCTATGTCGACGGAGTGACTGATTGTTGCTCTGGTAGGGTCTCCCATGTCGAACAGGTTGACTTTGAGATGTCAGACTAAGACAGGTACAGACACGTTAAGCTAAGGTGTTGAGGCACCCGTGCCGAGAGCTGAATGGCTGGTGGTGTCTTTAAACAACCAGTCCCTAACGGTCCCCTCCGACGCCCGGGCAAGGTCGGTTGTATTTAGTGCCTTACCCCGGTATGCCGGCTCTGCCGGGGTGGACCACCCCTTCCGTGCATACTCGTGGGACCTACATTTGTATATGAACAGAGTACAGAAACTAAGAGTGTACTGGGCACGCTCTCCGTCTGTCTGGGACGGACGGAAACTCGGAGTCAGCTGGGCAATCCAAGGTAGGTTTGCACTTAGTTTACTCCTACGATGATGAAGGTGGCTCAAATTAATTTGAGGCATACCAAATTAGCCACTGATAACCTCCGTGTCGTCCTCCGTGAGGAAGACATCGATATCTGCCTAATTCAGGAGCCATGGATCTGGCAGTCTAAAATTATGGGTCTGCAGGATAGATCCTTTAACCTATTTTACGTTCAACATGCAGGTAGGCCTAGGGCCTGTGTTCTTGTTGTCTAACTTTAGATCTCCCGATGTAGCGGTTGTTAAGGTATGGCTCATGACCGTGCAGCGCCTCCTGAGGAAGTGCTCCGACTGACGGAGTCTCTTTTACCCAAAAAAGAGAACATACTTTTCGGCTGCGACGCAAATGCCAGACATACCATTTGGGGAAGCAGCGAAATCAACGAACGGGGCGAGTCTCTTTTCGATTTTATTATTAGCCAAGATTTATCTATTTGTAACAGGGGCAAGACCCCCACTTTTGTGTTTCCTGGGTCGGTAACGTCAAGTGGTTGGGAGGAAGTCCTTGATATTACCCTTTCTACCCGTTCCCTCAATGTTGAAAACTGGAGAGTTTCTGTTAGCGACTCCTTTTCAGATCACAGGTTGATCTTTTACCAAATTGGGTTCGGTCGGGGTGTCACTTCACCCAGAAGGGACCCAAGGAGGACGAACTGGGATCTGTTTAATAGAGTTTTCAGGGGAAAGGTGAACGGGCTGGAATCTCACATATCTTCCGTAGGCGATTTGGACAGACACGTCGAGGTCCTTGAGGGGTCGTATCAGTCGGCCTTCAGGGTGTCTTGTCCTCTCACTTTTTGTAAGAAGACCTATCCTCCTTGGTGGAGTAAGGACCTTTCTGAATTGAGAAAGAGGGTCAGAGCGGTCTTCAATGCTTGCTACTCGGCCAGGGACTTTCAAGCCTATAAGGAGTGCTTGAGGGACTATAAGAAGGCCGTCAGAGATGCGAAGCGCGATTCTTGGAGGAAGTATTGCGAATCCATCGAATCCACTAAGGACACTGCGAGACTCGGCAAGATCCTATCTAGGGACCACTCCTGCAGGACTCTAATTGCGAGGACAGACGGGACGTGGGCGGAGTCATCAATGGAGTCCTTGGAAATACTCGTTGACGCTCACTTTCCGGAGAACTCCGGGGAGGTTGGTGAGCCGGTGGAACAGGGTGAGATGTGTGATATTTCGCAGGAAACCTTTCTTTCGCCGGAAAGGATTTCCTGGGCCATTAACAGCTTCTCTCCCTTCAAGTCACCGGGTTTGGATGGTATAACGCCGATAATGTTGCAGAAGACGCAGGGAACTGTGATCCCTATTCTGCGGACGATTTTCTCGGCATGTTTGGCCCTTAACTACGTACCCAGTAGCTGGAGGAGGACCAAGGTGGTCTTCATTCCCAAGGTGGGTAGAAGGGGGCATGTTATGGCGAGTGATTTCAGGCCAATTAGTCTTACCTCCTTTGTTCTTAAGGTGCTGGAAAGGGTGATAGACAGTCATCTCCGTCAGAACCTGGAGAGCAAGCTCTCGGCTGCCCAGCATGCCTATGTTAGGGGGAAGTCCACCGAGACGGCACTACATGAGGTGGTGGGTTCGGTGGAAAAATCCTTGGAGTGTAAGCAGTTCACTCTTGCTGCCTTCATTGATATTGAAGGTGCCTTCAACAATGTAAGGACTGGGTCTATTACTAGGGCTTTAAGGGACTTAGGGGTGGAGAGATATATCTATCTTTGGGTCGCTTCTCTGCTCAGATGCAGGGAAATTAATGCGGTGCTAGCTGGGGCCAAGGTCACAAGATTTGTGAGCAGGGGAACACCCCAGGGTGGTGTTCTTTCACCCCTTTTATGGCTAGTCACCGTTAATGAGATCCTATCCGTAATTAATGGCGGTGGGGTGAAGGTAGTTGCTTATGCTGATGACCTGGTCCTGCTGGTTTCGGGACCATTCCCTTCAGTTATGAGTGAGATCTTGGAGGGTGCTTTAGGTAAGCTGGGTGATTGGGCCGCCAGGTGTGGTCTTCGGGTTAATCCTTCTAAAACTCAGCTAATGCTATTCACCAGAAGATACAAACCTCCGCTGTTTAGACTGCCCAGAATGGGTAGTCAGACTCTGGAGCTCTCATCCAGGGTCAAGTATCTGGGTGTAATACTGGACCCCAAGCTCCATTGGAGGCTTCATGTAGAGGAGCGGGTGAAAAAGGCCTGTGTGGCCTTTTACTCCTGTAAATCTATGTTTGGTCGAAGATGGGGACTCAGACCTCATATGGTGCTCTGGATGTACAACCAGGTGGTCTTGCCAATTTTAACCTATGGTTGCTTGGTGTGGTGGGTAGCCCTTCGCAAGGGCTATATTGTCACTAAGCTGGAAAGAGTGCAGAGGACTGCGTGTATAGGTATCACTGGGGCCTGCAGGACTTGCCCCAATGCTGCTCTGAACGTCATTCTGCACCTACTGCCTGTGGACCTTCAGGCTATGTCGATTTCGACTCAGAGTGCGATCAGATTGAGAGAGCTGGGCCTCTTCTAGGGCTACTCCCTCCTCATATACGGGATATACGTACTGACCTTGCCCTCCGGAAGTTGGATTTTGGGGGGTGTGCCAAGGTTGTCTTCCCCAGTAGGGAAGAATGGGCATTAGGAAGGGTTGGTATGGGTCCCGGTTTTTCGGTCTTCACGGATGGCTCTAAGATGGATTCCGGCGTGGGGGCTGGTATTTACTCCGAGTCTGCCAAACTGGCAGAGTCTTTTAGATTGCCGGACACATGCAGTGTTTTCCAGGCCGAGGTGTTTGCAATCATGCAAGCACTGAGGATTCTAAGGGAACGGTGTATAGGGGGTGAAGTTAGGGTTTTTTCTGATAGCCAGGCTGCTATCAGAGCCCTGGCTTCGCCCATGGGAAACTCTTCCCTCGTCCTTCGTTGTAAGGAGGAGCTGAAGCGTCTTGGACACGTTTGTGGCATCTCCTTGGTCTGGGTTCCTGGTCATAGGGATATCCTGGGAAATGAGAGGGCAGATGAGCTCGCTAGGGGAGCTTCTGCCGGAGGGGAGCATGTTGCTTCCTACCTGGATGTCCACTGCCCTATGACCACCATTAAGGAAAGGATATCCAAGTTTTTCCTTGGGAAAGCACAGAGCAGGTGGAATTCCATCACTACCTGTGCTGTTTCTAGGACACTTTGGCCACGGTATAACCGGGGTAAGACTCTGGGAATCTTGGGGATTCCCCGTCAGTCCTTGTCCAGACTCATAGCGGTGTATACGGGTCACTGGCTGATCGGTAGACACGCAGAGAGGCTGGGCCTCCCCTTTAATCCGCACTGCAGAAGTTGCGGGGATTCTTCTAAGAGGGAGACTGTGGAACATTTTCTTTGTGACTGTCCAGGTCTGGCGGTCAGACGTTTGAAGTTTTTTGGGGTGCCCTTTTTCGACGGCTTGGCGCAATGTGCGAACCTGGACCCCCTTGCTTTACTTCACTTTATAGACAGTTCTGGTTGGCTGTAGTTATATTCTCTTCTTTTTCTACTTTTAGGTAACTTTAGTTTGGTCCTGCAATGGTATCAAAACGGCATCTTGTGCTAATTGTAGTTGATCAGAGTTTCGGATCAACTGGCCATTTGACCTACCTACCTACCTACCTACAGAAGTTATTGAATAATTTTTTGTCAATAACATTGACATGGATCTACTGTTTGATGAATTTATTTATTTCAGAATTGGGGTTATTGCATTAGATTTAATTTTCCACTAAATTTAGTGGTAGTGTAATGCATTATAAATTCAATGCAATAAGCCCAACTCTTATTTAATTAAAATTATTTACTTAAAAAGTATTAAAAGAAAATGTATAGAATTGTTAAATAATAGATTGTTTCAAAATTTTGAAAATAATTTGTATGTTTATATTGGCTATACCGCATTCAAATGGAAGGAGGAAATGAACAAACAAACTTTTAATAGAAAGTTTGTAATGTGAATTGATATTTGAAACTAATTTTAACACACTTGTGCCAAGTTTTACAATTTTCTTACATTGGCAAAAATGGCATTGTAAACCAAGTTCAAAAAAACTAGTAAGTATGTATTTGTAAAAGTTTTTACAAATACATGAATGAATATATAAAATATACAATACATATTTGTATACAATACTTGTCAAATAAATCCTCAATAAACCTAAAATATTTTTTATGAATACGGGCATAAAATTTATTTTTAAATTTATACCAAATTGTTTTACATTTGAAAAGTTGAATAGTATAGACTAGAATTTAAAAATAAAAATCCGAATAATTTGGGGCTATTACTTTGTTGTAAACAATAATTACGATCTTATTATTTGTATTATTATTTGCCATTTTATATTTGCTAATGAATTTTAAAAAAAGTTTTCAATAAAAATCCAATGTATTTTTTTACTAAAATGTACGTTTTTTTCCCTCAATGTACTTTTTTCAATTCAAATTTGGCAACCCTACATTTATTATACAAATTTTCAGTAACCCGGGGTCTCCACGAGATATGAAACGAAATATTTTTATATCTGCGTACGTCAAATTCGATAGCCGATATAATTTTGTTACGTGTAGACCGCGAATCAGCTATCATAATATCTATTATGATATCGATATCATAATACAGTAATCCCTCGAACTGCGCGGTTTCTGACTGCGCGGTTTCGGACTTGCGCGTTTTTATTTTTACCACCAAAATTTCGCATTGCGCGGCAAAAGTTTCGCAGCAGCGCGTTTTTTTTGCGTACATATTACATATTTTGTGCAAAATATGTACGTAAATATTTTTTTATATATATTGTTTTACCAAACCATTGGAAGAAAATAGAACAAATTCATCAGAAGATGAAAATTAACTTATTTAAAGTTTTTTTTTAATTACATATTTACATTTTAATTATGTACGTACTATGTACAATGAACTGATTTCAAGATTTTTTTTTTGTTTAATTTTTATGAATTAATTTATAATTTTTAATTTTTTTTTATGTTAATGTTTAACATATTTGGAAATTATTTTTGGCTCAAGGTCCTTTTTTAAAAAACAATTAAAACACTTTTTTAAAAGTTTTTTATTTTATTATTGTTTACTTTTATTTTCACCAATATTTCGACCAAATACACTGGTCATCATCAGGGTTAATATTGTATCTATAATAAAAACACAAATAGCGTTAAACATAAAATGTTTTTACAAAAACAAATTTTTTACAAGAAAAACAAAAATAAAAATATTTACATTTATTATTGTTTGTTGTCAATACTTGTAATCACCTAATATCTGTGAAAGCTCTGCTCATTTCTTTAGTACGGTGTTTCTCTATTATATGTCTGTATATATGTGCACAATTATCTATATCAGATTTATAATTTATTCTCTTTTCAGTTGGGATATTTATTATGTGTAGCATCTCTTTAATATATCTCTTGTTATAATTAGATTCTCTCTCTAAAATCCTTACTTTATTAAATGCAGGTTGATGTCCAGTTTTCGCACAGTGGGCTGCGAGTGCTGTTCTTTGATTTGATGCTTCTTCTTTGGCTTGTGATTTTAAATTTGATTTATGTGAAGAGAGTCTTGTTTTAAGTTTTGTTTTTGTAGTACCAACATATACCTTTTGACACACATTATTCTCATCGCCATTGTTTTGTTTTTGTAGTACCAACATATACCTTTTGACACACATTATTCTCATCGCCATTGCATGTTATTCCATATACTACATTAGCTTTATCCAATTTATCAATTTTTGATTTTGTGTTACTAAATAATTGTAATTGTGTTACTAAATAATTGTAACACAAAATCAAAAATTGATAAATTGGATAAAGCTAATGTAGTATATGGAATAACATGCAATGGCGATGAGAATAATGTGTGTCAAAAGGTATATGTTGGTACTACAAAAACAAAACTTAAAACAAGACTCTCTTCACATAAATCAAATTTAAAATCACAAGCCAAAGAAGAAGCATCAAATCAAAGAACAGCACTCGCAGCCCACTGTGCGAAAACTGGACATCAACCTGCATTTAATAAAGTAAGGATTTTAGAGAGAGAATCTAATTATAACAAGAGATATATTAAAGAGATGCTACACATAATAAATATCCCAACTGAAAAGAGAATAAATTATAAATCTGATATAGATAATTGTGCACATATATACAGACATATAATAGAGAAACACCGTACTAAAGAAATGAGCAGAGCTTTCACAGATATTAGGTGATTACAAGTATTGACAACAAACAATAATAAATGTAAATATTTTTATTTTTGTTTTTCTTGTAAAAAATTTGTTTTTGTAAAAACATTTTATGTTTAACGCTATTTGTGTTTTTATTATAGATACAATATTAACGCTGATGATGACCAGTGTATTTGGTCGAAATATTGGTGAAAATAAAAGTAAACAATAATAAAATAAAAAACTTTTAAAAAAGTGTTTTAATTGTTTTTTAAAAAAGGACCTTGAGCCAAAAATAATTTCCAAATATTATAAAAGTAAGGTTCACTAAACACAGAATATACGGTAATGTTTAACTTTATGTTAATATTGAATAAAGTCTTTTTTTAGTTATCTACTTGGTTAAAATTTAAAATTTTCATGATAACTTTAGAATTTGGAACGTATCCCCCTTATTTCATACAAAATAGGGTTCACAGTGCGCGATTTCGAATTGCGCGCTGTTTTTACAGAACGTATCTACCGCGCAGTTCGAGGGATTACTGTATATATTATGAAAACAATATCATGATATGAACTGTCAAAAACAGCTCATATAGAGAAACAAAACAAAAAAACAAAAAAAAACAAAAAATGAAATTGAATTTTTTAAATCAATAAAAAAGCATAATATATGAAATGTATTGCTTTGGGGATAAGCATGTCTCTATGGCCATTTCGTCTCTGCTTAAGAGACTCGTCAGGAGACTTTTTCCCAAAGGTGGTAATCAAAAATACAAATACTTATGTTCAAATAGTTATAAACTAAATGCGAATCACATTTAGTATATAAAAAACAAACAAAAGTATTTACAAAGCAATACATTTCTGTTTTTAAAAAATTGAAATTCTATTCTTCCTGTTCACCACAGTTAGCCAACAATTAGTTGGCACAAAAACCTGTAGCGAATATTGGAAAAACGAAAATATTTTTATTAAAAACAAAAAATATTTTTCGCCATATAGGCAAATACATTTAATATACATAATATATGAAATGTATTGCTTTGGGGATAAGCATGTCTCTATGGTCATTTCGTCTCTGCTTAAGAGACTCGTCAGGAGACTTTTTCCCAAAGGTGGTAACCAAAAATACAAATACTTATGTTCAAATAGTTATAAACTAAATGCGAATCACATTTAGTATATAAAAACAAAACAAAAGTATTTACAAAGCAATACATTTCTGTTTTAAAAAATTGATAAAAAAGCAATAAAATAATAAAAAAAATAAAAAAAAATATATTAAATAATAATAATTATACACAAAATTATTTAATTTTCATAAAATTTTCCCTTTATTTTTAAACAAATTTCCACTAATAAAATACTCCGACATGTTCTTTCTTTCATTGCTGTACAAAAAAATGAAATATTATAATATTTCAACATCAACGTGTTCCTGTTGTTAGATATGAAGAGAAATATTAAAATGGCATTTTATTTTCTCTGCCGACGTTTTCTTTCATATCATATCAAAGTTGATATCAGGTGTAGACCCCGGGTAAGAATATTACAAAGAAAAGAAAATTTAAGAAATTTTTGGCAAATTAAAAAACTGTAGCCCAACACACAAATCCGCATCCATATTTATTTATTTGTCTTTTAATTATTTGATAAAAGACTATTAAGTACACACTGTAAACAAATTACTATTTCACAATATATTTTCTGTTTTGTTTTTTTGTTAGTTGTTTATGTCCAAAACATATGGCACGTTTTTAAATGTTCTATAAGTGCACTTACGTTTCTACGTTAGGGGACGTTACATTACGATACAGCAACGTTTGGCTAACCAGGCCTTAAGTGATTTGAAATCGACAAGCATTTACCTGCCCGATTTAAATCACGTAATCTCAAACTGTTTTAGTGTCAGAACACCTTTTTTGTGTTTTGAAATCAATTTCACAAAAAGCGATTTTCAGAACATGGCTGAATATTTAAAATATCATATCTGATTATGAATCGCAAAAAAGCGACTCAATCACTGTGGTACACCAAGAAGCAACTTATTGAAAAGAAGTCAATGTGTAGATTGGAAATAAGAATGACAATTTTAATTAATAAAATTTATTTTATTAAACAAAAATAACTAAAAAATACATAAAAAATTACACGTGCCGGAAATTGTTCATTTCTTTTTTGATGCATTGTACTATCTGCCCTTCGTTAGGGAATGCAGAGTAATGATTGAGTTTCACATTGTCTGGATAGTAATTTGAGTGTGTGGAAAAATAATTTCACAGTGCACTAAAATATACTGATATGTGAATTCGCACGCTTTGCATAAACAAACAAAAACAAAAAAAAAAACAAAAAATATTAAATGCAGACAATGCATTACATACATACATAACTATCCATTACAACCCAGTGTCAGGGTTACGGCCTAGCTTCTCACACCACTCATGTTGTGTGTGTTAGTTTTTTTATAATTATTTAATCGACCTAAAAGCTTATATATTAATCAATAATAAGGTCAACTAAACTTATTAATACAATACTTTATAACTTTATGTTTAAAGGTATTTTAGCACTTATTTAAGAACACGTTTTTAAACTTCCAACTTTTAAAGCCCAGCAGACCGGCAGTGGTTTCAACTGCTTTCCTTCAAATTTTGCTGATTGCTTTCAGTGTTCCCATGTATTTTAAGTGGATATACATATTTCGCCAGCATTTTTTAGCAAACAACCATAAGTATCACTTTTTTATATGCTTTCGGTTTGGAAAGCAAACAGGCACAAGGATTATTTTCAAATACAATAATAATAAGAAAAAAATACAAATTAAACAGGTTGGTCTTATTTTATTTTCTCTATCATCTTTGGAATTTGAAAAAAAATATTAATTTCAGTTTGGATACCTTCCCTTGAAGTGGGCGTAGAGTATGGGCATGAAAAAATTGACTTTTTTCTCTTTTAATCCATATTAAGGCCCATTATTACAACTTGCCTTTAGTTAAAGGTAGGATGTTATCGGACAGATAAATTGCTTTTGGTTATTACAACTAAACTTTAACCTAAAAGTGACCGATAAAGGAAGATTGCCTTACTTTTAATTTTTAACGCGAGGTTTAAAAATTTGAGCTTACCATATTTCATTGAGGCTGCCATATTTTATTTTGTCAGCAACGAAATAAATTCAATAAAAATGGAAAGTAAAACGCATTCCTTTGTTGTTAGCATGGTAGACTATTCCCTACAACAAAATAACACTAAAAAAACAACATGCATTTTGTTAGTGTAGCGGCGAATTCATTTCCCTAAGCTGTCAAAAATTTATGACAGTCATTTTTTTATAATTTTTCTTATGGAAAGAAGCCAAAATAAAGCACAAATTAAAGTAATAAAATATTTATTAAGAATAATGCAATATTTAATGGCCTAACAATTATTTTTTTAAACTTTTGCATATCTGTGAGGCGTGGACTCAAGTAAGATATCAATTTAATAGCACATCAATTAAATAACACATCAAAATTTTTGCAGTTGTCACACAATATCCACGAACGGAAGCATGACACTTTGCCAATTGTTCCTGTTCCAACGGTCTAATCAATTATTAATTCTATGAAATGTTTCGTTACCATGCGTATAAAAACATCCCCAGTGCATTACATTGTTTTACTATAACTGGTGTATCTTGGTTAAGGGCGCTGTTTTTCTTCTTTTCGTACAGGCTTTATTTCAGCAGAATCCTTTAAATTGCCAGATTACCATAAAAAAGCACAGAATTTCATTGAGAGGTAGTCCAGCCAATGTCCGCTTTTTAAAGATCGATTCTCACTTTACTTTTTTGTCTGGAAAAAATAAGTTTTTTTGTGTTTCAGCAAAAATTTGCGTACAAGCTTTACTAATTAATTTGCAGGTTAATAAAATTATACTTATGTAGGTTTATTTTAAAAAAAATGCTTGTAATTATTATTCACCTTGTCATTAAACATAACAAAAACTAATTTGATATTTTATTGATTTACTTTACGATTTATCGATCATTTTCTATAATAAGTCACATCCCTACTGAAGCAAAAGTCAATGTACAAAATAAGTAACGATACTTTCAATGTGTTTTTTCCTATTAAACACGTCGATTTTTATCCCATTTTCTTTTTTTCTTTTTCTAAGCAACATATATTTTGTGATTTAAAGAGAAATTTAAAATTTCTGTTAAAATGGGTAAAGTAAAAAAAGAAATTCATGAAGAGGACAGAAAAATTATAATAAAACTATGGAAGGAAGGAAAAACTCTACCCGAAATTGGTAAGACAGTAGGCAGAACGCATTCCTCAGTTCAGAGAATTGTGAATACATAGAAACAAACAGGAGTTTTTGACTCCCGCCCACGTTCTGGACGTCCACCTGTTTTAACTCTGCGAGAAAAGCATTACGTTCTGCAATGAGTTCAGCAGAATCCTAAAATTAACTCAACAGAAATCATAAAATTTCTTGAAAATCACTTTAATAAAACTGTTAGCAAAGACACCGTTAGTAGAGTTTTGAAAAACGCTAATTAAAAAGTCATGTTGCACGTAGGAAGGCTCTGGTGTCACTGATAACCCGTCAGAAGCGAATTGCTTTTGCCAAGAAATATATAAATAAGCCAAAAGAATTCTGTCGAAAAGCTTTATTTACAGACGAAAGCAAGTTTTGTATATTTCGTGTTAAGGGCAAACAGTTTGTGTAGAGAAAACCAGGAAAAGCGCTTGATCCTAAGAGTTTAAGTACAACTGTAAAATATGGCGGAGGTGGTTGCATGGTATGGGGCGGTATGTCTTACTAAGGAGTGCGGAATTTGGTGACGATTCCCTCTACAATGGATACTAAAGTATATCTTGATATATTAAAAGAAAATTTGCAGCCAGGCTTAGACAAATTTGACCTGGGCAACGATTATATGTTTCAACAAGATAACGACCGGAAACATACGAATCATAATACAAAGCTTTGGCTACTCTTCAACATCCCGCAACAGACTAAAACTCCACCACAGTCTCCAGGCTTAAATCCCATAGAAAACTTATGGGATTTATTGGAACGCCGTATTCGGCAACACTAAATTTCTTCGAAAGAAACGTTAAAAAACATGATAATTGAAAAGTGGAACAAAATTTCTCTTGAAGAAACTGCAAAGCTAGTCGATTCTATGCCTAAACGGTTGGCGGAGGTTCTCAAACAAATAGGATATCCAACCTCATATCAATTTTTTTTTACTTAAAATTTAGACTTAAATAAAGACATTACGAAAAATGTTTGTATGCAGACTTTTGCATATGCCATTTTAAATAGGCCGTTAGTTTTTCTTTTAGTTATAAATTATTGTTTTTGTTTATTTTAAAAAAGTGCAAATATGTTTAGAAATAGTTGTAATAAACAAATAAAACTGAATTCCTATTAATTTACACAACATTTTTTTACTTTTTTAATATATACATATATAATTTTGCGTCTGGGTGTGTATATATATATATATATATATATATATATATATATATATATATATATATACATATATATATATTTATACAGCTCCGATTGAAATTTTTTTAAACAAAAATCATTCTCTTTTTTGGACGAATGTTTTAGCCCTGAAAAGAGCTTTTCGTTTTCAAGTATTTGTAAATGGCTCAGCGTTTGACAAAAGCTATGAGGGTAGAAAGTTATTCGGAGCTAAAAGGTACACATGCAAAACAGCAAACATACTATGTGAGCCGGAAAATAGCCAACAAACCATCAACTTTTCATAGAAAAACCAATCCATTGCTAAGAGAAAAAAAGAAAATTAATATGAAAAGCCCTCTTTATAATTAAATAAAATACTTACAAAGCGATTGCCATTAAAGCAAACTTTGCCAGATTTGTCTTTCATAGCCGATTCATCATCATAAATAGCAGCTCCTGTTGATAAGTTTTACGTCGTTTCATATTTTATTTAACGAGATTTTCTTTACAATCTCATATCTCGATTGCTTCAGCATCGAAATCTTTACGCAAATAAACCATAATTGGTGGTTTTTGTTCATAAGGAGAACGTCGTTTAATTTTTGGTAATGTTTCCAAGTCAACGGCTTTAGCATTTCCTCTAATGATGAACGATTTAAATCAACTTTAACACGCATCTTTAAAAAAATAAGTGAATATTTAATACACCACAAATTTCACTTCAATTTCTTCTGGTTTCTTGATTTTTAGGAGCACAAAACAATGTCCCAGTTTCTTTATGAAACTCAGTTTTGCATACAGCTCAACGAGGCATTTTAAATTTTTTTTTAGAAAACCAGATTTTTTATCACACACTTTTATTTGTTTTAAAAACAACAGATTATTTTATCACAACACTAAAATCGAACACTGAATCACTAAAATGCTAGATTTGGTCATTTTTATTTTAAATAAATCAAATTATTAAAAAAAATTTACCCTTTGTTCACTATTTAATTTGTGTTCAAGAAAATGTTTTTTTTTGTTTATTTTGATTTTAACACCAACAAAAAACAAAACAAAATTTGACATATTAAGTAAGGCAGAGTTGTTCAGAAACTCGCCGATGCATCTTACTTACATACATACTTAGCTGGCAATAACAACCCGTTAACGGGTTTCGGCCTGCTTCAGCACTAGTCTCCAGGCGTCGTCCTCTACGCCGACGTCCAGTGACCTTCGCTTCGAAAACTTTCTTCGCTGGAGCAGATTCTTCCATCCGAACAATGTGGCCGAGCCAGCGTAGCCGCTGGATGTTAATACGCTGGACAACGCCTACATCGCCGAGGAGCTCATACAGCTCATGGTTGGTTCTAATGCGAAACTCATCGCCATGCCTTAGAGGACCAAAGATCTTACGAAGAACTTTTCTCTCGAACACCCCCAGGACCGCTGCATCGGCACAAGACAGCGTCCATGCTTCCGCACCATAGAGAAGCACCGGGAGAATAAGCGACTTGTAGAGTGTTAATTTCGTCGCACGAGAGAGGTCTCTATTACTAAACTGCCTACCGAGACCGTAGTAGCACCTGTTGGCCAGTGTGATTCTTCGCCTGATCTCTAGACTGACATCATTCTTGCTGGTAATGGCGGTGCCAAGGTAGATGAACTCCTTGACCACATCGAATGTATAGTTGCCGGCTGTACCGATACGATCAACGTCCTTACTCATCGACAACATGTACTTCGTCTTGCTCTCATTTACCGCCAGACCCATTTTAGCAGACTCCCGTTCAATAGCATTAAAGACTGCGGTGACATCTCGCTTGGTATGCCCAATGATGTCTATATCGTCTGCATACGCAAGGAGCTGGACACTTTTGTTAAATATAATGCCATTTCGATGTACACCCGCCTTTCGCAAAACACTCTCCATGACGAAATTGAAGAGGTCGCAGGATAAGGGATCGCCCTGTCTGAAACCTCGCACGGTATTAAAAGGTTCGGAGAGGTCTTTTCCTACCTTGACGGAGCTGCAGGAGTTCCTCAACGTTATTCTGCACAGACTTATCAGCTTTGCAGGAATACCGAGCTTAGACATTGCGGCATATACGCGATCTCTTATCGGGCTATCGAACGCTGCCTTATAGTCGACAAAAAGGTGGTGTGTGTCAACTTGACTTTCATGGGTCTTCTCCAGGATTTGGCGCAGTGTGAATATCTGGTCAATGGTGGTGAAGCCGCACTGATAAGGTCCAATCAGTGAGATGGCGAATGGCTTCAGTCGTTCACACAATACGCTCGTAAGAACCTTATATGCGATAGGGAGAAGTTGATGCATATCGTGGGGTCTCCCTTTTTCAGGATGAAACAGAGGGCACTGAGATTCCAATCATTGGGCATGCTTTCCCCCAGCCATATTCTGCAAATGAGTTGGTGCATGCACCTAACCAGCTCATCGCCTCCATACTTGAAGAGCTCAGCGGGCAGACCATCCGGTCCGGCCGCTTTGTTGCTTCTTAGTCGCTGTATGGCAATCTTGATATCTTCATAGCTGGGCGACAGGATCTCAACGTCGTCATCATTAATTGGGAGCGGCACAGCATCTCTAGAGGCGGAATTTGTGTCGTCATCGCCTTGCAGTAGGTTAGAAAAATGCTGTCTCCATAATCTCAGTGTCCCTTGTGCATCTGTAACCAGATTACCATGTTCGTCTCTGCAGGAGGTTGCTCCGGGTTTAAAGCCAGTAGTAAGACGCCTTATCTTTTTATAAAAATTTCGAGCATCATCCTGCACATCTCGATTTCCTCACGATCACGCCTTTCTTGCTCCCTTTTCTTTCTTCTCCTATTTAGTCTCTCTTCTCTCCTCTCCTCTCTGTACACCTCCACAGTTGCTCTTGTAGTGGTGGACTGCAACGGCAGGCGGCATTCTTTGCCGCAGTGGTCTCACGACACTCTTCATCGTACCATTGGTTTCTGCGGGGAGGACGCTCAAAACCAAGGACTGTTGCGGCAGCGTTGCGCAGAGAGTGAGCAATGTGAGACCACTGTCCACCAATACTTTCGAGAGAGGATCGGGTGCAATGGAGCTCATGAGAAAGATGATCGGAAAATGACCTGGCTGTGTCTTGTGATCGCAGCTTTTTGATGTTCAGCTTCCCTCGAACACTAGAACGTGCCATATTCGCTACGCATATGCGCAGTCGCATCTTGGCTGCGACAAGATAATGGTCCGAGTCGACATTTGGACCTCTAAATGTGCGCACGTCTAGTATGCTGGATACATGCCTTCCATCAATCACAATGTGATCGATCTGGTTGTTGGTAGATCGATCAGGAGAGAGCCAGGTGGCCTTATGGATATCGAGATGCTGGAACCTGGTGCTACAAATTACCATGTTTCGCGTTGCGGCGAAATCGATCAGTCTCAAGCCGTTCGGCGTGGTGGAATTATGGAGACTGTACTGTCCGACAGTGGGGCCAAAAATATCTTCACGTCCAACTTTCGCATTGAAATCGCCGAGGACAATTTTGGCGTCATGTGCCGGACACCCATCGTACACTTCCTCGAGCTTTGCGTAAAAAGCATCCTTGACCAGATCATCCTTCTCTTCCGTCGGGGCGGATCATTCGGATCGTAGCTATTCTTTCGTTCACGGGGGTGAACTCTGAGACAAGATGGCGAAGTCTCTTGCTAACTGCGAATCCGCAGCCAAATTCACGTCTGTTATCATGGCAGCTGTAGTAGATGTCACATGTTGCTTGCCTTGTACAACCCTGTCCTATCCATCGCATTTCCTGGATGGCGGTGATGTCACCCCTATATTTTTTGAGAGCATCCGCCAATTGGATAGAGGCACCTTCCCTATAAAGGGTTCTCACGTTCCAGGTGCATATCCTTAAATCATAGTCCTTAAAACGTTTGCCATGGTGGTCAACATAAAAGGGGGTCCGTTTAGAGGCTTTTGCTGAAGTTTTCATTGAGATTTCGTTTTTACGTGGTGGGTTTCAAGCCCTACGCACAACCCAAATTTAAAGTCCAGGGGATTGGACAATCGGCGCATACATTAGTTAACAAGCTAACGGGTGTTAGAATGTTATCCAGGAGGGCCACGTGGAGGCTGTATGTCAACTTGAATACAACGGGAACAAGGATCGTTCTGGAGGCCGCCAGGTTGACCCCAGTCATAGACTTTGCCTTGTCCGAAGTATCCCATCCATCCCAATCCCGGCGATGCATCTACCTGATAATAAATTTGCCTTGGTTGTAAGTGCACAATTTATAAAATTTTCTTTGTGTATTTATTTATGTAAACATGCATGTTGTTGCCACTTGGTGTCTTTTAGAACAATTTAATGCCAAAAGTAATCGATTCTTGTTCTGGTATTGCCGTATTTTAAAAAATATAACTTTTATTTTAAAGGTAAGTTGTAATAACGAAAAGCAATTAAAGGTCACTTTATTCCTTTAACTACGGAGGTGAAATATTTTTTTATAGTTATTGACGTGGGGTAAATTTTACCACCTTTTGTTTTACCAAAAAAATTAGTAAAAAAAAATGGGTGGTATTCTTGATTCCGTTCCGTGGCTGCGGAAAGCCATATTTTGCGCGGAAGCAAAATTTGCTATTATTCATTCCGTTGTTGCCATATCGTTCCGTTGCTGCGGTATCATATCGTTACTGCGGTATTGCCTTATTATTGATTCCGCAGTATAGATAATTTTCTTCATTTTGCTTACGCACAAAATTTGTAACGGAAAGCTCACGGAAAGAGTTAAAGAAAAATAAAAAGGGTACAAATTAAAATTTGTGTGCTTTAAATTTTAATTTATAACATATTTACATTTGTTTCTAATAACATAAAAAGTAAAATTTAATAATTGTTATTTTAATTCGCTTATTTGAACAGAAAAATGAAAAATGTAAGGCCAAATAAAATTTTGCAAAACAAAATTTTTTAAGTTTAATTTTTTGTGTTATGTATGTATATATAATCGAAATAAGGACTTTTTTTTAGAAATAAAATTAGAAAAATATACAAACAAACAGCAGTTGGGAGAAATGGTAAATAGGTATAATGAAATCTAAGAAAGATATTTTATGTGTTTTAAGCCAACGAGCGTGAATAAAAGATGTCGGTATTTGGAAAAAATATTCTTCATTGATCTTTGATTTTTTGTATTATACTGTAGGTATTGACTGATTATAAAATCAGAGTGGGAAAAGAAGCTGTCAAAGAATATACAGCTTTTGACTGGAACAGGCTGTGGTCCATATAAAAAAAATCATTTTACAAAAATTTAGGAAGAAGTAAGCGCTGACTGAAAATATTGCGAGTAAAGAAATTAAAACAGAGGAAGAAATTCTTATATTTTATACATATCGTCGATGGAATTAAAGAACGCTGTAACTGACAAAACCTTAAATGTTCACCAGAGCCAAAAACTTATATGAAAGTAGAACAAATACACTGGTATTTTTTTATTTCGCAGACGGCGTAAGTGAATTTAGTTATTTTTATCGTAGAAATCTGGAACCGGAACCAATTGACGTGTATTTTTTTTCTAATAAAAATTATGCAAAAAACGTATTGTCGATTTTTTGTCAGTTACAGCGTTCTTTAATTCTTTCGACGATATGTACATATATTTGATTTCACAAATTACAAAAATCTTTTATATTTTTTGACCAAATAAAAAAAATATCACACCAAAATATTTATGTATTATTGCCATACTGTTTGTATTTTAACAACAAATCAACACTAAACTCATTAATACAGGAATGTTATATTAAAGTCGCGGAAAGCTCATACCGCAGGAATGAATAATTGCAATTTGCTTATCGATCGATATTTCTTTCCGTTCAGCTTTCCTTTCCGTGCGGAATCAAGAATAGCACCCAATATTTTTTTAATAATTTATGTTTAAAAGAACAAGAAAATACATTTTTATATAAATATGATTATAAAAATAAAAAAAATCAAAGATTTAGTATAACAAAATAGGGACTCAACAGCGCTCAACCGAAGAAAATAAATTAAAAAATCTAAGGAGGGGGTAAAATTTACCACCACCTCAGTAGTTAAAGGTTAACTATCGGACACTTTATAGGCAAGTTGTAATAATGGCCCTAAATCTCTGACATGATAATTTTAATTTATGTAAAAAAATCGTTTTGAAACCGTAGTGCATTCCAGCAAAACTAATTGATTAATTTTGGTAAAATTCAATGCAGACATTAAACTGGAAAAAGCAAAAATGTTGGTTACTTATTTTCCAATTTGGTTATTTTTTGTTAAAATTTGGTTACAAAAATTGAAGGCTGTGGCAACACTGCTTTTTACAACTTGTTAAAAAATAAGCTCAGCTGGAATGGCATCATCATGTGCGGGCGAGAAGATAACAAAGTTTTTTTTTTTGACAACGTTTTTCTGCAAAGTGTTTGAGAGAGAGAAATAATTTTGAGAGATATAATGTTGTGCAGAAAAATGAGTATTTTTGTATTCTCTAGCAGTGCCACCAAATTTCTTTTCTTTTATGTTGACTATTGTGTATTGAGTATTTTCTTTTATGTTAATTAGTTAGATTATAGAATTTACAAGTCCCATTGTGCAAAAGGAATGTCGTATAAAATTGTTATGAAGAGTTATTATCTACGTTTAGTTATTTGTTTTTATTAAGGGTTGTTGTATGACATATAATTTACATACAAAGCCTCACTGCTCAGTGGTGGTTGCTTACTCTCTTAATGATATTGTGTAGAGTATGATACAACATGTTTGATATGGGCAAATGTTCAAACACATTTGCTTACATTTGTCTGTTTTTTTGCATTAATAAGCAAGAGCAACTGAGTAGGGAGTTAGTTGGTGATGAGCTGCTGCTAAGTGAGGTCGGTTTTATTTTTTAATAACATTGACTTTCGCTTAGAGAAAAATAAATTAAAGTACTAGTGGCGTGGTAGACCACACTGGTGTAAAATTTATTTATCAGCGGCGCATTGACAGCGGAGAGGAGGAGAGCCTGTACAGCAATTGTTCTGTGCGTATGCCGTACAATTGTTGTTCGGGAAAATCTTTCCTGGGACTGACTTAAATAAAACGTGGAGGCTAAGGAATGGTAGTCATCCTGTGCGTATGCCGTTTGGCTGTTGTTCTGGCACCTCCACTGATTTAATTGGACAATTTGATCTGACGTCCGTTATTGGGACATTAAGAATCACAGTCAACCTGTGCGTATGCCGTTTGATTGTTATTCTGATTCTCCCAATAGATTGGACAAATTGGACTGACGTATACTAACAGGCTGTTGGAGCAACGGTCATTCTGTGCGTATGCCGTTTGATTGTTGTTCGGACACCATTTTGATTCGTACTTGACGAATATTAATTTGGCCGGCTTAGGGCATATAATCAATTTCTAATTATTATTTTCTTAAATTTAAGTTCTAAAATAGTTTAGTAAGTAGAACAATTTTTTTTTTTTTTGTAAATAAATATTTAAACAGACTTCAACGAAGTGTTTTTTTTATGTAACAACTGGACACCGCTGAACTACGCCAGCAACCAGCGAGAACGTGTCGTTACAGTATTTTTTAGAAAAGAAGAAGAATACATGGACTCAAAATTTATTAGTTAACAACGTTTTCAGTGCTGCCAAGACGAACAATTTTAACAAGATTTTTTGTTCAATACTTAAAAGAATCTTTAGAAATTATTTAAATATTTAATATTATAATTCATTGAAATTAATTATTTAATTAATAAATTTAAAGAACATACTATATATTTTGTAAATTATAAATAAATACATAATAAATCACTCCCACCATACGTTTTTAACAAGTTTTAGGAAACAATACTTTTCGCCCATTTAGGCCCATTGCGTAAGTTGTGCCAAAAATTGGAAAGTAGTGAGGGATAGTGGACCAAATGGACTATAACGTGCCATACTTACTTTATTCAGAAATAGTTTTTGGTTCATAGTATCGATTCAAAAGAAGATTTTTAAGGCATTTCACTCATATACATGTTGCCCATTTTAGCCCACTGTGTGAGTTGTGCCAAAAATCGGAAAGTGGTGGAAGATAGTGGACCTAATGGACTATCACGTGTCATACTCAGTTTATTCGGAAATAGTTTTTGGTCCATACAATCCATTCAAAAGAAAATTTCTTAGGCATTTCACTCATATACATTTTGACTATTTTAGCACACTATGTGAGCTGTGCCAAAAATCGGAAAGTGGTGGGGGATAGTGGACCTAATGGACTATAACCTGTCATATTCAGCTCATTCAGATTTAGTTTTTGGTCCATACAATCCATTCAAAAGATTTTTAAGGCATTTCACCCATATACATTTTGACTATTTTAGCCCACTGTGTGAGTTGTGCCAAAAATCGGAAAGTGGTCAGGCATAGTGGACCTAATGGACTACTACCTGTCATATTCGGTTTATTCAGATTTAGTTTTTGGTCCATACACTGTGTGAGTTGTGCCAACAATCGGAAATTGGTAGGGGATAGTGGACCTAATGAACTATAACCTTTAATACTCAGTTTATTCGGAAATAGTTTTTGGTCCATACAATCCATTCAAAAGAAAATTTTTAAGGCATTTCACTCATATACATGTTGCCCATTTTAGCACACTGTGTGAGCTGTGCCAAAAATCGGAAAGTGGTGAAAGATTGTGGACCTAATGGACTACAACCTATCATATTCAGTTTATTCAGATTTAGTTTTTGGTCCATACAATCCATTCAAAAGAAAATTTTTAAGGCATTTCACTCATATACATTTTGACTATTTTAGCCCACTGTGTGAGTTGTGCCAAAAATCGGAAAGTGGTGAGGGATAGTGGACCTAATGGACTATCACGTATCATACTCAGTTTATTCCGAAATAGTTTTTGATCCATACAATCCATTCAAAAGAAGATTTATTAGGCATTTCACTCATATACATTTTGACTATTTTAGCCCACTGTGTGAGTTGTGCCAAAAATCGGAAAGTGGTGAAAGATTGTGGACCTAATGGACTACAACCTATCATATTCAGTTTATTCAGATTTAGTTTTTGGTCCATACAATCTATTCAAAAGAAGATTTTTAAGGCATTTCACTCATATACATTTTGACTATTTTAGCCCACTGTGTGAGTTGTGCCAAAAATCGGAAAGTGGTGGGGGATAGTGGACCTAATGGACCACCACCTGTCATATTCAGTTTATTCGGAAATAGTTTTTGGTCCATACAATCCATTCAAAAGGAGATTTTTAAATTCTTATTTATGTTTTTATTTAAAAATAAGTATGACATCATTTTTCTTTAAATTTTGCTCATTTTCTAAATATTTTTGGCACGTACAAGTATATATTTCCTGGTTAGGCAAGGAAGTAGCGAAATATCGAAAAATTGATATATCAGATATTTATTCGGCCTTCTCTAGGTCTTGCCAAAATATTGTTTTTTTTCAGAATTAGCCTTATAGTATCAGTTACAAATGCAGAACACAATAAAAAGGGATCAGAAAAAAATATATTACATATTATATACATATATACTATTTTTATATATACTATAAGAAATAATGCCATAAATTTTTGTAGAAAAGAAAACGCCTTTTATTAATAAAGGTAATAAAACTGTTACAATAACATAAAATTACTTTAATTTTTTATAATCATATAACTTTTTGTAGAAAAGAAAAGGCCTTTTAATAATATTTTACCTTTTACTTTTTTATTACCTTTATTAATAAAAGGTGTTGGGGAACCGTCATTTGCAAGCAACACTGTCTAGGCATTTATTTTACCCATATATGTGCAATTACATTACGCAGCTTTCTGTTGCATTTAATTTTTTTTGACGATCTGTCGTCGGTCTTTTCTTGCACTAAACGCATTGTCTATTCAAACAACATTGATACAGTCCACTATTAAACAAAAACTAAAGATATTACAATAAATACTTATATATTTGAAAAACAACATTTACCATCAATTTCATATATACTAAATATTAATAAAAGTAAAATATTAATAAAAAAATCAAAATTCATGAAGTGTTTATTGTATTTATTCGGCTTTCAACATAAAATTTGGACCTTCTCACCAGATATTGATCATAGTGACCATTCGGGCGTGTTATGTGCAAGATAAACGGGCAAATTCGGGTTTGAAAACAATCCACTGAACAACGAGCAGCTCCATCGGGAGTAATTTCAAACAATATCAATTGGTTATATACAAACATTATATCGGTTATTTGGACAAAAGACGTAATTTATACGGGTATTGTGTGAGACAAATAACGGTAAAGAGCATAAGTGTTAGTATGCATATATAAAAAGAAGAGTAAGGCCCAGTTTTTAACTTCATATTTAAATGTGAAATTAGTTAATTTTAATTTAAACTTAAATGGCATTTAAATACAGTTTCAGTTTTTCAGTCATAAATTTAAGTTTGTATTTAATTGCGATAAAAGTACGGTAGCATCACCAAATGTTAATAAACTTTGCAGAATTTTTCGCAGAAACAGTTGTGATTGGCTGCAACAAAATAAAACACCAGAAATAAAATAAAAAAACTATTGATAAACATCAATTAATAACAAGAAACGTGATTAATATATATTAATTTTATTATTTAAAAACGAGTTTTGTTCATAATATGCCCATTTTTTATAAAAAAATTAAAAACATTGTTGATTGTTTCATTTTTATTTGCAAAACGTAAAAACAATATGGCGAGAACATGTGTTTATATGTAGAACTTAAATGAAACTTAAATGGACAAGGTTGGTCATTTAAATGGAATTTAAGTTTCCTTTAACTTTGCGCTGAAAAACTCAAAGTTGCATTTAAATGGTATTTAAATGTTATTTAAATATGAAGTTAAAAACTGGGACTTATAGGCTTTTCACACTTATCAACATCTAACATCTACCATCAATTTGCGAAGATGTTGAAATTTTCCCATAAGAATTGTACAGGGCTAAAATTCAACATCTTTCAACATCTCCACGAAATGTTCCTAAATCATTTTGTTCCACTCAACATCTCTCTTAAAATTAAGTGTTATCACTAGAATAACTATCGAAAAATCGATTATTTTTGTGTCATCACTAATGAAAACATATTTAGTAAAAAAAATTGTGTATTTCTTTTACATTATGGCAAATGACAATTATTTATTTTTCTTATTTGTGTTCAGTTCTTGTCAAAAGTGAATTGTTTTTTTAATGTTCTTTTTATAAACAATTTCGTTTTCTTTTTAGTTTTTTTTTTTAATGAATACATTTGAAAAAAAGCATTATCTTATTGACAAGACACTTCGTAGAAATAAATACGTGCATGTGTATGTATGCCCTGGGCGAAAATAAAATAATAAACTTTTTTTGTTTTCTTAAGTTTATTTTATTAATAATTTACTTTTAAAGAAAAAACTGTAGTTGTGTCATTTGAACCACCATACATATTTGTTTTTTTATGTTTAAATCCATTTCCTAGTCTTCTTTTTATTAAAAATCTTTTATAGGCTTTTCACACTTATCAACATCTAACATCTACCATCAATTTGCGAAGATGTTGAAATTTTCCCATAAGAATTGTACAGGGCTAAAATTCAACATCTTTCAACATCTCCACGAAATGTTCCTAAGTCATTTTGTTCCACTCAACATCTTGCGTTAATTTTGATGCCATCACTAGCAAGTGGCATTAAATTGCAGTGGCATCACTGAAAGTTGACATTTGTTAATGACATTAAACATTTTTTTTGGCGCAACTAGAGTTCATATTTGATTGGGAAAGTGCATTCATTTAACAAAAAAAATTTTAATTTATATTTTATAATGAGCGATACATGTAAGTATTTTGTTGTTTTAAATAGTATTTGCATATACATGTATATTATATTTAATGTTTTTTCCTGTAGTAAAAAAGAAAACAAGCCTCCGTACCATTTGGAGTGATGAAATGGAAAACATGTTGTTGGACCTTTGGGAGGAAAAAATAGAAGAGCTACGAGGGGCAAGGAAGAATTCCCATGTTTACCAGGAAATTGCATCAGCAATGCAGGATGCAGAGTTCCAATGCGGGTGGATTGATATCCGAACAAAAATTGACAATTTAACACGAAAATATAAGTAAGTAAACTTAATATAATTTTTGTGTGACACACAAAACTTACAATGAATTTTTCGTATTTACAGGATGGAAAAAAACAAAATAGGGCCAACAGGTGGCACGCCATCAAGTTGGGCACATTATGCCAAAGTGCATAATATTTTAGGCTCATTTAAGCTGCATAATATAGAGCTATATATGCATGAAAGTACTGGTAAGTATATACATATATTTTTTTTTGAGTTTGAACTGATATACATATTATTAATTCTTTATTTATAGATATGTCCTCTTTACTAAATGAAAGCACAGATTTTGGAGATTTAAACGCTTCTTGCAGCAGTTTCTCGCCAAGTGAATTTAACGTCACTACAGCAGCACCGTCTAAAAAAAGAAAGGCAGACGTAAATAATGAGCTTTTAACATTGGCTAAAGAGCGGATGGAAATCCTTAAACAGCAACAACAGGAAAGAAACCAGCAGGTAATGGAAATGTTGAAGAGACTGGATACCATTTCCAACCAAAATTCCGAATTTCAATCCAAGTTATTGGAAATATTAAGGAACAAAAATTAAGAATAGTTTACCAATTTATAATCAGTATCTCAATGCAGTAACGATGAACCCAAAGAGCGTAACTATATTTGTTTTTTTTTTACTTCTTAGATTTATACCACTTCCAATACCTGCTGGTTTCTTTGACCAATGAAATAAGCTCACTATTGATAGCTACCTTTTATACACGGTAGTGCTTTAGTGACGCAAAATTTTAATATGCTATATGTATAAATATGGTATATGTATATAAGTATTTTTAAATGTGAATATATATTTAACGAAACTGTGAATTGTTTTTAAGTTTATTTATTATTTGTTTTCCAAGTGCTTTAAGTTTTTATTTAATTTTTAACATGTATTTACTTACATATGTACTATAATAAATGAATTGTTAATTTCAAATGATGTTGTGTTGATTGTTTTATTGTTATTTTCTGATGTATAAGTATATCTATATACAATAATCAGAAAGTTTAAAAAGATTGTTTTACATGATTTAAATTGATTTTGACATACATATTTTTAAATTTGTATAAATTTAACTATAATTATTTGTTCCAAATAATCAGTAATTTATCATAATTCAGAGCTCTTTTTCATATACAAATTTCGCAATCGCCTTTCTAACGTTTTCTGCTGGTGTTGACCAATCGGCAGATATGTTGCTTCCCTCTGGTTGTGGCAAGCATTCATTTTGATTAATTTTCCACGTTTCATTAATAGCACTATTATTATAATTTAAAAAATTATGCAGAATGCAACAACACATAATAATTTTGCTTTGATATCGTGGATGATTATCTAAGCCTTTTCCAACACGCCGAAATCTGGCTTTTAAATGACCAAAAGCATTTTCAACTACACGCCTAGCCTTGGACAAATTGTAGTTGAACATTTGTTGTTCTACAGAAGCTGTAGTTGAAAATGCATATGGCTTCATAAGTGTTGTAGAAAATTTAAATGCAGAGTCGCCAATAAGAAGTACTGGAACTTGTGTACCAAATATATTTTTTGCCTTTTGTTTTAATAAATTTGATGATTCTATCTTTTTGCTTAATTGCGATTGGCGGTAAATTTGCGAATCGTTGCATCGTCCTGGGCATCCAACATTTACGTACAAAAATCTGTAACTGGAAAAGAAATTTATATTAATGTATGTTTGCAGATATATTGGGCATATTCGCAAATGCACCAAATGCGCAATCCGTTAATAGTGCAATATTTTGTTTTCTGTTGTAAACGTTTCTCCTCGTGATGCAGTGGTGTGACGCATTTACGAACTTGCCCTTTCTCTAAAATCTTACCGAAAATCGACTAATGCAAATAACACCATTGAGTACCACCCCTTATAATTGTAATGATCAACAGCCTCAGCAGCAGGTGGTTTAACTTCAATGTGGCATCCATCTTTTTAAGTAGAAAATATATTTATTAGCAGTATTAGTAATAATTATGATATACATATCTATATATGAAAATATATATTCTGTGATATATTTACTTACCAATTGCTCCTAAGCACTGCGGAAAACCTATTTCCTCAAACCCTTTGACACATTCCTCAACTTTAAACTCTGTTAAAAAATCCGGAGGAAGGTATTCTTCAGTAAGTTCTTCAATTGTTGCTTTACAAAATTCGTGCAATATATTGCAAACACTATTGGCTGAAACGCCAAAAAGTCTACCAATAGTTCGGTATTCGGCTGACGATCCTAGGGTATATAAAGCAATAGCAATGCGCTTTTCCAGGGGTATAGCTCTCCTAAATCTTGTGTCGCTTTTTTGCAAAGCTCTCAGTTTCTCTACCAGTATTGGAAATAAATGCCGCTCAATACGAAATGCTTCCTTAAAGAATTCCTCGTTGTTATTTAGGACATCTTTTTCCCAAAATGTTCCATACCGATTCTTAAATAAATTTATTAATTAATTTTAAAAATTGTAATTAATTAGTTACTTACAAACATCCAAACTCCTCTACAAATAGGCATGCGGTTGTCCAGCAAGGTGTCCTCATCATCTTCTTCCTCTAAGAATGTTTTCATCAATTCCATACTACACTGCGTTAGTACCAAAGATTCCTCATTTGAATTAACAATTAATCCAGTTATTAATTGTTCTTTGAAATTCATTTTACTCTATTTTATTTTTTTATTTTTACGCGCTTATTATTTTCACAACAATGACTGATGGTAGATGTTAGATGTTGCAAATGTGAACGCCTGTTTCACATTTTCAACATCTTCCATGCGTTCCTACAAAATGTACTCAGGTGTGAAAAGCCTATTACATGCATCTTTTTTTTTGCAGCTGAATTGATGGTAGATGTTAGATGTTGCAAATGTGAACGTATGTTTCACATTTTCAACATCTTCCATGCGTTCCTACAAAATGTACTCAGGTGTGAAAAGCCTATTAGCAACGAGCATTTATATAAAGAGTGTGAAGTGCATATTGAAAATCAAAGCCAAGCAATGTAATAGAAATAAATATCAAAAGATAGTAAAATAATAGCAGAGATTAAAAAAAATTAGTATTTAACGTGAGTGAGCATATATACATAAGAGTATATAATATAAACGTTGTGAGCAGTATTGCCACTTATAAAATTTTAATTCTACCAAAATTTCTTTCAAAATTTCTTTCAAAATATACCAAAATTTATCAAAATCTACCAAAAACCAGTTTTGTTTAAAAACCATTTAAGAATACATTTTTGATATGGAAAACAATTTTTGTTAACACCTTTATATGTATTAGTACCAAAAATAAAAATATATAACGAAAAGAATTCAGTTCTTCGAAAATACATACATATAACAAAAAATAAGCATATAAAAAAAAAATTAAATTTTTTAACACTAAATTTCGAGTTTGTTTCTCAATTTGGTTTTGATTAATAACAAAGTTGGTTAAATCACCAAAACTTTTCGCATTTAAACCGTTTCTAATTGAACTAACTTTAGCCCAAAATAATTCAATGTTTAATTCCGTTGAAAAATTTGTTTCTGTTAAACGCAACAGATTCCACTGTGTGATAATAATATCACGATCAGTCTATAATATTAGAATATTTTAAAATAAGAGACAATATAGGCAAGTCTTCTTTTGACAATACTTTCTCAGGAGTAATTATTTGTAACAATTTAATATCTTCTCGATTAAAATCAAATCTAGCATTGATTTGGTTTAGTAATGCAATGTAAAATTGCAAAATCTCATGTTTAACATCGAAAACTGCTTCTGGGTTAAGATTTTTATTAGTATACATTTCGGCTTTTGTACCGATACAAATTTTTGAAACATCAATGTGATTATCAGTATTTTTAAAATCAGTTTCAGTGTTGTGTATTACATTTTTATGATAAAATTGCTTAATATGAGCAAGAAGTGAGATTTTATGCTTGAATATAAATACGGCAATCTTGAACTCCCTGACTAAAATTCCTTATTACAATTGTTTATAATGGGCAATACAGTTTTTTTAGCTTCTGCTAAATATCTACCAAATTCATATTCAGCCTACCATCCTACCAAACGAATTATTTTCTACCAAGTTTGGTAGAAGTCTACCAATTGTGGCAACGCTGGTTGTGAGCGCGTGTGTAAGTTACTTGCTAGCTACAGAGTAATTTAAAGTTTCAAAAAGAGAGAATTAGAAAAGAAAAGCTTTGGTAGTGTTAAGCACGATGGCCACGGTCAAACTGATTTGACAAATAATATATATGTATTGGTAATATTTGGTTTTGCTTAACACAGCAACGTGGGATGGATGGGATACTTCGGACAAGGCAAAGTCTCTGATTGGGGTCAACCTGGCGGCCTCCAGAATGATCCTTGTTCCCGTTGTATTCAAGTCGACATACAGCCTCCACGCGGCCCTCCTGGATGACATACTAGCACCCGCTAGCTTGTTAACTAATGTATGCGGCGATTGTCCAATCCCCTGGACTTTAAATTTGGGTTGTGCGTAGGGCTTGAAACCCACCACGTAAAAACGTTCTTCAATGAAAGCAAAAACAATAGCCTCTAAACGGACCCCCTTTTATGTTGACGAACTTGGCAAACGTTTTAAGGACTATGATTTAAGGATATGCACCTGGAATGTGAGAACCCTTTATAGGGAGGGTGCCTCTATCCAATTGGCGGATGCTCTCACAAAATGCAGGGCTGACATCACCGCCATCCAGGAAATGCGATGGATAGGACAAGGTTGTACGAGGCAAGCAACATGTGACATCTACTACAGCTGCCATGACAAGAGACGCGAATTTGGCTGCGGATTCGTAGTAAGTAAGAGACTTCGCCATCTTGTCTCGGAGTTCACCCCCGTGAACGAAAGAATTGCTACGATCCGAATAAAGGAAAAGTTTTATAATATCAGCCTTATTTGCGTGCACGCCCCGACGGAAGAGAAGGATGATGCGGTCAAAGATGCTTTCTACGCAAAGCTCGAGGACGTATACGATAGGTGTCCGGCACATGACGCCAAAATTGTCCTCGGCGATTTCAATGCGAAAGTTGGACGGGAAGGTATCTTTGGCCCCACTGTCGGACAGTTCAGTCTTCATAATTCCACCTCACTGAACGGCATGAGACTGATCGATTTCGCCGCGGCGCGAAACATGGTAGTTTGTAGCACCAGGTTCCAGCATCTCGATATCCATAAGGCCACCTGGCTCTCTCCTGATCGATCTACCAACAACCAGATCGATCACATTGTGATTGATGGAAGGCATGTATCCAGCATACTAGACGTGCGCACATTTAGAGGTCCAAATGTCGACTCGGACCATTATCTTGTCGCAGCCAAGATGCGACTGCGTATATGCGCGTCGAATACGACACGTTCTAGTGTGCAAGGGAAGCTGGACATCAAAAAGCTGCGATCACAAGAGACAGCCAGGTCGTTTTCCGATCGCCTTTCTAACGAGCTGAATTACATCCCATCCTCTCTCGAAAGTATTGGTGGACAGTGGTCTCACATCGCTCACTCTCTGCGCAGCGCTGCCGAAACAGTTCTTGGTTTTGAGCGTCCTCCCCGCAGAAACCAATGGTACGATGAAGAGTGCCGTGAGGCCACTGCAGCAAAGAACGCTGCCTATAGACGAACATTGCAGTCCACCTCTACAAGAGCAACGGTGGAGGCGTATAGAGAAAAGAGGAGGGAAGAGAGACGCCTATTTAGAAAGAAGAAAAGAGAGCAAGAAAGGCGTGATCGTGAGGAAATCGAGATGTGCAGGAGTAGAAATGATGCTCGAAATTTTTATAAAAAGATAAGGCGTCTTACTACTGGTTTAAAGCCCGGAGCAACCTTCTGCAGAGACGAACATGGTAACCTGGTTACAGATGCACAAGGAACACTAAGATTATGGAGACAGCACTTCTCTAATCTATTGCAGGGCGATGGCGACACAAATTCCGCCTCTAGAGATGCTGTGCCGGACCCAATCATTAACGACGACGTCGAGATCCCGTCCCCCAGCCATGAAGAGGTCAAGGTTGCCATATGGCGACTGAAGAACAACAAAGCAGCTGGACCTGATGGTTTTCCAGCTGAACTCTTCAAGTATGGAGGCGATGAGTTGGTTAGGTGCATGCACCAGCTCATTTGCAGAGTATGGCTGGAGGAAAGTATGCCCAATGATTGGAATCTTAGTGCTCTCTGTCCCATCCTGAAAAAGGGAGATCCCACGATATGCACCAACTACAGGGGTATAAGCCTCCTCCCTATCGCATATAAGGTTCTTACGAGCGTATTGTGTGAACGACTGAAGCCATTCGCCATCTCACTGATTGGACCTTATCAGTGCGGCTTCAGACCTGGTAAGTCCACCATTGACCAGATATTCACACTGCGCCAAATCCTGGAGAAGACCCATGAAAGTCAAGTCGACACACACCATCTTTTTGTCGACTATAAGGCAGCCTTCGATAGCCCAATAAGGGATCGCGTTTATGCCGCAATGTCTGAGCTCGGTATTCCTGCTAAGCTGATAAGGCTATGCAGAATGACGCTGAGCAACTCCTGCAGCTCCGTCAAGGTAGGAAGAGACCTCTCCGAGCCTTTTAATACCGTGCGAGGTTTCAGACAAGGCGATCCCTTATCCTGCGACCTCTTCAACTTCGTCATGGAGAGCGTTTTGCGAAAGGCAGGTGTGCATCGTAATGGCACTATTTTTAATAAAAGTGTCCAGCTCCTTGCGTATGCCGACGACATAGACATCATTGGGCATACCAAGCGAGATGTCACCGCAGCCTTTAATGCTATTGAACGAGAGTCTGCAAAAATGGGTCTGGCGGTAAATGAGAGCAAGACGAAGTACATGTTGTCGACGAGTAGGGACGTTGATCGTATCGGCTCCCAGGTTACAGCCGGCAACTATACATTCGATGTGGTCAAGGAGTTCATCTACCTTGGCACCGCCATTACCAGCAAGAATGATGTCAGTCTGGAGATCAAGCGAAGAATTACACTGGCCAACAGGTGCTACTACGGTCTCGGTAGGCAGTTTAGTAACAGAGACCTCTCTCGTACGACGAAATTAACACTCTACAAGTCGCTTATTCTTCCGGTGCTTCTCTATGGTGCGGAAGCATGGACGCTGTCTTGTGCCGATGCAGCGGTACTGGGAGTGTTTGAGAGAAAAATTCTTCGCAAGATCTTTGGTCCACTGAAGCAAGGCGATGAGTTTCGCATTAGGACCAACTATGAGCTGTATGAGCTCCTCGGCGACGTAGATGTTGTCCAGCGCATTAACATCCAGCGGCTGCGCTGGCTCGGCCATGTTGTTCGGATGGAAGAATCTGCTCCAGCGAAAAAGGTTTTCGATGCGAAGGTCACTGGATGTCGGCGTAGAGGACGTCCATGTTTACGTTGGAAAGACCAGGTAGATGGAGCCCTGTCATCAATTGGTGTGACCAACTGGAGAAGGCGTGCGCTTAGCAGAGACGCCTGGAGACTAGTGTTGAGGCAGGCCGAAACCCGTTAACGGGTTGTTATGGCCAGCTAAGTAAGTAAGTAACACAGCAACGTATCAAACTAAAACCATCAAATTTCATTTCAAAACTGTTTTTAAAAGGTAAGAACGTGTAAACCACACGGTCGCAAAATATTTTTAATTTTTACAATTAATTTTTTTTTAGAAATATGAATGATTAAAAAAAAAATTACAAACCACGGTATACTTCAATAAATTCGAGTACAAAATTTTTTTCGTCCATTTTTTAATCATCCACAAATTTCGGTGTTGTCGCTGTGAAAACTGAATAAAAATGCCATTTGACGTTTTTCGCAGCAACACATCAAATTCTCTTCAAATCTAGTAGCGGCGGCAGTGAAAATCTAAATTGTTTTGATTTTCGTCAAACTCACATCGACATATACGTGTGAGATTTTTTTCACTAACACAATCAAAAAAAACTGAGTTTGACAAATCAATTTGATACGTGGCCATCGTGCTTTAGAAAGCGATTAAATGAAATTTAAATATAAACGAACTGTGTCAGAAAAAGAAATGCGTAAAAAACATTCGGTCGCGAACACAAAACGTACGTCACGCGAAAAACTAAAAGCGTTAATTTAAATTTATAAAACTTAATACAAAATATACTTTGAGATAAATTTAAATATAAACAAACCAGGAAATATATATTTGTACGTGCCAAAAATATTTAGAAAATGAGCAAAATTAAAAAAAAAATTATGTCATACTTATTTTTAAATAAAAACATAAATAAGAATTTAAAAATCTTCTTTTAAATGGATTGTATGGACCAAAAACTAAATCTGAATAAACTGAATGTGACAGGCTGTAGTCAAAATGTATATGAGTGAAATGCCTAAGAAATCTTCTTTTGAATGGATTGTATGGACCAAAAACTATTTCCGAATAAACTGAGTATGACACGTGATAGTCCATTAGGTCCACTATCTTCCACCACTTTCCGATTTTTGTTACAACTCACACAGTGTGCTAAAATAGGCAACATGTATATGAGTGAAATGCCTTAAAAATCTTCTTTTGAATGGATTGTATGGACCAAAAACTATTTCCGAATAAACTGTGTATGACACGTGATAGTCCATTAGGTCCACTATCTTCCACCATTTTCCGATTTTTGGCACAACTTACGCAATGGGCCTAAATGGGCGAAAAGTATTGTTTCCTAAAACTCGTTAAGAACGTATGGTGTCAGTGAATTTTTATTTATTTATTTATAATTTATAAAATATATACTATGTTCTTTAAATTTTTTAAATAAATAATAAATATTAATGAATTATAATGTTAAAAATTCGAATCATTTTAAAAGGTTTTTTAAATATTGATTGAATATTGTTAAAATTGTTCGTCTTGGCAGTACTGAAAACGTTGTTAACTATTCAATTTTAAGTCGATAGCTTCTTCTTGACTTGCTAATAACACTCATATTTGTCTGCAAAATTTCTGCAAAAGAGAATAACAATGAATTTGCAGAAAACGTTGTTAGTTTTTGCAGAAATTAAAAAAACAATGTTAAAAACCTTGTTATCTTCACGGGTATTCATCATGTAGTGTGACTATTGTTATGAAAGTGTTCGAAATATTTTATGTGTATTTGGTGCTGTACCGAGAACACACGTTGAAATAATTTAATTTGAAACAAAAAAGTTTCCTTGTTGAGAAAAAGCAAAAGAGAATGTCATATTCTTGTTTTGCTTATAAATAATAGCAAAATAGAAATACATACATAATTGGTCATTACAATCCTGTGTCAGGGTTACGGCCTAGCTTCTCGCGGCACTCGTGTGTGTTAATTTTTATCCATGAGTACCGGGACCTACAGTTTAAAGTCGCCTCCGAACGACAGATTTGAGAAGCTATTTCATGGCAATCAATTATTTCAAGAGCTTTTGCCAAAAATCTGCTAAGAGGTAGTCGCCGAAAGAAATAATTTTTTCATATTTCGTTTTTTTCAAGATGTCACAGGTGAGATTTGAACCCAGCGCTATCGTCTTAGTAAGCCAACACACTAGACCACGGCGACTACAGCAGAATAGAAATAGTCGCTCCAAATTTCAAATCAATCGGACTACAAGTGTCGTCCCTGCGATGTTATATGAATGTATACATATATATACATTTTGAACAACTGCAATAGTGGTTGCCGAAATCTATCCAGTAATAATTGTCTTTTAGCGCCTACATACATATATTTTTTTACTTTATGCTTTTATCTGATTTATGTACTTTTTATTGTCTTTCTTTATATTTAGGTTTTTGTTTTAAAGTAAAGACACATTTGCTGAAAAAATAAATTGTATTTGAGCGTGGAAATTTTGTATATATATTTAAAATCAAAATATATATTTCATACACTTTATTGGAACTGCAATTCGTAGCAAAATACCATCGTTATCTTTGTTTTAACAAACAATTTTCTTAATATATGATTTTCGTTTTGTTTATTTAACATTTATAGAAGGTGGTAGCCAAGGCGAATTCATTATTAAGGTGCCCTTTTCATTACAACAAGTACAACATTCACAAAAACAACATGGTTTTTGTCTTTTGTAAAGGGTGATTTTTTTTTACCTATTATCTTTTTGGCAATGCTGGTTTAAACAGCTGACATTTCGTGTTTTGTTTCACTGTCAAACATCTTCAGTTTGGTCTATAATTTAACCATGAGTCGTCTTACAAATGAACAACGCTTGCAAATTATTGAATTTTATTATCAAAATGCGTGCTCTATTAAAAAAGTTCATCGCGCGCTTCTTCCATTTTATGGTCAGTTTAATCGACCCACTGAAGCGGCTATTCGGGCTATTGTGACTAAATTTCGCACCAGATTTACATTGTTTGACATTAAACCACCAACACGCTTACGTAGAGTGCGAAATGAAGAGAATATCGCAACTGTATCGGCCATATTAATGATGACCATCAATTATTTATTCGTCGCCTTTCGCAGCTACCGTGAGGTGATATCCAACTTTTTTTTTTCCCCAAAATCAAAGTGCTTGACTTGCATGACATGTGGTCCCAACAAGACAGTGCCACATGCCTCACAGCACTCGTAACAGATACAGAGTGACATACCGGCCGAAATGTTGGAAAGAGTATGCCAAAATTGGACTAAGCGGATGGACCATATGAGGCGCAGTCACGGTAAACATTTGCATGAAATAATCTTCAAACATTAAATTATATGGACTGTACTATCGATTCAAATAAAGATTTCATTAATTTTTCTGAATTTTATGTTTTTTTTTTTTTTGAAAAACTTTCCTGTAGCTCTTAAAAAATCACACTTTATATTTAGCTGTCAATAGCAATTTTGTGAAAAAAAAAACAAAAAGCACAAAGAAAAAGAAAACAAAAAGTGTGTTTTGATATTTTAATATTTTTAACTTGAGGTATTTTTTTAGCCACACAAAGGCATAGAGAAATTTTAAGTTACATATCCATAAATAACTTTAAGAGACCTTACGTTAACCTCTTCAGGGACGAATTTTTTTAAATGAAAAAACATTGAATTTATTTATTTATTTATATTTAAAACAATTCAATAATATAAGAAAAAAATAAAAAATAGTAATATTTTACAAAAAAAATAATGTCCACATATGTGGCCATTTAGCGTAGATTTCATCTATGAATGAAAAGATTTCATACAATAATTTGCTCCTTATTGTATTCTCTTTTTACCTTCATTGTAATCTGGGTATTAAATCATAGGTCGGCATTTCATAGCTGAATTCAGCCGAGAGAGTTCACATGTATTCTTACGCTCTTTCATTTTGTCCTCTCTTTGCATTAGTTTTTTTGCAAAAACACTTAAAGAAATGTATCATGTTACGAGACAAATGTTGTTTTATGTTTTAGTCGTCAATGAACTGCTGACGAGTGCACATATGTATAGGATGTTTTAATTATTTTTTATGAAAATAAAATTATTTTTTAGATAAATTTGAACAAAATTTATGAAACTCTAAATATAATAGATTTAATAATTTTTAATTCTGGTTTTTCGACCTTTATTGATTAATGTAATGAATTATTCAAACTCAAGGTCAATTTTTAAATAAAATTTTTTTTATTTAATTATCGATATTTCGCTACTCCTGCGTGTAGCGTCTTCACGAATTATTATAATGTAATAATAAGTATTATAATGTAATAATATCGATAATTAAATAAAAGATTTTTATTTAAATATAGACCCTGAGCTTGAATAATTCTTTATAATAGATTTTATTTAAGACATTTAGGTGCATTTTTTTCTTCTTTTTATTAAAATCACACAAAATGTCTTAAATTATTATATTAAATGTAACTTGCAGATTAAAAAGTAAGATATTTAAATTTTAAATCTTATATAACTTTCTTTAAAATCTTCCTTCAAAAAAAGGTTAGCACTTCTGAATTTTGCATACCCGAATTAGATATACCCAATATGTTTCCTACAGTTGTAAAAGAAAGTTCCTAGTTCATACACAGTGATATGTAATTTAATAATATACATATTTATAAATTCACACATTTTTTTGTCAGTGCAGTTCTTTTCCATGCTCACTAACACAATTGCAAATGAATTTTGCCGACCTATGTATTAAATTCAATCCATTAGAACAAGCATTTATTGTTTATAATAGACTTACACAAATGTATACACGATTCTGAGAAAAATGTTACTCAAAATGATTTACGCAACTACTACTTGGTATACTTCTTGAACCGATAACTGTACACATTTGTGTACGTTTATAATTAGCAATATAAGGCAACTAATAATACAAATTTGGTTTTCTAAACTATTATAATAATTGAAGGGATTATATTTTACTTACCTGATATTTTATTTGGCAAAAAATAATAATAGTTTTGGGATAAATGCAAACACTTTACGAACCAGAAGTTATCGTTATAATGTTTTCACAGCACCGCAAATATCATGGCGCAATTATCATAAGGTGCCTTTGAGATTACAACAAGTAACACAGTAACAAAAACAACACAGCATTTTGATGCTTGTTAGGGTAGTTGACTGTCAAAAAAACCAAAACAAAAAGTATGAAAACAAAAACAATGTACATAAAACAAAGCAAAAATTGACAACTATATTCACAAATTGGCTGAAAAAGAAGTAGCTCAGCTGCCATGTCAAATGCACCTTATAATCAATACGCCATGGCAAATATAATAGAATTTTCCGTTATCAGTGCTGCCATGTTTAACGAATTCGTTTTTTTTTTAGTTGAGGGATTCTGTAGTAAAATATTCTTCGATAAAATTTTACCTAATTTCTCTTAAAATAATTTAAATAAAAAAAAGCTAAATGTACACATATGTGTAAATGTCCCTGAAGAGGTTAAAAAATCATACACTTTTTTCAAAAATTTTTTACAAAAAATATTTAAAAACACACAAAAAATCACAATATATTTGTTTATTTAAAAAAAATCAAATTGGCAAAAATGTCTTCCAATCAGCTTTGTTTACAAGAAAAAGTAAATAAGAGACAACAAAGAAATAAAAAATGGCACCTGACAGTTAAATACACAAAAAATTAAAAAATAGTAGCTCAGCTGGTATGTCAAAAGCACCTTAATAATGAATTCGCCTTGGTGGTGACAGTTGAATAAAATACAAAAACAGCAGGCAATTTGTTTTTGTTTTTCTGCTCTTATGTCAAAAGAAGGTATGGTGAATTATAAAAGCAGATGTCAGAAGTGTGTATGTGTATGTATTTTATGTCTCTACATCAAAACAAAAACACGAATACACACAAAGCAAAATATTGCTATAAACACAACAAAGGCTATCGAACACCGAACACACGACTACAAAAATCGCTGGCTACAAAAGTAGCCAAGTAGCCAGCTACTTAATTATAATAACGACTACAGCTACACAAAAAACATCTGTTTTGACACATTGAACATAACCTAAACAAAATATATTTTTTGTAAGTGAAATTGTGAGGAAATAAAAAACAACAAATGTCTGAAAAAAACTTATAAAAATTTAAGAAACTAAAAAGGCAATTAAATAATAAATTAAAAATAAAATAAAAACTGATGTATATAAATGAAATAAGTAAATGAAAACTAAATAAAATATGTAAACAAATGATTATTTATTTTCAGTGGTGCAACTCAAATTTTTTTCGCATTTTTAATGCATATATTTCATATATTGCGTTTTTTAAATACCTTTTTCATGCATCTTATTGTATTGGCAGCACTAAACTGTTTATTGTCGCCAAGAAAAATAGAAATTAGCCTAAGTTGGCTACAGGCTACAAAAGTAGTAGTGTGTTCGGTAGTCGTGTAGCCGTTAAAATAATTATTCTCATATGCACACATGCATTCTATTTTTGACAGCTTGTAGTCGATGGTCGGTAGCCTTTGTTGTGTTTATAGCATATAAATAATACTTTTGACAGGAGCGGTATAACCAAAAAAACAAAAACCAGCTGTGTACGCAACACTATCTTTTAAGTAATTTCAGAATGAGCCAATCAATCAATCGAGCCGGTAATACACAGAATGCACATTTAATAGATTGCAGAATGCATTATTTTTAACACGCCACATATTCTACGAAAGAAAATTTGTTTTTTTCATTACCACAGTGCATTATTTATAATGTGTTATATAATTTATTTATTTTAATTATAAATATATGTATATGCCCGTATTCACAAAAAATAAAATTGGTTTATAGAGTGCTTATTTGACATATTTCTATGGAGTATGAATACGGGCAATAAATTATATAATTCATTATTTTAATATATATATATATATATATATATATATATATACATATATATATATATATACAGTAGTGGTCAAAACATATGGAACTGAATAAGCATTTGTTCTTTTCATTGATTTATTTTCTTCAAATTACAGATAGTTACTAAAATTTATTTTTTTTATTTTCTTCATACAGTCTTTTTTATTAAACTAATAAAAAAAATTAATTCCGTTAAATTAAAATAACAAAAAAACTAAAAATAATGGACGTATTCTAAATGCAGGTGTTCAAAACATTTGCAACTCTCATTTCTCTCGCTCTTAACGAAGCAATTTATACTAATAAATGCTAGGATGTAACGGTAATCGCATTTCTTTTTAATATGAGATTCAGGCAATTATACTTTTTAAACAAATTTGTTATAATTATGGTTTTTAATAGTTGCAAGAAGAGTTTGAAAGCATAAACATTATCAGAATATTTTTGTGTAAAAAATGGCAGGAACTAAGTACAATTCTGATTTTAAATTAAAAGTTTTAAATGATTTTAAAAAGGGACTTTCCCAAAAAGAAATTTCGTTGAAGTACTCTGTTCCAAAATCTACGATTTGCCGCATTGTTAAAAGTGGTAACATCCACACAACTCATAAGGGTGGAAGACCCCGTATTACAACTGTAAGAGAAGATCGGAAAATAAAGAATTTTTTTTACTAAATATCCCAAAGCAGTCCCCAGAGAAGCTAAAACTGAACTTTTAATAGATGCCAGTATTTCAACTATTAAAAGAAGAGCCCGAGAGTATGGTCTTAGGAGTTACAGATGTACAAAAAAACCGTTCGTGTCAGAAAAAAACAGAAAAGCTCAGCTAGACTTTGCTCGTACTCATTTGAATTGAACTCAACAGCAATGGAAGAATGTATTATGGTCAGATGAGTCTAAATTCAACTTACGGGGATCAGATGGAAGAGCCAATGTTCGACGACCACGAGGCGAAAAGTTCAATCCCAAATACACAACCGCTACAGCGAAGCACGGAGGTGGAAATATTATGGTGTGGGGATGTTTTTCAGGAAACGGAATTGGCCCAATTCATCGCATTACTACAACAATGACGGCCACAATCTATAGAGATCTTTTGAGCTCAGTTATGCTTCCGTATGCCGAATGGGAAATGCCCCTCGCATGGACCTTTCAGCACGACAACGACCCAAAACACACGGCAGGGGTTGTAAAAGTATGGTTGGAGGAAAATGAAGTTAATGTAATGTCGTGGCCGCCCCAATCTCCCGATCTCAACCCGATTGAGAATATGTGGATGATCATAAAACGAAATATCGGCAATAAAGTATTCCGAAATGGTGATGAACTTTTCGCTGATTTGGAGAAGCAATGGAGTGCAATTCCTGAGGATTATATTGAAAAGCTAATATCCTCAATTCCTAGAAGGTGTTCAGAAGTTATAAAAAATAATGGCTGCGCTACCAAATACTGAGCACTAAATTATCCCTATTAATTACTTCAAAAGTTGCAAATGTTTTGAACACCTGAATTTAGAATACATCCATTATTTTTAGTTTTTTTGTTATTTTAATTTAATGGAATTAATTTTTTTTTATTTGTTTAATAAAAAAGACTGTATGAAGAAAATAAAAAAAATAAATTTTAGTAACTATCTGTAATTTGAAGAAAATAAATCAATGAAAAGAACAAATGCTTATTCAGTTCCATATGTTTTGACCACTACTGTATATATGTAATACATTTTTCTATAATGCGTACGTATATGTATGTATATATTATTATTATTTACAAACATATATAAAAAATGTCTTTACTGTCTCGTGTTTAAAATCCAACTGAGTTTTTAATTTAATATTAAAATTAATCGTTGTTTTAAAATATAAGACAAAGAAAAAAACAAAGACCTTTTACTTCGTAATATCAATATCTATTTATTGATTCTGATGTTGCTATATATAAGTACATCCGTATAGATTAAATAATCAGTTATTGACGTAATCAATTCTGTATTGTCCCACTGGGTAAGGTCTTGTAAAATTTTTTTAGGGAAATCCATCTGGTAACTTTAATAACGTAATAATAACATTCGCAGGGGTAGCGAAAATAGAGACAAACAAGAAAAAAATTAACAAGAATATAAACAACAAACAAGAGTCCAATGTCCGAATACCGACTGATAACATTTTGGGCTGTTTGTATTCGATTTTGACATTTCGTCTAGTTGAATCTTTAGTTATTTAGCAGCTTTAGAAAGTTACGTTTCTTCTTTTTTTATTATTGTTTTGATTTGTTTTTCTTTTTTGTTATTGCAAATTGAAAAACGTTTAACACTCAATAAAATTGATATGGCATTTTTAAACAGAGTAAGTACGAATTAATTAAAGTATGTATACCCGTTCCACAAAATTTTATTATATAATTTTGGGCCGTGTTAATTATTAATATGTATTTTTAATTGGAGTAAAACAATTGTAAATTGAAACAATAATAAATATCGTACAGAAACCAAATCACCGGCCTTAATAAATGTGTATATTTTTTTGTAAATATTTGTACATGCATATTACTTACTGAAACAGGTGTTTAGTGTGTTGCATGTATGTACATACATACATATGTATGTATAGGTATAATAAAAAGTACATAAATTAGACAAAAGTATAAATTAAAAGATACTTTTTTTACGTACATCTGTATACAAGTTCATATGCATATCGATATTTTGTACTTTGTCCCGATTTTTTAAATTTTATATTTACATACGAATATACATACATATGTACATATCTGCACACTCATATTTATTAAAATATATACACACACTTCCATTTATATATACAGTGGTGGTCAAAATATTTGCAACTCACTATGTATGTATGTGCGTTCCTTTATAGGTATACAGTGCACGCGCGCTAATGTGAACATCGCTTAATGTGAACATATTTTTTGCTTCATTGACTATTCTAAAATATGAATAATTGCAAAAAGCCCTATAATTTGAACAGAATTTTCTTTTTTTTTTAATATGAAATGTTGAAATTCTGTGTTTATTAGTTGCGGGATCCCCATTGTTGGTGTACATGTGCATGTATTGTATGTACATATGTATATGTATGAGTAATTATGAACATATTACAGTATTCCCCGGATAATTGCCTCGACAAAAATGTCAACATTTTTAGGCAATTATGCGTGTAAGGCATTTAAACGAATACGGTTAAGTGCTTCTTTGAGGCAGTTAAACGAATATGCTTAATTGTCTATATACACTGTCATCAATACACATAAAAAGCAATTAATTTTATAATTATACATATACATAAATTTGGTAGACTTTAATTGGAAGGTTGTATCAAAAAAGTAGTTTGAAAGTAAATTCAACGGACAATTTATGCCATATACAGTGCACGCGCGCTAATGTGAACTAATTAAAACTGGCGTTGTTCACTTTTGCGAATTGTTCACATTTCCGAATACTGATAATTTTAAAACAGAATTATACCATCTTTTAAACAAAAATCATTATTTATGAATTTCTTTATTGTAATTTTACACCGAATGATAGCTTAATTGGTATATGTATATTTATATACATAAATATGTTCATAATTACACACATACAACAAATGCTCATACAATACATGCACATGTTAAATAAAAATTTTAGCAAAAACTATTTCAGCATCTAATAAACACAGAATTTAACGTTTTAAATTAAAAAAAAAATCTGATCAAATTATAGGGCTTTCTACATTTTTTCATCTTTTAGAGTAGTCAATGAAGCAAAAAAGATGTTCACATTAAGCGGTGTTCATATAATGCGGTGTTCACATTAGCGCGCGTGCACTGTATAAATATAATTGAGTTAAGCTGCACTTTTTAGAAAACAATTATGTTGGGTAATTAAGCGGGGAATTTTAAGTGAAATTTCTCTTTGGGGAAAATATATTTGAGGTAATTAAGCGAATAACGCAGTTAAGCGTAAGTTAATTAACCGTGAAATTTTATTAGAAAAAATATGGGGATTTAGAAATTGAGGTAAATAAGCGTAAAAGGCAATTAAGCGTGGGGCAGTTATCCGGGGAATACTGTAGTACGTATAAATGTATACAAATTTAATTATAACTTGATATAATTTTAAAAATATAAAAACTCATAAATATGTATTGATTTTTGTTTACAATATGGTATAATTCTGTTTTAAAAGTTTCGGTATTCGGAAATGTGAACAATTCGTAAAAGTGAACAACGCCAGTTTTAATTAGTTCACATTAGCGAGCGTGCACTGTATATATATATATATTTTTTTTTCACTCATTTTCAAAAAATTTTCATTTTAACAAAGACTACTACTACTTTACAATTATAAGAAATCAAATTTTGTAGAGATAGTCGAAATTGAAGTGTTCAAAACATTTGCAATTCTCTAATTCATGACCAGGGAAGCGACTTTTATGCACTAAAAAATTAATAAAATGCACTCAAAAAAAGCACTAAAAATAACAAAAAAATTCAATTAAAATTATATTTATTTTATTTATTTAAAATCAAAAAATTCAGATACTGGTTACAACATGTATTTATTAAATATACATTGAAATACTTTTTTATTATTATTATTCATTCTTTATTAGTATTAAAATACTTTATAAATTTTCTTAACAATTTTTAAATCTAATATAATAAATTAAATTAATAATTAATTAAATAAATTAATAATAAGTAAACAATATACATAGATATTTTTTCATATAGTATATCTCTATCGGTGTTAAAAATACTTTACAAAATAAATTACGATTGTCTTATAAAATATGTAATATGTTTTTTAAATATATTAATATTGCGTTCCAATTTCACATCATTTGGCAGGGAGTTGTAGAGTTGTAAGCCTTTATAGAAAAGTGAACGCTGCATTGCAGTTGTTGGTACCCGTTCTATTCTAAAATTTTCAATATTCCTCAGTTGGTACGGTTGAGAGTTTCTTACGTACTGAATTTGCTCTATTAAATATTCTGGCGCTTTACCTGTCCTAATTTTCTGAATAAAGTTGAGAGTGTTCAGTTTGAGTCTTTGTTCTATATTAAGCCACCTTAAGGATTCAAGCATAAAATTAATCGATGTATATCTATTGCACTTTAGTATAATTCTCATTGCTCTATTTTGTAATTTTTGTAGACTTTGAATTTGTTGGGCGGTGCAGCATGTATGTAATATCGTTGATCCATATTCGAAATGTGGTTTTATTATGGTATTATATATATTAATTGCGGTTATAGTTGAAATTTTATTTCTTATTCGTTTAAAAAAACCAATTTTTTTGCCGATCTTTTTACAGATATAATCAATATGGGATTTAAAGTTTAAGTTTTTATCAATAACAAAGCCTAAATATTTTATTTGGTCCACTTTCTCAATAATTTTCTTATGAGTACCGGGATCTACAGTTTAAAGTCGACTCCGAACGACAGATTTGAGAAGCTTTTTCATGGCAATTAATTACTCCCAGAGCTTTTGCCAGAAGACTGCTGAGAGGTAGTCGCCGAAAGAAATAATTGTTTCATATTTCTTTTTTTTTTTTAAAGATGTCGGAGCTGAGATTTGAACCCAGCACTATCGTCTTCGTAAGCCAACACACTAACCACTAGACCACGGCGATTATTAATTTTAAAATTCGTATTGCTGTTAATATTCAATTCCATTATTTTTGTTTTGTTTTCGTTTAGTTTTAGTTTGTTCATGTCTAGCCAAATATTAATATTTTCCATTTCAATGGTAAGATTATTATAACATTCACTATCTGATTCTCCCTCTATGAAAACAAGTGTATCATCAGCATACATAACTATTTCACATTTGTCCAATACGTTTGGCATATCATTTATGTATATAATAAATAATAATGATCCCAAAATTGATCCTTGAGGTACTCCGTAATCATTGTATATTGTATGTGACTGAGTATTATTTACCTTAGTGATTTGCCTTCTGTTGGTTAGATATGATTCAAACCATTTCAGTTCCTTTCCTTTGATGCCGTACTGTTGTAATTTTTGTAGTAATATATTCCTATCGAGTGTTTCAAATGCTCTTTTAAAGTCTAGGAAAATACCTACTAATTTTTTACTTTTATGAATTTTTTTCCATCTATTTATTAAGTAGTTAACTGCCGTTTCACATGAGAATGTTCTTCTAAAGTCTGATTGGTATTTTGATAATATATTTTTGGATTCCAGATAGTGTTCTAATTGTTCTTTAACTACCTTTTCTAATATCTTTTCGCATGTCTTTAATGTGTTTATTGGTCGATATTCATCACACCTTCTTGTCTTTGCAACCTTCTCAATTGGTGTTATCATTGTTCTTTTCCAATTTTCGGGGAACATTCCAGTGTTTAATGATTTATTAATCAATTCGAGTAAAACTACTATGTTCAGCATTATCAATTATTATATCTATTGCTTCATGAACTGAAATTTTATTCGAACTATTAATTTTCGCTGATATATAGTAAGTATTATTTGTTATCACATAATCAATTATTGTTTTCGTGTTCTGTGTAATTCGTATAAATTCATCCATTATCTGTTTAAGGCCGTAGTCATCAAGCATACAATTAATTTTAATTTTATAAAAGCTACATTTACTCCAATCTATATTGAAATCGCCAGCTATTATTATATCGCAGTTTATGTCACTTATTTCGTCTAATATTTCTTCAAAGACTCCTACAAACTCTGTTTCAGAACTATTCGGTGATCGATATACAGAAGTAACTACAAATTTGTTGTTGTTATGTTTGGCCATATATGCAGATATCCAAATTTTTGAATCGACATTTTTCTCAATTATTTTATAAACATTCCATTTCTTTTTAAAATAAGTTATCACTCCACCTGTTCTTGTTGAGTTAGATAAAGTTATAAATTGATTGTAACCTTCCAACTGTGTTTCCTCTTCATTTATATCTATAGTTAAATGGGTTTCGGACAGTATAACAAATTCAGGTTGCCTTGTTTCTACCATTACCTCTACTTGGTTGTAGTTATTTAAAAGTCCTTGTATATTAGTATGTATGCCCTGTATTTTCCCTGACTGTTATGCCATCAGACCAGTTCTTCTCTTTTTAGCAGCAAGCTTATTTTGGAATACGGGACATTCTCTATTATTTGTATGATGATTTTCATCTAGCCCAAGATTTAACCTACTATTCATTCTCACACAGTTTATACATTTATTTATAATATCTTTGGTACATTCTTTAGATTTGTGACTTCCATGGCACTTATAGCATACCTCCTCATATTTACATTCAATTGATCTATGGTTGTAACCTTTACATTTAAAGCACTGTACTATATGTGTGCCATCGAAAACTCTGCATTTCTCCCATCCAATATTAACTTTCTGAACCATCATCACCTTCATGTAGGATTCATTGTCGATATTAAGTATAGCGTTGTAGATTGTACTGCCATTTCTTTTATAATTAAAAATCTTTAGAACCGCAATTTTACTATTTTTAAGAAAATCATTTTGTTTATGAAGTTTTTCAATAATATCATTTTCTGTTAGTTTAAACGACATTCCAGTTATTTTTATTTTTAACTCAATTTGATTTGGTACTTTGATTTCGTAGGCTTCACCTAATTCTGATTGCATTGTTTTTTTTTATTTTTTCCCTTTCTTCATTACTTTCACTCTGTATAACAACAGATCCATTTTTCCTTTGTTCAATATTAACAATTTTAAAATTTGTAGGATTAACTTTTTTATTTAAATCTTCTTTAGTCTTAACAATATTTTGCTTCTCTTTTGGCTTAATTATTAGCGGATTTTGTTTATTTTTATCTGGCATCACCAAATTACTCTTTAAGGGGGGTTTAGACGGTAATACAAGTCGTACGACATGTCAAATTTTTGTGTAGAAGAGAATGAATAGTATCGTGTAAACTTGATATGTAATGAGAGCGTACGACATTGAGAGAAAATACGGATGAAAATTTGACAGTCGTACGGCTCTCTTTGTTTTTTAAAATTTTTTAAAAAACCATCACATTTCATTAGATCAGGGATGCATTTTTATGTTTTTGTTTGTTTATGTTAAATGTATTCACAATGCATGTAAATTTTGTGTGCATGTGTATGTGCATTTTATGTTTTCATTTTACTTTGTTTTGGTATTTTACCAACCGTGTAAACGCAAAAAATATCTGTCGTAATATTTTTACTCTCATATTTAAAATACGGATGGAATTCCATAATATTTTCTCTTTGATTTTACGTACGATTTGTATTACCGTCTAAACCCGCCTTTAATGCATCTGAAAATGATAACTTATTTGTTTTGACACTTGTTTCTTCTATCGTTTTTTTTTTATCTCATTGCACATTTCTTTATTTTTTTTTTTTTTTCTTCTATTGCATTGCAAATTTCATTGCTTTTATTTTGGTGTTCGTTTATGGTTCCATACATCCTTAAAAAATAACAATTCAGTCTATTTTGAATTACGAATTATAAAATCTTTGAATTTTAAATTCAAATTTAACTTTTGTTTCTATAAATGCAATAAATAATTTTTTTCAAATGTTCGAATACAAAACTCTCTGTTCGATCGATAAAAGCTTTTGTACGTGGAAAATTTGCGCTATACTTCAATTCAAGCCAATTCATTTGGAGAAATACTTATTTTTAAATTCGTTTGCATTTGATTTCAAATCAAATGTACCAACGATTTTTTTTACTTTTTTTTAATGTTGTTGCAACAATATAATATAAACAATAATTGGTCACAGCATTATTTTTTATTTAAATAAAATTTATCTTTTAAAAGCTTTATTTAGAAAGATTTTAAAACAAAACAAAAATTGAATTCATTTACTTTAATGCGTAAAAAAAAATGTTATGAAAACTCTTTTCTTATCTCAAAATAAAATAAATACGGTAGCTCTTTGCAATTCGCTTTGTTTTATCTGGCAATGCTTATATGTTGTTGTTGAAATTCACAACGGTATTTAAACAATAATCGTCAAACATATTTAAAAAAAAATACAAAAATAAGTCGACAACGTGGTCAAACTTCAAATTCGTTCGAGAAATTGGTAAAATGGTGGATAGATGCCATTTAACATAGTCGCCGTGGTCTAGTATTTAGTGTGTTGGCTTACTAAGACATGAGCCATGGGTTCGACACCCAGCTCTGACATCTTTAACAAAAAAAAAATATGAAAAAAATATTTCTTTCGGCGACTACATCTCAGCAGTCTTCTGGCAAAAGCTCTGAGAGTAACTAATTACCATGAAAAAGCTTCTCAAGTCTGTCGTTAGGAGTCGACATTAAACTGTAAGTTCCGGTACTCATGGATAAAAATTGACACACACAACATGAGTGCTGCGAGAAGCTAGGCCGTAATCCTGACACAGGGTTGTAAAGGCCAGTTATGTATGTATTTAAAAAATCAACAAACAGAATAAATTCATCCGTGATGGTCGGGACCAGAAGCATTACGGATAATCGATTTTCACGATTAATCGAATAACAATTCTGATTATAGAGTTTTTTCAATATTTTTATTATTTAACAAGTGAACATTGGTGTACATGCATATTTATATCAACATATGTATCCATTATGAGTTTTAAAGAGCATATTATTAACGCTTACAAGTGTTTTTTCAATCTATATTTTAGGCGCTTAAAACTAATTTTTAAGAGCATATTTTTGGTTGCCTACTAATCACTCATCGTGTACAAACAAGGGAATTCCCTGTTTTCATCACGGATAATAGAAGGTAATCACGGTTAATCGAAGCAAGCAATTTGAAAACATTGAAAACAAAAGAAAAAGATCTTTGGCCATTACGGTTAATCAAGGTTATCGGTTAACCGAATCACTGATAATCGAGGGCCGACTGTAGGCATATTCGAGTATATCACCCCATTAACTAAGATGTAATAACCATTTAAAAATAAAAATATATTTAAGGATGCCCACAAAATTTGGTAATTTTTAAAGTGCAGTAGTTCACGGATAAGTGTGTTCATATAAAATGTTCATAGCTGAGCGCATTAAAACGTGAAAATCATTTAGAAAGATTTGGATAAATGCATCGGTAGAGCACTTATAAAAATTAAGGCATTAGTGCACTCACCAGTTGCGTTACAAAGAAATAAAATTGTTATTCTCTGTTTAGAAGACCTTTTAGTGATAGTTGATGTGGGCAAAGCTTTAAAAACTAAACCGCAAAGCACATTTTCTGGTTTATAATTTTCAATTATTTTTGGAAGCAATGCCTGAAAATTATTAGCACCCATGACATCTGAAGAAGAGCTTTCTCTTGAACTTTTTTTAAAGTTATGTCTTTTCTTTTCTGCCATCGCTACAACCAGCCAGTATTTGCAGTCAAATTTTTTTTAAATTTAATTGCGAATAAATTTGACATAACTGCTCTTGATTGCCTCATTTGATTAAACCAAAGCGTTGCAGCCTTGTCAATTTCAGAGTAATCACATAATCACAGGGTGACATGATTGATTGTAACAATCATAAGAAAAGTCAGAAAAAAAATCTATCCCATGTAGTTTGAAAGTTACGGGAATTTTAGAAAAACCTAAAAATTTGGTTAAACTGTAACCATTTGTCGATTATTGTGAGTTTATTTTTATTATTATTGTTCCTTTAAACTTTGCAACCGTTACCCTAAATAACATTTATAGAACCACAGTCAAAAATAATGACACAATTGACCCAAATTTTCTAGAATTAAGTCCATTTGTTTAACTATGAATTTAAAATTATCAAAATTTGTCGACTTTGAAAGGCAGGCCCTCCTTTAAAAAAATTTACTAAAGTGCCTTGGCAAGTGCCATTAAAAGTAAAAATATACAATATTGTTAGTTTCATACTAAAAAAAAAACGAGTGAATAATAAAATCCTCAAGTAACCCGATTTTTGTTAACCCATTTTACTCAGTTCAAATGTTTTTTATTCGCACAAGCAAGCGAATTTTTAATTTTAACTCAAAATGATGAGTGTTTCGGCGTAATTCCGTCAGAAATTCCCAAGTGCAATGCAAAACCTTGTTGCGATAGAAAATAAATTCAAAACGTTGATGTTTATTTTTCTTCATTAAACGTACCTGAGTACACTTTATTAAGCGATGTAATATTTCCCAAGGGTAAAATCGAATAATAATAATATACAAAATATGCGAAGATGGTATAGTAGTTAGAGCGCTCGCACAAAAACTCTAATGGCCCAGGTTAAAATCCCAGCAAATGTAAAAAATTAAATCCTTAGTTGGCGGTTCTTTCAAAATTATAATTTAAAAAAAAAAAATAATATAAGAAAAATATATATGTATGTACTAGAGGTGAGCACAAGACGCTAAAACTGTACAGTATTTTATTTTTCTCATGAGCAAATACTGATTGTAATTGCAAATTTAAATAAGAGTAAAGCAAAAACAGAGAAAAAAAAAACAACAGGACACAAAAGCCATTGTACAACATTTTAATATACAGTTGGTTCAGAGTACAATAAAATTATTGTACTCTTCATAGTGTGACAGCTGCATTTCTTTTAGTAATTAATGGGAAACAGTGTCGCCGTGGTCTAGTGGTTAGTGTGTTGGCTTACTAAGACATGGGCCCTGGGTTTGACTCCAGGCTCTGACATCTTCAAAAAAAGAAATGTGAAAAAAATATTTCTTTCGGCGACTACCTCTCAGCAGTCTTCTGGCAAAAGCTCTGAGAGTAACTAATTGCCATAATTTCTCAAGTCTATCGTTCGGAGTCGACATTAAACTGTAGGTCCCAGTACTCATGGATAAAAATTGACACACACAACATGAGTGCTGCGAGAAGCTCGGCCGTAATCCTGACACAGGGTTGTAAAGGCCAGTTATGTATGTATGTATGTATGTAGTGTTGGCACGACTTTTAAATTTTTTCAGCAAAAATCTTACCAAATTTTTAAGTCCTAATTCTAATAAAAATACATAATTAAGAAAATTATGTTAAATCAATTATAACTATTTGGTTTTTTGCAATATAATGTAATATATGTATATACTTTGATTAATCTGTTAAGATAATTTTACCTTCTGGTTATATGGGAGAAATGGCAAAATATATGTATAAAACCTCTATTCGCATTCACATTAACCAAACCCTACTCATGCAGTGCTTTGTATTGGAATTTGAAGATAATTGATAGATAGATAGATAGATTTTTTTTTCATAGACATAATAGATATATATTTCCACCCCTCCGGATATTTTTGATAATATTGTTGATCCTAACTTCTGGCCTGCAAATACATTAGTCCGTGAATATACTTATAGAGAGAGAACGAGGACTAATTATGATAGTAATATCGCTCGTTTACAGTCAGGAATCTCAAAAAACTAATTAACTGTGATAATACTTCTGATAATTTTTTGAATATTATATATCAGAATGTTCGTGGCTTAAATACCAAATTAGCTACTCTTCTAGTTGATAGTTACGAGTTTACTTATGATGTTGTTATATTTACTGAAACTTGGCTAAATAGCAATATTTTCAACTCGGAAATTCTTTGTAATAAGTATAAGTTATATAGATATGATCGCAATTTACGTAAAGGTGGTGGTGTTCTAATCGCTGTTTCTTGTTCATTTCCATCTGAAGAAATTGTAACTCAACGTTCTGATATTGAAATTGTTGCTGTTGTAGTGAAATTAAAAAGATCGAAAGTTTATTTTACCTGCTCATATGTTCCTCCAAATTCTGACTATTCTATTTATGCCAATCATGCTGATGTTATCAAGTCTGTTTCTTCTCTTGCTGACAAATGTGATACTGTTTTTGTTGTTGGTGATTTTAATCTTTCTTCAGTTGAATGGAAACTTACATCTGATGTACCATATTTAATACCAGTGAAAAATAGAAACTGTCATGAAGAATTTTTAAATGAAATTTTGGGTCTATCCCTTTACCAGATGAATTCAGTATTAAATAATTTTGGAAAATTACTGGACTTAGTGTTCGTCAATGATCTCAATGCTTGCTCAGTTATACGTGCAGAACCTGTTACTTTACCGGAAGATCTATATCATCCTACTATAAATATTATTTTGTGTACTCCATCTGAATCTAAATTAAAGCATAGTAAAGAATGCAAGATTTTTTGCTTCAATCAAACTAACTATAATTTATTTAATGCATTGATGGGAAATATTTGCTGGAATGACATTATACCTATTTCTTTTAATTGCAATACTGACATTGACTGCAGCGTAACAAATTTTTACAAGTTAATTTATTCTTTTTTTGAAATTTGTGTTCCCAAAATGAATTATAATGTAGAAGTTGGTCCACCATGGAATTCTGTTCAACTGTCTCGATTGAAGAATCTTAAAAATAAATGCTATAAAAATTATAAGAAATCTGGCTCTATTATTGATTATTCAAAGTACTCTGTTGCACGGTCTGAATATATTATGCTCAACCGTCTTTTGTATAAAAAGTATTTAATTAGAGTAAAGAAAAACTTCATCCGTAACCCTACATCATTTTATACATTCGTCAATTCTAAAAGAAAGGCTGTTGGTTATCCAAATGTAATGAAATTTTACGATCGTGAATCTAGTGATATTGACGACATATGTGATATGTTTGCCGATTTCTTTGCCAGTACTTATTCCGATGCAGTTTATAATGATAAAAATATATATCCTTATTCGATTCCATCAAATCAAGTAATATCTCTTCCTACTTTACATGAAAGTGATATTTTGCTGTCCTTAAAGAAGCTGAAGATGTCCTTTAGTCCCGGTCCTGATGGTGTTCCAAATTGTATTTTAAGTCGATGTGCTGAGTCATTTGTCACACCGTTATCTTTGTTGTTTAATGCCTCTATGAAATATGGTTATTTTCCTGCGTGTTGGAAGGATTCGTATATTGTACCGCTTTTTAAATCTGGTAATAGATCTAATATTACAAATTATAGAGGCATTGCTAAGCTGAGTTCTATTCCAAAACTATTTGAGAAATTAATTGCTGATTTTCTTCGTCATCATACCTCATCGTTATTATCACCTTATCAACATGGGTTTAGAAAAGGCTGTTCAACAATAACTAATGTTCTACAATTAACAACTGTAGTTAGTGCTGGTTTTACTGAAGGAAAGCAAACTGATGTGATTTATACTGATTTCAGTAAAGCATTTGATAAGGTAAACCATAGACTACTTCTGAATAAACTTGATTCGCTGGGAGTTACTCAGATTGGCTTAAATTGGATGAGGTCATATTTGATGGGTAGGAAACAAACAGTACGAGTGCATAATAACGTTTCTAAGTTTATTTATGTTCGCTCCGGTGTTCGCCAAGGCAGTCATCTTGGTCCACTTTTATTTTCATTGTTTGTTAATGATCTTCCAAATGTTATTAACTTTGCCCATATCTTAATGTATGCTGATGATGTGAAGATGTTTCTATCGTATAAAAATATTACTGAACATGTTTTGTTTCAAAGTGACCTTAACAACTTTTTTTTATGGTGTCAATACAACATGATGGAATTGAATATTAAAAAATGCAAATATATGAGTTTCTCTCGTAGGAATATTATTAATGTTAATTATTCACTTGGAGGTAATCAATTGGAGATGGTTGAAACATTTATCGATCTTGGCATTCTTCTTGACATGAGATTGAATTTTAATGAGCATATTACTTTGACTGTAAACAAAGCTAAATGTGTCCTGGGATTCATAAAGAGATAGGCTAAGGAGTTCACCGATCCTTATAATACGAAACAACTCTATGTGTCACTTGTGAGACCAATTCTAGAATATGGGTCAATAGTATGGGATCCTTACTACAATGTTCATAGTGATCGTATTGAATCTGTTCAGAAGCAGTTTTTGTTATTCTGTTTACGTGGCCTTGGTTGGAACTATACTGATTTGCCTTCATATACTTCCAGATTAGCATTAATTAAACTACCAACGCTTAAAAGTCGTCGTATAATGTTAAATGTATCTTTTATGATTAATCTGATTAATGGAAATATTTGTTGTGAATCTCTTTTAAAATCTGTTAAATTTAATATTCCTTGTCGTAATTCTCGATTTTATAATCCTCTTTTTGTTCAATTTTGTAGATTTAACTATAATATGGCTGATCCTTTTAATAGATTATGCAGCCAATATAATTATTTGTCAGAATTAATTGATTTTTCTTTAAATTCTAGAATTATTAAACATAAAATAATTGTATTTCTAAATATGTAACTAATTGTAATTTTGTTGTGTTAATTTTTATATATTGTTAATTTGTAAATAGTCTGTAAGGATTTATTCCATTGACTTTTTTTTTTTTTAATAAATAAATAAATAAATATATATGTGTCTTATGCGCCCTTCTGTTGATGAGACAAGTGGCCCTCAATTTGACCACTCAAGGGCCAAGGTTATACTTTGAATGATTAAACAGCAATTGCCTCATCTGTCGGTGGATGTTGAATGTGAATGGTGAGCGTCTTCAGTAGATTATCTGTTATCTTACCAGAAGGAAGTGCTGTACTCCTGATCATTGGTTTCTGGTGGAATAGACTGGAAAAGACAGGGAGTGGTTTCTTGAGGATGGACTTCTTGGAGAGGGACGGGGGGCGGGACCTCCTATTTTTTTAAATTATAATTTTAGAAAACCACAAATTTTTATTTTTATAATTTTGTCCTTCGCTGGGATTGAACCTTGGTCGTTCGTGTGAGTTTCTGTGCGAGCGCTCTAAACACTATACCACGTTTAACAGAAATATTTTTTTTAATATAATTTGCAGATAATGCTTGACTCTTTTATTTGTATTCTTATGTAAAGATTTTAACATGTGTCTATTGGAGCTTATTTTAATGCTTTTGCCAATATTACGAGTGCCTATAAACAAATTTAGTCAGTTGTTGCTGATAGTTTTTGTCTACGCAAGGTTGAAATTTTGACTTTATCATAGAAATAAAATTTTTCAAATTTGTAATAACTTATTTCTTGATAACAGTAATATGTATACTTATAAGCCAATTAATATAACAGCCTGTTTCTAGAAGACGAATGGTTAAAACGTTCGCCTTTTTATATATGAAACAACAACAAGCCACTAAAATTTTTGAGTGTTTTTCATATAAAAAGACGAACGTCTTAAACAATTCGTCTTCTGGAAACAGGCTATTAATGTTTTTAATGCATACATATTTATACTTTATAAATCTTTTATATTTTTTATTTTAATGGAAGTAATTATTATTTTTTTTTTCTTCAAGATTGCTACGCACTCCGTTCGTCAATTAGCACAACGTTCCTATGCTGCAGTGTCACATGTTTCTGCTAGTGGTCCCTCATTTGGGCTAACAGAGGAACAAAAACAAATGCAAGATATGGCCCGTAAATTTGCACGTGAGGAAATTATTCCTGTAGCTGCGCATTACGACAAGACTGGAGAATATCCTTGGGATGTTGTTAAAAAAGCTTGGTCTATAGGTCTTATGAATAATCACATTCCTCAAGAATATGGCGGCTTAGGTTTAGATAACTTCACTACTTGCTTGATTGCTGAAGAGATAGCTTACGGATGTACTGGCATCATGACTGCTATGGAGGCTAGTTCATTGGGTGTAAGGATTAATTAATTTTTTTAAATAAAAAAATATTATCAAAGACAACATGCATTTATTTTAGCAAACACCAATCATTATTGCTGCAAATGATGAACAAAAGAAGAAATATTTAGGTCGTTTGATTGAGGAACCACTGGTAGCCGCTTATTGCGTAACTGAACCAGGAGCTGGATCCGATGTAGCTGGCATTAAAACAAAAGCTGAAAAGAAAGGTGACGAATGGATTATTAATGGTCAGAAAATGTGGATTACAAATGGTGGTGTTGCAAACTGGTATTTTGTTTTGGCTCGCACTAATCCTGATCCAAAAGCTCCTGCCAGTAAAGCTTTTACTGGATTTATTGTAGAACGCGATACACCTGGTTTGACTCCAGGTCGCAAGGAAATTAATATGGGTCAACGTGCCTCGGATACACGTGGCATTACTTTCGAAGATGTACGTGTACCAAAAGAGAATGTACTTATTGGTGAGGGAGCTGGTTTCAAAATTGCCATGGGTACCTTCGATAAAACTCGCGCTCCCGTAGCAGCTGGTGCCGTGGGTTTAGCCCAACGCTGTCTTGATGAAGCTCTTAAATACTCTTTAGAACGTAAAACTTTCGGTACACCAATTGCCTACCATCAGGCTGTTCAATTTATGCTCGCCGATATGGCCATTGGGGTTGAGACTGGGCGTCTAGCTTATCGTCTTGCTGCCTGGGAAGTGGATCAAGGTCGTCGCAATAGCTACTACGCTTCAATTGCTAAATGTCATGCTGCTGATATGGCCAACAAAATTGCCTCGGATGCTGTGCAAATCTTTGGTGGTAATGGCTTTAACACAGAATATCCCGTAGAAAAATTGATGCGCGATGCAAAGATATATCAAATCTATGAAGGTACATCACAAATTCAACGTCTTATTATTTCCAGAAATATGTTCGAAGCTGCTAAACAATCAGCGCTATAATTTTTTTTTTTGTATTAATTGGGTTTGTTGTGAAAAATGTTTGTTGTCAGAATCAGAAATACAAACGACAAAGTACGTATATAATTTGGTGTCACAAAAACATAATCTGTATCGGTTTTATCTTTGAATTATTGTAAGAATTTAAGTAGCAGATAACAGCTAAACCTACTTAGCGAATGCACTCACCACACAATCAACATGCAACGATGAGGCAATTGCTGTTGACCATTCAAGGGTGAAGGTATTACACTGGCCTTTGAATGATAAATTTACAGCAATTTGTCTCATTCCTAAGGCGCTTAATAATAATATAAGAACAAATATATATGTACTGTCCTCTAAAAAATTCCAATACAATACACAGCATTTAGTAGGGGTATTGGTCTCAAAAAAATATATATATAATATATAGTATAAATAAATCACTATGTCGCCGCCAATTGGAGGATTTCGGAAATTTTTTAGCTTTCTGGCCAAAATCTATATTACTACATAAACTGGATTGTAATCTTTTTTGCTTTACTTTTTTCGCTAATATTAAAACACACTTTTCGTAATAATTTTTAAAATATAACTAAAAAGATAAAACGGTTGATCGATCGTGTTTAGTTGAAGACATGACACCACTTTATGTATAGGTATTAGAAGTAATTGTTAATTCTTATTATTCTGACTTGATTTAGCAACAGTTCCGACTATTGTAAATTTTTTCTAACGATAATTTAAGTTGCATGTTTTATATATTATAAGAAAATTCATCAATTTAAAAAGATGTGACTAAAACTGTTATAATTTTTTATACTGATTTATACTGTTCCTTAAAAAAGTCAATTACGTTTTACAACATGTTTTTTATTTATTGGTATTCATACCACAAATATATGGAGCACTTATTTATTTACGTAAGTACAGGTATCCCTCGTATAACGCAATGGTTCATTCATTCATTCATATAGGAGTAAATAAAAAATCTCGTACTTCGACTTGAAGATCTATTGTACAGTCCTTAACCTAACTAGGGTTTGTATATCTCTCCCAGTCTCATCACTCTGACGAACTTCCAAATATGCTCGGTCCTGTGCCGCCTTCAGACTTTGACCTATCTGTTAACCGTCGGATAGTTCTCTCCCTAAAAGAGTATGCAGCCTCCATACTACCTAATCTCTCTTATTACTCAGTTCGATTCAAAATTTCTTCTCAATATCAGATTTCCCGGGGGTCTAGCCTGTGGTTCGATTCGAAAGAAAATATTTACGAATTCGAATTAAATAAATAAAAAATGGTACATTCTTTTTGAAAATGCGAACATTCATTTTTCCGTTTACGAAAACAAAAATATTCATAAAAAATGAAGTCGAATTCGAACGAGCATTAGTATTACGAAAAAACAACGGCATAAAACACAAATTGGCGAAAAAATTTCCAGGATAATAATTGTAGACCTTCTATATTTGATGAGGAAGGACAAGCAGTTTGTCTTTGGTGTGTTTGTTTTAGGTATACCTAGCTATGTTTTGTTCAAATAATAACTGATCCATGTTATTTAAATACTATTTTAACTGTTTTTTTTACCAACTCCTTTGGATAAAAGTCTCCTGACGAGTCTCTTAAGCAGAGACGAAATGGCCATAGAGATATGCTTATACCCAAAACAATACACTTAATATATTACATACATACTATATTGAATGTATTTGTCTATATGGCGAAAAATATTTATTTTTCTTTTCTGAACACAACCTTTTCACATTTCCTATTGGCTCATAAAAATCATACCTGGTTGCATAGTGCAAATGCTGTTCTCTTTCCAGCGGACCATTAATAGCTAATTGGATTACCGAACATGTAATCGAACTCCGCTCTTGATTTCTTGATCTTATCCCTTACACTGATAGCCATAATACTTGACCATAGAAATATTTTCGTGGAAAACACCCCACTAGTTGAACTTTTTGAGAAGAATATTTGAGAGTTTACTAACTTTACACATTTGTCGGTGGTGTTTGGAGCTTTGTTATTATGAAGAAGGTGTAGATTTCATTTCCTTAAATCTATTATTAGTCATACCCTTTGACACAAGGCCTACTCCAATATCTTCATCTAAAGACCAATACATATCTTCTCTAGAAAATTTGTGGTAAACAGATGTAATTAATATCGCTGGGAAAATTTTTAGCCCTGCACTAGAAATTGTGTAAGATTGGTTAAACGTGGCAATCATTTAAAGAACTTCATTGTCGAAAAATATTTCAACAGGAGTTAAGTTTTACAATGCTTCTTCCATACGATTTTTATTTAGAAGTTGTTCATCAGATTCCGTGTAATTTTTAATATATGTAATTTAGAAGACATTTCTGTCAAGCCGAAGCATTCAATGCCGATCGATTTGGTCTTTCATATTGGACTGATTTTGTTCTAATTCGAGCTCCTTTGGCAGACAACGGTTCGTTATCACTGCTGTTTTCGGAATCCGAGGGAATGCCCATATAATTAGTAAATACATCGACTTCATCAGGAATGTCATTTGGCATATTTGATGAACTTTTACTGTCATCAAACCCTTCTTCATCAGTTAGAATGCTAGGTTCTAGAGGACTTATGACTAAATCATAATCCAAGGCATCGTCCTTATCTTCTATTATACTATTAACAGTTTCTTCTAAACCGCTCTATAATGTTTTTGCCGATTAAATTATATAAACATTCAACGCCACTAAAGCTTCAATGTCAAAGATCAACTAAAAGTACAACTAGCGAATGCAATATAAACAAACAAATGGTATTCTTTTTTACTGATTCACCGACTTATGCAGCTAAGAAAAAAAAAGCAAAACTATCTGTTTTGTTGCCGCCATGTGGGATTGTAATTCAAAAGCATCACCCATTATTACATCTTCATATATCTTATACTTACCATTAACATAATTATCTTTAATCATAATATCGTTGCATCACCCATTATTTTATATTATATTAGTTACCTATACCATTTATTTCCTATTCTCTTTTATATGTATGTACATTTATTAATCTTAAGAACCGTTAGTTTTTAAGAATAAAAAGGTTTTCAATAAAGTACGGGGGAGAGTCTGCTAATTATCTTTCAAGTGAAAAGATGTGTTTTATTACATGGCGACTGTGGCAAATTTTTAACGGCAAAAAAGAAAAAAATAAAGAACAATAAGACCGAAAAAAGTAAAGTGCCAGTGCATAACCTTGAAAAAATAATAAAATAGTAATTTAAAAGCATAAAATGCAAAGAAATTAAATGTTAAGATAACTGTAACATTCATATAATAATTATGTAGATATATATATAAAAAAAAAACAATGAAGATTCGAGACTTTTAAAGCTGGCAATATAAATACTTTTATTATAACTGATTTAAATTTGGAATTTTTTTGAAAAAAGATAACTCAAATTAAATCGCTAAATTAATGTGTTAAATTCCTTAAATAGTAAAAAAAGTTAAGGGAACTAATCCAAATTAAATTTGGGTTGTGCGTAGGGCTTGAAACCCACCACGTAAAAATAATATTCAATGAAAACTTCAGCAAAAGCCTCTAAACGGACTCCCTTCTATGTTGACGACCATGGCAAACGTTTTAAGGACTATGATTTAAGGATATGTACCTGGAACGTGAGAACCCTTTATATGAAGGTGCCTCTATCCAATTGGCGGGTGCTCTCAAGAAATGTAGGGCTGACATCACCGCCATCCAGGAATTGCGATGGATAGAACAGGGTTGTACAAGGCAAGCAACATGTGACATCTACTACAGCTGCCATGAGAAGAAACACGAATTTGGTTGCGGATTCGTAGTTAGCGAGAGACTTCGCCATCTTGTCTCAGAGTTCACCCCGTGAACGAAAGAATAGCTGCGATACGGATGAAGGCGAAATTTTATAATATCAGCCTCATCTGCGTGCACGCCCCAACGGAAGAGAAGGATGATGCGGCCAAAGATGCTTTCTACGCAAAGCTCGAAGAAGTGTACGATGGGTGTCCGGCACATGACGCCAAAATTGTCTTCGGCGATTTCGATGCGAAAGTTGGACGTGAAGTTATCTTTGGCCCCACTGTCGGACAGTTCAGTCTCCATAATTTCACCTCGCCGAACGGCTTGAGACTGATCGATTTCGCCGCGGCGCGAAACATGATAGTTTGTAGCACCAGGTTCCAGCATCTCGATATCCATAAGGCCACCTGGCTCTCTCCTGATCGATCTACCAACAACCAGATCGATCACATTGTGATTGATGGAAGGCATGTATCCAGCATACTAGACGTGCGCACATTTATAGGTTCAAATGTCGACTCGGACCATTATCTTGTCGTAGCCAAGATGCGACTGCGCATATGCCCAGCAAATATGGCACGTTCTAGTGTTCGAGGGAAGCTGGACATCAAAAAGCTGCAATCACAAGAGACAGCCAGGTCGTTTTCCGATCGTCTTTCTAACGAGCTCCATTGTATCGCATCCTCTCTCGAAAGTATTGGTGGACAGTGGTCTCACACTCTCTGCGCAGCGCTGCCGAAACAGTTCTTGGTTTTGAGCGTCCTCCCCGCAGAAACTAATGGTACGATGAAGAGTGCCGTGAGGCCTCTGCAGCAAAGAACGCTGCCTATAGACGAACGTACAGAGAGAAGAGGAGGGAAGAGAGACGCCTATTCAGAACGAAGAAAAGAGAGCAAGAAAGGCGTGATCGTGAGGTAATCGAGATGTGCAGGAGTAGAAATGATGCTCGAAATTTTTACAAAAAGATAAGGCGTCTTACTACTGGTTTTAAACCCGAAGCAACCTCCTGCAGAGACGAACATGGTAATCTGGTTACAGATGCGCATGGTGCACTGAGATTATGGAGACAGCATTTCTGTAATCTACTGCAAAGCGATGATGATACAAATTCCGTTGCTAGAGATGCTGTGCCGGACCCAATCAATGATGACGTTGTGATCCCGTCCCCCAGCCGTGAAGAGGTCAAGGTTGCCATATGGCGACTGAAGAACAACAATGCAGCCGGACCTGACGGTTTGACCGCTGAACTCTTCAAGTATGGAGGCGATGAGCTGGTTAGGTGCATGCACCAGCTCATTTGCAGAATATGGCTGGAAGAAAGTATGCCCGATGATTGGAATCTCAGTGCCCTCTGTCCGATCCTGAAAAGGGGAGACCCCACAATATGCACTAACTACAGGGGTATAAGCCTTCACCCTATCGCATATAAGGTTCTTACGAGCGTATTGTGTGAACGACTGAAGCCATTCGCCATCTCACTGATTGGATCTTATCAGTGCGGCTTCAGACCTGGTAAGTCCACCATTGACCAGATATTCACACTGCGCCAAATCCTGGAGAAGACCCATGAAAGTCAAGTCGATACACACCACCTCTTTGTCGACTATAAGGCAGCGTTCGACAGCCCGATAAGAGATCGCGTATATGCCGCAATGCCTGAGCTCGGTATTCCTGCAAAATTGATAAGACTGTGCAGAATGACGTTGAGCAATTTCCGCAGCTCCGTCAAGGTAGGAAGAGACCTCTCCGAATCTTTTAATACCGTGCGAGGTTTCAGACGGCGATCCATTATCCTGCGACCTCTTCAATTTCGTCATGGAGAGTGTTTTTCGAAAGACGGGTGTGCATCGTAATGGCACTATTTTTAACAAAAGTGTCCAGCTCCTTGCGTATGCAGACGACATAGACATCATTGGGCATACCAAGCGAGATGTCACCTCAGCCTTTAATGCTATTGAACAGGTGTCTGCTAAAATGGGTCTGGGGGTAAATGAGAGCAAGACGAAGTACATGTTGTCGACGAGTAGGGACGTTGATCGTATCGGCTCCCAGGTTACAGCCGGCAACTATACATTCGATGTGGTCAAGGAGTACATCTACCTTGGCACCGCCATTATCAGCAAGAATGATGTCAGTCTAGAGATCAGGCGTAGAATCACACTGGCCGACAGGTGCTACTACGGTCTCGGTAGGCAGTTTAGTAATAGAGACCTCTCTCGTGCGACGAAATTAACACTCTACAAGTCGCTTATTCTCCCGGTGCTTCTCTATGGTGCGGAAGCATGAACGCTGTCTTGTGCCGATGCAGCGGTCCTGGGGGTGTTCGAGAGAAAAGTTCTTCGTAAGATCTTTGGTCCTCTAAGGCATGGCGATGAGTTTCGCATTAGAACCAATCATGAGCTGTATGAGCTCCTCGGCGATGTGGGCGTTGTCCAGCGTATTAACATCCAGCGGCTACGATGGCTCGGCCACATTGTTCGCATGGAAGAATCTGCTCCAACGAAGAAAGTTTTCGATGCGAAGGTCACTGGACGTCGGCGTTGAGGACGACCCTGTTTACGTTGGAAGGACCAGGTTGATGAAGCCCTGTCATCGATTGGTGTGTCCAACTGGAGAAGGCGCGCGCTAAGCAGAAGCGCCTGGAGACTAGTGCTGAAGCAGGCCGAAACCCGTTAACGTAAATGTAAAAATATAAAACAATTATTTTTGAAAACAAAAATTTGTGAATTACAACAACAAAGACAGTAACTTAAAAGAAAAAGACGTATTAAAAAAAACTTGATCTAAATATATTGTATCACAAAGGAAAATCATAAAATAAACATTTCGCAGAAAAAAAAACAAAACTTTGAGAAAAAAAAAATAGTTACACAAGAACTAAAGCAACTCAAAAACTTTAAATAATAAAAAAAAAACATAAACAGTTATGGCCATGAAATGAAAAAAGCAGTTACACCAGAAGAAAAAGAACTCAAAAACTTGAAAAAAAAAAAACAGTTTCATACATAAACCTGGTATTGTGTTCGAAATTTCGTACGAAAAGCTGTCAAATTAGTAATTTGAAATTACATATAAAAATATTTCGTTTGAAATAGTCGTGAAATAATGTTTCTAAAGTATGTAGTACTCTCTTGATATGAAAAACATGTGAAATCTACATACATACATATCAACATTTTTTCTAACTGCAACAAGTTTTTTCAACATTTTGGTTCATGTACGGAACAACATAGTCAACATTTCTTTCAAACGAAATAAAATAAATTTACATGAGCTTTGTTACGAACGCTTTACCTCGCTGTGACCAATCTGGGCTAGCTCTCTCCCCAGGGGTGATTCATTGACCCATGTCACCGTTACGCAACAATAAAAAAATTTTCTTTCAATAATTCAAAATAATTATAATTTACAATGTTGACGAGAAATGCATGAGAGATAAGAAATAAATGGAATCTAAAAAAAACATAGTTGAATAAAATTAAAGACAGAGGACCTTATACCGGGCAGATGTATTCAACCCGTTTTTCGCCGCCCACCCAACCTAATTCAGCCATTGATACAACCACTGAACCCTACACACTGTCATACTCATCCGTTCATTATTTCATCACATAACTATCTTGCTACTCCCCATAAGTTGTTTGCAATCCTTTACAAATTATTTACAGACACATATTTTTAGTTATTTTCAAACATATATATATAATTTATTTTTGATAGATAAAAGTTTTATATAACAATTAAATTACAATAAACACATTAATTAAGCCGGGTTAAAATGAATAAAAAATCAATGAGCAATTTAATAAAATTAAGAAGGAAAAAGTTTAAATAATAGATTACAGCTGAACGATTTTGATCTGAGGATATCGGGTGAGACTATCGGCTTTGTTAATAACATGAAGTGTCTTGGTGTGATCATTGATGAGGGATTATCTTTCGAACCTCATATTGATGTCATTCATTCGCGGGTTTGTTCCACACTACGCAGATTGTACCATTTGAATCTTTATCTACCGACACATGTTAGAAAGCATGTTGCACATGCGTTGCTAATGTCTCAGATTAACTATTGTATGGTAGTTTATTCTGACTGTAATGTGAGGGGTAGAGGTAGGATTAAATCTATTGTCCATAAGATTGTTAGATTTGTCTATGGGATTAGACCGAGGGACCATGTCTCTGACCATTTGGTGAGATTTTTGAATATCTCTTTTGATTCCTATCTAAAGTTTCGCTTATTGGTCTATCTGTATAATATTTTAAAGACACAAAGGCCTGCTCATATTGTGCAAATGATTACCTTTATTAGATCTACTAGGAATCCACAGATTCATATTTCTCGTATATATAATGCACAGTTTGAGCGGTCCTTTGTGGTTCGTGCTGCTCGAATATGGAACATGCTGCCTACTGGGCTTCGTTGCTTTGCTTTTTCTACTCCGACCTATAAGCGAAAACGTATTGATCTATTTAATGGAACTGGTTAGTCACCTCTGTTGGCTTTTACTTTACTTACATTTCTATACTCTACTACTGTATCTATTATGTGTGTGTGGGGTGTTTTGGGGCTGTGCGGTGTCGTTGGGAAGATCTTTCTTTACCTTAATTCTCGTTTTTATTAAAAGTTTAATGCTAAGATTTTTAATGTAAATATACCTTTATCTCATTCTATGAAAGGGCACATTACTTTAAGCTCATATGATACTACTTGTAATATACTTTAATGGCCATTAGGCTACATATGTATATTACATTTTGAATAAATAAATAAATAATAACGAACAACAAAAATTTTTGAACGATAAAAAAAATAATCTTATAATTTTAACATATATGATTAAAAAAAATGATATGAAACATTAATATATTACATACATATATAAAAAAAGAACAAAAAACTACACTTAACAAAATTAAAAAAAAAATTTTGAGAATCTTTGATCAACCTAATTTCAAGGTATTTTCCTTTTGTTTCCTCAAGATAATGTTATCTTCTATTGTATGCTTATGAAGATGAAATTCTTATTAGTTTTACTTTCCTAAGAGAGCTCCCTGAGGTAGTCTATAGTTCTCCTCTTAACTTATTATATTTTTCCACTACAACAATTAAAATTATGTCGATCCAAGAACCCTTACAGCAAATATAAACCTACTAAATTTAAATCAAAATTCTAATCATATATAGAACTATATTTAATCTATTTTTTTTTTCTTTTCTTTTTCTAATTTACTTATCTATTTATTCTGATTTACTTATCCTAAATTATAACAAAAAAAAATCTACTATTTTTCTACAAAAAAAAAAAAAAAAAATCTCCCTTTTCTTATCTTAAAATTTTCTTTCTTCTTTTCTCTGTGTATATCACAGTATGAATAATTTTTCCAGTTAATTATCAGTAAAACAAATATTTCTTCCTTTTGAGATTTTTAATTTAGGAGTTTTGTTTGCAACAGTTGTGGAACTGATTTTCCACAGGGGTTATATTCAATTCGCCTTCATTTTTCTTTTCACTTAATTTGTTTAGTTTTACCACACAAAAACTAGGAAGTCTCGACTACTTAAGGTGCTTTTACACTATTCTACAAGTCTTAAGATTTTCATTGGATTTTGTCGAAACAAAATCTAATGGTTTTTGGTCTGATTGTCAAAAAATCAAACGTAAAATATTTTTATTACATTTTGCTTTCACACTATCACATTTCAAATAAAATGAAAACAACAGCTGTTTGTGTTTTTCTCTTTCTCCAACGATGGACATGTTGATACGGCAATATTTGTTCTATTAATATTTCATAATATAAGCCATATTTAATTATTTTTTACAACAAATATTTGTAATTTATTTTATGTTAAAAGGAAAAGAACTTGAAATGTTAACTATATTTTGTATTTTTGTAGTTATTTAATAAAAATGGAATAAGCAAAATTATGATGAATAATTTCCAGTTTTCCAACCCTGATTTTTTCTTATATTTGTGTAAAAAAGCAACTCTGATAAAATGAAAAATCTAATGGTTTAGAAAAATTGCTAAAAATGATGAGAGCCATACGACTGTCAAATTTCTATCCGTATTTTTTTACAATTCATTACATATTGTTTTCACACTATTATACTTTTTCATTTTATTTGAGTTTTTGACGTGTCAGTGGGATAGTGTAAAACCACCTTTAGTGCAGACAATTGCCACCCAACTATGTGGTGAACTATTAAAATAATTATTAATAATTTACCTTTTCTTTTCAGAAGTAAAGAATTCTTACTCAATGTCCGCACTTATATTAGATATTTCACCCCGGTGGTTGCCACTTTATGTTTCTCTTATGTTTTCCTTATATCTATTGCAATCTCACAAATTTTCCTTACTTAGATTGCCGTAAATTTCTATATTAAAACCAGAGTAAGAATTTGCTCGCTCTTTTGCTCATTGCGCACTCTTTTCTTGCGCCTCGAAAAATGGCGCATACGCAAAGAGCGGAGCAGATAAAAAAGAGCAGTTGTTTGCTCTTTTGGCTCTTGCTCTTTTTTGTAAGCGCTGCTCTTTGCGCATTTAAATTTTTTATTTGGCGCTTTGCTCTGCACATTGAGCAAAATGAGTAGCGCATGCGCTTTTTTATATCTACAGTGTCATATCAGCAAAAAATATTTTTTAATTTGCCATTCGAAAATTTTTTTATGTGCAGTCAATCATTGCGTTGTAGAAAATCACATTATGCAGTATTACTGATGGAAATTTCCAATGGGGACATTCGAGTGCTTTTAAGAAAAAAAAATTTATGATACTCCTTTATTTGCATGAAAAAAATAAAATTTTTTTTCACTCATTCTTCACATATGTATACATACTTAGAAAAAATATGTGATTTTCAGAAAAAAGGTTTTGTACTAATTTATGTGCGTAAAATAAACAGAGGACTTATTCTGTACCTCTCCTAAGCTAAAACTCTATCGCTAAAAATATATAAACTAGATTTAGGACTTTTTGGCTACAAATTGAATTCTTGAACGCTTATTGTAATTTAAAAACTTCATGCCTATTACCTCTACACTTTTTAATTTTATATATTCTAACGCCCAGCCTGTTTCAAAAACCCAAAATTTTATGCATTTTAGCTTAAGAGAATTACAGAATAAGAATAAAAAAGAAAAAATTTTCCTATTATTTTACTCTAAAGTATATGAAAATACTAATATAAATTCTATTTACATGTAATTATTTCTTCTTTTTTCATATTAAAATTACTGACTTCAAAGGTATTTTACACCACAGTAAATGAGCAATGCGCAATTGCGCACTCTTTTGGCTCTTTTGCGCATTGCGCAAAAAAAGTGGCGCAAGAAAGTTCAAAATTCAAATGCGTCTTCTATGCGCAGCGCTTGTAATGCGCAGAGCAAAAAAAATGGCGCAGAGCCAGAGAAAAAAAAAGGTTCGCTCTGCTCTTTGCGCAAAGAGCAAAAAAGAGCCAAAAGAGTGGCGCTGCGCTGCGTTTTTACTTACTCTGATTAAAACTTTCTTTGTTGTGTTAAATATAATTATTTATCACTTTTCTTCTAAGTAATTACACAACACTTTACATTAAAATACATTTTTTTTTAATATCTTTTTCTAACCGGCTATTTATTTTAAAAACAAAAACAAACATGCACATAAAAATTAAATACCGGTATTTAACACCATATTTATATTGCACTATGTTATAGCAGGGTCAATGTACGATTTAAATTGACCTTGAAATTTCGGCAGTCGTGCAGAATAGCAATTCTTCTCCTATTCCCGCGTATCCTGCTCTCTTAACATATAAAACTTTCATTAAATATATTCCTGTAACATATATTAACGAAACATTTCCTAATTTCATATTTGACGTTTGCATTAATACGATCCACATTTTGACTGTCACAACACAAACAATAAAGATCAACAATAAACAGACTTCATGTTTAATAAAAAATTCAAGAAAAAAAGAATTTATAAATTTTTAAAATAAAAAAAAAAACAGACAAACAGACAGAAACTAATTAACATCCAGTCCCAAGAAAAATATGAATATACACATACATATGTGAACTTTCAATCAGTCCGCCCTGTAGGTAACAAAATCTAAGAAAGTATGTGCCCATTCATTCGAACAGTAATTACTGCCTCTTCCCTATCAGTGTTAGAAATTATACGCCAACATGTATGGCTAGAATCGTCATCCTCAACAAAACTCTGTCGTTTCACATCCATAACCAGAAACTACAGTGTGAGGTGACAGATGTATACAAGAAAAGGACACCATCTCAACGAGTATAAATCTGTGGTTTATACTATCGAGCATTGCAGAGGCGCTCAACGTAGGCTACACCCACGAACTATAGAGTTAGTCGGGCACAAAATGTACTTATATTAGGTACTTATATAATTCAGGTACATTATACTTACTTAGATGGCCATAACAACCCGTTAACGGGTTTCGGCCTGCCTTAACACTAGTCTCCAGGCGTCTCTGCTAAGCGCGAGTTATATTCCCGTCCCTTGTTCTAATATTAACGGCTGGTCAAGTGTAGGGAACATTTATAGTTTTAAGTTACATTTTTATTTTCATTCCCAGACTTTGCCAGACAGCAACGTAAGCATTTATGTTTGCGTTGTTTAGCTTAAATTATATTTAGAAATATTTTTGTATTTTCAATCTTAAGATTCTCTTTAATAAATAAAGATATATAATTGGCGCAGTCGGACAACGAACTAAATTTTTTTTTGTTTTAACTAAAGTTAAATTAAAGTAAAATATCTAAGAATATATTCTGAAGAATATTAGTGCTTAGTTGATTGAAAATTGGAATTCAGATAATAGTTAACGAAAAAATTACTGCAGACTTTGGAACCTATATAAGGGAATTGGGAGACATTTCCTGGGAGCAGCTAAAAGCCAAGTTGAGGATCCAAGCCAGACCGAGGACATCATACGCAGAAATATTTAATAGGTGTCGCTATATTAAAGTAAGTAATTTAAGAGAACTTTTTGATCATTTCGAAACTGCTAAGCATCGAATAAGTGAAATGTACGAATTCGATGATAATAAATCTATGTTGTATCAATCTGAAAATGTGGACAGAGATTTAGTTAATATTCTTATCGAAAAAATAGATGGACCACTTAGAGTTCATTTAGATGAAAATTCGACCTTGAACGATATCATAAGTAGGTATACAAAACTCAGATTGCTTGACGATAGTAGGGCTATTGATTGTAGACATAAAGCCAATAAAAACTTTAAAATTAATCAAGTTCAAAACGATAATAATGGCTACAGAAATCAAATAAACAGACCTCAAATTTTGAACAAAGATAACAGCAAGGAAATAAATTATGCCAGTAATCAAGCTCAACATATTCGTAATTATAATAACCGCAGTTTTAAGTCTCTCCAACCGCAAAATTTTAACAAACGAAATGACGAAAATTGTCAGTCTAAAAATTCTTATAACCATAACGAAAATAAACCTGGTTCGTCCCGAACACGTTTGTCTCATATGAGTGTAGATACTAACGTGGGTTCACAGAGATATCATAACTCTAACTATATGGAAGTCGATACCTTACAGGAGACTGAAAAGGTTGCTTCCGGCGAGCAGGCAAATTTTTTAGAACTGCCTCAAAATTCAAATTACCCATAGTCGTTTTGACCATAGGCAGACAAAATTTAAGATGCTTAATAGATACCGGGGCAAGTACAAGTGTGGTAAAACCAAACACATTTTTTCTTTATAAAAGGCAGATTTTGAAAGAACCTCTGTATATAAAAAGCCTCAACGGTTTCAACGAGGTAAAATACTGTGTTGTTACGCCAATGCCTTTACAGTTTCCTGCTAGAGGTACCCTTCCTTGGAAAATTGTCGATTTCCATAGTGATCGATATGATGCCATAATGGGACAAAACTTTTTGAAACCTCTTAGGGCAGTCATAGATATTGATCACGGCTATGTCAGAATTTTGAATGAAAAATTGTTTTTTCAAGAGGTAAACTGCCCTTTGTATATCGATAATGCTTGTTCCCTCGAGGCAGTTTCTGGAGGATCAATTTTTGATAAGCTTAATCTTGGTCATTTAAATGACGAAGAAACCAGGACAATTATGAGTCTTCTTAACAATTTTAAGGATTTATTTTATGTTGAGGGTGATAAACTTTCAGCAACAGACGAAATAGAACATCAAATTATCACTGATACCGAAAAGCCCCTTTATTCAAAGATATATCGTTACCCGCAGGTTCATGAAAATGAAATTAAAAGGCAAATAGATGAAATGTTGAAACAGAATATTATCAGAGAGAGCAACTCCGCTTATAATAGCCCCTTATGGATTGTTCCTAAGAAATCCGATAAGTCGGGGACGAAAAAATGGCGTATAGTTGTGGATTATAGGAGGCTTAACGAACATACGGTTGAAGACAAATATCCAATTCCAAACCTGAACGGCTTATTAGACAGATTGGGTAGAGCCCAGTATTTTTCAACTGTCGATTTGGCCAGGGGATTCCACCAAATACTTGTTAGGGAGGAAGATAGGAAGAAAACCGCTTTCTCTACCCCATTTGGGCATTTTGAGTTTGTCAGAATGCCTTTCGGTCTGCGAAATGCACCTTCAACCTTCCAGAGGTTGATGAACTCGGTGCTTAGGAACCATATAAATAAAACCTGTATTGTTTATATGGATGATATCCTTATATTTAGCACTTCGTTGACGGAACATATTAATAATATCAGGGATATATTTAGAACTTTGAGAAGAGCGAAACTGAAGATCCAAATTGACAAATGTGAGTTCCTACAAAGGGAAACACAGTTTTTGGGTCATGTGTTGACAACTAATGGTATTAAGCCGGATCCAAATAAGATTTCAATCATACAGGGTCTTAAACTTCCAACTACCGTAAAACAGATAAAATCATTTTTAGGAATGACGGGGTTTTATAGAAAGTTCGTTCACAATTATGCTAAAATAGTATATCCAATGACGAAGTTTTTAAAGAAAAACGAAGAGATAAGAACCAACGATCCTGGGTATATCACAGCCTTTGAGAAATTAAAAGAGCTTATAACAAATTCACCCATATTAAGATACCCAAATTTCAATAAACGTTTTAAAATTGTAACAGATGCAAGCAACAATGCAATTGGAGCCGTCTTAACACAAGATGGTCACCCAGTGGCTTATGCTTCACGAACGTTAAATAGACACGAAACCAACTATGCAACAATTGAAAAGGAATTGTTGGCAATAGTTTGGGGTGTGAAATATTTCCGGCCATACATATATGGAAAAGAATTCGATTTGGAAAGCGACCACCAGCCCTTAAAGTGGCTTATGAGCAAATATTCAGGCAGAGATATAAGTCCTAGGCTACAAAGATATCTTATTGATTTAGGTGAATATCAATTTAAAATAGAGTATATAAAAGGAAAGTGTAATTACATAGCCGATTTTTTGAGTAGAATTAATGTCGAAACAAATGAAATAAATGCATCAGACCAAATTCAGGAGATTTTTGCGTGTAGCGGAGAAACGAATAGCGAAGCGGATTCTTTGGCCGTGCAAACAATACACTCACAAGAGGAAGACTTTGATGATGGCATAGGAATATTGGATACTGTGGTTAATCGTTTTAAAACTCAGATCATTGTGGTCGAGAAAAAGGAAACTAATATTGTAAACATTTTTGGCAATAAAAGAATTTTCATAGATAGAGATGACATTGAACAGGAAAATGTGTCTAATATATTAAGGAGAGAAATTAAAAAAGGAAAAATTGGAGTGTATTCTGAGTTGAGTGATCGCGATTATTATAGGGTACAACTGTGTTTGATAAACGAATTTCCTGATAGGAATAAATATAAAATAATTAAATGTTCTTACTTTGCTAGGGACATAGAAGACGATAATGAATTGAATAGGAATATAGCCCTTTTTCATAAATACGAAAGTGGACATTCAGGAATATTGGCCACTTACGAGAATATTAAGCACAAAATTTATAACCCAAAGTTAAAAATTGCGATACACAGGATAATAAATTGTTGCCACATTTGTTCATCGGCAAAATATGATAGAAATCCCGTAAAGAAGAAATTCCAAAGAACTCAGACACCGACAAATATTAACGAAATAGTACATGTGGATACATATGTAAATAGTAGGCAATCGTTTATGATTTTTATAGACAAGTTTTCGAAACACGGAGTCTGTTTCCACATGCCTGATAGAAATAGTACAACCATAGTACAGAAATTAAGAGAATTTTTAGCAATAAAAGGTAAGATAAAAAAATTTGTATTTGACAATGAATTTAATTCAAATAATGTCAGAAATTTTTTGAAAGAGGAAGGAATTGACTTCCATATGACAAAACCAAATAGCCACACCGGAAATGCCGACGTCGAACGATTAAACAATACATTAACGGAGAAAATAAGAGCATTGAATCTTGAAGAACAGTTACCAATAGAAACGCAAATAATAAAAGCCATTAATTTTTATAACAATACCTACCATAGTACCATTAAGTGTACCCCTTTTGATGTTGTTAATAACAAAATAAATTTTGAAATAATAAGGCAGAGAATGGAAAAGTATAAAGACAAATTAAATGAGAAAAGAAACCCAAGTAGAGAAAATTATGAAGAAAATAGGGAAGAAGGATATATAAAAAACTACAAAAGCTTAAGACATAAAGAACAACCGAAGTTTGTTAAAAAACCTTTAGGAAATGTTCACACCGACAATATTAAAAGACCTTTTAAATTTTCAGATTATACTGATCTTGCTGACAATGGCAATAATAGCCTTACCAATCCAGGCAATCCTACAGATCAATCCCATAGCTGAGGAAAACGGTTATGTTCAAATAAATTTGCGGAAGGTTGAGATTGTTAATGAGAGTTCAACAATACTTCATTTAATAGATGTTAAAGAGCTTGGTTACATGGTCGAACAAATAGAAAACAATATAAAAGCTATAAATTTTTACAATAAAGACATTTTAGAAATCGAACTGAAAATAATAAAATCAAAATTGAAATCGATTACTCCAACTATAACAAGAAACAAGAGAGGTCTTATTAATGTATTGGGCACAGCTCAGAAATGGCTCTATGGCACTATGGACGATGATGATCGTCAAGAGATCATTGAGCATCTGAATGTGATTGATTTTAATTCGCATAATTTGATACAGACAGTAAATAAACAAATATCAATTAATTCGCATTTTAATCAATCGATTGGAATTTTGAGATCAGCAATCGAATCGGATAGGGAAAATATCAAGAAATCTTTAAAAGAATTAAAAGAAAAGAACGATGGTGTAATAAAACATCTTCTATATACAGATCAATTGTTTAAATTAATGCAATTGAAGGAAAAAATCAATGACATTCAAGATAACATCGCATCTGCAAAACACCATATTGTTCATCCTAACATATTAACAAGTGAAGAAATAGATCGTTTTGGTATAGACTTTTTCAAGCTCAGATTAATAAAAATTGATATCTTAAATTATAAGAGCAACTTACTTATAATTGCAATTAAAATCCCAATTAATTATGTATCTACAAACTTAAAAATGATTGTACCTATTCCAAATAGTAACCATATGGAAATTGATGAACAATATAACTATATTATTGAAGTTGGAAATAAAGTTTTTAATTATGAAGAAAATTTATATTTAAAAAATTTGAACATTAGTACACATTGTAGTATATTAAATAATTGTAAATATAATTATAATAACGTAACACAAATTGATGATATTGATAATGACATGATTTTAGTGAAAAACGCATTTGAATTAGAAATATTACAGGATTGTGACAACAGGAAGATTATTTTGAATAAAAATTATTTGATAACTTATTATAATTGTGAATTACAAGTAAACAATAAAACCTTTAAGAATCAAAAAACAATCATTCAGGATAAGTATTTTTATCCTATTCACAAATCTAAACAACCCGATGTTAAACCACTTAATTTTAAACCAATAGAAATCGAAACATTTTCCAATATAAAAGAAATAAACGAATTAAAATTTCATAAACAGGTATCTTATGGCATAAACATAACATTGATAATTATTATTACTGTAGTGGTTATTGTATTGTACTGTTTTATAAAAAGAAATAATGTAAAGATAAATATTAAACAACAGAGGATTAAAGAAAGAAGTCAGAATGACAATGAAGGTCAGATTTGTTTGGATGAGATAATAAAAAAATATAATGCCAGAGATGCTTAGTTAAACAAAATTAATAATGCTTTAATAAAATGTTAACGTTATAGAAAACAACTTGGAATTAAGTATGTAAAATTTAACATATATTTAAATCCTTTTAAGAACAAACAATATTTTTATATTTCAATGTATTTTTCTTAAATAAAATAATATTATAAAAACTAAATAAAAATCCAGTAGGATTTTAAACAATGGGTGGAGGAGTTACATTCCCGTCCCTTGTTCTAATATTAACGGCTGGTCAAGTGTAGGGAACATTTATAGTTTTAAGTTACATTTTTATTTTCATTCCCAGACTTTGCCAGACAGCAACGTAAGCATTTATGTTTGCGTTGTTTAGCTTAAATTATATTTAGAAATATTTTTGTATTTTCAATCTTAAGATTCTCTTTAATAAATAAAGATATATAATTCGCGCGCCTTCTCCAGTTGATCACACCAATTGACAACAGGGCTTCATCAACTTGGTCCTTCCAACGTAAACACGGTCGTCCTCTACGCCGACGTCCAGTGACCTTCGCATCGACAACTTTTCTCGCTGGAGCAGATTCTTCCATCCGAACAATATGGCCGAGCCAGCGTAGCCGCTGGGTGTTAATGCGCTGAACAACGCCCACATCGCCGAGGAGGTCATACAGCTCATGGTTGGTTCTAATGCGAAACTCATCGCCATGCCTTAGAGGACCAAAGATCTTAGGAAGAACTCTTCTCTCAAATACTGACAAGACCGCTGCATCGGCACAAGACAGCGTCCATGCTTCCGCACCATAGCGAAGCACCGGAAGGATAAGCGACTTATAGAGTGTTAATTTCGTCGTACGAGAGAGGTCTCTATTACTAAACTGCCTACTGAGACCTTAGTAGCACCTGTTGGCCAGTGTAATTCTTCGCTTGATCTCCAGACTGACATCATTCTTGCTGGTAATGGCGGTGCCAAGGTAGATGAACTCCTTGACCACATCGAATGTATAGTTGCCGGCTGTAACCTGGGAGCCGATACGTTCAACATCCCTACTCATCGACAACATGTACTTCGTCTTGCTCTCATTTACCGCCAGACCCATTTTTGCAGACTTCCGTTCAATAGCATTGAAGGCTGAGGTGACATCTCGCTTGGTATGCCCAATGATGTCTATGTCGTCTGCATACGCAAGGAGCTGGACACCTTTGTTAAACATAGTGCCATTTCGATGTACACCCGCCTTTCGCAAAACAATCTCCATGACGAAATTGAAGAGGTCGCAGGATAAGGGATCGCCCTGTCTGAAACCTCGCACGGTATTAAAAGGTTCGGAGAGGTCTTTTCCTACCTTGACGGAGCTGCAGGAGTTGCTCAACGTCATTCTGCACAGTCTTATCAGCTTTGCAGGAATACCGAGCTCAAACATTGCGGCATATACGCGATCCCTTATCGGGATATCGAACGCTGCCTTATAGTCGACAAAGAGGTGGTGTGTATCGACTTGACTTTCATGGGTCTTCTCCAGGATTTGGCGCAGTGTGAATATCTGGTCAATTGTGGACTTACCAGGTCTGAAGCCGCACTGATAAGATCCAATCAGTGAGATGGCGAATAGCTTCAGTCGTTCACACAATACGCTCGTAAGAATCTTATATGCGATAGGGTGAAGGCTTATACCCCTGTAGTTGGTGCATATTGTGGGGTCTCCCCTTTTCAGGATCGGACAGAGGGCACTGAGATTCCAATCATCGGGCATACTTTCTTCCAGCCATATTCTGCAAATGAGCTGGTGCATGCACCTAACCAGCTCATCGCCTCCATACTTGAAGAGTTCAGCGGTCAGACCGTCAGGTCCGGCTGCATTGTTGTTCTTCAGTCGCCATATGGCAACCTTGACCTCTTCACGGCTGGGGGACGGGATCACAACGTCATCATTGATCTGGTTCGGCACAGCATCTCTAGCAACAGAATTTGTATCATCATCGCTTTGCAGTAGATTACAGAAATGCTGTCTCCATAATCTCAGTGCACCATGCGCATCTGTAACCAGATTACCATGTTCGTCTCTGCAGGAGGTTGCTTCGGGTTTAAAACCAGTAGTAAGACGCCTTATCTTTTTGTAAAAATTTCGAGCATCATTTCTACTCCTGCACATCTCGATTTCCTCACGATCACGCCTTTCTTGCTCTCTTTTCTTCGTTCTTCGTTCCTCTTCTCTCTGTACACCTCCACCGTTGCTCTTGTAGTGGTGGACTGCAATGTTCGTCTATAGGCAGCGTTCTTTGCTGCAGTGGCCTCACGGCACTCTTCATCGTACCATTGGTTTCTGCGGGGAGGACGCTCAAAACCAAGGACTGTTTCGGCAGCGTTGCGCAGAGAGTGAGCAATGTGAGACCACTGTCCACCAATACTTTCGAGAGAGGATGGGATGCAATGGAGCTCATTAGAAAGACGATCGGAAAACGACCTGGCTGTCTCTTGTGATCGCAGCTTTTTGATGTTCAGCTTCCCTCGAACACTAGAACGTGCCATATTCGCTGCGCATATGCGCAGTCGCATCTTGGCTGCGACAAGATAATGGTCCGAGTCGACATTTGGACCTCTAAGTGTGCGCGCGTCTAGTATGCTGGATACATGCTTTCGATCAATCACAATGTGATCGATCTGGTTGTTGGCAGGAGGGCCACGAGGAGGCTGTATGTCGACTTGAATACAACGGGAACAAGGATCGTTCTGGAGGCCGCCAGGTTGACCCCAATCAGAGATTTTACCTTGTCCGAAGTATCCCATCCATCCCATTATACTCAATGAAATCTTACAGAAGTTAACCTATGAAAGCAAATATATGTATCTCAAAGTCGTGTTATACTAAAATAAAAAATCTAAAATATATGTACATATCACAGCGATGAACATGAATGGCACGGGACGATATGGTGTATAATTGATGAAAAATAATCAACATATAAATAGACGAGCACGATCTTCACAATATAAAAAAAATATTGCAATGAATCCTAAAACTAATCTATCAATATGATTGCACACTCCCTCAATTATCAAAATATTGCACTGTGTCATAAGTATATAATCCTATTGTTTTATATCTTTCGCGTGATATACGCCAATTGGTGAACCGTTTAATGTCTCTAATTCGTACATGTTATTGCCCAAGACTCTAAGTATTCTACATTTAGTAAATTTTCTGCAGGATTTAGCGTTAATATTCTTACTAAAGTCGCTAAGTATAAAATTTCTCTTATAAACTTCCTGTCCTGGTTGAAAGTGTATTGTTCTAGAGCCCCTATTATATCTGAGTGCGCTTCTCTCATGAGCCCTATGCATGTTTTGTCTAAGTTCATCTCGGATAAGACTAATTCTATCCATATCCATAAATGGACTAGTTCCTGTTGACGAGTGGATCGAGATTTTTAATGCAAATTCTATTGATGGTAAATTTAAATCCCATTCTCTATGGTCATTCTTTAGGTAGATTCTAATGGCTGTCAGTACACTTTGGTTGACTCTCTCAGCAGCATTTGATTGTGGCGAATGGACTGCCGTGCGCATATGATTTATTTTATAATCTTCAACCATTTTTGTAAACTCTTTTGAGACAAATTGTTGACCATTGTCGAAACGTGTTGTTTCTGGTACACCAAAATTATGGAAAACCTGTTCGGTCAAAAATTTAATTATATTCTTAGATGTAGCTTCTTTCATGGATTTTAGGAATACAAATTTTGTGAAATGATCCAGAACTATGAATATATAATATATATATATGATATATGCATTACCGGATTTTGAGCGTGGGAATTTACCGAGGAAATCAATATATAATTTTTGGAAAGGTCTATCTGTAATTACCTCTTTTCCAATTTCAGGTGTCAACCTTATATTTACAGACTTGACTCTTTACACTTCTCACAATTTTTGACCACATTATTCATGTGCTACCATATTCGGCAAATAATATTTCAACCTTAGTATTTCTAATGTTTTTCTTGTACTACCGTGTGCTTTATGTGCCGGTTCATGTGCCTGTTTAGTTAGTTCAAGAGTGATAGTGCTTGGTATCCATATTTTCCATTTATATTCTTGTAATGCGTTGTCATCTGTTTTAGTAATTTGTTTTTTCAAAATCATTCCATTTTCGACTTTTAGATTAGGAAATTATAAAATAAGGTAATCAATCTTTTCCCGCTGGGTAATTATAACAAGTGTAACTGCATCACATATACAACAAATCTACAAAGAGCGAAACATCAAGTGCAGAATATCAAAGCTATATACCAGGCCTGTGCAAAAGTAAAAATGTAGTTGTGTTGGTGCGAAAATGAGAATTACACTGCTGTATGTGTAAGTAGCAGTATCTGCAACTGTATGATTTTTTTTAAGTAAAATTTATATGTAATATTTCATCTAGTTTAATTACTTTAAGAGCAATTTATAAATACTAATCTGCTATAAATAAATAAAAAGTACTTTTAATTTTTGAACAAAAAAAAATTTTTTTAAGTTTCGTTTTTTCATTAAATTTATTAAAAATTTTATAAAAATAATGAAAATATCGCTGAAAAACTAACTAACTAAACTATATTTTTAAATGTTCTATGATAAATAAAGTATTGGATTTACAAATTCCTTTATAATAGAAAATATTTGTGTGCATTGCTATTAATTTTGTTCCCACTGCAAACAATAAATCAAAGTACATCTACCACGCATGTGGACTCGTCGCTGTTTCAGTCACAATGTATACAGTGATGAAACTCCAGCAACTATAGCAAGAACAACACACAGCAAGATAGCCACAACAAAATTTTTGCACACACAATATCACAGTGTATAACAAGATAGCCACAACAAAATGTTTAGCATAGACACAACAGCACAGTGTATAACAAGATAGCGACAACAAAATTGCACACACAACATTACAGTGTATAATAAAATAGCCACAATAAAACACAGCTGATTTTAAACTTTTTTAGCTGTCATTTCCTTCATCATTGTATGCACTGTGGTTTCAGTGACGACTGAAAGCAAGAGCATAAGAATACATGTGAGTTTAGCTAAAGCACAATTGTGTCTGAAATTTCTATTTTTCCACAGGCCTGCTATTAGTGTTGCCATAACCTTTGTGGCACCCTGCCACTGCTTTTATTCTTTAATTTTCATTCTTATTACCATTGCTACTTATACAAAATTTAACCTTGAAGTTATAATACAATTTTTCTTTCATTCTCTTGTACACCGTTCAATCATACGCATACATCGGCACGAGCCTTATTTCATATTAAATCAAACATAAAACAATTACTCATTTTTATATTAATTTAAGATTTAAATTTAAATAAAATTAAAAAATATAATTTCAAAGTTAATTAATTCATTTATTGGTAAAATAAATAACATCTTTTACCAAAATTGGTGACCCAGACGTTAGTGCACATAACCGCAAACATAACGGCAAACAACAAACGTTAGTGCACACAACCGCAAACACTAAGCGTCAGTGCATATAACAGCAAACAAGTGCATTCCTAACGGCCATAACGGTACGCATCATATTTCAGCAACACGTTTTTGTTACTGAGTTACCGAAGTAAAAAAATAACCGAAATTAAAATGAACGACAGCGACAAGCCAACATTTTCTGGAAAAACGACAAACGAGAATGTACAACCACGTCCTGAATCTCCGATAGCCGCCAGTGTCTCTGCAGTATACGCACGCCTTCCATTGCCCCAGATGGCCAGCTCGAACATCGAATCATGGTTTACAACCATGGATTTTTGGTTCATGGCATCTGGTATTTCAAGTGACAAGCAAAAGACAGCCACAGTTTTAGCTGCTTTGGACCCTAGTGTCATTTCTCAATTATCAAAGATGATTGCAGAAATGCCTCAAAACGACAGGTACAAATACATTCAGGAAAAAATAATCAACCACTTCGCAGACAGTGAACAACGTAGACTCAATCGGTTAGTTTTAGAACTGCCTCTTGGCGACAAAAAACCCTCTGAGCTCTTTTACGAGATGCGCCGCGTAGCCGGTAATACCTTGGGTGAATCCGTTCTCAAAGGCTTATGGATAAAACGACTTCCAGAGATTGTACAACCCGTCGTCACCGCATCGAACGGAACCGCTGCTGAAATTACAAGAATAGCTGATTCTATTGTCGATGCCATGTCAGCCAGCCAAATTAACAACGTCACAAAAAACGTTTCTAGCGAAATCGAAGAATTACGCACTGCTGTTCATAACCTAACCAAACAATTCGAAAGGTTTACTGCCCGATCACGCTCTCGCAGTCGTATGCAATCCCAACCACGTGCACGCGCACAAAATTTTAATCCGAGCAATTCAACGAACAACACCGACTCCACCTCAACAAACGAAGAGTACCACAAAAAGTATGGCCGAAATGCACAAAAATGCAGAAGTCCGTGCCGCCACAAACGAAGTACAATTAAAGCTGTAGCAACCACAACCCTACAAACATCTGACTGAGGCCAGGCGCTCGTGGCAATGGACAGCGGATACCATGCCACGAAAAACTCAATTTTCCGCCTACAGGTAAGGGATTCAATTACTAAGCAAACATTTCTTATAGACACAGGCGCCGATGTGTCCGTCGTACCCTTTACCACAACAACCGTCGATATTAAGCCTACAGCAACAAAATTATATACAGCAAATGGTTTGCCTATAAAAGTTTTCGGTCAAAAGAAAATTTCCTTAAGCCTTGGCTTAAAACGTAAATTCGAATGGTGTTTTGTTGTAGCAGACGTCACAAGCCCAATACTCGGTGCCGATTTTTTAAAATTTTATAATTTATTGATTGACGTGCGTCACAATCGTGTGATCGACAATACGACCGGCAACCATTCGTCTTCGATAGCCTTTTCTCAACGTTTCATGATATTTTGAGTGATTTTGCCGACATTTTCAAAATTAAACCGTATGGTACAACTACGAAGTCTACAATTTTTCATCAAATCAAAACTACAGGTCAACCAGTGCACTCTCGACCACGACGTTTATCACCCGAAAAGTTAGCTGCAACACGAGCTGAGTTCGACGTTTTATTAAAAGCTGGTATTTGCCAACCTTCCAGCAGTAATTGGTCCAGCCCACTGCACATGGTGCAAAAAGCCAATGGCTCATGGAGACCATGTGGCGACTATCGCTCCCTAAACGCTCAAACCATCCGTGACCGATATCCGCTTCCATACTTATCTGACTTCACCAACAATCTTAACGGCAAGAAAATTTTCTCAAAAATTTACCTTCAAAAGGCCTTCCATCAGGTACCTGTATATCCGGACGACATCTCTAGAACAGCCATCATAACACCATTTGGACTCTACGAGTTCAAATTTATGACCTTTGGACTCTGCAACGCTGCCCAGACCTTCCAAAGGCTCATTAACGAAGTCTTACGTGGTTTAGATTGTGCCTTTGCATACGTGGATGACATTTGCGTGGCTTCAACGTCAGTCGAACAACACCGAAAAGACCTGATCGATGTGTTTGGAAGGTTACGTGAAAATAATTTAGCTATTAATATAGATAAATGCGAATTTGGAAAAACAGAGCTAAAGTTTCTTGGCCACTTTGTAACTGCTGACGGCATTCGACCACTACCCGAGCGAGTTGCTGCGATACGTGATTTTCCTAAGCTTACGCTTGCAAAAGAGTTGAAAAGATTCATAGCAACGCTTAATTTTTAGAAAAGGTTTTTGCCTAAATCTTCCACAAACCAAGCGAAACTGCAGGAGCCAATAAAAGGTAACATAAAAAACGATAACACAGTGCTAGACTGGACTCACGAAGCTGACGAGGCCTTCATCGAATGCAAAGACGAATTAAGCAACGCCGCCTTATTGGCACACCCGATCAAAAACACTGAATTAGCGCTGTATGTCGATGCCTCTGACGTTGGGGTTGGTGCAGCGCTTCACCAGGTTGTAGACGGTGCTTTTCAACCTCTCGGATTTTATTCGAAAAGATTATCAAGCGCTCAGCAAAAATATAGCACCTACGATCGGGAATTGACAGCTATATACCAAGGCATTTGCCACTTCCGTTATATGTTGGAAGGAAGAAGCTGTTTTGTTGTAACCGACCACCGACCATTAATCTACGCATTTCGACAAAATCCCGAAAAAGCATCACCACGACGTGCACGCTACCTAGACTACATCGGTCAATTCACTACCGACATTCGACATATAGCAGGTGAACAGAATGCAACAGCAGATATCCTGTCTCGTATTCAAGGCATAAATCAAACTGTTGATTACGCAAAAATTGCAGCAGCTCAAAGAGAAGACGATGAACTAAAAAAACTACAATCAGGTATAATCTCTAACTCGCTTAAACTCAAATATTTTACTTTTCCAGACTCTAAATTCGAGTTAATTTGTGACACCTCGACAAAAAACGTCCGTCCATACATTCCGAAATCGTTTCGTAACCAAATATTGACTGTCGTTCACGGGTTAGCTCATGCAGGCGTTCGAGCAACAACAAAATTGGTAACATCTCGTTTTATCTGGCCAGCTATACAAAAAGATTGTACAAAATTCGTGCAAAACTGCATCGCGTGTCAGCGTTCAAAAGTTCAGCGCCATACGAAGTCAAAAGCATCAAAATACGAACCGCCTAAAGAGCGTTTTGCACATATCAATATCGACATCGTTGGCCCCTTCCCGTTGTGCGATGGCCACCGATATTGTTTGACCATTATCGACCGCTTCACGAGATGGCCCGAGGCTATACCCATGCCCGATATGACCTCCGAAACTGTTGCGAAAGCAATCCTGCATAACTGGATTGCAAAATTTGGTGTGCCACTAAAAATAACATCCGATCGAGGTAGGCAATTCGATTCATCAATTTTCGCCCAACTAACTTCTTTAATTGGTACCTCACATCTCCGTACGACGCCTTATCACCCCGAGTGTAATGGTATTATAGAAAGATGGCATCGCGTTTTCAAGGCTGCTATCCTATGTAACGATCCATCAAAATGGGTTCACAGTCTACCATCTATTCTGCTTGGTCTACGCGTTGTACTTAAGCCCGATATCAATGCATCTCCCGCAGAACTCGTTTACGGGACAAATTTAAGAATTCCCGGAGAATTTTTTACCAATTCAAAGTCATCAGAACCAACCAGTGAGGTCGTTCAACAATTTCGCTTGGCAATGCAAAATCTTAGACCAACAGACATATCGCATCATACAAAACCAAAAACTTTTGTCAGTCCTGCTTTAAATTCAGCCACTCATGTCTTTGTAAGAAACGATATGGTACGTCCATCGCTATCACACCCATATGATGGCCCATTTCGAATTATTCAAAAATCAACAAAATTCTTTACCATCCAAAACGGCAATCGATACGTTAATATCAACATCGACAGACTCAAGCCAGCTTTTATCGAGCACTCAGACGAAAACAACTTATTACAAGAAAATCAACAACAAAAAAGATCACAAGTTTTACAACCCCAATTTAATGACGTTCAAATTGACGGCCATCCGCTTCAACACAATCATCACCCGACATCAACAACAGTCATCCCCTCACAAACGAGTGATCACCCACCAGTGCAGCACTGTTCTCCAAAGGTGTCGACGAAATCTACCAGATGTGGCCGACGTATTAATCTTCCAGTTAGATTCCGGTAGCTTTCATCTAGCCGGGGAGTAATGTGGCACCCTGTCACTGCTTTTATATTTTTTAATTTTGATTCTTATTACCATTGCTACTTATACAAAATTTAACCTTGAAGTTATAATACAATTTTTCTTTCATTCTCTTGTACACCGTTCAATCATACGCATATATCGGCACGAGCCTTATTTCATATTAAATTAAACATAAAACAATTACTCATTTTTATATTAATTTAAGATTTTAATTTAAATAAAATTAAAAAATATAATTTCAAAGTTAATTAATTCATTTATTGGTAAAATAAATAACATCTTTTACCAAACCTTTATTATTTTGTAACCAAACTTTAATAAAAAAGTAACCAAATTGGAAAAAAAGCAACTAAAAATATTAAAACCATTCCTAAAACAATTTTTTTTTCAGTTTAACGTTCGCATTTAAATTTACCAAAATTGATCAATTAGTTTACTAGAATGTGTAAAGAATTACTAACAAAAAATAATGCTACATGTTTCACATTAAATTAAAATATGAATTGGGGTTCAAAACGGCACCTTGTGCTAATTGTGGTTGATCACGTTTTTTGGATTAATTGGCCGATTGACCTACCTTGATCACGTATTGTATTGTAATATTTTTAACCCTTTACAGCGCCTTGTTGCATTTCTGCAACATACCCTTAAAATAAGTGTATACATATTAGATATTCTGATATACCAATTTAGATCGATGTTGTAGGTTGGCAACACTGCATTTTAACGGTTTAAATGCTAATAAGCTTTCTACATTCCAACATTTTTGAATTTATTTCATTCAAGTGACCCACGTGTACAAATCTATTTTTCGGTCTTTGAAATTATTTACGAAAAATTATTTTTTGAAGATCTACTGACATTTAGATATTGAAATTTGTGTAAGTAGAAGGTAAGGGCATATATTTCAAGAATAAATTATATTTTTTATTTGCAAAACCAATTTCGTGTACGTTTTATAGTGATTTCGGTTTGTTGCATATATGCAACATTGCCCGTTGAGGTGTATTATTTTACTGTTTTTCACTAATGTGAATGCTTCTTATTCAGGTTTAAAATGAGTCGCAAATTGAGTAATTTAACTACTAAGGACTTAGAAGATATTCTCGCAAAATGGGAAGATAGTGAAGATGGCCTTGATTTTTCTGATGACGATGATGCTGTCGACCCAAAGTATGATTTAGAGGCGGATGACGATGAAAGCTCTGATGAGGAATTAGAGGTATCACCTGACTTACAAAATGAACTAGAGCCCACCGACAATCTTCCAACTACGTCCTCCAATAGACAGAACATTATTAGTGCAAAGGATTTATGTTCTGTTACTACTTCTCTCAGTACCTTAAATGAAGCATCTCCTAGGCTATCTAATCGTGTGTCTAGAACTAAAACTACATGGAAAACTAAAAGCCTGAATTTGAATGATGACCAACTCCGTTTTCATGGATCTAAGATGTTACCTCCAGAAATACTTTGCTTAGATACCCCGTTTGAGGTATTTTCTCATTTATTTACTGACGACATTATCGACTTTATAAGGGATCAGACTAATTTATACTCTGTTCAAAAAGATAGCAATAAGCCTGTAAATGCTACCAGTCAAGAGATACGCCAATTCATTGGAATCGTATATTACACGTCGGTAGTTCATATGCCATATATAAGAATGTATTGGTCAGAAAACATAAGCTTTGCGCCGATACGAGATACAATAACGTTGAAACGATTTGAATTACTTAGGCAGTTTCTTCACTTCAACGACAATACTAAAATGCTATCATATGACCATGTTGATTCTGATCGATTGTATAAAATTCGGCCATTGATAAAGAACCTCAACTATAACTTCAAAAAAGTTCCATTTGAAGCGTACTTATCTGTAGATGAACAAATGTGTTCAACAAAATCAAGAAGTGTGTTAAAACAGTATTTACCAGATAAGCCTCATAAGTGGGGATTCAAGCTGTTTGTTATATGTGGTGTATCTGGATATGGATATAAATTTGAAGTATATAGCGGCAAAGAAAACAGATGTGCAACTGGTGAGCCTGACTTAGGTGCATCATCTAATGTAGTAGTGCGCCTTTCTCGAGATATCCCTGCCAATCAGAACTACCGTCTTTTTTTTGATAATTATTACACTTCAATCCCGCTTATTGAATACCTTTCCAGTCGCGGCATTTTGGCTTTGGGGACTATAAGAAGAGTACCTACCAAGCTACCAGAAGAAAAAGATTTTAAAAAAGAACCGCGAGGTACGTCAATAGAATATGTCGGTGACTGTAATGGAACTGACGTAGCTGTTACTGCTTGGAGAGACAACAAAATCGTCACTCTAGCATCTAATTTTGCAGCAAAGTACCCAACATCTGTGGTAAGAAGGTGGTACAAAAAAGGGAAAGAATACATTTCTGTTGAACGACCTTTTGTAGTGGCAGAGTATAATCGACATATGGGTGGGGTAGACCTTTTAGACTCCGTTATGGGCCATTACAAAATCAAGCTTCGTAGTAAACGGTGGTATCTACGTATTTTTTATCATTTACTAGACATGACTATGTGCAATTCATGGCTTTTATATAAAAGAATAAAGGCTGAAAAGGGTAGTACCAGCAAAACCCTTAGCTCTGCGCATTTCAGATTACATATTGCTGACACGTTGTGCAAATATAAAACAGTCAAGCGTACAAAGCGTGGAAGTGATGTTGAATGTTTCATTCAAAACAAAAAGAAGAAAGAGCCAGCTCAGCACGTTCCTCCGAAAGATGTGAGGTTGGACCAATACGGGCACTGGCCAGTTTGGGTCGATAAAAGGATGAGATGCAAATTTCCAGAATGTAAAGGCTATACACAAACATCCTGCGAAAAATGTGGAATTAGTTTGTGCTACCGTAAGCAAAACAACTGCTTTAAAAATTTTCATATACTTTAATTTAAACCTGAAATTTTTGAACTATTGGAGCAATGTTGCATTTCTGCAACATATAGTTTTTTTCAATAAATAATTCGTTAATTTTTAATTAAAATTTTTTTATTAATTTTCCCATTAATAATAGCCTATTTACCGCCTATTAACAAAAAATTAACGAAATTGGCGATCTTGCGCAGTAAAGGGTTAAAGGAACTGTATCAATGGTTTTAAGAATTGTGCTGGACTTCAGTCTGACATTAACAAACCATTGTAAAATACGTATCAAGAACTATTTGTGGATGACGACGTACACTGGTTCAAGAACGGCATTAATTAATTTTTTTCATGCCTTCTGATCTACCTGATTTTTTTACAGTTTATAATAGACAATCTAATTATCATTTACCAAAAATATTAGGTGTAGTGTATCCACTGTATTTGCATTTCAATATTTAAAAAGAATCTAAAGCAAAAGAATAAAAGAAAACAAACTTTAAAACACATGCGAACTATATAAACAAAATTAATCAGTCAGTACCAAATTTAATTACTCCACGTTTTAGTAATTTAAAAAGAAATGTTGTTTAAAGAAATTAGATACTTTGTAAAAATACGGTCGGTCATTGATCGCTTACTCACTTGTATATGAAACAGTTCAATGTACGAAATGCACTGTTTTGCTGATATTGCAGAATATGCTTTGTTTGCAAAATATACACTACCAGAATTCTATCAGAAGTGTGTCAAACGTAATTTAAATAAAGGAAAGAAAGACACATAGAAAATATGATACAATGTTTGGATATTGAGTGATCTTTTGTAACTATGTGTAAATCACTCAATTCTAGATTAATGAAATTATTCTCATAAGTAGTATATAAGTTCAACAATTTTTAAATAAAGTAATCATTTGTCAAACAGAAATTGATTCATTTCTTTTTATTCCAAAGAAACAACATTACATGGCGATCCTGGCATAACATTACATAGGCTTATATCTTTATTACTTTTTTGTCCAGAGACATTCAAAGTTGACCTAAGTGAATGCGTTCGAAATGACCGTATTATATATGCTACATTCTATCGCTTCATGCTTTTAAAATACTCTTGTAATGACACCAAAAAAATTTTTTTCATACAATTGGAAGTTTTTTATGATATATGTATATGCAAATACAAAAAATTTTCAAATTAAAAAAAAATAATTTTTTTTACTACAAAAAATTGTCCAAAAATATATATTTTCTCCAAATTTGATACTTATATCAAATTAAAGCCTGAAGTCTCAGCTAATTATTTATCAAAAATTCAGCTGCCCGTATTTGCCCCTAAGCAATTCCGGTTTAAAAAACTAAAATTAGTTAGGAAAAATTTCCTTGACAATCATGTAATTTCAGTAGACGTTTGTATTAAAATCTATTGCATACTCTTAGGATTGCACTTCTCTGCAATAGATTTTATCGCAACTTGTCTGCAGTTGTCCCGGCCATTTTAAGAAAATTCATGTTTGTTTAACGATCTGTAAAAACTTGTGGTTTTTTTTTTGTAAATTCAAAGAATAGGCTTTTAGGGTTCATTCGGTTCCAGTAATATAGCCGGATCTATCTCTTATTTAAAAGAAAAACTACAAATTTTGAGGCTTAGAAGGCAATTGTAATTCGGTCATATCTCCTACACTTCATACGCAATCTAAACAAAATTTTCTACGAATTATAAAGGAAGTGCTGTATTTCAATAAAAAGTGCATTGAAAAGTTATCAATTAAAATATCTGACATATACAAGCTACTAAACTGTGTAAAAATTTTCCTCAGTTTTCGTTTCACAATATTTAAGTGACTTCAGTAGACTTTTTCTAAGACAAAATATTCCTTTTTAATCAAATAAATTATAAATTTCTCTCAGTGAAACACTCTTCTTTGGAACGAAATTATTTGATTTGTAAAAAATAGTTTAAAAAAACGAATTTTAGTGACCAAAATACCGCCTACACAGAGTGCAAGTCGGTGCGATGGGCGTGGCAAATTTCAATGAAACTTGGCATGCGTCTTTTGTTTTTTCTAAGTAGTATATGTACTAAATTTTAAGACTTTTGCTTTTATACGAAAGGTTTTATGTGAAAATATCCATTTTGATTGTATGGGCGGTGGGCGATGGGTGCGGCTGATTTTCATGAAACTATTTTATTTTTTTAATTTAGTCAATATAATACTCTGTGCCAACTTTCAAGTTTCTAGGTCCACTCCTTATATTTTTTGCACAAAAATGTATGTGCAACGCTTCTCGAGAAAATAAACAACCATTTCATATATGTATAGCACATGTACTATATTTATTATTCCTTTAAAATATGCTATACTTATTAAATAGAAACTATATTTTTTAATCACATTTGAACATTTTGAGCAAGTGGACATTGTTTAGGGTCGAACCTAAACACTAAATAAAAACACGGTTCACTTTGATTTTTTAACTAAAAATAATTTTGTATATTTATTTTATTGTCTCTATATGTTTAATTCTAATTTAGTTATAAGTTTGTCTCACAATTTTGTTCTATGTATCTTTTTGTTTTCTTTAATATTTGTTTTAATTTATTTATTTTACCCACAATTATTTATTACCACCGGTAGTTTATATTTGTCGACTTCACTAACACGATTAATCGTGGTTGACAAAAATGAGAAGAATTAAACACTGAATACTGCCAGTGTTGCCATTCTGTTTCTAAACATTCTGCCCCCTCCAAGTGGTGTGTATATGGGTACAGCTTCTTTACGGGTCCTTTAGAGGTGTAGCCAAACAAGATCACTGTCATCATTTCGACCTTTTTGAGTGCAGACGATTCAATTTGTGTAGTAGTGTTGACAGGATTGATGAGACCTCGTACTGCGGCCCACGTACTGTTGTTGTTGTTGGCAGTCATCATAAAAATGCTGAACCACGAGAAGGGGTCACTGGTATGTGTTTGGGTCTTTTGAGTTTTGAATTTAAACGTTTTTTGCAATCTTCGGATGGTGGCTTTTTGTAGGCAATACTTTTGCTTAATAACAACATCGTATCTCTCTTCTGCATAAGCGTTTAGAGATTTGAGTATATGGTCGTGGTTGCATGAGCTGCATAACCACTGACGATGAAAAGAGCTGAGATGAAGAATTAAAGGCATGACTGTAAATAGATTTTGAGAATATATTAATAAAGATCTTTTAAATATGAGTAATACTACAAGCTGTATAATGTATTTTGAACCATTATTCTTTCTGTTGCGTCTACGAAATTCCATTTATATCTGCTATGTATTTCGGCCAGATATCTATTTTTCAGTTTTTGACGAAATGATTGGTAGATAATTTTGTTGCATTTCCTGTGGTTGGCAAGGGTAATATGTTCTTCTTTTGCATATCGTTCGGTTGAAAACGTAATGAAATTGGTGATAAGAAAGTGTCTAGGGGTCAATGGGGTCAAATTAATAGGGTCATCGCTAGCAGGGCTTAAGGGTCTAGAATTGAAGCATATTTCAATGAAGGTCAGAATTGTACATCGTGCTTCGAATGTGAATTTCATCTTATGAAGTATTTTTTTTAGATGTGTCTTGAATGATTTTAAGCCTGTCTGACGGAAACCTGTAATGTGTTGGGTGTCAGGTGGCATAAATTTCCATTCGATGTTTTTCTGATTCTGCGGTTGAAAAATATGTTGCTGTAAAGTTTTCAAAAGTTCTAGACGATCAATTTTGATGAGTTCTGCTGCTCTGACGAAATTTGTCCCATTGTCCAAATGGATACAAGCGGGGTATCTACGTCTTCCAATGAAGCGTGAGAATGCTGCTAAGAATGCTTGTGCTGTCAAATTATTGGCTGCTTTGAGAACTGTAAATAGCTTTATTATGTTTTGATGTAGAATTTTTGATGCTGAGGGGTGTGTTGATTTTACCTTGTCGGCTAATTGGAGGAGTGTTCTTATGGAGGAGAACGGTATGGAATTGACTTCGAATGTCACGGTATGGCTCTCGTAATCCTCAATAGGATCATTTGGTGTCTTGCGAAACAATATTCGTCTGTAACTGGTTTGAGATGAGTCGATGAGTATTTGGCGATACATTTTGGTAATGTCCGCATTGAAAACATAACGGAAAAATCTCCACTTTGCTATCAGAAGAACAAGATCTTGTTGTAGAATGGGTCTTGGGTATAAAATGTCATTAAGACTATTCTTATTTGACGTCGGGCTGGAGGCGTTGAATACTACACGAAGCTTTGTAGTGAGCCTATCCGGTTTTATTACTGCGTGATGCGGCAGGTAATAATTTGGAGCCTTATTTATAACCAAGGGTGAGATTCTTTTCACATATCTTAACTTTAGATATTTAAGAATGACCTGATTGTTCTGTTGACCAACTTCAGGTTTTCTACTGAGCCTTCGCTCCACTCTTAAATATTGTGTCATCTCAATGTGTTGTGAGGAGCCTATTTCCTCTTGTATTTTGAAGGGTGGGGTAACAATATACCTCCCTGTGTCATTTTGTTTTGACATTTTGTGTCTTCATCTGACCTCAAAATCTGTTTTGTGGTTTCCTCCACCTCCCAAAAACGTGTGAGGATTTGGTCATGGGACGTTGTATTTAGTAGCGATACTGTTGTTTGTGACTGAGTCACTTTTGAAATTGGTCCCCCCACAATCCAGCCAAATACTGTTTTTTGTGCCAAAAGGGATCCAATTGACCGCATCGGAGTCTCCATCCAATATGTGGATGGGCCTAAGTCGAGGCCTATTAGGAGGTCGATGGGTCGGCTCTTGTAAAAATGAGGGTCTGCTAATTCCAATTTAGCAGCCTCATTGATGATTTCGTGATTCAAAGTTTGTGTGGGTAAATTGGATGGAAGGGTCTTGAGTACTGGTGCCCAGACTTCCAATTTAAAGTTAGGGTCTACGCGTGAACAAAGATTAAACAAGCACGCGTTTATTGACGTTTCTGAAACTGTTTGATTCAACCCACTTACATGTACTACGTTTCGTTTAGTGGGTAAGTTTAATCGTTTTTGCAGTTTATGTGAGATAAATGTTGATTGTGATCCAGGGTCGATGATAGCTCTTGCCTGGTATCGTAGACCTTTAACTTCTATTTGAACTACGGCGGTAAATAATAAAGTGTCTCTGTTTTGTAATTCTGTAGATGAGTCAGAATTTTGTTGTAGGGTTAAGGACGTGTAGTGAGGATTGAGTGAATTTGGAGTGGACTGTATATTTTTGGTTAAAGCTGCAGAACTCGTGGATGATTGCTCCTCTGTATTTACCTGTGTAAGGTTTGCAGATTGAGTCGCAGTTGATTTGTGTATCAATGTATTGCGTTTTTCTTTACATATTCTACAACTATATTTGCTGGGGCAGTCCTTTACACTGTGGGCTGCTGACAGACAGTTGTGACATGAGTGTCTTGCTTTTACTATGTGTATTCGATCACTGACATTTTTTTCTAAAAATGAAGGGCAGGATCGTAGTAAGTGTGTTTGGTTACAATATGGGCATTTTTCTCTTGTCGCAGAGGGGTTCTTTTGTATTTTGCAGTCAACTTGATTTGAAAAATTTTTCTGAAGCGAATTAATGATATTTTTACCATAAACAGTTTTTGCGTATTCAGGACTGTTTTGAGTGGGTCTAGTTTTCGACATAATATTTTCAACTGATTCTAAGGATTTGAATTTGTGTGTCAAAAACTTATCAAATTCGGCCCATGTGGGAATTTCAGCACAGTCTGCACGTGAATTTTCAAATTCCAGCAGTAGACTACTTGGAAGACTTTGAGAACAAATGTATATTAGAAATGACTCCCATGTTGCTGTGTCGATGCCTAACAAGTTAAGGGTTTGCCTAGAGTCATTTATAGTGCGCTGTAATTTTTTGATTGATGCACCTGAATTTGCCGATGCTTGAGGTAAATCTAAAATAATCTTATATTGTTCATTTACCTGCATCCATTTATTCTCATAACGGTCTATTAAATTTTTCCATGCTAAAATAAAACCGTCATTTGTCAAGGGTACATGAGCAATTACTTCCCTAGCTTCGCCGCCTGTTTTTTGGGTCAAATAAAATAATCTTTCTACATTACTTAAGTTTGTGTTTCTTATATATATGGCTGTAAATAAGTCTCGAAAACTGGGCCATAATTTATAATCCCCAAAAAAGGTGTCTGTGTCACAGGGCGGGAGTCTTATTGACGAAGTTTCACTTTCCTGAAATATGGTTGATCGTCGTTCAATTTTTTCAACTGGTTTAGAAAGCGCATGAATTTCAGAATTTATAGATGACAGACACACTTTGTACGCTGAGAGGGATTTTTGATATCGCTCCCGTAATTTATTCTTACCAATTGGTTGGTCACCTTCCTTTTCTATGTCTCTGCATTCTTCATATGACCTCTTTACTTGGGTCCAAAGTGAATCTAATTCTACACGAAGAATTTCCAACGCATGAATATTGTCCTCTCCATGGCTGGCGGAGTATGACTTTTCAAATTCAATTAAATCATTTGTACAATTTACAAACTTTCTAAGAGACATTTTGAAAAGTTAAAATTTTCTACTTTGTGAAATTAGGAAGAGGTGTCGAAAAAACTTTGGGTCAAAAATGCCTGCTAGCGATTTAACAACAAGTAGTATCGAAAAAATAGTAATATTTTTAAATCGTATTTCAGATTTAAGGTTACCCGTGAAATTTAATTTTTTGGCCCGTTGGTAACCCTTTTTCAATTTCTCCGTTATACCAAGTATTTTTTTGTTATTAATTTTGATATTTGTGTCTCATTTGTATATAATATTTTTCTTGTACTTACTGTTGTTTTTGTTGGGTCTTTTACTTGTTTGTTTAATGTTATTGTTGCTTACTGGTATTCTCTGTTGCTATTGATGCCGCTGCTGATGTCTCTGCTTTGAATTTTGCGTTAAATTTTGTTTTCAAGGTTTTTTGAAATTTGTTAACTGTTTTGTATGTTTTTTTTTTGTTGAATTTGTGTCTGTCTTTTTGTTGTTGACTGCAATTTTATTTTTTGTTAATTTTTTGTTGCTTGATGATTATGTGTCTTTTTTTTTTGTAATTATTACAAATGTTTTGTTAAAGTTTAGTAAATTTGTGTCCAGAAACTTTTTATTTGATAACTTATGTTTTTTGTTTATTGATTAGGTGCCTTGTATTTCTAATTAATTTTTCTTTTGTGTTAATTTTTTGAATTTTAAATTTAAATCACTATCCGGGTCGAATGGACCATAATGTTTAGGGTCGAACCTAAACACAAATTAAAACACGGTTCACCTTTTTTTAGTTCTTTAAAATTTAAAAATATTTTGTTTTATTTACATATGTATTTTTGGTTTCTTTTAATTTCAAATATTTCATAGTTTTAGTTTATAATTATTGTTTGTTTTGTTGTTCTTTGTTCAGTTCTTAATTTATTATTTTTACCGCCACTATTTTTAATTTGTCTTAAATTGTCGACTTCACAAAAACGATTAATCGTGGTTGACAAAAATGAGAAGAATTAAACACTGAATACTGCCAGTGTTGCCATTCTGTTTCTAAACAGACATTTTAATCAGAATATTACATTTTTAAGCAGTTTTCCTTTCATTAATCGATTATACGGATACTACGCTAGTCAAAAAGATATCACAGAAGTGTACCAACATAGTTATATGTTGTGTCTTTAACCAATAAATAATCACAGTTTTACATCTGTTTTATTTTTTGCATCTACAATTGTCTTTAACTTTATGATACCATATATCATAATAATAAACATTAAAGGAAATAAATATGTTTGTTGAAGAGGATTTATATTTATTAATACTTCGAGTATTCCTCTAAATATTTAATTTTTTCTTTGAGAAAAAATAACCAAAATAAGAAAAAAGTCCACATGTACACATTGAAAAACAAAGTAACCAATTTTGGTTAAAAATAACCAAAACGGCAACACTGCCTGTTATATACCTAATAGATGAGTGCAAAAGGAGGTGGATAAAAAAAAAAGAAAACAAGAGTAAGCTCATGGTTGCCAACCCATCTGTTTTTTTTTTGTCATACCGCTCCTGTCAAAAGTTTTGTTTATATTTTGCTTTGTGTGTATTCGTGTTTTTTTTTTTGGTGTAGACATATACATGTTGTTAAAAATACACACATACACTTCTGACATGTGCTCTTTTAACTCACCATACCTGCTTTTGACATTAAAGAGCTCAAAAAACAAAAACAAATTCCCTGTTGTTTTTGTACTATATTCACGTGCCACCACCTTGTAAGTAATTTCACCATGAGTAAGCTGTTGAATTGTAACCAGCGTTGCCACTATTGGTAGAATTCTACCAAAACTGGTAGAAAATTTTTCGTTTGGTAGGATAAATATGATTTTTGTAGATTTTAGCAGATTTTATAGCTTTCCGCCAACATGATAATAAGCCGGTTTGGTGAAAAGCCTGCCGATGAGCCCACGGAGCGTGAGAGAAACTCTCTCCAATGGGTTAAAACTTTCATTGCAGACTTAAAGAATAATCCTCCAGATACAGAGGAAGGTCGACCTAAGCGGTCATCAACCCATGTAGCGCCTAAACAGCAACGGTCAGAAGAGGATACCCCTCCTGGAACAAAAGGTCCCTGAAATGTGCCTCCACGACCCCAAACAAAATCGTACAAGGAGGTGGCAAAAGACCACCTCATTTGGACGATCATTAACCGTAATGCGAGTGATGGCATCATATCTTCAAGAAATTGAAGACGGGCTGTCACCCCCGCTTTAACAGGGGTGTTCATGAACATTGTCCGAAGCAATCCAGGACCACCACCCCAATGTGAATATGTAGGCTGGTACCAAGGCCACATCAAACTTATTTCTTGTGCAGATGAGCGTTCAGCGCTGCTGTACAAGAGACGTTCGGGGAAGTTTCGCCTGGCGCGAAACTCGAAGCAATGCATCTCGCCGAAGTACCGCAAAGGCCGAGATCTTTTGCCAGGTTTCCTGCCATACCCTCCGACCCAAAAGAGATCTTGGAGATCTTACAGGTCACTAACCCACAGCTACCCACACACGACTGGAGAGTAGCTAAGGTTTCTGAACCTGTTGAGGGTACTAGGAAGGCCAATGTTATACTGAACAGTGAATCCTTGCTGTTGCTTAGAGAGACTCAAGGGAAGGTATTCTATGGCTTTGGAACCATCTTCCTCAAGGTCTACAAAGGCGATGACAGGGAGAAGCCTCAAGCTCTAGAGCGCACCACGAAAGAGAGCTACGACGCTGAGTCTGCTCTCTCTTCTGGAACTGAAGACATTTAATCGGTCTCTGGACTTGTGGGTGACTTCTTTGAGGGCATAATTGAAACAAAGAATGAGGACGTCCTCCTGGAGTCTGACGACGATCACTGTCGTCAATAATGACCAATTATGATGATGAGGGTTACCCAGATTAACCTCCATCACTCTAAGGCAGCGTCAGCTGAGCTTATTCTTCGACTGTCTAAAGACACGGATATTATATGCATCCAAGAACCTTTGTTGTTTGCAGACTACATCGGAATGGCTATCGCACTCCATATGCAGCCGGTCCAGGTAAGACCAGGTCTTGTATCACGGTAAAAAATTCTATTAAAGCCTTTATCCTATCTCATTTTAGCGATAAGGATACCTGTTCTATCGCCATCGAAGGCAAGAGGCATGTAGTCTGGATCATGAGTTGCTATATGGCACATAACTAAGGAGACGAACCAGCAAACTCCATAGCTAGGAAGGCGATATTCTGCAAACAATATCCCCCTTGTAATATGTGCAGATGCAAATGCACACCATACTATCTGAGGCAGCACGGACATCAACCTAAGAGGTGAGTCACTTTTCAACTTTATAGTACAGAATAAACTAATAATTATTAATAGAGGTAACGAACCCACCTTTATTGTTACTAACAGAAGGAAAGTTCTTGATATCACTTTAATAAATGATAGACATAGGTATCTGGTCAGCAACTGGAATGTTTCGAAGGATTGTTCCTTTTCTGATCACATGTATATAGATTTTGACCTATTGTTCGAATTAAACCAGGTGGATGTCTTTTTGAATAGGAAAAGGACGAATTGGTTCACTTACGCCAAGGTACTAGAACACGAATTACACCTACAGGAAGTACGTTTGCTATGCTAAGAACTTTGTATCCGACTCAATATTTGACCCCAGTTACAATACGGGAACTATTAGCCAAAACTTACATTATGCCGAAGTTATTATATGGCTGTGAGATATTTGCTTCTTGTGATATGGTTAGTAAAAATCGACTTAATGTGGCATACAATGCTGTCTTGCGATACGTTTATGGAATTAAAAGATATGATGGTACTTCAGCTTATTCAATGTCCTTGTTTAATGTAACGTTTCATAATTTGCTTAAAATACGAACGCTCATTTTTTAACATAAAATAATATATTCAAAAGAACCTGACTACCTTTATAGAAGACTCTGTTTACTAATTCTGGGATTCATTCATCTTTCCTTAAGCTCTGATTGGCATTTTTTAATAAGTGCGGAACGTTATTGGAACTCTCTACCTCATAGCATACAGTTGATAGGCAACGCAATGCAATTCAAAAATAAATTATTTTCAATGTTTTAGTTTAAACACTTCTTTAAATTTTTTATCATTTTCTTTGCTCTTAAATAAATTTACATACATACATACAGGTGTACTATTCTATTTCTTTATTTTGTTGCGGGAGGGGAAATATATGAAAAATTCCCCTTAGGGTTAACGCTTTGGGAGGAGGTGGATGTGTATTGTATATGTGAGCTTATTACTGAAAGAGAAGAAATGAAATTAGAGGAAAATCAAAATAGGAAAAAAAAGGAAACGAACAATAATAAGGTGACCAGTTGTAACGTAGGCTGAGGTCGCTCAACGGTGTCCAGGGTCTACTTACGGGTCCACGAACCTTAAGTAAATAAAAAGAAATTACAATTTCGTTCCCTTCGTGGGCAATAGTAATATCAATTCTTTATTAATAAAATAGTAAATAAAATAACAAAGATTAGTACAACGGCAGGTGGTAATGGTGGTTCGGTGCGAAGGTAGGTATCTTTAGCTGGATGTATTACCCTTTGACTCAGTAGGATGTCGTCTTCGGTATAGTGTGACTTTCAGTTGGTTCGGTATGATTCAATAGCAATCACTTTGGATTCGGTATAATTCGGTCGTTACTTCACCTTCGGTTCGGTATAATTGGCTTACGGCTAATTCGGTAAAATATCGTCTTCGGTATGGTACGATTTAGTAACCACTATCATCGGTATCACTCGGTCGTTGCTACGTATTCGGATGATCTGGAAAGATAAGTCAAGATAAAAGAGAAGTAGGTCAGAAAGACCCCTTCGGGAGAAGTAGGTTACGAGAACCCCTTCGGGAGAAGTAGGTTACGAGAACCCCTTCGGGTGAAGTAGGTCACAAGGACCCCTTCGGGAGAAGTAGGTAACGAGTACCCCTTCGGGAGAAGTAGGTAACGAGTACCCCTTCGGGAGAAGTAGGTAACGAGTACCCCTTCGGGAGAAGTAGGTAACGAGTACCCCTTCGGAAGAAGTAGGTCCCGAGGACCCCTTCGGGAGAAGTAGGTAACGAGTACCCCTTCGGGAGAAGTAGGTAACGAGTACCCCTTCGGGAGAAGTAGGTTACGAGAACCCCTTCGGGTGAAGTAGGTCACAAGGACCCCTTCGGGAGAAGTAGGTAACGAGTACCCCTTCGGGAGAAGTAGGTAACGAGTACCCCTTCGGGAGAAGTAGGTAACGAATACCCCTTCGGAAGAAGTAGGTTACGAGTACCCCTTCGGGAGAAGTAGGTCACGAGACCCCTTCGGGAGAAGTAGGTCACAAAGACCCCTTCGGGAGAAGTAGGTAACGAGTACCCCTTCGGGAGAAGTAGGTTGCGAGTACCCCTTCGGAAGAAGTAGGTTGCGAGAACCCCTTCGGAAGAAGTAGGTTGCGAGAACCCCTTCGGGAGAAGTAGGTACCGAATACCCCTTCGGGAGAAGTAGGTTACAAGAACCCCTTCGTAAGGTGTTACCAGTCGGCACAGCCAAGTCCAAACATCTCACGAGTCGCCTCGTATATACTTGGCGAAGACTGCTGCCTGTACCAACTCTGGCTGCCGTTGTCTAAAAATCCTAAATCTTATATGTAAACTTAATTATTAACCTAATGGGAATTATTATAGTAAAAGTAAATCTATATCCTATAAACTAAAAGTAATAATTCATGTTGTACCGTGTATGGTTGATACAATCATGTCCATACAATAAGGTATGTAAAGTAGCAACATAAGTGCTACGTCACACAGTAGCCGAATAATCTCTTAATTATAAGACCACATCTGTTCTTATTTCTTTAATTGTAATTTAAGCATACTGAGTGAGTGTGAGCATATTTCTAACCCAAAGGAGCTCCAGCAGCTAGAGATCAGTGTTTAATAGACGTAATACAGAAGGAAACGGAAATTGAGAAAGAAGAAAAATCAAACAGATTTTGTTTTAAAAGTATAAATTAAGAGGAGAGTTTTTAGTAATTTTGGGTATTATTATTGTTTTGTCTTTCTTTTTTTTTTGCTCTTTGATAGATATATATATATATATATTTAACCATAATAAATAATTATTTATATTAGCATAAAGTATTTATTCATTTATATTTAATAAATAATGTTGTGATAAGTGATTATTTAAGAAAAAAATGATGGCTTAAATCAATTTGTTGTGGTAATGATGGATTGGTAAGTTGGGAACGGTCGACTGGAGAGTGGGTCATAGGGGTAAAATATCCTTACTTACTTACTTACTTAGATGGCCATAACAACCCGTTAACGGGTTTCGGCCTGCCTTAACACTAGTCTCCAGGCGTCTCTGCTAAGCGCGCGCCTTCTCCAGTTGGTCACACCAATTAACGACAGGGCTTCATCAACTTGGTCCTTCCAAAACACGGTCGTCCTCTACGCTGACGTCCAGTGACCTTCGCATTGAAAACTTTTCTCGCTGGAGCAAAAATAAAATATCCTACTTGAAATATCCTACTTGAAATTATCCTGTGACAAGGTTAGGAGGGTTATAAGGGTGTTACATCTGTCCCTTGTGTCGTCTGTGATGTGCCTTGTTTTTTTTTGTGTTTTGTTTTTTTTGTTTGTATACTTACCTGGATAAATAAAATTTTATCGTTGCGGACCCAAGATGGTGAGAGGGTTGGAACCCACTGAGGTAAATTCCTGACTACCCGGAAGTCTCACCAAAGTTCTAAACAAGGTACGCAACAATTTTTTACTATTATTTTTATTTTTTTCCTTGATTTTTTTTTTCTTTCTCTTTTATTTTTTGCTATTGGTATTATTGTAATTTTTTTTGTTATTATTACCATTATTATTATTGGTATTATTATTATTATAACTCTTCCCTTTTTATAACATTTGGCTTTAAGTGTAGATTATATCATTGTAAAGCATAGATGCCCAGTAGTGGCTGATATCAGCAAATTAAACTCACACGTATACTTACGCTCTTTTGTTTGATCGTCAATCAACCAATAGGAAATCAGCATGTTGAGTGGGAGAGACAAACTACACTTGCAGAACTTCTGTGTCTTATTTTACATTTTAATCGTCATCGAGTTAACACATGTGAGTTAACACATAAATTGAAATTATTGCGATTTATTAATGATGTCAGTCGAAAATTTTTTTATGTTACAAAATGCTTTGATGACATGCAATGTCTTATTTGTCATAAAAATAAAAAAAAATTAAAATAACTAAGAAATATAATTTAAAAAAACATTTTGAAGATGTTCACAAAGACATGAATTATTTGCAGGGGGAAGAAAAAGAAAAACAATTTAAAATTTATAAAAAAATTTTTATTGAAAAGTTGAAGGAATGGAGAATTTAAAAATGGGTTTATCTAACTTAATAAGTTTATATATTGTAAAAAAAGGAAGACCATTTTCAGATGGGCTATTTGTCAAAAATATATTGAGTAAAGTTTTTGGAAAACTTCATTTTAAAACTAATTTTATTGAAAAATTAGCTTTGTCCCGCAATAGTATAACCCGGCGTTCTCTTTATTTGGGTGCTATTGTGGAATCGGTATTAAGGGAAAAATTAAAAAATTGCGAATTTTTTTCATTCTGTATTGATGAGAGCACCGATATTAATGACCTTTGTCAACTTGTAATCTGCATTCGATGCGTTGATTCAGATTACGTTTTCGAGTCAATATATTCTGTTGAAACATTTTTTGGATTTATTTATTTATTGTTCGATGTCGTCAACGAAAAACTTATTTCCGTTATTGATTCTAACAAATTAGTCGGAGTTTGTACGGATGGTGCGAACACTATGACAGGCAAACGTGATGGATTTGTAGGCCAGATGAAAAAAAAAATGAAATTGAGGCTTATACCTTGCATTGTATAATAGTACACCAGGCTGCTCTTTCTTCTAAATAAATTTATATCTAAGCATCCGGTCATAAAGGCTACTAAGCGGAAAATTAATAGCATAAGGGGCGGCAATAACTCACTGACTCATAGAAAATTTGTGACATTTCTAAAAAATTCAAATGCTTCTCGCCACGATCTATTAATGTTTACTTTGGTTAAGCCGAGGTAACAGTATTAATAGATTGTTTGAGCTTAGAAATGAAGTATTTGAATTTTTAAAAGCTTAAAATATCGAAATAACCGAAAAAGAATTTTTAAAAGATTATCAATTTATTTTAGACATGGCGTTTTTAACAGACATTTGTAACATTTTGAATGAGTTGAATTTGAAGCTGCAGGGAAAAGATAATAATATTTCTGATATGTTTAAAATTCTTTCAGATTTTAAAACTCCGCTATTTGTACTTGCAGCTCAAATTGATTCTAAAGACTTTTCGGACTTTCCGAAAACTTCTGTTATTTACGACAAGGAGAAAATCTTAAAAAAAGTTTGAACTTTTGGAAATATTAGAAACCCTTTTTAATAACTTTAATGACAGGTTTAAGGATTTTGAAAATATTCAACATTTACTGGATATTTTGAAAATATTCAGCATTTCCTGGATATTTTTCAAAACCCTTTTAAATGCGATATATTAAAGTACGAATTTCCAATCCAAACAGAACTTATTATACTTCGAAGTGAATTAGATTTCCCGAATAATTTTAATAATATAATTCTAGAAAAATCTGGATGGTACAATATATCCTGAAATAAAGAAGATTTCATTAAAGTGTTTATCTTTATTTCCCTCAACGTATCTTTGTGAACAAATATTTTCAGATTTGAATTATATTTGCTCAAAAAAACGCAATAAGCTGAATTCTTCTGGTTTGAGAAATATACTTTTATTGCGTAACTGCAATAGGAGTATGAACTTAGAAGATTTTATTACTTTTTAATTGCAAATTGAACAATGATTAATTGAGGGAAAATTTATAAACACTTCGAAGAATCTTTTTATTTCGAAATATATCATACTATCGAGATGCCCGCATATATAAATTATATATGTATGTAGTATAGATATACCTATCAATACATTCACCAAGAGTATTACTAAAATATGTACATTCATTAATTTTACATTTCCCTTTTGTTAAACAAAGAAGCAGAAAAAAAATGACAACACCCGCCACACATGTCCTTTCGTCGCAATCTCGTTGACGACTAAATAAAATGAATAGCAAATTGATTTCTTCCAGTGTTATTTCGTCACTCTCACCAATACTACTAACTTGGGCATCAATGTTGGAAAGTTATATACTGTAATTATAAGATTTTGATCTTGTTGTATGTGAAATACCGAAATAAATAAATAAAAGATAAGAGAAGCATAGAGTGGCAACCACCGGGCTTAAATAACAGGGAGAGATAGTGTCTGCACTAAATAATCAGGACTTCCTAGTCTTTTGTGTTGTAAAACGAAACGATAAAAGTAAAAAGAAAAAAAGGCGAATTAAATGTAACCCCTGTGGAAAATCTGTTCCACGAGCTGTTGCAATTAAAACTTCAAAATTGAAAATCTCAGGAAGTGGAAAAGAAGAAATATTTTTTATCAATAGTGATTCAACTTTAATCATTATTCAAAGTGCTAATATACAGTCATGGACATAAGTATAGGCACAAGCAGTACTTTAAAATAAAATAAAAATTTTTACGTATTCCCAGACTTAAAATAATAATGTTATTAACTGATTATGACTACAGGATATGTACATTAACAAAATAACAAAAAAACTAAAACAAATTAGTTTCAGGAACAAAACAATATCAAAAAGTACTAAATAAACTCAGTTTTCTATAGGACAAAATTATAGGCACAGCCATTATTGTGCAGGCAAAAAATCATACAGAAGCTTGAATTAATATTTTGTTGGCAATCCATTTTGTTTTATAACAGCCGTTAACCTATCTGGCATGGAATGTACCAATTTTTTGTGTGCTCTTCGTCTATTTTATTCCATTCTCCGATCGACGTTGCCTTAAGATCAGCTTTGCTTAATAACTTCTCTGTTCGAATGCTTCGGTCCAAATCTTCCAACAAATGTTCGATGGGATTTAAGTCTGGGGACTGCGGAGGATGTGGCAAGCCATGTGCGGTGTTATAAACAAGTGACTACTTCACGTCGCGAGCCGAATGTTTCGAATCAGTATCATGCTGGAATGTAAATGACTGACGTAAATATAATTTCTCTGCGCTTTAATTCCCTAATTTCCGAAAATAACATCAACACAGCTTTCTTAAAATATAAAGGAAGATTTTTGTAAGAATGTGCACTCTGAAACTGTTCGGAGATTGCTGTATCAAGCTGGTTATAATTCAAGAGTGGCTAGACGAAAACTACTGATATCTGCAACCAATCGAGAGAAGAGAATGTCGTAAGCAAAACAATTTGAAAATGAACCTTGTAGATTCTGGGATCAGGAACTCTTCTCAGGTGAGAGTAAGTTTAATATTTTTCGACCTGAACATTCTAGATTGTAAAGAAAGCCTAATACAGTATATACTGAAAAAATCTTAAACCAAAGGTCAAGTCTGGCGGGTGAAAAATAATGGTCTAGGGCAGCATGTCCGCTGCTGGTGTTGTGGAACTTATCTTTATGGAGTTTGCTTTAACATTTTGAAATAAAAATGTTAAAAAAAGCGCAGAGAAATGATATTTACGTCAGTCATTTACATTACAGCATGATAATCATTCGAAACATTCGGCTCGCGACGTGAAGTAGTGACTTGTTTATAACACCGCACATGGCTTGCCACATCCTCCGCAGTCCCCAGACCTAAATCCCATCGAACATTTGTTGGAAGATTTGGACCGAAGCATTCGAACAGAGAAGTTATTAAGCAAAGCTGATCTTAAGGCAACGTCGATCGGAGAATGGAATAAAATAGACGAAGAGCACACAAAAAATTGGTACATTCCATGCCAGATAGGTTAACGGCTGTTATAAAACAAAATGGATTGCCAACAAAATATTAATTCAAGCTTCTGTATGATTTTTTGCCTGCACAAGAATGGCTGTGCCTATAATTTTGTCCTATAGAAAACTGAGTTTATTAAGTACTTTTTGTTATTGTTTTGTTTCTGAAACTAATTTATTTTAGTTTTTTTGTTATTTTGTTAATGTATATACCCTGTAGTCATAATCAGTTAATAACATTATTATTTTAAGTCTGGGAATACGTAAAAATTTTTATTTTATTTGAAAGTACTGCTTGTGCCTATACTTATGTCCATGACTGTACATATAAAAGGAAAAATTTTAGATAAAGAAGGGAGAAATTTTTTTGTAGAAAATAGAAAATTTTTAGTTACAGTTTAGGATAAGATCCTCCCCATATAAGGGAATTACGTATGGACCTCGCCCCTCTGGAAATTTGATTTCGGAGGGTGCGCCAGGGTTTTCTTCCGAGTCTGCAAAATTGTCAGGGCCTTTTAGACTACAGGACACGTGCAGTGTTTTTCAGGCCGAGGTATTTGCTATTATGCAAGCTTTGAGGAAACTGAGGAAACGGTGCATCGAGGATGAAATTACGGTTTTTTCTGATAGCTAAACCACTGTCAAAGCCCTGACGTCGCCCATGGAAAATTCTTCCCTGGTTCTTCGCTGTAAAGAGGAGCTGAAGCTCTTGTGGATAGCTTGTAGCATATCCTTGGTCTGGGTTCCGGATCATCGGGATATCATCGGAAATGAGAAGGATGGGCTTGCTAGGAGTGCCTATGCCGAAGGGGAGTCCGTTGTTTTCTACTCAGATGTCCTATGACCCTAATTAAAGAGATCATATCCAAGATGAAGAAGATGGAATTCCATCAGTTCCTGTGCTGTTTCTACGACACTTTGGCCTCGGTATAACCGGGGCAGAACTCTAGGAATCTTGGGGATTTCTCGTTAGTCCCTGGCGAGAATTATAGCGGTGTATACAGGTCACTGGCTGATCGGTAGAAACCCAGAGAGGTTGGGCCTGCCCTTTAATCCAAAATGTAGAAGTTGCGGAAATGTTTCTGAGAGTGAGACTGTAGTTCATTTCCTCTGTAATTGCCCAGGTCTGGCAGCCAGACTATTGAAGTTTTTAGGGGTGCCTTTTTTCGATAGCTTGGCGCAATGTGCGAACCTAAACCCTCTCGATTTATTCCACTGTATATGCAGCTCTGGTTGGCTGTAGCTCTTTTAATATTTTGTGTGAATTCAGTTTGGTGCTGCAATGGTTTCAAAACGGCACCTTGTGTTAATTGTAGCTGATCACGTTTTTAATTAACTGCCCATTTGACCGACCTACCTTAGAATAAGATGGTATGAGCGTAGACTTTTGATGCAGCTAAAAAATCTATCTTTTAAAAAAAGTCCGGTTACATTTTCTAAAATAAGCAAATATATAAAAATGCATCGCCGATGTTGACTGTGATGTAAACAATAGTCAGCATAAAAAATCTTGTGACATTGTAATGAAGTATGCATGTTTTTTACAGTTAAATTTAATACAGCTTGAGGAGCTTAGAATTTAACACCCAGTATATACTGTGAGCGTCAAAAAAAGTAAACAGTAAATTTCTTTGAACAAAAGCATTAATTAAAGTAAAATTTTATTTACAGTTTAACAGTTTTACAGTTTAACTTTATATAATAACAGAGAGAAAAAAATTCAGTAAATATTAAAAAACCTAAAATTATACGCATCAAAAAAAAGTAAACAGCTCAATGTATTTTTGGAAAATTAGTACTCTATACTAACTGAGAGTCAACTACTTATCAATATTTGGTTTGTTTGCCATTTGCTTTCAGTACCTCAGTCAATCGTTTGGGCATTGACGCCACATGTTTTCTCGTTGTGTCTGGAGAGATATTGTTCCATTCTTCAATTAGAGCCGTTTTTAGGTCGTCTTTGTTTGAAATAGTCCTCTGTCAAGGTGATCCATAAATCCTCGATCGGATTAAGGTCTGGGGACTGCGGTGGATGATATAGAGTCTTGGGTGTTCGGTATAGCAACCATTTCTTAAAAACTAACGACGTATGCTTTGGGTCGTTGTTGTGTTGAAAGACCCAGTTTTTCTGTAATCCCAATTTTTCTACACTTGGAGCAAACCATAACCGATCCTCCACCATGTTTAACAGTGCTCGTAATACACTTTTCATGAAAGGCTTGATTTTTTGACCGCCTTTTTTTTGTGGCTTTTTAAAACCAAATGTTTGGAATTTGCTTTCATCACTATATAAAATGTTTTTCCAGAACTCTAGTCTCGTTTTTGTATTTTTTCGCAAACTCTACGCCCTTGACGTGATTCACTTTGGATATGTACAGTTTTTCACGAGGAACTCTGCCATGTAGCACATTTTCGTGGAGCGCTCTTCTTACTGTACTGGCACTCAACAGCTTTTCAGATGTCTCAGTTATATTCTTTGCCATTTTAACAGCACTTGAAACTGGATATCTTTTTACTTCTCTGACTACTGTTCGTATTTCTTTGTCGCTAAGCCGCTTAGGTCGTCCTTTTCGAGGTAAATTTGTCCAATTTCGCGCAATGATTTATTTTTTTATGCAAATCTAGAACGGTTTTTAGTGTTTCGTTGGTAGTTTGCTTACCCATTTTTTAAAATATTGAATATATACTTCAGGATAACACAAAACTGCATGAAAAAGTTTTAAATCAGTTTGCTGAATTGGAATTCTAAAAAATTAGGTTTTTTCCCTAAATATTTTCAAAAAAATCAAAGAGTGCTGCCACTGTTTACTTTTTCTGACGGATAAAATCCTGAGTATTTTAAGTGAAGGTTAATTTTTTTGGTTTTATTTGTGTTTTACATTACTGTTTATTAAGATTTAAATTATTATATAAGGCTATCAAACTGTAAATAAACATTTCAAATTTAGTTAATAATTAGCTTAATCCCAGCGTGCTTCGTCACACCTACCATTATCATTTGTCCACATTTTTCGACTGATGATTTTTAGTGACTACATAGTAATTCAGACAAAATTCAAAAACTGTTACTGATTTTAAGATATGCTGAACTCAATAGTTAGTTTGTCTGGAAGCTACCACATCTACTTGTCCGCCCTTTTTTCTACTGATAATTTTTAATGACTACGAAATCAATTACACCAAATTCAGAAACTTTAACTTCAACACTTTTAAAGATGCCTATATATAAAGAAATCGATTTTTAACTTGTATAGGGTGTGTCACGACCACTTGTCCAATTTCTCTGACTTTCTGACTGATGACTTGCCTTGCCCATGAAGTCATTCAGACTCAATGCCGAAACCTTAGCTCTTACTGTTCTAAAGATATACAAGATCACTATCTAGAGATAAATAGAAAAAAGTGGGCGTAAAAGTAGGCGTGGCAAATTAGAAAGTAATCAACCCTGTTGTTTACTTTGTATTGAAACAGTAGTAAAACCACATCACTACAATGTGTTGTGATGTTTTGGAATTTACCCTATATCTGTGTGAATAATTTGTAAAGGATTACAAACACCTAATGGTGAGGTGAAAGATGGTTACGTATTGAGGTGAACGGATGGGTATCACAGGGGTTAGGGTTCACTGATTGCATAAATGGCTGAAATAAGTTGGATGGGCGGCGAAAAACGGGTTGACTACATCTGCCCGGAATAAATTTCTCTATCCTTGTAGAAAAAGATTTTAGTTTTTTTTATTTTTTTTAGATTTTATTACTTATTTAATATGTTTCTCATCAACATTATAATGTATATTTATTTTATATTAAAATTTTTTTATTGTTGCGAAACGGTGACACGCGTTAATGAATCACTCCTGGACAAAGATCGAGCCCAAATTTAATATATTTTTGTTTTTAATAACTAATTTAATTGACAAATTTAGCCAAATGATGCACAATATAAACTGGTAACTCCAAAAGCCTTTTCGAAAAATAAATGCAAATTGTGGAAAATGTGTACAAAAAAAAATTTATGAAAATTTTAATGTGTTTAAAAATTTGCAAATTTTGGAATTTTACTGAATGAAATTATATTTTTTTGTTGAAAACAAATGAAATTATATCTTTGTTACCCTTTTTTCAATTAATGGAGGCTAAGAACATGAAACCTACGCCCATTCAAGCTGGTGGGCGTAAGAAGCTCTTCAGGCAAACAGATGTTTGTCTAACCTCTGGCAACAGAGGCTCCTCTTCGGGACTTGCGGTTAAACCCGCTACTGCTGCCCATAAACCCGCAAAATCGGGGACGGTGACGTGTTTACCGTCCACATCGGCGGCTGCTACCATAGCACAGCGCTCTTCGACTGACGTCAAGACACTGGTCAACAGATCGAAAACGTCAGTCACAAGTACCAAACCCACTTCGCGTACAATTCTTCCCATGAGCGAAAACGCCTCTGTGAGTGCTAGCACTAGAGCGTACAGGACGCGGAGATCTGCTGCACGCATTATGTCCAAATTGGGTGCTAAGGATCCTGCTTTCTTGTCGGAGGAGGAAAGAGGTAGATTGACGTGGGCAAGAGCTCATGTCGGTGATCGTCCACCTGCCTCATCGGTTAAACCCGAGGCTGCGGTGAAGAGGCAGAGGTCTGGCGAGCAAACTGCTCGGGCTCCTCTGCAGCCTTCCAAGCGGCCTAAAACTCTACCACCCAGACCCAGACCCTCTAAGCCTCTTAGTGAGGTTGTAAAGGAGAGTCTGACCTGGGCAGTGATTGACCATAGACATCCGGAGGGCACCATCATTCCCGCTAAGTGGAAGTTGGTGGAGCTGGCCCTCCTCAAAGTTTTCTTAGACGTCATTCCGTCTAACCACGACCCTTCGCCCAGTTGCCGCGATGCAGGGTGGTTCCAAGGGCACATCAAAGTTATAGCCTGTGCAGATATCCGCTCCATGGAGCTGTACAAGATGGCTATGAGCAAGGTCGGAGAGGTGTGGCCGGGAGTTAAGCTCGAGGCCACTCCTCTGGACAAGATCCCTCAACGACCTCGTTCAAGGGCCCGTATTTCAGCGGAGCCCTCTAACTCCGAGGAAATACTTCAGATCCTGAAGTATAGCAATACTGACTTACCCACCGATAACTGGAGGGTAGCTAAAGTTGGTGAGGCTAGGGGTAATTTGCGCGACGCCATTATCATACTAAATGAAAAGTCGCTCCAATTAATCAACGCCCGAGAAGGCGTGATTAATTACGGATTTGGGGCTATAACACTAAATGTGTATAAGGCTGATGCCCAGATGGCTCGGCTTCCCCCAGCTGGGTTGCCGACCCCGCAGGTTCAGCCTAGTAGCCAATCCTCTCTGAGCTTCAAATTGAGCTATGTTTCCAATTCCGAGTTGGTTGGGGACATGTTCAACGGATTGGAGATTAATGCGGGTGTTGTTTCTCCTTTATCGGAGGAGGACGATGCCAACGCCACTCTGGTTGTCCCTAATGATGAGGGTCATCCAGATAAATCTTCATAGATCCAAAACCGCGTCTGCGGCCTTGCTCCTACTTCTTGCGATGGAAGACTGGGAGCTCGTGCTAGTCCAGGAACCTTGGACCGTTGATGGGAAGGTTTGTGGACTCAACGCCGTCGGTTACAGGACGGTGTATATCCAGGACACAGGTAGGCCTAGGGCTTGCATTTTGGTTAAATCCTCAATTGATACTTTTCTACTTCACAGGTTTAGCGACAAGAACACCGTGGCTATGGTGGTTACCTTGGGCAACTCATCCCTATGAACAGTGTCCTCGTACTTCTCCCATGACTACGGGCCTAATCCCCCGCAGGAACCCGTTGGTCAGCTGGTTGCAGAGGCGAATAGACAAGGTATCCCGGTTTTGATTGGCTGCGACGCCAACGCACATCATGTGGTGTGGGGCAGCTCGGATACCAAAAAAAGAGGTGTGTCTTTTTGACTTCATTTTGATGCATAATCTTAGTATTGCTAATCGCGGTGATGAACCAACTTTCTTGACTTCAACTAGAAAGGAGGTTCTTGATATCACCCTGGTTAGTAATCATTTCTCTGATAGGGTCTTGGACTGCCATGTATCTGGCAAATGCTCCTTCTCGGATCACAGATACATTGTCTTCTGTCTTGACCTAGCTGTTTCCCCCTGCAGGGAGATTCTCTGTGTTAATAGGAGGCGTACGGATTGGTCTCTTTTCAGGGATAGGCTTTGGCAGGGTCTTCCGGAGTCTCCTCCCACCATCCGTGACTGCCTAGACATTGACAGGGCAGTGGACTTATCCGCCGCCCTTGGGAATGCTGCTTTATCCTCCACTAAGACTCCTGTGTACAGGGGTAGGCCTAGGCCTAACTGGTGGAATCGGGATATTGAGGATCTTCGTCGTCTGTGCGGTAGGCTCTTTAACAGAGCTAAGTCAACGGGCGAATGGGATCTGTACAAGGCAAAGAAACGGGAGCTGAAATATGCAATTAGACGGGCGAAAAGAGCTTCGTGGAGGGACTTCTGCGATACCGTTGAATCCTCAACGGAGGTCAGCCGTCTTCGCAAGGTATTGAGCTCCTCCAAGGGACTACCTCAACTGGTGAGACGCTGAACCTGCTTCTAGACACTCACTTTCCGGAGAGTGTCTACGCTGCAGGCCAGACCGTCTTTCGCGGGGTCACGCCCATTCCGGGGCACACCTCCCTAATTCGCATAACCTCTGAGCAATTGCACTGGGCTATAGGTTCCTTCGAACCGTACAAATCCCCTGGTCCAGATGGCATTATCCCGGCTGATCTGCAGAATTGTGAGGATCTCATTCTCCCCTGGCTTCTGGCGGTCTATAATGCCTGTCTGGATCTCATCTACATTCCTCTGCGCTGGAGGATCGCAAATGTGGTGTTCATTCCCAAAGTCGGAAAAACATCACACGTGAATCCCGGGGACTTTAGACCAATTAGTCTATGTTCCTTTCTATTGAAGAGAGAGAGTTGAGAGAGTTCTTCATCTCCATATCAGGAACTCGATCAATCCTTCACTACTATCTACCTTCCAGCATGCCTACACCAAAGGGAGATCGGTCGATACTGCTCTGCACTCACTGATCTCTCAGGTGGATAGGTCATTGCATTTCGGGGAATATACGTTGGTTGCCTTTCTTGATATAGAAGGCGCCTTCAACAATATCTGATCTACGGGTATCGTTAATGCTCTGCTCAATCGTGGACTCGATTCTGGTCTGGTTAAATTCATTGAGCTTCTTCTTAGGTCGCGATTGATATCCGCCACAATTGGAACTACAAGGTGCCAGAGGGTGACTGCTAGGGGTACCCTGCAAGGCGGTGTCCTCTCTCCACTTCTCTAGAACCTTGCTGTCAACACCCTCCTCATCGAGCTGGAACGCTCTGGTAACAGAGTTGTTGCTTATGCCGATGATATCGCCATCGCGGCGTCTGGGATATGTCCACAGATATTGTCTGACAGGCTCAACCTCGCTCTAGACGTTGTCTAGGTGGTGCTGGGAATTAGGACTACGTGCTAATCCTGGAAAGACGGAGTTGATGCTCTTTACGAGACGGTGCAAGGTACCTCATTTCACTCTGCCCAGTCTGAACGGGGTTGGACTGCATTTGAGTACCTCGGTCAAGTATCTTGGCCTCATTCTGGATCCCAAGTTGAACTGGGGGCCTAATTTGGCTGAAAGGGCGCGTAAAGCTGCCTGTGCTATCAAGATGCGGACTACGTCCCCGCGTGGTTCGCTGGATTTATTCGGCGATCATAGAACCGAATCTTTTATACGGAGTGGTCTTTTGGTGGACCGCTCTCGACAAGTTCTGCAATGTCAGACTCCTTGATAAGGTCAGGAGGTCTGCGGCAGTGCAGATTTCTGGTGCATTACGGACCACCCCCACGAAGGCACTCTTTCTTCTGTTGGGGTGGCTTCCGTCTAGGATTCTTGCCAGGCAGCAGGCTAAACTGGTGGCGGTAAGACTCAATGCACTAACAAGGTGGAATATTGTTCCCTCGGGGCACTCCTCTACTCTTTTAGAGGAACCTCGGATACGGGACAATATCGAGTACACCTCACTGAGCCTGGAACTACACAGAGACTTCCACACGCTAATCCCAAGTAGGGATGACTGGGCCTCTGGCGGGGTCATCCCCAGTGGATCGGTGGAAGTCTACACTGATGGTTCCAGGATTGGAGATAGAGTGGGGTGTGGGATCTATTCAGAGATGCTCGCCCTCTCCATATCCCTTCGCCTCCCTGATTATTGTAGCGTTTTTCAGGCCGAAATAATGGCTATATGTCACGCTGCAAAGGTGATACTTCAGGGTGGCACTCCCACTGCCAGTATCACCATATTATCTGACAGCCAGGCGGCGGTCTGATCCCTGTTGAGTTTGACCACAAACTCTAGAATTGTCGGCGACTGTCGCGATGTCTGTCGCCTTGTGGCACTCTCGAAGCAGGGCGTCGTTAATCTAATTTGGGTTCCTGGTCACAGGAACATCACGGATAATTGCACTGCGGATGAATTGGCTAGGGCGGGCACGTCTCTGCCGAACGTTCATCCTCATGTGGAAGTGGGTATACCCCTTTGCTCCGTTAGACTCCTTATTAAAAGGAGACATTTATTGGACGCGGATCTGGCCTGGTCGCGGGATGAGTCTTGTCGAATTTCTAGACTCACCTGGCCTAGGCTGGACTTGAAGCATACCAATCAACTCTTTAGACTAGACCGCAGAGATATCTCTTCCGTTGTATCTATCCTCACGGGTCACTGCGTGATGGGCAGGCATGCGGAAAGACTTCGCTTGCCCGCGAATGACTTCTTTCGTGGCTGTGGGTCGGCTAAGGAGGAGGAGACTGTGGTTCACTATATTTGCCAGTGTCCATTTCTGGCTCGACGTAAATTTCTTACATTGGGATCTCCTTTTCTCGATGGCTTGACTGACCTATCGATCCTGGACATTGGATCCATTGCCAAATTTATTAGGCTTTCTGGCTGGTTTCCAGTATAATTTTCTGGGGAAGTAGTGCTTCTTGCGTGGAGCACCTGACTATCAGGGCTCCCCGCATCATGTGGTATCACAACGGGCCGTCATGCGTGCTAAAGTGTGCCTTGTCATTACGAGGCTGCCACTTCCTCCTATCCTATCCTTTTTCGCCGAATTGTAAGTAAAATAGAGTTTAAATAGGCAAGTGATTAGAAATCGACAAGCATTTACCTGACCGATTTAAAATCACAAAATTTCAAACGATTTTGGTGTCAGAATACCTTTTTTGTAATTTGAAATCACTCTCACCAAAAGTTATTTTCAGAACATGGCTGAATATATTAATTTTTATGGACAAATTTAGTAAATTTTTGTTTTTAATAATTAATTTAATTGACAAATTTTTGTGCCTGTGGAAATATTTTTTTTTCAAGTTTGGTAAAGGTGGTGCTTTTACACTATTCTACAAATCTTAAGATTTTCATTGGATTTTGTCGAAATTAAATCTAATGGTTTTTGGTCGATTGTCAAAAAATCAAATGTTTTTATTACATTTTGCTTTTACACTTACTTACTTAACTGGCCATAACAACCCGTTAACGGGTTTCGGCCTGCCTTAACACTAGTCTCCAAGCGTCTCTGCTAAGCGCACGCCTTCTCCAGTTGGTTACACCAATTGATGACAGGGCTCCATCTACCTGGTCTTTCCAACGTAAACATGGACGTCCACTACGCCGACGTCCAGTGACCTTCGCATCGAAAACCTTTTTCGCTGGAGCAGAGTCTTCCATCCGAACAACATGGCCGAGCCAGCGCAGCCGCTAAATGTTAATGCGCTGGACAACGTCTACGTCGCCGAGGAGCTCATACAGCTCATAGTTGGTCCTAATGCGAAACTCATCGCCTTGCTTCAGTGGACCAAAGATCTTGCGAAGAATTTTTCTCTCAAACACTCCCAGGACCGCTGCATCGGCACAAGACAGCGTCCATGCTTCCGCACCATAAAGAAGCACCGGAAGAATAAGCGACTTGTAGAGTGTTTACTTCGTCGCACGAGAGAGGTCTCTATTACGTCGGCGTAGAGGACGTCCATGTTTACGTTGGAAAGACCAGGGGGTCATTTCTTGTTCTGTGAAACGGTGAAATGTAAAGTTTTTTCACTGTTACACAGCGTTTTTGATTCTTGTTTTGTGCAAAACTTAAAAGATACACATCATTTTTTCATGTAACAACAAGTGGAATGAGACAAAATATTTTCACAGTTTCACAAGAGTGCTGATTCGTGTTTTGTGTAACTATAAAATTAACTGTCAAAATTGTTTCATATGTGTAACAAGTTTGCACAGAAAATGTTTATGTGAAAAAATAACATAGAGGTTTAAAACCATGAAAAAACCTACAAAAGGAAAGCGTGCTAGCAAAAATAAAAAAGAATATTTAATAAAATCGAATAAAATAATTGCACCCATCATATTTTTATTATAATATAATATTTAATAATCGTATATTTATATCAAAAACCAAAACAAATATGGCGTCACATTGGTGTTTTGTTTGTACTAGAACACAGAGCCAAATAAATATAGTTGACGGCGGTAGTGGCGAAACCGGCAGCACAAAAAATCAATCGGCGATAGTTGCAATTATTTTTAATATAAATTTTGTATCCAGCAAAAATCTGATTAATTTTTTTTAACAGAAAAAACAGTACAAAACATATCTTATCAATTTATATTTATGGTAACAATTAGATAAACAAATATACAAATGCTATGTATGCAATTGCGGTTGTTAAAATAAACATATGTACATATATGTACATACATACATACATATTTCATATTGAAAAGATTGGCATACATACAACTACAAACTTTTTCAAAAAAAAAGAAAAAAAAATTTTTTTCAAAGCGAACTTAGTATGTACATACATACATATTTATGTAGAGGGTGTCCGCCAGTTCATATTTCTCCATAATAAATTTGCCACGTCTCTGCTTCACGATTGCCAAAAATGAACTGTCAAGACTAATCTTTACCAAAATGGCGGCAAAACAAAGTCGTATACCTTCCCGGCGGACGCTCTGTTGTATATGTTTATGCAACACAAAGTCATTTAAATTTTTCTTGTATATACTTATACGTTTAGGTAAATACTTTGAGTACCACGAGCGAATAGCATCAATTATCGCAACTTTTTTATGAATATGTCCTTAGTGTGCGACTATACTTTTAGGTACATAAAAATAGTCCCTTAATTTACCATCATTTCATGTACGCTGATAAATTAGTGCAGGCAAAAAAGTCCACATTACAAGTCGGTGTTGATTTAATTTATTTTTCGGTTTGAAAGTGATATACATAAACGCATGTATTTGCGAATGTGTAAAACTGAAAGTGGTGTCAATGAAATACATATTTATTTGTTACATTATTATCATTTTATTAATATATAAAAACAGTATCAGTAAAATTTGAAGCAGTTAAAAAAATATATGGCGGGTAAGCCGCTTCCTTAAATCGGTTGGCTTCGTACTCTTGCTTTGACATTTTGACATAAAATTTCAATAACATACAAGCAAAAGTTTCACGACTACGGTTGGAATGAAACAATTTTTTCATAACATGCACCAGAATCGCAAATAGTGTAATTGTGATATGATAATGCGAAAAGTGCTCATGAAAACGAAAATGATAAAAAACTTTTCGTTTCACTGTTTCACAGAACCAGAATTGACCCCCAGGTAGATGGAGCCCTGTCATCAATTGGTGTGTCCAACTGGAGAAGGCGCGCGCTTAGCAGAGACGCCTGGAGACTAGTGTTGAGGCAGGCCGAAACCCGTTAACGGGTTGTTATGGCCAGCTAAGTAAGTAAGTAATGCAAGGCCCATTAATACAGGTCATTGCATCTTTCAGGCTGATTTTATGTAAACCTACCTTGTAAACGTCAAAGTTTGTTTACATTTTTATCTTTTTGTTTTTATTTGCATGTTTATGTTTTCAATCAGTGTTGCCATATTGGCTATACCTAACCAAAGTTGGCTACTTTTTTCTTACATATATATTTTTTTTTTGTGTTTTTTCTTTCTTTAAGAAGAAAATGGTATTTTTATTTTAAATGAATAATATTAAACATTCTAATATTTTAGGTTCAAGCAGGATAATATTATTATGAATTGTCCTTTATAGTTCGTTTTGTATACTGGGGCTCTTTATTGCAAACTAAAAATACAGATACTTTTGGATTTTAAAGCTTTTATTTACACTCTATAATCTTGTATATATAACTAAAATGTGAAGCCTTATTTATAATACCTACAGTTTTTCTAGTAATTGTTATTGTCTCTATTGCTTAGTATTTAACTAAGCAATAATAATAATTACCGAATTCACAAAGTCTTGTATCGTTGTGTCATGTATTGCATACAATGTTGGCTCGTGAACAACTATTGTATGTATATGAAGGTATTTCGTGTATTAAACGTCAAAAACCAAATAAGAAAAAGAAAAACTGTATTAAAAAGTTGATTTTTACAAAAAAAAAAAAAAAAACATTTTTCTTCCATTTTTATATTTTTTTATTTTATTTTATTTAATTTGCTGTTGACAATAAAAAGAATTTTTTTGTGTTTATATTTTTGTCAATATTTTTCATTCACAATAAAAAACATATGAAAAAAAGTGTATGAGTTGTATCGAATGTTTATATACAAATTACCAACAACAAGCGCACAACTATTGTAGTGCCATACAATCTAACAACAAATACAAGAATACAAGGGTTTTGTGAATTCGGCAAATAAATTTTTTATAATTTAAAATTTTATATAATTTTAAACGTACTTGATTTTCCGACATGTATTTTCTTATTGTAATAATTTTTTATATAGCCTAAATGCTTGAAATAGTAAAAATACTAATTTAAGGGAATGCAATTATGATTTTGTTTTACAAAATTATTCCTTCGTAACAATATGTTTTATATGGGAGACTTTCACTTTATTTTACAGTTTATATCATAGAACGTATGTTGAAATTGAATTTTATATGTATAAAATTAGCCGATATTTAAATGTTTAGTTTTAATTTATTGAATTTTTTATTGAAATTTGGTTACTTAATTTTACGGACTGTGGCAACACTGATTTTAGTTTCTTTCCCACCATTTGCTACAAAAACTTTTTATAATTTTGACAGTTACGGGTAAATCACGCGACACAAAATGCGTGTGGTTTTTTCTACAGTTGTATTGTTGTAGAGATGCAATGACCTGTATTAATGGACCTTGGTCTAATGGTTTAGAAAAATTTATAAAAATGATAAGAGCCATACGACTGTCAAATTTCTATCCGTATTTTTTGATAATTCATTAAAAATTGCTTTCACACTATTATACTCTTTCATTTTATTTGAGTTTTTGACGTGTCTTTATACTCAGTGGGATAGTGTACCACCTTAAGTCATACGTTGACTTTCTCAACAGATGTTAATGTAATAATGGGTGATGTTAGCAAAATAAATACTTTGTTGACGGATATAAAAGCATAAGTTTTATTCTCAAGTGTTTTTTCACAAAAAAAGAAATGAAATTGAATGTTTTTTTACATTTGTACAGCCTCGATTCATTTATGTTCCATTTTTTATATAATTTTTTATGTGAATTTCCGTAGACTAAGATTTGATTTAGACCTATGGTTTGCTATGTACAAAATCCATGTTGATGTTATGGAACAATTGTAGGATGTCGTAGAAAATTTAACCGATATCAGAATATATTCAACATAACTGTGAATTGTTCAAAATACTAGTTATTGTTTGAAATAGAAGTATTGGATGTTTGATATGATTTTTGATGGATACTTTTGAAAAAAAAATTTTGGGTTTCCATTTTTAAGTTTTAATTTTTTTTTATAGATCATTTTAAATTTTTATAAAAAAAAACCTCAAACTTAATATTTTAATGAATATTTTGTATGTAAAACTAGTCAATATTTAACAACAATGTGAAATGATTGTATGCAATTAGAGCTCAATATTACTAAAATTTAAATTTTTAATTACTTACTTACTTACTTACTTAGCTGGCCATAACAACCCGTTAACGGGTTTCGGCCTGCCTCAACACTAGTCTCCAGGTGTCTCTGCTAAGCGCACGCCTTCTCCAGTTGGTCACACCAATTGATGACAGGGCTCCATCTACCTGGTCTTTCCAACGTAAACATGGACGTCCTCTACGCCGACGTCCAGTGACCTTCGCATCAAAAACCTTTTTCGCTGGAGCAGATTCTTCCATCCGAACAACATGGCCGAGCCAGCGCAGCCGCTGGATGTTAATGCGCTGGACAACATCTACGTCGCCGAGGAGCTCATACAGCTCATAGTTTGTCCTAATGCGAAACTCATCGCCTTGCTTCAGTGGATCAAAGATCTTGCGAAGAATTTTTCTCTCAAACACTCCCAGGACCGCTGCATCGGCACAAGACAGCGTCCATGCTTGCGCAGCATAGAGAAGCACCGGAAGAATAAGCGACTTGTAGAGTGTTAACTTCGTCGCACGAGAGAGGTCTCTATTACTAAACTGCCTACTGAGACCGTAGTAGCACCTGTTGGCCAGTGTGATTCTTCGTTTGATCTCCAGACTGACATCATTCTTGCTGGTAATGACGGTGCCAAGGTAGATGAACTCCTTGACCACATCGAATGTATAGTTGCCGGCTGTAACCTGGGAGCCGATGCGATCAACGTCCCTACTCGTCGACAACATGTACTTCGTCTTGCTCTCATTTACCGCCAGACCCATTTTTGCAGACTCTCGTTCAATAGCATTAAAGGCCGCGGTGACATCTCGCTTGGTATGTTCATTGATGTCTATGTCGTCTGCATACGCAAGCAGCTGGACACTTTTGTTAAATATAGTGCCATTTCGATGTACACCCGCCTTTCGCAAAACACTCTCCATGACAAAATTGAAGAGGTCGCAGGATAAGGGATCGCCCTGTCTGAAACCTCGCACGGTATTAAAAGGCTCGGAGAGGTCTCTTCCTACCTTGACGGAGCTGCGGGAATTACTCAACGTCATTCTGCACAGTCTTATCAATTTTGCAGGAATACCGAGCACAGACATTGCTGCATATACGCGATCCCTTATCGGGCTATCGAACGCTGCCTTATAGTCGACAAAGAGGTGGTGTGTGTCGACTTGACTTTCATGGGTCTTCTCCAGGATTTGGCGCAGTCTGAATATCTGGTCAATGGTGGACTTACCAGGTCTGAAGCCGCACTGATAAGGTCCAATCAGTAAGATGGCGAATGGCTTCAGTCGTTCACACAATACGCTCGTAAGAACCTTATATGCGATAGGGAGAAGGCTTATACCCCTGTAGTTGGTGCTTATTGTGGGGTCTCCCTTTTTCAGGATCGGACAGAGGGCACTGAGATTCCAATCATCGGGCATACTTTCTTCCAGCCATATTCTGCAAATGAGCTGGTGCATGCACCTAACCAGCTCACCGCCTCCATACTTGAAGAGTACAGCGGGCAGACCGTCAGGTCCGGCTGCTTTGTTGCTCTTCAGTCGCCATATGGCAACCTTGACCTCTTTACGGCTGGGGGACGGGATCACAACGTCGTCATTGATTGGGTCCGGCACAGCATCTCTAGCAGCGGAATTTGTGTCATCATCGCTTTGCAGTAGATTACAGAAATGCTGTCTCTATAATCTCAGTGCACCATGTGCATCTATAACCAGATTACCATGTTCGTCTCTGCAGGAGGTTGCTCCGGGTTTAAAACCAGTAGTAAGACGCCTTATCTTCTTATAAAAATTTTGAGCATCATGTCTACTCCTGCACATCTCGATTTCCTCACGATCACGCCTTTCTTGCTCCCTTTTCTTTCTTCTAAATAGGCGTCTCTCTTCCCTCTTCTTCTCTCTGTACACCTCCACAGTTGAGCAATGTGAGACCACTGTCCACCAATACTTTCGAGAGAGGACGGGATGCAATGGAGCTCATTAGAAAGACGATCGGAAAACGACCTGGCTGTCTCTTGTGATCGCAGCTTTTTGATGTTCAGCTTCCCTCGAACACTAGAACGTGCCATATTCGCTGCGCGTATGCGCAGTCGCATCTTGGCTGCGACAAGATAATGGTCCGAGTCGACATTTGGACCCCTAAATGTGCGCACGTCTAGTATGCTGGATACATGCCTTCCATCAATCACAATGTGATCGATCTGGTTGTTGGTAGATCGATCAGGAGAGAGCCAGGTGGCCTTATGGATATCGAGATGCTGGAACCTGGTGCTACAAACTATCATGTTTCGCGCCGCGGCGAAATCGATCAGTCTCAAGCCGTTCGGCGAGGTGGAATTATGGAGACTGAACTGTCCAACAGTGGGGCCAAAGATACCTTCACGTCCAACTTTCGCATTGAAATCGCCGAGGACAATTTTGGCGTCAAGTGCCGGACACCTATCGTATACATCCTCGAGCTTTGCGTAGAAAGCATCTTTGGCCGCATCATCCTTGTCTTCCGTCGGGGCGTGCACGCAGATGAGGCTGATATTATAAAACTTTGTCTTCATCCGGATCGTAGCTATCCTTTCGTTCACGGGGGTGAAGTCTGAGACAAGCTGGCGAAGTCTCTTGCTAACTACGAATCCGCAGCCAAATTCGTGTCTGTAATCATGGCAGCTGTAGTAGATGTCACATGTTGCTTGCCTTGTACAACCCTGTCCTAGCCCTACATTTCTTGAGAGCATCCGCCAATAGGATAGAGGCACCTTCCCTGTAAACGGTTCTCACGTTCCAGGTGCATATCCTTAAATCATAGTCCTTAAAACGTTTGCCAAATTCGTCAACATAGAAGGGGGTCCGTTTAGAGGCTATTGTTTCGGTTTTCATTGAATTTTTGTTTTTACGTGGTGGGTTTCAAGCCCTACGCACAACCCAAATTTAAAGTCCAGGGGGTTGGACAATCGCCGCATACATTAGTTAACAAGCTAGCGGGTGCTAGAATGTCATCCAGGAGGGACACGTGGAGGCTGTATGTCGACTTGAATACAACGGGAACAAGGATCGTTCTGGAGGCCGCCAGGTTAACCCCAATCAGAGACTTTGCCTTGTCCGAAGTATCCCATCCATCCCAATTTCTAAATTATAATTTAAAAAAATAAGAAGAAGTCCATCTTCAAGAAACCGTTCCTTACATTCCAGTCTATTCCACCAGAAACTTGTCTTATCAATAAAAAGGCGCATATAATATACATATAAAAAAAAGAATTCCTTCAGTTGAGCTTGATGAATTAATTTTTTTTATATTTTTAAACAAAATATAATATTTTATTATTGTAAAGATAATAAAAAGGTAAGTAAAACTCGTTTAATGTGCGGAGTCACAAATGACTCGTTCAGGGGAGTCATTAATGACTCGTTCAGCGGAGTCGCGGCAAGGGTACATTTTTCTCCCGACAAAACATTCATTTTCGACTCAAAAATGAGCTCATAAGTGACTATTTTAATCGCCCAGAGGAGTCAAAAAAGACTCATAATTGGCCAAAAATGCTGACTGGGAAGGAGAATGAAATATTATTTGTGAATGATAATCTTATAGGTAAAAATGAATGTGTGTTTGTGGGTTTGTTTGTTTGTTTAAAGTCTATAGAAACGCCCATACAAAGTAAATATTTATTCTTCAATATCTTATAAATGGTAACAGCAACAGACTATGAACTTGTTCCAAATAGCTTAATAGTGAATATAAATCGTCAACAAAGAAGTTGGCGGAATTGAGCAATTGGATATGTTACATCCCTATTGGGAACGGTAATAGCAGAAGTTTCTAAATTTGGTCGAAATAGCTTCATGTCTAATAATGGGTGTTTTTTATAGATTGACACAAGTTTAAATCTTAATAAGGCAATGAAATATATTTTTAATATCAATATAACGGCCTTTATTGAAAAGAAAATTGTATGAAATTAATGTTTAAATATAATTTCTACCATGTGGCCACCACGATTGGTGCAGAAAAACCGCTGTTCAGAACAGATTTATTTTCAATTTTTATATTTTAATAAATTTTACTAAATAATTTTAAATTGACCCACGTAATTGAATTCTATGTTTTGTTTTTGTTAATTTGCCTTTAAAAATATTTTATATACTTAAATTTTCTATTTACTTCATTTAAAAGTAACGGAGTAATCGTTTGATTTCTTTTATATTTGTTTTTGTAAATCATAATTTCATCTTCTTAGCTATAATAAGTTTTTTTTTTAAATAAATAAGCAGTCAGTGCATAATTGAACACAAAGCAATAAACTTGTTTTTTTTTTTTTGAACATTTTTTGGTGACCCCGACGTGATGCACTAGCATCACAGCATTGTTTTTGTCTTTACAGAATATTAAAGGAGAAACAAATCATTTTAATTTGTTTGTGTTTTTCTTGCTAAAAATATATACATATATTTGCTTAAAAAGAAATTAAACGGTTTTAAAATTCCGTTGCCCAGCCGCATAAATATTTGAAAAAAAAAGAAAGCTCTTTGTGTTTGAATATTGTTCATTATTATTTGAACTAGTTTAATCAAATTTAAAACAATGAGTAATATTGAAAGTCTACGTAAGACACGAACACATCTAAAGGGAACAGCGACCAGGTTGGAAAACTTTCTAAATCAAGTGACAAATGAAACATCGCTTTTCGAGGTTAGAGCCAGACTTGAGAGATTGTGGAAAATCTACGATAGCTTTCAAACTTTAGATATCGAGATGAGTATTCACAGTGACAATATTCCTGAACGTGAGGCCGAGCTAGAAGAATTTGAAAATAGATATTTTAAGATGAAGACAAAATATTGTGAAATAATTGATGCCAGGCTGCATAGTACTAATATTGTAGGTGATCATCTAAACTCCACAACCGTACAACAAGATGCCATGCAGAAACTGTTAGAATCTCAAGCTGCGTTTTTAGAGAAACTGTCTGCGTTGCAAACTACATCAACTATGAACCATGAGTCGATTAACACCCCTGTCCAGTCTGCTGACATACGGCTGCCTAAGTTGAATATTCCTGTATTCGACGGTAATTATTCTGATTTTAGATCATTTTTTGATTTGTTTAACAGCTCCGTGCATAACAATTGCGCGTTAACTGCATCTCAAAAGTTCCAGTATCTGAAGGGACTATTAAAATGTGAGCCGGCCATGCTTATACGACATCTCGCTGTGTCTGATCAAAACTATACTGAGGCAATAAAAAAAATTGAAGAACGCTATGACAAACCTTCACTTGCTATTGATTCACTAATTGAAACTTTTTTACTAATACCAAAAGCCAACAATCCCCAAAGTCTTAGAAATGTGTCGAATGTTGCTGATGAGGTTATACGAGGACTAAGAGCACAGGGTCCTGATGCAGAAAAGTGTGATCCCTGGCTGATCCACATCTTATTAAAAAAGGTTGATAGAGACAGTCACAAATCATGGGCTGAACATTGTAGCAAAAATACGTTTCCTACACTGGAAAGCTTTATAAAATTTATGAACAACCGCTGTGACGCATTGGAACGTATGCCCACTCCAGATGATAAGAATCGAATGGTTAAATCAGTTCGATCTTACACCAGCTTTGAAAAAAGATTGTGTTCAGCGTGTTCACAGAATCATCACCTAGCTTACTGTCCAACATTTAGCAGAATGACGGTGCCGAACCGCATTGAATTCGTTAAAGAAAAAAACTTGTGTTTTAATTGTTTAAAGCCTGGACAAATAGTGCAGAACTGTCCATCTAAACACGTGTGTGAGATCTGTAAAGCCTATCATCATTCATGTATTCATTTAGAACGGAACTCAAAGCATATGTCTGCAAATATAGTTAAAAGCACGACATACAAACAAGTTAAAAACTCCAGTGAAATGCCTCATACATCCAAGACTGTTGTAGAAGTTGCCACCTCGTCTAAAACATCCAACGCAATATCTGATGCATCTAATTCACAGTCTGATAATTCAATAAACCTCTCGGTGTCATTTGAAACTAAAAAATTAAATATGCTTTTGCCAACTGCAAAAGTTCTTGTTAAAGATAATATGGGTTGCTTCCATCGCTGCAATATACTGTTAGACTCTGGGTGCCAAAACTCGTTGATCTCAGAAAATTGTGCAATTAGACTTGGGCTGAAGAGAAATCCATCTAAAATTTTTGTTAGTGGTTTAGGTAATAATAAAGCTGGAGCAACAAAAGGTATAGTAGAAGTACAATTAAAATCACTTTATAATTCTAATAGTATCGTCTTCACTATAAATTACTGGGATGAAGTGAAAAACCTCTCCCTTGCCGATCCAGAATTTGGTACTCCCAAGGATATTGATATCCTTGTAGGATATGATTACTTTTTTACCCTATTAAGAAATAAACAGATTCTTAAAAATGGAGTTTTACTGGCACAGAATACCATCTTCGGGTATGTTTTATGTGGAGGAGGCTCCAATCTAAACCCTATTAATGCATGCTATATAGCAGCTCAAGATACATATGAAGTTGATTTAAATCATACACTAAAACTATTTTGGAAAATTGAAAGTGTGCCCCAATTTACAACTACTATGACTCCTGAGGATCAACGAGCTGAAGAATTTTTCCAATCAACAACTATAAGAGCTGAGCGATATTCTGTGAGGTTACCATTCATATATAATGCGAATCTTGGAAACTCATACTATACAGCATTGAATAGACTAAAATCGATGGAAAGAAAATTTAACTCAGATCCTGAATTAAAAAAGGCCTATACAGAATTTATTAATGAATATATTTCATTGGGACATATGAAACTTGTTTCTAGTGACAAATTGAATCTCCCAGCTGAAAGAGTATGTTATTTGCCACATCACGCTGTGCTCAAAGATAATAGTTTAACTACAAAATTGAGAGTGGTCTTTGACGGGTCTGCCAAAACCTCTAATGGTAAGTCACTTAATGATAATTTACTTAAAGGTCCAACATTGCAGCAAGACTTACTGGGTGTAATTTTAAGATACCGTTGCAAGAAGTATTGTTTTTCAGCCGATATCAAACAGATGTTTAGGATGATCAAAGTGCAAGAGTGTGACCAGGACTTCCAGCGGATCTTATGGAGGAAGTCACAAAGTGATGAAATACAACATTATCAACTTACTACCGTGACTTATGGCACCCGACCTGCACCATACTTATCAATACGCACACTTCTGCAGCTAAGTGATGATGAAAGAAACAATTACCCATTGGCTAGTGAAGCTGTTAAAAGTTCATTTTATGTCGACGATTGCATGGCAGGCTCCAATACATTAGAAGAAGCTAAAGAGCTAACAGAACAGTTAAACAACTTGCTTACGGCTGGCGGTTTTAAATTAAGAAAATGGGCAGCAACTGATAACAGAATTCTTTTACAAATACCAGACTGTGACAAAATTGAAAGCATCGTGGACATTCCTATCGAATTAACAGTGTGCCTACTAGGTATCATATGGAACCCTACGAATGACTTCTTTTCGTATAAGGTTAAAACAAGTGAATATCATTTAGACACCAAGAGACATCTGCTCTCTGAGATATCGAAAATATTTGATCCCCTTGGCTGGATATCTCCTGCAATTATAGCAGTGAAAATAATAATCCAACAACTTTGGTTATCTAAAATTGAATGGATGATGTTTTACCTAAAAATATCTTAGATGAAGTCAAGCTACTATTTTCAGAATTTCATTTACTTAATAATATTAACATATCAAGATTGATTTTTTCCACAGAAAAGGACGTAAGCTTTCATGGATTTTGTGACGCGTCGAGCTTAGCGTACGCAGCAGTAATTTATTGCCGTAGAGTATCAGCAGACGGACAAGTGTCTACGAATATAATTTTGTCGAAAACTAAAGTGGCCCCCATTGCATCACTATCAATCCCAAGGCTGGAATTGTGTGCGGCATATTTGTTATGTCAGCTGTTTGAGTATTTAGCATCGGTCATTGAAATAAAATTAAACGAAGCAGTATGTTGGTCGGATAGTAAAACCGTTCTAGCCTGGCTCTCTTCACATCCATCCAAATGGAAAACGTTTATTAGTCATCGTTCATCTCATATATTGGAGCACCTTCCAGCTAAAAACTGGCGGTATGTACCTAGCAAAGAGAATCCGGCTGATATGGCAAGCAGAGGTGTTAAATCGAGTGCTCTTATAAATAATGGGATGTGGTTTAAAGGTCCCTCTTGGCTTATTCAAGAAGAAATTCATTGGCCACAATCAAGGGAGGAAATTCGACCACATCAACAAGTTGCTTTAATATCAAATGTAGACACCAATCCAAATATATTTAAAAAATTAACTGAAAACATCTCTTGTTGGCCAAAATTGATTAGAGTACTTGCTTACTATCTACGATTCATAAATATCATACATGGGCATACTGCATTACTTTTTTACTGCAATACGTAAACCAGTATTCAGTAAAAAGTACTGATTATTGAAAAGAAAAATCAGTATTCAGTAAATTTTACTGATTACTGGAAAGAAAAATCAGTATTCAGTAAATTTTACTGTTTACTGAAAAGAGAAATCAGTATTCAGTAAAAAGTACTGATTACTGAAAAAAGAAATCAGTATTCAGTAAATTTTACTGATTACTGAAAAGAGAAATCAGTATTCAGTAAAAAGTACTGATTACTGAAAAGAAAAATCAGTATTCAGTAAAAAGTACTGATTACTGAAAAGTGAAATCAGTATTCAGTAAAAAGAACTGATTTGTGTAAAAAAATTCAGTAAACATTAAGTGAAATCAGTATTCAGTAAAAAGTACTGATTTGTGTAAAAAAATTCAGTAAACATTAAATGACTGATAGTAGGTAGATACTGTGTGTTTTAAAAATGATATGTACGCATTGCTCACTTACATGAATAGTGGCATAACTGAAAAACTGCATTTCGAAAAAAATTAAGAACTGAAAAAATTATTTTATTTTGCATTTTTCAGTATATTTTCTGAACTTGAAGCCTCAGCTATATAAATCAGTTTTTATTTACCCAATAACACATTTCATAATTAAAAAAAGTAAAAACATACAAAAAAGAAATATTCCTCGAAATTCAGTTTTTCAGTTATGCCACTATTCATGTAAGTGAGCAATGCGTACATATCATTTTTAAAACACACAGTATCTACCATCAGTCATTTAATGTTTACTGAATTTTTTTACACAAATCAGTACTTTTTACTGAATACTGATTTCACTTTTCAGTAATCAGTACTTTTTACTGAATATTGATTTCTCTTTTCAGTAATCAGTAAAATTTACTGAATACTGATTTCTCTTTTCAGTAATCAGTAAAATTTACTGAATACTGATTTCTTTTTTCAGTAAACAGTACTTTTTACTGAATACTGATTTCTCTTTTCAGTAATCAGTAAAATTTACTGAATACTGATTTTTCTTTTCAGTAATCAGTAAAATTTACTGAATACTGATTTTTCTTTTCAATAATCAGTAAAAAAAGAAAATACTGAAAAAGTACTGGTACTGAAAAATGCCCATCTATGATAAATATTTTGCAGACCAAGCAAAGAGACAATTCACCACTTAGATGTGAAGAGCTTAAGGCAGCTGAAATTGAAATTTTCAAATACCATCAAAATATTGATTTCTCTGAGTTTATAAAATCTCTTAAAATGGGTCGAGCTACAGTTACAAACAAAAAATTGAGAAAACTGTCGCCATTTCTGGATTCGAACGATATATTACGTGTTGGTGGGAGGCTATCAAAATCTGATCTGTCGTACGACAGCAAGCATCAAATAATTTTGCATAAAGACTGTCCTATTGTCCGCAAAATTATACATGATTTACACTTAAAAAATCTTCATGCTGGAATAACCCTTTTGGTCGCTACTTTACGTCAAAAATATTGGATAATTGGTGTTCGTGAAATTGTTAAGTCTGTAACGCAGCAGTGTGGAGTTTGTATACGATACAGTGCACGTACTCAACAGCAGCTTATGGGTACTCTTCCAAAATTTCGTGTTACAGCTTCTTATCCTTTTTATGAAGTCGGATGCGACTACGCTGGTCCTATTTTATACAAACAACATAATGGACGCAAGGCCCCTATAGTCAAAGCGTATGTAGCAGTTTTTATTTGTCTAGTCACCAAAGCTGTACACTTGGAACTAGTGTCAGATTTGAGCACTGATGCCTTTTTGGCTGCTCTGGATCGATTTGTAGCTAGGCGTGGTCTGTGTGCGCATATACATAGCGATAATGGAACAAATTTCCAAGGCGCTGCAAAGAAGCTGAATCAAATCCATAATATGGTACAATCTTTTAACTTAAATAATAAAATTTCGAATTTTTTGTCTTCTAAAGGTATTCAGTGGCACTTTATTCCGCCAAGTGCGCCACATTTTGGTGGAGTATGGGAATCTACCGTTAAATCCATGAAGTATCATTTACGTAGAACTGTTGGTCAAGCTACGCTTAATTTTGAAGAACTGTCAACGTTACTGAGTAGAATCGAGGCCATTTTAAATTCTAGGCCGTTAGTTCAATCTGACGCTGATGACATTCCATATCTTACACCTGGACACTTTTTAGTTGGTCGACCCTTAAACGCATTACCCGAGGCGGATGTTACTCATCTTAAAAGTTCAACATTATCCAAGTGGAGACTGGTTCAACAGCTAACCCAGTATTTTTGGTCTCGATGGTCAACTGACTATTTGCTTTCACTGCAACCTAGGTCAAAATGGTTAACTGAGAATGAAAATCTAAAAATTGATGACATCGTCTTGCTACGTGAGGAAAACCTACCACCATCTTGCTGGAAGATTGGTCGTGTTATTGAGACCCATGCTGGAACTGATGGTCTTGTGAGAGTTGCTACCATTAAAACTAGTAACTCGATCTTCAAACGTCCAATAACTAAATTGTGTCTTCTGCCTAAAGACTGTTGAACTTCGTTCAAGGCTGGCGGAAATGTTCAGAATAGATTTATTTTCAATTTTTATATTTTAATAAATTTTACTAATTAATTTTAAATTGACCCACGTAATTGAATTCTATGTTTTGTTTTTGTTAATTTGCCTTTAAAAATATTTTATATACATACTTAAATTTTCTATTTACTTCATTTAAAAGTAACGGAGTAATCGTTTGATTTCTTTTATATTTGTTTTTGTAAATCATAATTTCATCTTCTTGGCTATAATAAGTTTTTTTTAAATAAATAAGCAGTCAGTGCATAATTGAACACAAAGCAATAAACTTGTTTTTTTTTGAACAAGCGCAGTCTGGAACACCAATTTTCAACAACTTTTCGCGGCCGTATTTCGCCGATAACTGTTCGAATGTTGATTTCTGGGTGTTCAATTGTTTGTGGTTTATCGACGTAGACTTAACATAACCCCAAAGAAAATAATCCAATGAGGTTAAATCACACGTGAATATATTATATATATATATAATATATATATATATATATATATTTTTTTTTTGTATAAAAAAACGAATAAAAAATAAATTCGAGAAATGCAGGTCAATTTCAATTCATTTATTTGTGGCATTTCATCTACAGCTAAAAGTTTTCTCATTGATTATCTCTTTTAATGGGCTATTTTGTACATCATACTGTGTCTACATAAATACTCATATATGTATGTATGTATGTACTAAAATATGTGTATTAGAGTATAATTTTATTTAAAAAAAAATAAATAATTACCTTGTGACTCAAATGTTTTATCACCAACTTGTGACATCGTGTGAATTTGTTCATTTCTTTCTACTACAATTTGTTTTATTGCAACATGTTCGTCTGTGAAACTGAGATTATCATCAAATGACTTGCCAGACATTGACTCAATGGTTGGTGACTTAATGACATCTAAACCAACGACGTCATCGCATGTAATCGCATAATTTTCACTTTCTGAATTATACTCAACTTTATTATTATTGTCAACGAAATCATATGTTTCAATGTGATCGTGACTTTGTTGTTCATTAACAATTTGAATACTCTCCCCAAGAACAGTATCAACCAGAATTGTTGCTTCACGGTGTATATTTTCCATGTTTGGTAAAAGGGTTTTGTAGCATTCGAATCAGTGTCGATAACAGACTTCTCGTGTTCATAGACGTCGTCGTCGTCGTCTTCTTCGTCATCGTCATCGTATTCGTCAACAACATCACCAATTTTATTATCAAAAACTAATTTTTGATTAAAAGCCCCTGGAATACAAGTTTCACATTTTGATTTTTATTTTATTCGTTAATGTTTTGCACATTTTTAGAACTCATTTTGAAAGTATGTAATAAACTTTGCAGAAATACAATCAAATAAAAATGAAAAATCTAATGGTTTTGAAAAATGTCTAAAAATGATGAGAGCCATACGACTGCCAAATTTCTATCCGTATTTTTTGACAATTCATTACATTTTGTTTTCACACTATTATACTTTTTCATTTTATTTGAGTTTGTGACGTGTCGTTATACTCAGTGGGATAGTGTAAAACCACCTTAAATATGTGTCAAAAAGGTACAAAATGCTCTTTAAGGGGAAAAATATGCTATTAAAGTTGAAATATGCAAAAAGTGAAAACAAAATATGCACAAATATGCTCTAACAAATCGATGCCATATTTAATAAAAATTCCTGAAACGGATAAATACCTCACACAAAACTTCAAAGGTCGCACGAGAAAAAACATGCAATTGCATATTTTTGGTTTCTCAGAATATATTTTATTTTATTCAGCACAAGTTTAATGTTGTAGAGAAACAATAGAAAAGATGTCATAGTATGAAAGACATACATACTATGGTTAGTCGTCGTTAGTGCGATCCTATCCGCAATTAATGACTGTGGGGTGAAGGTAGTGGCTTATGCTGATGACCTGGTCCTGCTGGATTCAGGTCAATTTTCTTCAGTTATGAGTGAGATTTTGGAGGGTGCTTTACGTAAGCTGGGTGATTGGACCGCCTTGTGTGGTCTTCGGGCTAATCCTGATAAAACTCAGCTTATGCTATTAACTGGAAGATACAAACCTCCGCTGTTTATACTGCCCAGAATGGGTAGTCAAACTCTTCAGCTCTCATCCAGGGTCAAGTATCTGGGTGTAATACTGGACCCCAAGCTCCATTGGAGGCTGAATGTAGAAGAGCGGGTGAAGAAGGCCTGTGTGGCTTTATACACTTGTAAATCTATGTTTGGCAGAAGATGGGAACTCAGACCTCATATGGTGCTCTGGTTGTACAACCAGGTGGTCTTGCCAATTCTAACATATGGTTGCTTGGTGTGGTGGGTGGCCCTTAACAAGGGCTATATTGTCACTAAGCTGGAAAGAGTGCAGAGAACTGCGTGTATAGGCATCACTGGGGCATGCAGAACATGCCCCAATGCTGCTTTAAACGGCATTCTGCACCTACTGGCTGTAGATCTTCAGGCTATGTCGATTTCGACTCAGAGTGCGATCAGATTGAGGAATCTTGGTCTCTGGGAACGATTATCAGTTGGTCATATTAATATTCTAGGGCTGCTCCCTCCACATACAAGAAATTTACGTACTGACCTGGCCCTCCGGAAGTTGGATTTTTGTGGGTGTGCCAGGGTTTTCTTCCCAGTAGAGAAAAATGGGCATCGGAAAGGATTGCTATGGGTCCCGGTGTTTCAGTCTAAAATGGAAACCGGAGTGAGGGCTGGTATTTTTTCCGAGTCTGCCAAACTGGCAGAATCATTTAGATTGCCGGACACATGCAGTGTTTTTCAGGCCGAGGTATTTGTGATCATGCAAGCCTTGAGAATACTGAGGGAACGATGCATAGGGACTGAAGTTAGGGTTTTTCTGATAGCCAGGCTGCTACTAGAGCCCTGGCGTCGCCCACAAGAAACTCTTCCCTCGTTCTTCGCTGTAAGGAGGAGCGGAAGCGCCTTGGGAACGCTTGTTGCATATCCATGGTCTGGGTTCCTGGTCATATGAATATCTTAGAAGATGAGAAGGCAGTTGAGCTTGCTAGGGTAGCTTCTGCCGGACGGGAGTCTATTGCTTCCTACTCGGATGTCCACTGCCCTATGACTGTCATTAAGGAAGGGATATCCAAGTTTTTCCTTGGGAAAGCTCAGAGCGGGTGGAATTCCATCACTACTTGTGCTGTTTGGCTTTGGCCTCGGTATAACCGCGGCAAGACTCTAGGAATCTTTGGGATTCCTCGTCAGTCCATGTCCAAACTTATAGCAGTGTATACGGATCACTGGCTGATCGGTAGACACGCAGAGAGGTTAAGCCTTCCCTTTAATGCGCACTGTAGAGGTAGCGGGAATTCTTCTGAGAGGGAGACTGTGGAACATTTTCTTTGTGATTGCCCAGGTCTGGCAGTCAGACGTTTGAAGTTTTTTGGGGTGCCCTTTTTCGACGGCTTGGCGCAATGTGCGAACCTGGACCCCCTTGCTTTAATCCTTTTTATAGGCAGCTCTGGTTGGCTGTAGTTCTTTTCTCATTTTTAGGTAACTTCAGTTTGGTCCTAAAATGGTTTCAAAACAGCACCTTGTGCCAATTGTAGTTGATCACGTTTTTGATTAACTGGCCATTTGATCTACCTACCTACCTATGAAATATAAAAATTATTACAGACCCAAAGTATAGAATATAAAGGCCAAATTGTCATTCAACATCATATCAGGAATGAATGATGATACATAACATATATATATTTACTTAATTGTGTATTTTTATAATTACGTCAAAATTAAATACACTTAAATAATTTTTATTAAATGGCACTTAAATCTTTATCATTTGTATACAAAATAAGATTATTTTTATAACTTTTAATTTTACCTTTATCGCCCCAGTGTGATCGCCATAATTGACATAAATTATCACTTACATTAGCGATAATATCAGAACTTGATAACGTTAGTGACATTAAGTTAGGAAAATTTTTAATTTCAGTTAAATGTTCTGTTTTGTTGGCGTCGACAAGATAAATGCAATTAAACGCAACAAGTTTTCGTAATTGCGGTAGTTTGTCAAGAATAAAGTATAAAGATGAATTCGACAAACGATTATTGTTCGATATGTTCAACATTTCTAAACTTTTAGATGTGCTTAGACTTTGTACAATTTTATACATATTAACGTCGTTCAAATGGCATCCAAGTAACTCAATTTGTTTGAATTTTTCACAAGTGCCGCTTTCAAAAAAATTGGACAGTTTGTCAGCCAAACAAATAGTTACAGTAGGGGAAGCAGCATTTTGATCCATTTTAAGACAACTTAAATTTAGACATTGCAAGCGACATGAGTTTAATTTGCTTAATAACTTACATATTGATTCATCACTTAACAGATTAAAGCTTATATCGAAATCTGTTAATTGATAAAATGCCAAATCATAATCACATAATTCTGTTATATTACATTGTGACAAATGTAGCTTTTGTAATGACTTTCCCGCTAATCCATTACAGAATCGATCTAGTACACGTAGAGATGAATTACCCAACGGGTTTTGGCTAAATATTAACTCTTCTATGTCTGGAAGTTTCTCAATATTTGTGCTACTTAACAAAACCTCTAAACCATCAGTGGTTATAAAATTGCTTCTTAAGTCTAATGTTTTTAGTTGTTTTAAAGTATGAAGAGACTTTGCTAGTTGACGACAACCATCATTCTGGATAAAGTTATTGCTGAGATCTAAGACTTTCAGATTCGGTTGATGTAAAATTGCTTTAAAAATTGGTTCTGTTCGATCGGGTGTTAACCAAAAATCAGACAAGTTTATAGAATTAGAAATTTGGGCCCGTTGTAACACATTTTGTACTTCATTATCAATAACTAAAAATACAAAATCAATATTTAGCAAAAGAAAAAAAATATATGTATATAAATATGTATATATTAAAGTTATTTCATTGCTATGATATACCTTTGTGTAATTGTAGGCACATTTCTTCATAACGCTGGTAGAGTGGGGAAATTTGCCACTCAAGTACAGTTGCTATGATCATATTTTCCTCTACTGCAACATTAACAGGATCATTTTCTTCGTAGGCAAAACCATCAGCCGTTTTTAAGCGTAACACTGGTTTTAGGCCACACAAACTAAACAAAAGAAATATATATTTAATTCCGTGTATGCCTTATGGAAGTATTGAAAGAAACTATAGATTATATGCAATATCTATCAAGATCGTGCTATAAAGAACATTACTCAAAACAAAACAAAAATAATTCGTAAATTGTAGATATTCAACATTTTTCTTTTACGTATGTATATACATATATACATACATACATATATATATATATATATATATATATGTATATAGGTTTTTACTTTCAAATTAACGATTTTTCGATACAAATTAAATTTTTTCAAGTCAAACGAATTTTTTTTTTAACACAAATTGAATTTTATTCGGAACAAATTAAACTTTTTTAAACACAAATTAAATTTTTTAACTTCAATCATGGTACAATTATTATAAGGTAGTCGCACATCTACAACACAAAAAACAACAGGGCATTTTTATTGTTGTTCACTATCGTTTCTGTCAAACAACAGTTGGCTGTAGAAAAGAAAACAAAAAAAACATTATACATACATAAGGTTTGCTTGGCTACTTTTCTAGTGAAATCCACTAAAAATTACTTAGTAAGAAATTTACAGAAAATTAGATAAAATTTAGTCCCAATAAAATAATAGAGGTTAATATATAAATGTGCGATTTCAGTTCCATCAATCATTTTTGGAACATTGCTTTGATCATATTATTAAATTGATAAATAAATTTACAAATAAGAACGTAACAGGGGAAGAAATTTACGATTAAATATTTTTTTTTCAAATTAGCGATCCACAAACAGCCCAATAAAAATCGATCAATATAATAACCAAATTTCCATGTACTTATATGTTTTGTTTTTCATGTAGTACATACATATGTATCTCTATCAATTATTTTTTATTTAACTTGCAAATTCAAAACTTCAAAATTTTTCAAGTAAAAACCAAAAACTTCAGTTTTTTTTTTCTACTTAATGACTTTTTATATTAACAAACACGCTCCAATAAAAACTTTTATAAATTAAAAAAAATGTTTGTGTACGCAAACAGACCTATTGTGAAAAACACATAAAAAAAATTTATTTTAGAAAAAAAATATAAAAAAATATTTATTATGAACAAACAAAACAAAACAAACATAAAAATTATTAGTAAAACACAAACAACATTTTACAGAACCCATAGCCAAAATAAAACAATCAGCTGACGATGAAAGAGTACCTAATAATTATAGTACCATGACTTCAATTTAAATTCTTTTCATTTCAAATTAAATTTTTTTATTACTATTTTCTTGTACTATAAAATTAAACTTGATATTTAAAATATTCACTGTAGCGGCAAACCATAAATTCTAGTCATATCAAGATAATAATTGTTACAATTAGAAGGTGTTACTGATTCCACAGACTATTTAATTATGTTTACAAGGTCCATATTACTCTCTGGATCAGCTAGTAAATTTCGTGCACAAAGTTTGGTTTTTGAAAACACTTTCAATTCGATTTAGCATTGGAGAGTATGGAGGAAGAAAAACTAATTTATGCCCGGACTCCGTCACTTTATCTTTTACATTTAGAGTTTTATGTATCCTAGGAGTGACACCCTAAGAGCCACATCCAAAAGCCTAACTCCGTTACTCATATGGCGCTCAACACTTCACATATAACAATTAAGGACAGCCTGAGTACAAAGGTGAAGTGTGTCTAGACCTATCTTACTCTCATTGCTTGACAATATATGTATTTAAAGTTGTATACCGATAAAATGTATTTTTATTACATTTATATAATATTTTATTTAGAAACAAGACGTCATCTGAAAAGCGTGCATTTAACACATACCCTTAGACATTTTTTGATGTTTTTTTCGCCATTAGTGAAAGGAGACCTTTCCAACGCATGTATTGTTTTGTAAATTGATTGAGTGGTTCTCTCTGTCCTGGCAGATATATATACATATATATATATATACAGTTACGAGCAGATAAATAGGTTAACATCACATTTTTTGATAAATTCGCCTTCAAATAACTTAAACAGCGGTAATATACAATAAAGCGATATTATTACATTAAACATAAATAATCACATAAAATGTATTTAATTATAATTTAAAAAAAATGAGAAAAATTGATATATTTAATATATTAATTGATGCCTGTCGAGCAAATAAATAGGTTCATTGAAAAGAGAATGACATTTTTATACAAAAAAAGTGCAATTGCAAGAAAATTTCTAATATTTTGTTGAAAATCCCTTATTTTGAATCACCGCAGAACATCTCTGGGGCATTGATTCGACAAGTGACTGACAAGTATCTAGTGGAATTGAGTACCACGCTTCCTTCACTTTTGTCCACAAATCTTCTTTATTTTTAGCCTTGAGTGGTGCAATTTTGTCCTTAACGATTCTCCAAAGATTCTCAATGGGATTTAAATCCGGCGATTGTGAAGGCCACTCCATTAACTTTATATTTTTCTTTTGGAACCATTTTTTTACGATCTTAGAAGTATGCTTGGGGTCATTGTCTTGCTGGAATTCATACTTTAAAGGCATATCCCACTCGGCATACGGAAGCATTACTTCTTTAAGAATATGCAGATAAAGATGTTTGTCCATATTTTCCTTGATCCAGAATATTGGCCCAACACCGTACCAGGAAAAACAATGTACCATATCATTATGTTTCGCCGCCATGCTTTATTGTCTTCGTGGTGTACTTTGGATCATATGCTTTATTTTTTGGACGCCTTACCCATGTTCTTCCATCAGGTCCGACTAAGTTTATCTTGGATTCATCAGACCATAGTATGTTTCTCCATTTTTTTTATACCTTCCGGGCCGGCCCATTCAGCATGTACTTTTGCAAACTCAATGCGCTTTTTTCTTTGTCTGTTATTAAGCATTGGAACCTTCTGGGCCGATCTTCCGAATAAATTTTTTCTCTTAAACGACGTCTAATGGTCCACTCTGATACGGGAAGCTTTAACTCATTTTTCAGCTGAACTGCGGACATAAAAGGATTACGAGTTGACAACATCTTAATGCGATCATCGTCTCTTTTCGAGGTTTTTCGCTGTTGACCTCTTTTAAGTTTTTGTTTTGGAGGCTGCAATGCATTTCTTATCATATTCTGCGATCTCCCAAGAATTTCAGCAATTTTCCGTTGGCTATAACTTCGGCTGTGTAGATCCTTTATAATCTTTTTTTCCTCTTCACTACAATGTTTAGAACGACCCATTTTTTAAATTTTTAGAGGTATTTGCTTTAATAAGCTCTATTAAAAGGCTGAATCTAAAGTTTTCTACAATAATTTTTATAATTTTGGCGTTTAACATTTTAAACTAACAAATTTTTCAAAGTGAACCTTTTTATTTGCTCTTTGATTTTATACGGTAATTTTTTTTTTTTTTTAATTTTGGGCAATTTTTTACATAATAATTTAATTATTGTGATGCAGTATTAAAAGTGGGTATTTGCTTTAGTAATTAGCGACTTTTCCTTTTTTATTGCTGTAATGTAAACTATAGTCAAACAAAATTGATTTATCATTTTGATGTGAACCTATTTATCTGCTCGTAACTGTATATATATATATATATATATATATATATATATATATAACTGTATATACCTATATATATATATATAGGTTTTTACTTTCAAATTAACGATTTTTCGATACAAATTAAATTTTTTACAAGTCAAACGGAATTTTTTCAGCATAAATTGAATTTTTTCGGTACAAATTAAACTTTTTTCAACACAAATTTAATTTTTTTCATTTCAAATAAATTTTTTTATTCCAAATTATATAAATTTTTTATATTACTCTGTTTATTTTAAAATATTTTAATTTTGTGTTTTAACAAGAAGAATTTTTTAATAAATTAGCTGGATCTAATATCAATGGCGCCTGGTTGATCCTTGCTAAATTAACGAGTCAGCCATTAGACTTGATGTCCAACTATTCCTTACCTCGGATATGATGACCTATAGAATGATTAAAAAAATATCAGAATGAAGGGGCAGGAACGTTGTGAGAACAGACGACAAATTACGGCATTCGAAATCCAACGAAATTTGTATGAAAATTTTTTAAAATTGTATAAAATTTCGCTCGATATCGAATATTGTAATTTGCCCCCAGGTCTGATTGCCGTTTGTCTAAAAACCTCTTGTGCTCAATTGATGACGTCAGTAGTGCGATTCAGTAACATATTTTTACGATAGTCGCATTGTTTTCAACAGTAAACAACAGAATTGTCGATATTGCTATCCATTATTTTTTGTTTACGATGGCTGTTGTCGTAAACTAACGCCAAAAATTTTACTCAGTTGGAAAATCGTAAATTTTTTATATTGAAATTTTGTAAAGAGATGTGCCTACGCTATTAACTAGTTTGTTTGAGAACCATTTTTGTGTGTTTGTATCAGTGTTCGAAAATTTACCTTATAAAACGTACTTTAGTGTTCTGTACTGTAGAATATTAAGTACAGAAACACTAAAAGTGTTTGTGTAGGGAATTCAAAACAAACAAAAAACATTATAATATTTTTGAATTTTCTACATAACGAATATACTGTTCTTAACCTATAGAAAAAAAAAGCAAAGAAAAAATATTTTTTTTGTTGTAATTTTTTTCAATTTTTTTATTTTAAACTGATTGATAAAAAATGCAAAAAAAGAAAATATTTTGAAATTTGGGGAAAAATAACCCAAGATCACTAAACCAAAATGTATACAAACACTAAAACTGTACTGTTTTAAAACAAAAAACAGAACGACTTATTCTGGTTGTGTAGAAATACACAAACACTAAAAAAATAAATACCGTTCTTGGATTTGTGAACCGTACATATAATAATGTACAGTTTATTTTCGAACACTGGTTTGTATACCCAAAGGAACTAGAGGTTTGTAGCTTTGCTAACTTTCTACCCAAAAACTGACTGATTTTATACAGTGCTGCCAAATTATTGCAATTTAAACATAAAGAAAACTACAGTTGTAGACTGTCGATAAAATGTACTTAGTGAATCACATAATCGTTACTGCAAACAATAAAAACTGTCGACTTCTTTTGCGAATATCGTATTGTTAAAAGTTACTGAATCCCGGTACAGGACTAGTTCTCTTTTCTGGCTATCTTGAAGTTCGTAATTCGACTTCGCTGACTGAGGGATGTAAATCCGTCCTCGCCAAATATCGCCTTTCCTTTTTATTTACCATTGCCCTTTTACCCTCTAACTTTTAATTTTTTTCTAGGACGCGTTCAATGAATCTTATATCGTCTGGCTGTTTTTACTGGCTCTGGCCAACACACGTCCCTACCACCTACCTATTCTAGTTTTTATGCAACATATTTTTTTTTTAGGATCAATACTCAGGGATTTACACCCCTACTCATGGTGTGCATTGTATTACGTACATACAGCTGTGTTCAAAATAATAGGAGCGCACCAATGTAATATTTCTACAGTTGAAATTTGTTAGTGTAACAATTTGCAAAACAAGTGATATTCTAACGGAAGTTACAATGGTATGTAAGAAATCGAATACAGAAGAGAAACTCATAACAACTTTTATATTCATAATAAAATTCGTTCATTTCTGTGTTTGCCCTTGGTTTGAGTTGTACAAAATAATAGGAGTGCGTGTGAGGTTTTAAAAATAAAACTAAAAGGGCATATAATTGAAGAAAAAAAGTGAAAAGTAAGTTTAAAAAAATGATGTGAAAACCTTATTTACAGTGATTATATTATATTTCACATAAATTTTTGTAATAGTGGGAAGAGGAAAGCACTGTTCTGAGGAAAAAGAGAACCAATTAAAAATCTTCGAAAAAAAGGCAAAACTTATAAAGAATAAAGGAAACCTTACGATGCTCCGATCAAATGATTGCAAATGCTCTAAAATATTAAAAAAGCCTTAAACACGTGGGCACAAACAAAATATCAACTGTTGAAGACCGTCGTATTGTACGATACAGCAAAATTAATCCTTGGGCGTCTTCCAAAAAAATTCAAAAGGATCTAAATCTTGCCGTAAGTGGTCGTACTATTCGTAGACGCTTGATGGAAAATTATTTATTTGCAAGAACTCCACGGAAAGTGCCACTACTGACAAAAAAACAGGCAGTAGCACTCTTAAAGTTTGCACAAGAACACATCAATTGGCCGAAAGATAAATGGAGAAACATACTCTGGACCGACGAAAGCAAAATTGTTTTATTTGGTGGCACTGGGTCTAGAAAATATATTAGACGTCCGCCCAATACAGAATATAAAGCCCAATATACACAAAAAACAGTTAAACATGGTGGTGCAAAAGTAATGATATGGGGAAGCTTTTCGTATAATGGTGTAGGTCCAATTTACGAAATTAGAGGCATAATGAATAGAAACGTTGGAATGTTGGAATTTTGAAAGAGGTAATGCTATACCTTATGCAGAGTGGAATATGCCTCTTAAATGGATATTCCAACAAGATAACGACCCAAAACATACCAGTAAATTGGCAAATGAGTCGTTTCGGGTAAGTGGAGTTCAGATTATGTCGTGGTCTGCTCAGTCTCCTGACCTGAATCCCATAGAACATCTGTGGGCAGACGTTAAAAAATATGTTGCAGAGAAACAGCCATCAAATGCGGAAGAATTATGGAGCACAGGGCGCGAAGCGTGTCATCAAATTCCTTTAAAGGATCTTATTGATTCAATGCCTCGAAGATGTGCTGAAGTCATTAAAAACAAAGGTTATTCAATAAAATATTAAATCGGGGAAACTATTTTTAAATAATATTTAACTTTTGTGACTTTAGCTTTAATACTATTACGTTGTGTATAAACACTCCTATTATTTTGAACAGGGAATTTTGAAAGAAAACTTTGTTTAAATTAAATATTTTATGTTTTAATAATTTTAATTAAATAAGTAATTGGTAAATAATTAGAAGCTGAATTAGAAATAAATTTTATCTCTAAAGAAATTAATATTTTCTTTTTTTTCTACTTAATTTTAAACTTCGGCTTTGAATGAATTGCACTCCTATTATTTTGAACACAACTGTACGTATGTACATAATTGGCTATTACAACCCTGTTTCAGGATTACAGCCTAGCTTCTAACAGCGCCCACGTTGTGTGTGTCTATTTTTATCCATGAGTACCGAAACCTACAGATTAATGTCGACTCCGAACGACAGATTTGAGAAGTTTGTTTATGGCAATCAGTTACTCCTAAAGCTATTGCCAGAAGACTTCTAAAAGGTAGTCGTCGAAAGAAATATTTTTTCCATTATTCTTTTTTTAAGAGATCAGAGCTGGGGATTGAACCCGGAGCTCTTGTCTAATAAGCCAACACACTAACAACTATGTAGACTACGGCGACTACATAGAGAGAGATATGAGACAAGTTGCTGTCAGTTGATCACTCAAAGGCCAATGTTACTACACCTTCGCCCTTGAAATGATCAACAGAAATTGCCCCATCTGTTGATGTTAATTGTGTAAAGTGGTGAGGATCTTTCCTATGTTTTTGGTAGGTCGCAATCCTTGCTTAGTTCTTCTATTACTTCCCAGTAGGTGGCGCTTTCTGCTGATCATTCGTTTGATAATAAGTCAAATATGTATAGCAAAGAAACATATCAGGGACCGTAATCATTATGAGTTTTATAATAAAAATTACAAAATAATGTTTAATTATGAGTTTTAAGGACTTTCTTCAATGGTAATGATTATTTTTGAGTAATATTAATAAATATTAGCCATAATCATTATTTTTGAGCAAAAGAAATAAAACTAAAAAATAATCATTACTTATGATTTTTATTTTTTTTCGCACAAAATAAAACTCACTTTTACAGCCAGGCCCACGATATCGAATCGTGTAGTTTTAAGCGACAAACAGCTGATTTGCGGCACACTAATTTTTGTGTCGCCAAAAATAAATGTGATTGGTAACACAAAATTTTTTTACACACATATACATAAATAAACAAAATCGGAATAAGTTTGTTTACCACATTTCTGTCAAATTAAATTAGCACACGGTTGCATTTTTTACTATACAATTTAAGCATTTCAACGCTTTTTTCGTTTATATTCGCGATTATTTTTTGATATGTTGATATGGCAGCTTTGTTGTTTATTTGCATTACGTTGGTAACGTAAAGCAAAGCGAACGATAAAGTGACAATTAGTGGGCGCAGTTTAGATTCACAGTGAGTGACTGAGTTTCTTTCGCTTAAGTTTTCTTTCGATATCGTGGGCCTGGCTGTTAATTTATATTATTTATGATAATAAACATCATAGATGGGCATTTTTCATTACCAGTACTTTTTCAGTATTTTCTTTTTTTACTGATTAGTGGAATAAAATCAGTATTCAGTAAATTTTACTGTTTACTGAAAAGAGAAGTCAGTATTCAGTAAAAAGTACTGATTACTGAAAGAAGAAATCAGGGGGCAAATAACGGCATTCGATATCGAACGAAATTTATATGAAAACTGTTTTTAAATTGTATGAAATTTCGCTCGCTATCGAATGCCATAATATGCCTCCAGTATTCAGTAAATTTTACTGTTTACTGACACGAGAAATCAGTATTCAGTAAAAAGTACTGTTTACTGAAAAAAGAAATCAGTATTCAGTAAAAAGTACTGTTTACTGAAAAGAGAAATCAGTATTCCGCAAAAAGTACTGATTTGTGTAAAAGTATTCAGTAAACATTAACAGCCTTATGTATAATAAAAAATTAGCAGTTCGTTGTACACAGTGGCTAAGTTTGTCATTCCACTACGTGGACATTTGTACTCATATGTACAAGGTATTTAATTTTTTGAATTATCTGACTAGTTATCAAATAGAGGGTATGGAAAGTTTTAATAATATCAGTCTATAGCGGGTGATAAACTTGCCAATATTTTGTCCTATATACTAACGAGTTGCTAATTTTTCATTATACATACGGCCGTAAATGACTGACAGTAGATACTGTGTGCTTTAAAAATGATATTTACGCATTGCTCACTGACATGAATAGTGGCATAACTAAAAAACTGCATTTCGAAAATAAATCAAGAATTGAAAAAATTATTTTATTTTACATTTTTCAGTATATTTTGAACTTGAAGTCTCAGCTTTATAAATCAGTTTTTATTTACCCAATAACACATTTCATAATTAAAAAAAGTAAAAGCACACAAAAAAGCAATTTTTCTCGAAATGCAGTTTTTCAGTTATGCCACTATTCATGTAAGTGAGCAATGCGTAAATATCATTTTTAAAGCACACAGTATCTACTATCAGTCATTTAATGATTACTGAATTTTTTTACACAAATCAGTACTTTTTACTGAATACTGATTTCTCTTTTCAGTAATCAGTAAAATTTACTGCATACTGATTTCTCTTTTCAGTTATCAGTACTTTTTACTAAATACTGATTTACGTATTGCAGTAAAAAAGTAATGCAGTATACCCATGTATGATAAACATTAACAGCCAGGCCCACGATATCGAAAGAAAACTTAAGAGAAAGAAACTCAGTCACTCACTGTGAATCTAAACTGCGGCCCACTAATTGTCACTTTATCGTTCGCTTTGCTTTGCGTTACCAACGTAATGCAAATAAACAACAAAGCACCCATGTCAACATATCAAAAAATAATCGCGAATATACACGAAAAAAGCGCTGAAATGCTTAAATTGTACAGTAAAAAATGCAACCGTGTGCTAGTTTAACTTGAGAGAAATGTAGTGAACAAACTTAATCCGATTTTGTTTATTTATGTATATGTGTGTAAAAAAATTTTGTGTTACCAATCGCATTTATTTTTGGCGACACAAAAATTTGTGTGCCGCAAATCAGCTGTTTGTCGCTTAAAACTATACGATTCGATATCGTGGGCCTGGCTGTAAGAAATTGGTCAGAACTAGTAAAAGAAAAAAATAATAAGAAATGCTTGTTCATTTTGCTACATAAAATATAATTTTCGTGCACAAAAATTATAAAATTATTTTCTTTCATGCATCATATATAAAGTCGTAAATTGAAAGTGAGTTTTATATTGAGCGAAAAAAATAAACATCATATCGTCGGTTGACAGGTAAAACTCACTAAGTGCTAAGTGGTCTCACTACACTTAGTGAGTTTTACTTGGCAACCGACGATATATAATGTTTATTTTCGAGTTTCATATCTTTTGCTCAAAAATAATGATTATGGCTAATTTTTTTTAATTACTCAAAACTAATAGTTACCATTGAAGAAAACTTTAAAAATCAAAAATTTAAAAATTATGACGGATATGCAAAGATTGTTAAAAAATAATAAAATGTTTTTATGTCTGCTCTAAGTGATTGATTTTTTGATTTAAAAAAAACGAACATTAATCATTATTTACGGTCCCTGAAACATATACATATGTAACGAACAAAAATATATGTACATATTGGCGCAAGAATTAAAGAACGCTGTAACTGACAAAAAATCGAAAATACGTTTTTTTGCATCATTTTTATCAGTAAAAAAATACGCGCCGATTGGTCCCGGTCCCAGATTTCTATGATGAAAATAAATTTACTTATGCCGTCTGCGAAATGAAAAATACCAGTGTATTTGTTCTATTTTTATACAGGTTTTTTGGCTCTGGTTTTGTCAGTTACAGCGTTCTTTAACTCTTGCGACGATATGTATATAAAACATACCATACAAACATATCTTCTAAAAACACTTAACTTTTTGAAAAATCACAAAAAGTTATATTAACTTACTTATAATATCTTCTGGAAGATTCTTCCGCTAGCCAACGCATATTAATTTCGAACAATTTTTTTCGCTCAATAGGTACTAACAAGAGTTCATCTTCTACTTTTACTTTAAATGAAACTGTTGTAAACAATTTAATTGGTGATGTGCGGTGTACTGTAATCGGTGATGTTTTGGCAGGTGAAATTAAAAGCTGTACGGAAGTTGTAGTCGAATCTGGTTCAGTTGTGTGGATATTAAGAGTAGAATAAACTTCATTTGAATCTTCAATCGTCTGCTGTGGGCTTTCACTTCTGAAACGGCAAAAACCGCTTTCTAATAAAGACGATTGATATTTATGTTTCTGCCGCTGTGAATTTGTAGTAGTACTTGCGTTACTACTAATACTAGATGACCGCGATTTTTTCGCATTATTTTGCCTTTGCTGCAAAGTTACGCTCGATGTAGCGTCACATAGATTCTGGAATGCATTGTTTTCTGGCGTCAAGGATGCTCGCATCAATATAGAATTTCCTGAATCCAAAGAAATCTGATGCAGTTTCGATGGTGAAGAGTGGAATGATTTTGAACCAGTAAAAGAAGAACGGGATATCTTTGTTGGCGTCGTTTGATATCGCCTTTTTTTTCTTTCAGGACCTAAATCGTCTACAAGCCACGATTCTTCATCAACTTCTTCTTCATTAAGATATGCAGAACGTCTATATTTACCGGTAATACTTGTTGGAGAAGACTCTTCATCGCTGTCAATTATCGGTTTTCTATTTTTAAGTTGCTGAATAGCATTTTTATATTCAACACTTGCACTTGTTGATGATTTTTCCTTAAAGCGGGAAGTTGACGGTCTTACAGTCTTATCTTCATCTTCATCTATTTCACAATTAACAGTTGTGTCACCTTTTTCAACTTTCTCCTCTGATTTTCTTTTAGATTTTGCACTTGCATTTGTCAGAGCTTTAACATTTGGAGATACACATATTCCAACTTTTGATAAAGTATTAACTAGAATTTCTCTTATTTGTTCATATTCAGCCTGTTCGCCTTCTGTCAATGTTACTGAACTTCTCCATTTATCCAAAGCACTCAGGCATGTATCACCAAAGTCCGTTTTAACTGTGACATCTGCTCCACGTTCTAATAAGAGTTCAATTACATCAAAATAACCGTTTGTGCACGCATCATACAGCGGAGTTATTCCATCACAACTTGTACCTCCTTTATCATTTATGGCAACGGAAGCACCACGATCTAATAAAATTTGAACAATATCACGAAAGCCGTGGTTACATGCTTCATGTAGAGGCAACCATCCAGCATGATCACGAACATTAACTGTATGACCTTGATCTATTAGTCGTCGAACCAGTTCAATGTTTCCAGTAATACAAGCTTGATGTAGCTGAGTTTCGCCCTTATTATTTCTCTTAATAGCTAGCGAACGTGTACCACGTGTAGCCCTATGGGGTCTAGGCTTTTCAGTTTCATCTAAATCACTTGTATCGGAATCAGTAAGATCGTCTAAACAAATGTCATCCCCTATTTCGGGAGTATTACTGTCATTAAATTGTGTTCCATCCGATTCAGTATCGCTATCGTCATTTAACGCATTCAAGTCGATACCTTCAAAATAATATGCATATGTATATATGTAGATAAATTTTATTAGTTTTAATTTTTTAATTCTTAAAATTATCTAAGGGGTTTATTTAAATCATATTCACCTTTATTGATTGCTTCTTGGGTCAACTCTTCTGCCAATACAGTCATGTCATGCTTTATTTGAAGTCTTCTTAGCCTAGCATACACGATCTTTTCTAATTTCATCTTGGCATCGCCGGCTTTAGATGCTTGTTCTTTTGCTTTCTGATAAATATCTTGTATTGTCCAAAATGATTGCATTTGTAATTCACTTATTTCCGCTATGCTGCACAAAGTTGAAAATGCTTCCTTCGGTATGCTTTTATTCAATTCATACTCTTTCCAAAGATACTTTAGTGCTTGTTCGTACTGTTTGTTATCTTTATACGTTTGATACAAACTGACATAAATTGGTATCATAGACATGGCTGAATCATTATTCAGCTCAGCACATTCCAGCATTTTATGATAAAATTCTAAAGCTTTTTCATAATTACCTAAATGACAACAACCATCCCCAAGTTTCTCATAAATAGCTTTCCGCTTAACAAAATCAATTGAACTTGTAGTAATTAAGTCGTCTAATAACTGACATATTTTTACAACTAATCATAGGGAACAGTGAAATAATGAATAAGTATAATATGTAGTAATTTATCAAAAATATTTACCAATCCTTAAAGATTTTTCTATGGAATTGCGGTCGTTTTCGTCGGGGGTATTCTTTTTATATGCTTTTGTTAGAATTTGTTTAGCACTTGCAAAATCTCCAGCTTTTATAAGAATTTCTGATTTAATAATCAGGGTTTCGCAAATCTTCTTCACCTTTTGACTAAAGCGTTTGGCAACATCTAAAGCCATATTGCAGTAACGTAATGCCATTGTAGCATCCTTCTTTCTGCAGTGATACATTAGACTTATGGAAATATAGCACATATGCGTTATTTCGAATATATCATGAGCTTTACTAAGTTTTATAGCCTTATCAAAGTAATTAATTGCTTCCACAAAATCTTCCATATGCTCTTTAACAACGCCAATATTCAAGTAACATCGAGCTTGCATATCAAGTTGTTCCTGTTTTGATATTTGACCTGTTAATCTGGAAAAATTTAAAAATGAAAAACAAAAAAATTGTCGAGACGTCAGAAAAAAAAAAAAACTTACTTACTCTTTAGTTAATAAAAGACTTTTGAGAAAAGATTTTTCTGCTTGTTTTAATTGAGTCATGGCAATAGAAACTGAAGTTTCAGCCAAAGCTTGTCCGTGTAATAAATAAGCTCTGCCCAAAGTAGTGTATGCTCGCTGCTCCTCAACTTTGTTTTGTAATTTTCTAGCAATTTCTTTAAAAATTATGTACATAACGATATACGAATTATTTTCTATTATATAATACATTAATAAAATAAATAAACATTTACTTAAATAATCACTTATGCGTTCCTTGGCATTTTCAAATTCACCCAGTAACATGAACATTTCTCCAACCATACGGTGAGCTTTAGCCATTTCCAAGTGTTTACCTAATTTGGCGTATAAATCGGCTTCCTCTTGATATTCTTTTGCAGCATTTTCATAACGTCCCTGCTCATTATAGAAGTTAGCTAAATGGTTGCAAACGATGGCCAGCTTTTCTCGGTTTCCCTCTTTAAGAGCCTTCTCCTTTCTTTTTAAAAATTCTAAAATGAATTTTAAATAGTTTTAATCACTCGTCTTTTTTCTTTGGGATTATAATACTTTTTTCTTCCATTATAAGAAAACTTAAATTTGTTTTTAATTCAACGAAATAACTTTTCTTAACTCGGCCGGCTATTTGCACCACAGAATACAATTTGCGCAGCGGTCTTGAACAATAGTTTTGCAATAAAAAAAATAAATTTACGAAAAAAGCGGCAGAATAAAAGTGATGTCAGACTGTTTTCAATTTTTGAACATGATTCCGAAATTAATATCCCCAAAACCTCTATTCCCTTCATTCATTATACAAAAAATAGTAAAAAAGAAAATATTTTTATGAAATTGATTTTACTTAAAATAAACAAGCATTTTTTGTTTCTCAAAGAAAACTTTTAGTGGATACTCTTCAACTTCATCTTTAAATAAGAACTTAGTTAATGTTAATTTAAACTCAATTAGCATTTAAATACAATTTCAGTTCTTCATTTATAAATTTTGGTTTGTATCATGATGAATTAACAATTAAGTCATGATGAAAATATGGTATCACTACGAAATATGAAGAAAATATGGTATCACTACGAAATATGAAGAAATTATCGATAATTTTTTCAAGAAACAGTGGCGTTTCAACAGAGAATACACTTTAAGAGGGGTTTAGACGGTACAGTATTTTTCGTTTAGCTGCATTTCGCTTAGCTGCATTTTTTGCCTAACTGCACAAAATACAAAGTATTGTGTATGATGGCTTAATGTTGTATGAAAAAATATCGTTTACGTGCGTTTTGCTTAAGTGCATATTTTGAATAAGAGCATTCGATTTTTTGTCAGCAATATTTATTTTTAATACAAAATATTATTCTTAAGTGCCTCATAAACTCAAAAAAATTATTATGGCAATCGCTATTTTTAAGAACAAAAAAAAAAGGCAAAAAATTAACTTTGTTTATGTGGCAACTCAATTCACTGAATTATAAATATATAAATAAATTATAAATATATAAAAATATAAATACAGTGCGAGCTCGATTTTCGCAACTTGAAAAAATCTGGAATGTTGCAATTACCGAAAAAGTTGCAATTATCGACCACTTTTTATTGTACCTGAAAATACTCCATTTTTAATAAAAGGAAAGAAATTAATTATTAAATGTTAAAAAACAATCTTCTTGCTGAAACATTGGCGTAGAGAGCAATTTTTTGATTTAAAAAGTGCAAAAGAGAAGACTGATGCGTTTGTTTTTGTGTTTTAAAACGTGTTTGCGACAGCACTAACGTGGGAGAAATGCTATTGAAATGGGATTCTTTGATTAAATATTATTACTTTTATAAAACTACGTTTCTGAACAAGAAATACAAACAGAAATCATTGTAAATATATAAAAAAAAATAGTGTTGCACTTATTGAGACTAATTTTTGAAAATCGTTGCACTTATAAAGACTGTAATGTAAAAAATTTGCCTGTTGCGCTAATCGGGGTGTTGCGTTAATCGGGGGTTGCGAAAATCGAGCCCGCACTGTATAAGTCAATTTCGCTTTTGGATACCCTGTATTTTATAAAAAGAGCTTGGTCTTACCAACCGACCTGAAACAATATCTAATTGTCTTAAAAAGGTAATTATAAATATACATATGTACAAGTATTTATGTAAAAATGTATAACAGAAACTAAAGTGATACCTCTTTTTGATAATTTCTGGGCCAAATTCTATGAGGCGTCAAGTTCTGAGGTAGAAATAGTAGAGAGTAACGAATTTTTTGAATTATTTTCTAACTATGAAAGCTATATAAGATGTGATGACAGTTTCGAATGCTATGGAAGTTTAAATGACGTAGATATTATTGATTGATGCTGTACGAGACAACCAAACAGAGGAACAATAGAAAAATGTTTTGACGATGATGGAGGCTTTAACCGTTTTAGATGTGCTACAAAAATATTGCTCTTTAAATAATATTGATGGCACTTTGGATGAAATAGAAAATGCAATTCTTAAGCAATCAGTACGTGCTTTAAAGCAAACAAGTATTACTAAATATTTTTCAAAAGCACATATTATTTGGTTAATATGTAGTACTTATTAGTTGTTGACTTTTGTTTCTTGCTTTTTTTTTGCTTTTAATGAAATTTGAATTTAAATTACTTATGCAACTCTTGTATTTTTACATAAATTGTTTTTGTTTTAACTTTTTTTGATTAACTATTCTTTACATATGACTCTGAAGTTATTGATTATTAAAAGATGCTGCATATATAAATCCATTTTTGCAAAGAGAAAAAACTTTTGCGTAAGAGCACTTTTATTCAGGTAGGCGAATTCACTTAGCAGCGTTATTTATGCTGCTAAGTGAATACTGCGTAGCAGAACATTTTGCGTAAGTGCACGAATTTTCATGCAAACTTGAATGTGCAGCTAAACGAAAAATACTGTAATACAAGTAGTCAGAGTAGGATAATAATAATATGTTCACACGACAATATGAAACACTTGGATCGTTCTCTGAACCACGATTGCGAAACTCACCTTTCAGACGACTCTTTAGTGTTTCATTTTGGCATTTCTCTTTTATGTATACCCCAATGTATAATGTACATACCACACACATGCATACATACTTACATATTTATGATGGTATTTTGGTTTTTTATGTTTTTGTTTATTGCTTTTCTGATTTTTGTATAACATATTTACGTAAATTAATTTCCTAGTTCTTTATTTCTACAAACTTTTCATTTTTAACAAATTATTCGGCCTTATTCCAGTTGGCGACGTCGTTGTCATCTGACGACATTTTTGTAGCAGAATAAAGAAAAAATGTTTCTCTAGCCTTTAATCTATTACAAAAATGTCGTTACACGACGACGACGTCGCCAATTGGAATACGGCCTATTATTTTGCTTTTTTCTGTTTTGTTAGTTAGTTCAGATAAAGTAGCTATGAATTGTTATCAAAATTAGAGATGATAGCAAATTCTTCGAGGTTCGCACCAAGATTCAAAATGAAACACGATGGTTCGCTCTCACAATTTTGTATGGCGAATCTACTTGTTTCAAACAAGATTCGGTCGCGAACCACGAATGAGAGAGCGAACCTCGATATTTGCTATTCGTGTGAACATGGTATAAACAAAACTAAACGTTTAATTTCAATTTGTTTTGTTCTTTACAATGAGTAAAATAAAAACAAAACAAAAACAATGAGAGCGATTGTTCTATTTTGTTTTGTATATTGTTTTTGTTTTTAGCACTAAAAGTACACTAAGTCATATGTGCATAGGTAAAAAAAATGAGAGAACAAAATTAAAAAGTTTGAAGAAAATACGTTTGCAAATGTTTACTAATTGATTTTGTCAGTATAACTACCTAAAATATTGTATATGCATACTTACATACCTAAATGAATCAAGAGTTTTGGCAAAGCAGTAAACACTTTAATTATGATTTAAATTTTATTTAAAAAAAGAAAAAATATAAATACGAACCAAATAAAACGCTCTAAAAATACGTTTCTCTTTTTATTTATACAAATGTAACGGAATATCAAAACAAGCAAAAGAGCGAAAAGTCAGTTGTTTTGTTTGTGGTCTTTCTCATTTAAAAAGTATTTGTTTTGGGTTTACTCGTACAAAACAATTAAAACAAATTTAAAAAGTTTATGACTTTGTGAAAACGTTTGCGAAATGTTTTGTTTGTTTCCCCACTCTGCAAGTAGTACGACATGTCAAATTTTTGTGTAGAAGAGAATGAATAGTATCGTGTAAACTTGATATGTAATGCGACCGTACGACATTGAGAGAAGATACGGATGAAAATTTGACAGTTGCACGGCTCTCTTTGTTTTTTGAAATTTTTTAAAAACCATCACATTTCATTAGATCAGGGATGCATTTTTATATTTTTTATTGTTTATGTTAAATGTATTCACAATGCATGTACATTTTGTGTGCATATGTATGTATGTGTATTTTATATTTTCACTTTTCTTTGTTTTGGTATTTTACCAACCGTGTAAATGCAAAAAATATCTGTCGTAAGATTTTTACTCTCATTTTTAAAATACGGATGGAATTTCATAATATTTTCTTTTTGACTTTACGTACGAATTGTATTACCGTCTAAACCCCCCTTTAAAAAAATTTCTTATGACTTAGGGTCGTACCTGAATTAAAGCGTACAACGTACGACAAATAAAAATTATAAACTGTATACCACAATGTATATTGTGCTGTATACGTCCGTATTACCGAAATACGCAAAAAATAAGAGGAAGAAAATCAAAAATATTGTTTTGTCAAGTTTATATATTTGTTTGTATTAGACAAAATTTCAAACAAATATTATTATTTATTTTTTTACTTTTATTTTAATTTTTTCTTTGTACGCACTGTCAAACTTGGATTTTTGAAATACATAATGTGCATACGCCACGTATTTCGGTAGCTCTCATACAAAATGTATAGGCATGAAACAATTTTGACAAAAAATATATGCCGTCGCTTTTATTCAGGTTTTTCTTTCAATTTCTGGCTTTCAATTTTCCATATCCAGTCGAAACTCTCTATAACGAACTTCTGTATAACGAAGTTTCCTTTATTGTGAAGCAATTATAAGAACACTGTGTTTTGGGTCTACTTTGAGTGTATTATAATCTCCATATAACGAATTTCCATATAGCGAATATTTCCTTATAACGAAGTATTTTTGCGACCGTAACTTCAAGATTGAAGCGTTTTCAATCTCCATATAACGAATTAGGTAAAACCGAACGCACACACACAAAAAAGAAATCGATGTCGATTTGTGTTATTGGTGTTGTTATTGTTGCTCTGTGTGTACTTTGTTGCTTTCACAACGCACAAGCAGAGTCTGATGCTTTGAATCGTTTATTTACTATAAAATTAAAAGTGGGGGAACCACCGAGCATGAGCACTTTACGCATTACAGTATTTTTCGTTTAGCTGCACATTCAAGTTTGCATGAAAATTCGTGCACTTACGCAAAATGTTCTGCTACGCAGTATTCACTTAGCAGCATAAATAACGCTGCTAAGTGAATTCGCCTACCTGAATAAAAGTGCTCTTACGCAAAAGTTTTTTCTCTTTGCAAAAATGGATTTATATATGCAGCATCTTTTAATAATCAATAACTTCAGAGTCATATGTAAAGAATAGTTAATCAAAAAAAGTTAAAACAAAAACAATTTATGTAAAAATACAAGAGTTGCATAAGTAATTTAAATTCAAATTTCATTAAAAGCAAAAAAAAAAAAAGCAAGAAACAAAAGTCAACAACTAATAAGTACTACATATTAACCAAATAATATGTGCTTTTGAAAAATATTTAGTAATACTTGTTTGCTTTAAAGCACGTACTGATTGCTCAAGAATTGCATTTTCTATTTCATCCAAAGTGCCATCAATATTATTTAAAGAGCAATATTTTTGTAGCACATCTAAAACGGTTAAAGCCTCCATCATCGTCAAAACATTTTTCTATTGTTCCTCTGTTTGGTTGTCTCGTACAGCATCAATCAATAATATCTACGTCATTTAAACTTCCATAGCATTCGAAACTGTCATCACATCTTATATAGCTTTCATAGTTAGAAAATAATTCAAAAAATTCGTTACTCTCTACTATTTCTACCTCAGAACTTGACGCCTCATAGAATTTGGCCCAGAAATTATCAAAAAGAGGTATCACTTTAGTTTCTGTTATACATTTTTACATAAATACTTGTACATATGTATATTTATAATTACCTTTTTAAGACAATTAGATATTGTTTCAGGTCGGTTGGTAAGACCAAGCTCTTTTTATAAAATACAGGGTATCCAAAAGCGAAATTGACTTATACAGTGCGGGCTCGATTTTCGCAACCCCCGATTAACGCAACACCCCGATTAGCGCAACAGGCAAATTTTTTACATTACAGTCTTTATAAGTGCAACGATTTTCAAAAATTAGTCTCAATAAGTGCAACACTATTTTTTTTTATATATTTACAATGATTTCTGTTTGTATTTCTTGTTCAGAAACGTAGTTTTATAAAAGTAATAATATTTAATCAAAGAATCCCATTTCAATAGCATTTCTCCCACGTTAGTGCTGTCGCAAACACGTTTTAAAACACAAAAACAAACGCATCAGTCTTCTGTTTTGCACTTTTTAAATCAAAAAATTGCTCTCTACGCCAATGTTTCAGCAAGAAGATTGTTTTTTAACATTTAATAATTAATTTCTTTCCTTTTATTAAAAATGGAGTATTTTCAGGTACAATAAAAAGTGGTCGATAATTGCAACTTTTTCGGTAATTGCAACATTCCAGATTTTTTCAAGTTGCGAAAATCGAGCTCGCACTGTATTTATATTTTTATATATTTATAATTTATTTATATATTTATAATTCAGTGAATTGAGTTGCCACATAAACAAAGTTAATTTTTTGCCTTTTTTTTTTGTTCTTAAAAATAGCGATTGCCATAATAATTTTTTTGAGTTTATGAGGCACTTAAGAATAATATTTTGTATTAAAAATAAATATTGCTGACAAAAAATCGAATGCTCTTATTCAAAATATGCACTTAAGCAAAACGCACGTAAACGATATTTTTTCATACAACATTAAGCCATCATACACAATACTTTGTATTTTGTGCAGTTAGGCAAAAAATGCAGCTAAGCGAAATGCAGCTAAACGAAAAATACTGTATCATATCACAATTACACAATTTGCGATTCTGGTGCATGTTATGAAAAAATTGTTTCATTCCAACCGTAGTCGTGAAACTTTTGCTTGTATATTACTAAAATTTTATGTCAAAACAAGAGTACGAAGCCAACCGGCTGAAGGAAGCGGCTTAGCCGCCATATACTTTTTTAAACTGCTTCGAGTTTTACTGATACTGTTTTTAGATATTAATAAAATTATGGTATTATAACATACAAATATGTATTTCGTTGATACCACTTTCAGTTTTACGCGTTCACAAATACATTTATGTATATCACTTTCAAATCGAAAAATAAATTAAATCAACACCGGCTTGTAAAATAAAATTTTTTTGTATTCACTAGTTTGTTAGCGTACAAGAAATGATGATAAATAAATGGTTGATTTTAATGCATGTACCTAAAAGTATTATCGCACAGTAAGAGCATATTCATAAAAAATGTTTTGATAATTGTTGCTATTCGCTCGTGGTACTCAAAGTATTTAAAAGTTACCTAAATGTATACATATACGTACATACAAGAAAAATTTAAATGACTTCGTGTTGCATAAACATACATACAGGGCGTCCGCTGGGAAGGTATACGACTTTGTTTTGCCGCCATTTTGGTAAACATTAGTCTTAACAGTTCATATTTGGCAATCGTGAAGCAGAGACGTGGCAAATTTATTATGGAGAAATATGAACTGGCGGACACTCTCTACATATGTATGTACATTAGTGTGTCCCAAAAAAAATTTTTTTTTTCGATTTTTATAGGTCCCCCAGCATTTTTTTAAAGCTTATAGGGTAAAGTATTTTTGTGATTTTTTTCAGATTTTTCGGAAGAGGTTTAGAGGTCGCTAAAATCGAATTTAACCCAAAAATCGGGTTTTCTCGACTTTTTTGAATTTTGCGCATTACTCGGCCCATTAGCACGATTTTCTTTGTTACTAAGTCAATTTTTTTAAAGAAAACTGCTCAAACTTTACTTCTCTGTGCAGATATTATAAGTTTCGGTTATTTGTTTGCTAATTTGGGTACCCTTTATGACATTTTTTTGTAAATTTAGCATAAATTTTAAAAATAATGCTTTGTAACTTTTAAAATTTCTATTGAAGTTAAAAAAACTAATGATTCAGTTTAAAATGTAGATAAATTCTGAGTCATTTAAAAAATAAATATTGAATTTGCTCTTACCGTTCCAAAGTTATGCCCAAAAAATCTAGGCAACTTAGTTTTCATACCCAAAAAAAAATTAAAAAATTATTTTGTTTATTAGCAATATTTTAAGAGTATTTTGAATAAGATCGGATAAAAAACATAGAAACTTCGTGTTACCCCCTTGCACTTCTTATTCAGTCATTTGGAAATGACCTATAAGCTTTCAAAAAAAGGTGGGGGAACAAGAAACATTTTTTATGGGACACACTAATGTACATACTTAATTTCGTTTGCAAACCAATTTTTTTTTTTTTTTGAAAAAGTTTTAAGTTGTAGGTATGTAAATCTTTTTCAATATGAAATGTGTATGTAGGTACATATACATATGTATATTTTAACAATCGCAATTGCATACATTTCAACGAATGGAAAATTTCTAATTGTTATCATAAATATAAATTGATAAGATATGTTTTGTACTGTTTTTTCTCTTAAAAAAAATTTAATCAGATTTTTGCTGGATACAAAATTAATAAGGGTACTCACGATTGAATATGTGCAAACTAAAACTAAGCAAATTTGCTGTGCAAATGGCTATAGATCGTGAGCGTCCTTTTATAATTAATTGTACTTTTTGAAGTATTTGTTTGACTTAGGGCTGCCGGACTTATAGACTCAAAACCATCTGGCTACTCATTCTTAAAATGACAAAAAAAATAAGTTTATTACAAATAAAAATGCTTAAATGCAGCGAAAAGAAAAAAAATATTTAATTTTTTAATAAATAAAGGCAATAACTAAAAAAGAAAGCACATGTTTTGTATATATGAAGTAATATCATTTTTTGGTTTCAGTTGTTATCTTCACATTCGTAAATACATGGCTGTAAAAATGTTAAAAGGTTTTATGTAAAAATACACAGCCAATTTACTTAAGGTTTTTTCAGTGCCGTGGTCTAGTGGTTAGTCTGTTGGCTTACTAAGACATGAGCCCTGGGTTCGACACCCAGCTCCGACATCTTAAAAAAAGAAATATGAAAAAAATATTTCTTTCGGCGACTACCTCTCAGCAGTCTTCTGGCAAAAGCTCTGAGAGTAATTAATTGCCATGAACAAGCTTCTCAAGTCTGTCGTTCGGAGTCGACATTAAACTGTAGGTCCCGGTACTCATGGATAAAATTTTACACACACAACATGAGTGTTGCGAGAAGCTAGGCCGTAATCCTGACACAGGGTTGTAAAGGCCAGTTATGTATGTATGTATGTTTTTCAGTGCAATTAATGCAAATTTCAAATACGAATATTTTGTTGTTGCAGAGAAAAATTTGATGTATTTTTACACACTTTGCATCGTTTGCACAGTTTGAAAGGCCCTTCGTGAGTACCCTTAATATTAAAAATAATTGCAACTATCGCCGATTGATTTTTTGTGCTGCCGGTTTCGCCGCTACCGCCGTCAACTATATTTAATTGGCTCTGTATTCTAGTACAAACAAAACACCAATGTGACTCCATATTTGTTTTGGTTTTTGAAATAAATACATGAGTATTAAATATTATATTAAAATAAAAATATGACGGGTGCAATTATTTTATTCGACTTTATTAAATATTCTTTTTTATTTTTACTAGCACGCTTTCCTTTTGTTGGTTTTTTCATGGTTTTAAGCCTCTATGTAATTTTTACATATGAAACAATTTTGACAGTTAATTTCGCAGTTACACAAAACACGAATCAGCACTCTTGTGAAACTTTGAAAATATTTTGTTTTATTCCACTTGTTGCTACATGAAAAAATTATGTGTATCTTTTAAGTTTTGCACAAAACAAGAATCAAAAACGCTGTGTAACAGTGAAAAAACTTTTCATTTCACCGTTTCACAGAACAAGAATTGACCCCCTGGAATCATTACCATCTCTTACATTTCTTGCAGTCGCTATCCATTTGCGTTTGCATTGAAGAAGAAAAGTGGAAAAATGTACTTCAAACCAAAATAACTGACTACTACAAATAAAAAATGTTAAAAGGAACAATATTGTTTTTCTTTTTCATATAGCGAGTTTTCTTTATAGCGAAGTAAATATCCAGTCCCTTGGAATTCGTTATAGAGAGTTTCGACTGTATTGAAATATTTTTACTAATACACTGACACTTTTTTACATTGAAACGAACAACAGCCTAATTCTTTAATTCTCTTAGCTAAAGCTTATGCTAAAATGCTAAAACGCTAAAATAAATTTACGGCAGATATTTTAGCAAAGTCGCTAAATTTGTATTCTGTTGCTGTATCGTAATGTAACGTCCCCTAACGTAAAAACGTAAGTGCATTTATAGAACATTTAAAAACGTGTCATATGTTTTGGACATAAACAACAAAAAATAACACAGAAAATATACATGTGTTGTGAAATAGTAATTTGTTTATAGTGCGTACGTAATAGTGTTTTTTTCAAATAATTAAAAGACAAATAAATAAATATGGATGCGGATTTGTGTGTTGGGCTACAGTTTTTTATTTTCCTAAAAATTTATTTAATTTCTTTCTTACATATCAATTACACATGCAAGTACTTGCATGCAAGTACCAAATACGTATTATCACCGAAAATATTAAAAAATTATTCGAGAGTGCTGCAAGTTGGTTGATTGTTTACACAAGCAAGTGCAAGTTCATTTATAAAATGTATTCAAATCGTAAACATTTATTTATTTACGCCCGTTTTCACAATCTTCTGTTAAGGCTTTGTTAACAAAAAATTAACTAACTGCCGGTTCGGCTAACAGACATTATTTAATCAACGGTTACCGATTTGCTTTTCACCATCCTTCGGTTATTTAACAAAAGATTTTGATAAAAAGTGTGGCAATACAATCGTTTTGTTGACGTTAAAGAAAATAATTTAAAAAAGAAAAAATTTTGTTTAATATAAATTTAGGTAAGAAAACATTGGTATATGGGCAATTTCAAAAATTTTCAACATTTGTTGAAACTGAGTTCAGATGCTTATTATTTCTCCAGTTTTTCGAATTGACCAAAACGGTCAAAAGGGAATGGTAGGCCACACTAGAAAACTGGGAAATTCAAAATTTCAGACCATCAGTTCTTTATTTTTAAAAGTTATGGGCACTTAAACATCGAAAAACTCAAAAAATGGCTTGAAATTTACAAGAGTTTTTTCATATTTCATCACTTTTCTACTTTTAGTTTTAAACTTCCGATGCTCACTGATATAAAATAAAGTCACTAGACTTTCTAAATATTTACACTATAAAAGTTATGCCAATACTACTATTTGGGAAAAAGTTGTAAAGCGGTTCATTTTTGAAACCAAAATGTTTAGATTTTTTAATTTTCGCAGTTTTTTCTATAGCGTTTTTGCGCCGTTCAAAAAAATTGCATTTCGTCAACAGTATTTATTAGACGGTGTAATTTGCTAAAATTTGCGCCATATCACGTCGATGTCAGGCTGCTAGTTGCTGAGAACATGAGCTCAAACTTTTATAGAATTGGCGTAAATTTGTCAAAAATGACAAATTTTTGCGCCTGACATTTTCAATCTTATTTAAAACTGGTTTATGTATTGCGTGATCTAAACTTCTTAGTAAATGGCACCTCAACGTCAAGAAGGCGTTAAAATATTTTGAAACGCAAAAATTTTATAAAGAAAATAAAATTTTTGCGAAATTTCATGATTTTGTTTCGCGTTTTTTTTAATTAATTAGTGGTTTAAAATCAATGTAAAGTATTGGAAATGAAGTGCGGCGGTGAACTAAAGATCATATATAAATATGGTTGAATTCGGTCCATATTTAGCTGGTACAGCGGCATTTTTCTTCAAACACATTTTGCTTTGTGACATCTGCAGTTATGTATAGATTCCGCCGCGATTGACACCAAATGAAAGGTTTTTTTAAGCTTGATAATAAAACCGAATAGGCATTAAAAAATTTTCATGATTTTTAATTTTACAGATTAAAAAAAATAAAATTCTAACCTCAAAAATAATTCTTATATAATTTTTTTTGTTTACTAATTTGCAATTTAAAACATTGTTTTTCTGTAAATTAGTTATGCGTTATATAAACACATATTATGACAATCGGTGAAACATTCATATTTTTGCAAAAATTCGCGTTTTTTAATATTAAGGAATTTTAATTATAATTGATATTTTTTTATGTATTTTATCAGTGCATTGATGAATTTGGGCTGCATTGATGAATTTGAAATGAGTTTCATGCATCCATACAACATTTATTAAAATAAACCAACAAATTTAACTTTAAATTTTTTTTAAAGACATTTTAACATAAAACCTCCATAACTTTCTCTCCGTTTGCAATAAATGATTAACGCGAACTGTTTTGGCATGCTAAAATATCACCCTTCACGTGACCAAAGCGTCATTCGTGTCATCCAAAAAAAAAATTTCGAAAAAAAAAATATCAAAATGTCGAAAATTTTTGAAATTGCCCATATACATATGAAAATGTTTGTATTTATATGTATTTTGTTTTCAGTATGTTTTCAGACCATGAAATATTTTGTTCCGAACATCAGGAAAGTATTTTAGATGCATCCAAAGCAAAGCGACAAAGGTAACAACACATTGCAAAAAAAAAACTATTGTGTTCTAAATGAAGTTTTATATTTAGATCTTCAAACTTTACACCACAAGAAGAAGACGTGCTGATGTCCTTGGTCGAACAAAACTCCCACATAGTGGAAAACAAGACAACAAACGCAGTAAGTTGGCAGCAAAAAAATGAAGTGTGGGAAAAGATTGCAGTGCAATTTGGATCTCAGTGCAACAACATTAGATCGGTCAAAAACCTCAGGGACAAATACGAAAACATGAAAAGGAAATCCAAAGTTGCATTTGCAAACGAAAAAAAAGAGTTTTATAAGACTGGAGGAGGCCAATATTGCAGCAAAGTGACCGATGCTAATAAAAGAATACAAGCATTATTAGGCAAGTCTGCAACGGGCTTATATAATGAAAATGACTGCGATAGTCATAACAGTAAGATTTATAGAACGTATAATATTTATAGAAAATATCCTGATAGCTATTTCTTTAGGTCCTAAAGCTAATGAGGATGGTAAATATGAAATTGAATATTTAAATGAATATGAGGATATGTTAGAAGAAAAACATCCAGTACAAGCATTGGTGGAGGAAAATACTATAAAGGTATTTTACATTAATTTATAATAATTAATAACAGGCGTGTTCTTTATAATAACTTTTTTTTTGTTTTGTTTATTTAGGCTAGTTCCTGGAGTAAATGGAATCCTATAAAGCTAAAGGGCAAGAGGACAGAAAAGCTTGAGATAAAAAACCATGTTCCCCCCGATAATACCAGTGAACGAGTGCTAGAAAAGCAGGCCATTTGAAAAAGCTTGAAATTGAAAAGTGCAATTGAATAAACTAAATTAAATTAAGTTAATGTATATACAAATACATATGTATATTTATATGTATGAATATACAAAGGTATGTGTCTTATTTATAGAAATTATTTGTGTTTGACTAAATATTTTTCTAGTCCCTTTTTGTTACTTTTTTAATAAAACTATTGAATTACTTAGTTATTACTTTTTTATTGTATTGTAATATTTACACATTAGTTTTTTTATAATATGTACATATGTATATAAAATTCTTTGAAACAAATAAATAAAAAAAAACCTCTACAAATGAGTGTAATTATAATTTAGAGAAATAGTTTTCAATCAGATTACTTCGCGTACTGGAAAAAATTTCTGTCGTAGACCCTTCTGCATTACTCTCCTCTTCATCACTGGAAGAAACAGAATCATCAAAATCTCTATCATCTTTTAGCTGTCTGCATAAGTTGTGGAGAATAGTACATGAAACTATTACTGCCATTGTTGTGTCAAGTGATATTCTCATTCCTAAGTGCAGCACAGGAAAACGACGTTTCAGAACTCCAAAACAACGCTCTATAACATTTCTTGTTCTTATTTGTGATTCGTTATAAAGTTTTTCAGCTTCAGTCCTTGGGTTAGTTAGCGGTGTCATTAAATATGACTTCACCCCATAGCCACCATCCCCCAAAAGTAAGTAGGATCCAAACTCACCTTCTTCACATCTGAACCTAATGCGACTATTGCTAAAGATGTAGCTATCATGTGCCGATCCAGGCCATCTTGCTATTACATCTGTTATTTCAAGATTTGAATTACAGATAGCCTTTGTCATACAAAAATAATGACTTAAAACGCAAAAAACCTTTTTATAGACAACTCACCTGTACATTGAACGAAAAATAACCCTTGCGACATCGATAAATTTCAGCATCTAATCCTCCTGGAGATTCTATTTTTATGTGTCTACAATCTATAGCTCCTAGTACTTTAGGAAATGCCGCAATTTTATGAAAGTGTGCAGCGGTATTTCTCATATCATCCAATGATTGTGGCATTTGTATAAATTTCTTTGAGTGACGAGCGATAGCCTTAGAAACTTTCTTTACAACGCGACTTGCTGTTGCAATTGATACGCCACAATAATCCCCAGTAACAAGCAGGAAGCTACCAGTGGGGTAAAGTCTCAAGGTCAGTAGCACCATTTGCTTTGGAGATAAGGCCCTATTTCTACAATAATTTTTATTTAATAACTACAAAAATGAATTTATCAAAACAACTTACCTCGTTGTTATAGATTTTATATCGTTGTGTACAAGATTGGTAACAAAAAGTGTTACAGACTTTGATAATCTATATCTCTGTCTGAATTCTTCATCAGGTAAATTAAAGTCGTTTCGGCGATCTGGAACATTTCTTTTTTTGCGATGTACATTTTTTAAATTAAAAATATTAAAGAAATGTAAATGTTGGTTCATATTCCTATCCATTTTTTTGTGTAATTTTCTGATTAGTGTTTTTAACCATCAGATTTTATTCGGTTAAATTTAACAGTTACTTTTTGGTTAAATTCTGTCAGTTAAGAGTTAATCATATATTGTGTAATAGAATTTTCCCAAACTTTCGGTTAAAGTTGTGGTTATTTTTTAACCGAATATTGTGAACACGGGCGTTAGTTTTTTATCTATTATGAAAAATTTTTAAATTTTTGTGTACGCGCTATGTATATATTTTAAATAGAAACAAGGTAAACAGCTGTTCCCTAAACATTGAGATGGCAATTCAGTTTGTTACTTTTTAAGGGAAAAAAGTACGAAAACTATTTAAATGGTAATGGTTTAAACTTTTATATTTAAATTTTAATAATATTTGAAGCTTAATGTTTCTTAAATCAAAATTCTTTTATTTTTATATATACACATATAAATGTGTATGTACAATATACATGTATGTAATATACGAGTATTATAAACTTAATTTAAATAAAATAAATTTTATGCCAAAGCTACACAAAAAAGTAGCGAAATATCAAAAAAAAAGAAAAAAGATACTCGTATTAAAAAGTATCCTTGGCTTGGATAGTTATTAATATTTAATTAAAAAAGTCCAAAAACCAGAATAATAGAATAACTTTTACAGTGAATTCCACTCAAAATGACCCACCTGTGAAAAATGTTCAAAACTTGTTGTAACTCCAAAAACTTAATTTTAATTTTTTTACTTTTTTATTTTTCTTACATTTTAGGTAATATCTAACAAAAAAACATAAACATATTTCATTGATAAAATAAATTTTTCAATATTAACGAGAAATCAACAAAACACATGAAAAATGACGCGCCACTCAAAATGACCCACTCATTGGAAGTAACTCATATAACGGTATTTTGCGAAAAATATTTGTTATTTTTTGTCTGTTTGCTTGGCTTGGATATTTTGTTCATGTGATCGACTTAGTCGCGTTAGGTTATTTGAATAGTGAAAGATATTGTGCATTTTTCAATAATGGCTCCTCAAACCACAATCGAAATGAGAAATTTAATAATACAACATTATAAAAGTGGTAAAAGTCAAAGAGAAATATCAGATATAGTAAAAAGGCCACGTAGTACTATAAAAAATATAATTAAACGTTACAATGACGAAAAACGTATCACAAACAAACCGAAACACCCTGGTAAAAAAGTGATGACTGAACGTGAAGAGCGTTGGATTCTACAAAAAGTCAAAATAAATCCGCGATTAAGTGCTCCAAATCTTCGAGACATGTTGGCAGAAACATTTAATACAAAATGCAGTGCAACAACCGTCAGAAGAGTTCTTCATAAGGCTGGGTTACATGGAAGAATTGCGCGGAAAAAACCATTTGTTAGTGCAAAAAATAGGAAAAATCGTTTGGAATACGCTCACGCTTACTACATGAAAGACTATGAGTTCTGGAAAAACGTAATTTTTGTTGACGAATCCAAATTTAACTTATTTGGATCTGACGGGAGGGTAAACGTATGGCGAAAACCGAATCAAGAGCTGGATCCAAAACATCTCCGGCCTACAGTAAAACATGGTGGTGGGCATGTGATGGTGTGGGGTGCTTGTTCGGCTGCAGGAGTTGGAAATTTGTGCTTCATTGAAGGCAATATGAACAAATTCCAATATTTGAAAATTTTGCAAGAAAATCTTAAACAAAGTGCACAGAAGCTGGGAATAGAAAACACATTTTACTTATATCAAGATAACGATCCAAAGCATTCTGCCCACATCGTTAAGGAGTGGTTATTGTACAATTGCCCCAAAGTCTTGAAAACACCTCCACAATCTCCCGATTTAAATATTATAGAGAATTTATGGCAAAAATTGGAAGTTCAAATTCGGAAGCACGCAATATCAAATTTAAACGACCTCAAGGTTGCATTAAAGGAGGAGTGGGAAAAAATCTCTCAAGACTACACAAAAAAATTGGTGGAATCTGTTCCTAATAGGTTAAAATCAGTAATCAGTCAAAAAGGATATCCGACCAAATATTAATTCGGTAGAAATTTATGATTATTTTATGATTTTTCTTAAATTCAAGTAACTGGGTCATTTTGAGTGGCGCGTCATTTTTCATGTGTTTTGTTGATTTCTTGTTAAAATTGAAAACTTTATTTTATCAATGAAATATGTTTATGTTTTTGTGTTAGATATTACCTAAAATGTAAGAAAAATAAAAAAGTAAAAAAATTAAAATGAAGTTTTTGGAGTTACAACAAGTTTTGAAAATTTTTCACAGGTGGGTCATTTTGAGTGGAATTCACTGTATATGCAATTAAATTATAATTCTGGTTTTCCACTTACATACATATATTACTACAATGTATTGTGGTTATAGGTACATATATATTATGTATTTTATATATATTTTACGTATATGTTATATACATATATGTTGAAACACTATATTTATTTAATAAATAAAGTACCAAAAAAAATAAAGAGTAAAATTACCCCCATATTGTTCCAATTACAAACAACCCAACACTGCTTGGCAAATGTCACGTAAAGTAACGTAGAATTCTATTTTCAATAGGTTGCTACGTTACGTTTACATTACTCTACGCTCGAGTAACCACTTGTATAGCTTTTCATATAACAAAAACGATCAGCTGACACGACTACATTTACGGGTTTACGTTTACGTTTGGCTAAATAGGCCTTCAACGTTAAGATACGTTACGTTACTTGTGTCTAATTCTACCTTAACAACTTAGCCAAAATATAAGTTTTTCGCCGTAGCTTATCTGCTATCACTATACTATTCTCTTCTTTCATTGTGATCAACTGTTGGCAGAAAAAGAGCGATATTTCTCTTTTTTTGTTATTTCTTATTAGAGTTGCCCATGTTTAAAATTTTTTTTTTCTCTAAATTGATTTTTATTTTTTTAATTTAGATAATATGGATTCAAACGTGAATTTTTAATGATATTTTTAAAATATTTACTAAATTGTATTATAGTTTTGCAACATGCATATGCATATGTATACATAAATGATATTTAAAAATATAATCTATGTGAAGCATTTTGCCACTACATGTGTGAATTTTTTTATTTGTACAAAAAATTTGTTTACTTTTGGGTAAATGCCGAATGTTGTTTTCCCTACAAGTTCACAAAATAAGAAAATATGAAATTGTTTTATAAAAATTGTATAGTATTACAATAGTTTTGAATATAATTCTTATAAAATAACTTAAGGTTTTAATAATTTATCTAATTTTAAGAAAATCGAAAGACCGTTAAATTAATAAATATTGTAAATTCTTCTTATGGTTCCATTAAAACAAGATGGTGTGGAATCATTAAATTCTGATGTTAAAGAAATATTTGGTGTAAGTTCTGCGTCTCTCTACACAATAAAAAAAGTTGTTTATTTAAAAATTAATAACAAAAATTTGGTAAAAACCTATCAGAGGTTGGCCGACTTCTTCTTGTCCCACCAAAAATTCCTTCCTCATGATGGCAATTATACGATCATAAATTTCAGTTAACTTGAATTATTGAAGGCCATTTATGCCACTTCTCTCTAAAGAGCTTTTATGCTCTTGGAACTTTTGTTTTGCCTTGCTTCTGTTAAATGAAAAAAAAATGGAATAAAATGCTTAAACATAAATGCCCGTATTCATAAAAAGTAAAAATGGTTTATAGAGTGCTTATTTGACATATTTCTATGGAGTAATTGTCAAATAAACAATTAATAAAACTGTTTTATTTTTTATGAATGCGGGCAAAAAGTTTTGTACTATAACTTACCGCATATTTGTCCAAGCACTCTTCTTATCCTCTCCACTTTTGAATGCACCTCCCAATGAGTTAAGCTTCTCGGCTAAATGCTCCTATTGCTCAGCAAGGCTTTTTACTCCCGTAAAATTTACAAATCTTAAAAAAAAATTAATATATTTACGTAAAAGAAATTATAAATGACTTTTTTATCTGTCATGTGCAAATTCTCTATGATCCTCCAAATACTGAATAAGCATGTTTTTTTGCTCTTTTGTCACCCTTGTAGTTGTGTCTTCCATTATTCTGCAAAAGTTAAAAAATATATATTTAAATACATAACAAAACATCAATTAAAACAAAATTTATATTTAGCTTACCTTTTGGCACTTAAAAATTTTCGTAGATAAAATTTTTTAATTTTTGGAGACGTTGAAGCTTATTTAACGTTAGAGAATACAATATAATGGATTTTAGCGATGAGAGGAATACACGCTAAAATTGCGGCGAATTCAGTTTCAAAGGTATGCTAAATTTAGCATTAAAAGTTACAGAATTGAAAATGTTGCCAAAAATTGCTAAATCAATTTTATGAATTTTTAGCGATGGAAATTTAGCTTTAGCGACTTACAGAATTAGGCTGCTGGATATCAAATTTACTTTTCATACGAGTATTTCAATTTACTATCAACTCGTCATGTCATTTTCTCTTCTTCTTCTTTTTGTTTTAAGTTTTAAGCTCCTCCAAGGGATCTCTCGGAAGTATTCGGAGATCTGATGGTGGTTGGACTAACTCAACTGGTGAGACGCTGAACCTGCTTCTGGATACTCACTTTTCGGAAAGTGTCCATACTGCGGGCCAGACTGTCTTTCGTCGGGTCACGCCCACTTTTCAATTCGCATAACCCGTGAGCAACTGCACTGGGCCATAGGTTCCTTCGAACCATTCAAATCTCCAGGTCCAGATGGCATTATTCCAGCTGATCTGCAACATGGCGAGGATCTCATTCTCCCCTGGCTTTTGACTGTCTATAATGCCTGTCTTTATCTCATTTACATTCCTCTGCGCTGGAGGACCGCAAGTGTGATGTTTATTCGCAAAGTCGGAAAAGCTTCACCCGTGCATCCCGGGGACTTTAGACCAATTAGTCTATGTTCCTTTCTATTGAAGACATTGGAGAGAGTTCTTGACCTCCATATCAGGAACTCGATCAATCCTTCACTTCTATCTACCTCCCAGCATGTCTACACCAAAGGGAGATCGGTCGATATTGCTCTGCACTCACTGATCTCTCAGGTGGATAGTTCATTGCATTTCAGGGAATATACGTTGGTTGCCTTTTTTGATATAGAAGGCGCCTTCAATAATATCTGCCCTACAGGTATCGTTAATGCTCTGCTCAATCCTGGACTGGATTCTAATCTTGTTAAATTCATTGAGCTTCTTCTTAGGTCGCGATTGATATCCGCCACAATTGGAACTACAAGGTGCCAGAGGGTGACTGCTAGGGGTACCCCGCAAGGTGGTGTCCTCTCTCCACTCTCTGGAACCTTGCTGTCAACACTTTCCTTATCGAGCTGGAACGCTCTGGTAACAGAGTTGTTGCTTATGCCGATGATATCGCCATCGCGGCGTCTGGGATATGTTCGCACACATTGTCTGACAAGCTCAACCTCGCTCTAGACGTTGTATCTAGGTGGTGCCGGGAATTTGGACTACGTGCTAATCCTGGCAAGACGGAGTTGATGCTCTTTACGAGACGGTACAAGGTACCTCATTTAACTCTGCCCAGTCTGAACGGGGTTGGACTGCATTTGAGTACCTCGGTCAAGTATCTTGGCCTCATTCTGGACCCCAAGTTGAACTGGGGAAGCTGCCTGTGCTATCTACTGCTGCCGCAGGGCAGTAGGGGCAAGATGGGGACTACGTCCCCGCGTGGTTCGCTGGATTTATTCGGCCAGCAAGACTCAATGCACTAACATTGGAATATTGTTTCCTCGGGGCACTCCTCTATTCTTTTAGAGGAACCTCGGATACGGGACAATATCGATTACACCTCACCGAGCCTGGAACTACACAGAGACTTCCACACGGTAATCCCAAGTAGGGATGACTGGGCCTCTGGCGGGGTCATCCCCAGTGGATCAGTGGAAGTCTACACTGATGGTTCCAGGATTGGAGATAAAGTGGGGTGTGGGATCTATTCAGAGATGCTCGCCCTCTCCATATCCCTTCGCCTCCCTGATTATTGTAGCGTTTTTCAGGCCGAAATAATGGCTATATGTCACGCTGCAAAGGTGATACTTCAGGGTGGCACTCCCACTGCCAGTATCACCATATTATCTGACAGCCAGGCGGCGGTCTGATTCCTGTTGAGTTTGACCACAAACTCTAGAATTGTCGGCGACTGTCGCGATGTCTGTCGCCTTGTGGCACTCTCGAAACAGTGCGTCGTTAATCTGATTTGGGTTCCTGGTCACAGGAACATCACGGGTAATTGTACTGCGGATGAATTGGCTAGGGCGGGCACGTCTCTGCCGAACGTCCATCCTCATGTGGAAGTGGGTATACCCCTTTCCTCCGTTAGACTCCTTATTAGAAGTAGACATTTATTGGACGCGGACCTGGCCTGGTCGTGGGAGGAGTCTTGTGGAATTTCTAGACTCACCTGGCCTAGGCTGGACTTGAAGCGTACCAATCAACTCTTTAAACTAGACCGCAGGGATATCTGTTCCGTTGTATCTATCCTCATGGGTCACTGCGTGATGGGCAGGCATGCAGAAAGACTGAGAAAGAGGAGACTGAATCCCGGGGACTTTAGACCAATTAGTCTGTGTTCCTTCCTACTGAAGACGTTGGAGAGAATTCTTGACCTCCATATCAGGAATTCGAGCAACCCTTCACTACTATCTACCTCCCAACATGTCTACACCAAAGGGAGATCGGTCGATACTGCTCTGCACTCACTGATCTCTCAGGTGGTTAGGTCATTGCATTTCAAGGAATATACTTTGGTTACTTTCTCGATATAGAAGGCGCCTTAAACAATATCTGCCCTACGGGTATCGTTAATGCTCTGCTCAATCTTTGACTGGATTCTGGTCTGGTTGAATTCATTGACCTTCTTCTGAGGTCGCGATTGATATCCGCCACAATTGGAACAACAAGGTGTCAGAAGGCGACTGCTAGGGGCACCCCACAAGGCGGTATCCTCTCTCCACTTCTCTGGAACCTTGCTGTTAACACTCTCCTCATCGGGCTGGAACGCTCTGGTAACAGGGTTGTTGCTTATGCTGATGATATCGCCATCGCGGCGTCTGGGATATGCCCACAGACATTGTCTGAAAAGCTCAACCTCGATCTAGACGTTGTATCTAGGTGGTGCCGGGAATTTGGACTACGTGCTAATCCTGGCAAGACGGAGTTGATGCTCTTTACGAGACGGTACAAGGTACCTCATTTTACTCTGCCGAGTCTAAACGGGGTTGGACTGCATTTCAGTAAATCGGTTAAATATCTTGGTCTCATTCTGGACCCCAAGTTGAACTAGGGACCTAATCTGGCTGAAAGAGAGCGTAAAGCTACCTGTGTTATCTACTGCTGCCGAAGGGCAGTAGGGTCAAGACTACGTCCCCGCGGTCAGGAGGTCCACGGCTGGTGACACACGTTCAATGTTTTCTTTCAATTTTTTCACACACACTTCTTGTCAAAATTTGTAGAAATTGAAAGCTGTGACGTAGGCTGCATTCAAATTGATGCAATTATAACCATGGCAGTCATAAAAAAAGGAAAAACAAAAAAAAAGAAGAAGAAGAAAATTTACATGGCGAATTGATAGTAAATTGACACACTCACATGAAAACCAAATTTGATATCCAGTTCGTTTCAAATTCTAAAAGTGTCAGTGTATTAGTAAAAAAGTTTGAATGTATTGAAAACTGAAAGCCAGAAATTGAAAGTGTAACCCGCAAGTTAATACTGGGATGCTATTTAAGGCTGGTTTAGACGGTAATACTTTACGTAAGTAAAATCAAAGAGAAAATATTATGAAATTCCATCTGTATTTAAAAAATGAGAGTAAAAATCTTACGACAAATTTTTTACGTTAATACGGTTGGTAAAATACCACAACAAAGTAAAATGATAACATAGTGCCCAATCTAATTGGACAAAAAATACCAGTCTGTTTTGTATGACGTTTTTATATATTGTAACGACACGTTTTCGCTGGTTGCTGGGGTAGCGCAGCGGGGTCCAGTGTTACAGAAAAAAAACAAAACAATATTTAATTTATTGCTATTAGATATTTTATTTAATTTATCAATTAATTTAATTTCTAAATTAATTAATTTCTTAGTCTACCTATACTAACTTACACTAGACGTCTAAAACTACTGTTTGGTCGTGGTCTTCGTCCAGGAGAGGGATTTCCAGAAATACCATTACACTGGCATACACACAGTGTAATGGGATTTCATATGGCTGTGAACTAACGCCAACGGACGGCAACTCTCGCCACGTTGGAATTGTTGGTCAGCCGTCGGCCCTCCCTCAACCGTAAATGAGTGGGCACTATCACCACTGACCTTGGTTTAGTGGGGTCCCTAACGCTACTGTGGTCTGTCGCTGTTGATAGCGGCTGGCTAGAATTGACACACTAATGGGCACCGTCACCAATAGTGTGTTGATTCAAGCTGTTAGTGGTAGGTCTTTCTCAATGATAAATACGGCCTGCCAATATTTATCATCGACCTTACCTACTTGCCGACTCAAAACCAACTGCCTTTTTGTTCAATATTCGCGTCCTTATATACCCTCGTCAGTAGACGAGCAAATGTCATCAAACCACATCGAACATGTTGTATGACATACTAAACAGTTCGTAAACAATTTAAACATTGTCTGTACCTTCAAATCGTAGTAACAACAAACATGTGGGATCCGTTATTCAGATTGGATATTCGTAAACAAACTGAATGTTATTTATTATGATTAATAAAAAAGGATCCGTTATTCAGATTGAATGTTCGTAAACAAGCTGAATATAAAAGGAATTTGCTCGTAAACAATTTGAAGGTAGACTGCGTTACAAAAAAACAAGACATGAAAAATGTAAAATCAAATATAATTTCTTATATGATATGTTGTTTACAAAAATAAGAATTTTTAATTCAGTGTAATAAAATAATAAGAATAATAAAATAAAATTCAATAATAATAATAATATTAATAATAATAATATTAATAATAATAATTCATGATACAAAAAAAAAATAAAATAACGTAAATTAAATGAGTTGAAGGACGATGTCGGTGTGAGCAAAAACGAGGCGCCCGATCTTTTGTCGTCACACTACTCCCCTCCCTCGGGTGGTTTAGCTACGAATGAATATTAATGCTACCGTCACGTTTGCGAGTGATACGATAGGGCCGACCCCATATATCCTGGATGAATTTGGCCCGTTTCTTTGGAAAGGTGGCTATCCTTTGCAATATTTTTTCTCTGATTTGGTCTGGTAGCTGGGATAGTTGAGGGTTGTCTGGTAGGTCACCCGTTGGTGTGGGAGATCGGATGAGTGTTCTGGCGAGCCGCAGAGGTGGTGGGGATGGAGCAGACGATGTCGTGCTTAGCATGGGTGAAGGTGGTGTGAAGCTGCATTGGACAGGCAAACCTTCATCGTGGTAGTTGATTCCGTTGTTGAGCCACCCTCTTCCGGGTGTGGGTGGTGCAGTCGGGCTTGAGACCACGTATGGGTTTGGTGAAGCCTCCAGAGTTCGCCCGTCGAAAGGTGTGGGTGCAGGTGCTCCTGGAGGGCTAGTGATAGCTGGTCGGCTTTCATTTTTGGATACCAGAATTCTTTCTTGCCATACCCGTTCATAGCACTGCATCCCAAGGTACGGATATTTACGGTCCTGTACCTCTAGGGTTGCAAATCCTCATCGTTTTGGCGGTGTGGATGGACGGAAATTTTCATTCTCCCAGTCAATTGAAGACGAGGATGACGGTGGGGAAGGCGGCGTGGGTCTGCGGTTGTCGACAGTGTTATCGCACATTCCGCCGAAGGTTCGACAGAATTTCATGATGAACGAGTCGTCCATATCAAAGAGATCGATGTTGACTTCTTGATCGTCCCATGTTGGGGGCGGGGGTGTCTCACAAAGAAATCTTTCGTCTGCCTCCAATTCCTCGGGGAGCTCGTCACTGACTATTTGGGCTCTTATTGATGGTGGTGGTGGAGCTGTATCGTCGTCATCGCTGATATAGATTATATCGGTGTCTGTTGGCCCTTTCTTTGTGGGTTTACGAGTCTCTCCATCGGTGCTATGTCTAGGTGGGCTCACTACGGTCATGCGAAAATTATTTGTCTTTATATATTCCTTTGATGGTTGTCTCTTTGGGTGTAGACTTTTGGCGTGAGAATAACGTTGGTGGTGGCGTCCTCGGGGTTTGCCTCTGGAAGTGTGGGGTAATTCGTCTTCATGCAGGAATATAGTTCGTCGCACCTTCTCTTTTTCTTGTTGGAGATTTCGTTGGAATTTTTCTTGGGTCCTCTCAAATTTCTGTTGGTTTGCCTCCATTCTCTTACCGTTTCGTCCATCTTTTGAATTAGGGGATCTGTTGGATATGAAAGAAAAAAGGGAATTATTAGGATGGTACGGTTTCAAGTCACTTATATGTGCGGTGCGTTTTTCATTCGATCCTACTGCCCTAAGCTGAATGATAACCGGGGATGCAAATCCGACGATAATATAAGGCCCTCCGAATTTTGGAGCTAGTTTCGCTGTAAAATTTTCTATTGCTTTTGAAAGTGGATGCTGGCGCACTAATACTTGTTCTCCAATTTTTGGGAACCAATTTCGCCGGCGCATATTATAGTGACGTTGTTGTTTCTGTGAGGCCTTTTGTAGGTTTCGCTTTACAATATGGAAAATCTCCTTCAGTTCCTCCGATCTTGCATCTGGGGCTACATATCGGGCCCCCGTGCCAAGGGAGTCTTCATCGTATAGGGCTTTCGGTAGCCTTGGGCTTCTCCCTTGTGTGAGAAACGCTGGTGAGTATCCTGACGATTCAGATACACTAGTGTTTACAGCCAGCATTACTTCCGGTAGTATCTCGTCCCATCGATTGTGGCGATATCTCGAGAATTTGGCAATTATGTTCTTCACGGTTCGGTTGGCTCTCTCTGTGGGGTTTTCCTGCGGTGTGTACGGGGCTGTGAATTGTTGCCGGACTCCAACCTGTGCGAGGTATTTTTTTAGAGCACGAGATGTAAATTGGGCACCATTGTCGGTGATCAGGGTTTTCGGTACTCCATAACGAGCCACTATTCGCTCACATAGAGCTTTAACCACACTCTCTGCAGTGGCTTTTCGCAGCGGCACTAATTCTACCCATTTTGAAAAATTATCAAAAAGCACCAGTAACATGGTGTTTCCATGTGGCGTTCTGGGCAGTGGCCCGATGAAGTCGGCACATATCTGAGACCAAGGTTCAACTGGGAGGCGTGTTAGCATTTTGCCGGCCGGTTGTTGTTGAGAGACCTTATACCGTTGACAAGTTTCGCACTTCTGCACGTATCGTGCCACGTCTCGGGCCATCCCTGGCCAGTAGTAACGTCCCGCAACTTTGTTCAGCGTCTTTCTAACACCCATGTGACCTCCCTTCACATTGTCATGGGTCTCCGCCAATACTTGCTGTCGTTGGTACGTTGGGACGCACAACTTCCAGGGGGTGGAGTCTTCCTCGTTAATCTCACATGATAGGTGTCGGTACAGTTTATTACTTACTATGGCGTAGTCGACGTCAGCTTCGGGTTGCCTTCCGACGTCCTCTAATTTCTTATCGTGCCATGGGCATGAACTATTTGGTTCCGCTCTTGCTAGGTTCGCTGCCGCGGCGGGATGCCTTGAGAGTGCGTCCGCGACGATATTCTGGCTGCCCTTTCTGTATTCTATCGAGAACTTATATTGATGGAGCTCTAAGGCCCATCGTGCTAGTCGACCTGTGGGGTTTTCAATTGAGTTCAGCCACTTCAGTGATAGATGATCTGTAAGCACTCGGAACTCATACCCGTTTTTTTTCCGTATTCCCCAGACGATGGCTAGATACTCATCTTCCGTGGCGGAGTAGTTCTTTTCTGCGCCATTAAGATGGCGACTCGCATAAGCTATTACTCGTTCAGTGCCCTCAATATTTTGGGTTAACACCGCCCCTAATCCGCAGTCACTGGCATCGGTTTGGAGGGTAAACACTTTGGTGAAATCTGGGCAGGCCAGGACCGGTGCATTCGTAAGGGCTTCCTTCAGTGTTTCGAATGCAGTCTGTTGTTCTGGTCCCCATTTCCAATGCTTGCCCTTCTTCAATAATTGGGTCAGCGGTAGGGAGATTTTCGCAAAATTTGGGACAAAACAGCGGTACCAAGAGGTGATACCCAGAAATCGGCGAACGCTTTTCGTATCCTGCGGCGGGGGTAGCTGGGCGATCGCTGCTGTTTTTTCGGGGTCTGATTTCAGATTTAAAGAACTTGCACTTGTCGGGGTTGATTCTCAACTTGGCTGATCGGAGTCGTCGAAGAACTTCTCTTAAATTTTCGAGGTGTTCCTCGAACGTTGCGCCCGTTACAATAATATCGTCTAGGTATGCAAAGGCGTGAGGCTCCATCTCGGGACCGATGACATTGTCTAACGCCCGCTGGAAGGTAGCCGGGGCGGAGTGAAGCCCGAATGGCATAACTAGCCATTGATACAATCCTCTGCCCGTACCTGCAAAGGCGGTATACTTCTTGCTTTCTTTATCCATTGGGATCTGCCAGTAGCCGTCTTTTAAGTCGAGGCTACTGATATATTTGGCGTTCCGAATCCTGTCCAAAATGGTGTCGATGCGGGGAAGCGGATATGCGTCAAGTACGGAGCGCGCGTTTAATTGTCGGAAGTCCATACAAGGTCGCCACGCGCCGTTCTTCTTTTTAACCAACGTAATCGGGAAAGAGTACGGACTACGGGACAGTTCGAAGCAGCCACGCGCCAGTAGTGAGTTGACCTCTTCATCGATGATGGCCTGCATAGCGGGATTCCGCGGGGCGTACCTAATTTTGATTGGTCGGTCATCCTTCATTATGATGCGGTGGGTGGCTGCTGTGGAGAGACTTTTTATGTGTTGAAACCTTGGCAGTTCCTGAGCTAAAAATTCCTGGATGCGGTATTGTAGCGTATGCTCTTGAGGTGGGCTTAATATTTGGGGGCTGGTATACAAATCTATTATTCCGGGTTTGCTTACCTTGTTCAGGGGTCCATTGATACTGGAGGGCTTATCGTTGGCCACTTCGCCCTGCACGCTTAGGCCGGCACAGCAGATAGTAGTATGGAAGACCCGTAAGAAGTCTAACCCCAAAATTATTTCCTCGGTTGCCTCCGTCATTATCAGGAACTCATGGTTTTTGGACATGTTGCCAAATGTTACTGGCATTTGAATGGCGGTGGAGATGTTCTTCTTTAATCCATCGGCAAGGATGAAGCTCCGGGTCGCTCCTGTATCTATTATGGCGCTGCCTATTTGCCCGTTGATGACTATTGTGGCCTTAATTTTTTCTTCTTCCCAAGAGAGGTAAGACTGGGATTTACTTGGCTCAGTGGGGTCCATCGGATGGGGATGTTGACCTCGTAGTATACGATTGTGGTCACTTCGGCCTGGTGGCCTGGGTATAGGGATGCTCTCTAATTCCGCTGCCAAGGCTAAAAGTTCGGTTAACGTCTCGAAATCTTTTCTTCGGATGTACCATTGGTAATCTGGCAGGGAATTACGAAAGATGACTTCGAGCTTTTCTTCTTCACTCAGGTTAGCATGATACATTAGTTCTTGTAGAGTGAGCACAAAGTCCTTGAAGTTTTCCCGTGACCGTTGGATTCTGGCACGGATCTCTACCTCTAATTTCTCGAAATATCGCGGAGGGAGGAAGAATTCGAGCAGGTCCTTCTTGAACTGGGACCAATGTGCCCATGGTCTCTTTTTATTTCTAAACCATATCAGTGCTTGGTCTCGCAATAGTTCACACATCACTGGCACAACATCACTCAGGCTGATCTCATAAATGGCAGCCAACTCCTCTAGGCGATCCACAAACTTTAGCACATCCTTCCCACCGTCGTATTTTAATCCCCACTTTCGGATAAGATCGATGGTAGCGATGTGGTCTTCCCTCGTCGCGGTTGTCAGCGTGATTTTAGGGTTGCTACTTTGTGGCGTCTCGCCATCGATTTGGGATCTCAGGCCTTCCATCTTTTCATTTGGCACCAGTAATGATACGCTGGGTGAGCTAGTGTGGCTTTGTTCATGCAATTTTTGCCACTCCAGTAGTTTGAGGGTGATATCATCCTCATGTTCGGTGGTGATGAACTTCGTCAAGCGCTTTCGCATGTCTTCAACAGTGCCACATGATTCTTTCCCACACTGCACCAGCTCTTCCTTTCTTAGTGAGTAAACCCACGACGTCTTCAGCCCCTCGCGTTGACTCATTTCTGTTGGTCGATGATCAGTAGGATGATGTTACTTCTCGGACGTTCACCAATGCTAAGAAAAAAAACTGTCAATTAAACGAAATTAACTGTTGAACTAATTATTATATGGACAATAATGTCCCTGCTCGGGCGCCACTGTAACGACACGCTTTCGCTGGTTGCTGGGGTAGCGCAGCGGGGTCCAGTGTTACAGAAAAAAAACAAAACAATATTTAATTTATTGCTATTAGATATTTTATTTAATTTATTAATTAATTTAATTTCTAAATTAATTAATTGCTTAGTCTACCTATACTAACTTACACTAGACGTCTAAAACTACTGTTTGGTCGTGGTCTTCGTCCAGGAGAGGGATTTCCAGAAATACCATTACACTGGCATACACACAGTGTAATGGGATTTCATATGGCTGTGAACTAACGCCAACGGACGGCAACTCTCGCCACGTTGGAATTGTTGGTCAGCCGTCGGGCCTCCCTCAAGCGTAAATCAGTGGGCACTATCACCACTGACCTTGGTTTAGTTGGGTCCCTAACGCTACTGTGGTCTGTCCCTGTTGATAGCGGCTGGCTAGAATTGAGACACTAATGGGCACCGTCACCAATAGTGTGTTGATTCAAGCTGTTAGTGATATGTCTTTCTCAATGATAAATACGGCCTGCCAATATTTATCATCGACCTTACCTACTTGCCGACTCAAAACCAACTGCCTTTTTGTTCAATATTCGCGTCCTTATATACCCTCGTCAGTAGACGAGCAAATGTCATCAAACCACATCGAACATGTTGTATGACATACCAAACAGTTCGTAAACAATTTAAACATTGTCTGTACCTTCAAATTGTAGTAACAACAAACATGTGGGATCCGTTATCCAGATTGGATATTCGTAAACAAACTGAATGTTATTTATTATGAGTAATAAAAAAGGATCCGTTATTCAGATTGAATGTTCGTAAACAAGCTGAATATAAAAAGAATTTGCTCGTAAACAATTTGAAGGTACACTGCGTTACAAAAAAACAAGACATGAAAAATGTAAAATCAAATAAAATTTCTTATATGATATGTTGTTTACAAAAATAAGAATTTTTAATTCAGTGTAATAAAATAATAAGAATAATAAAATAAAATTCAATAATAACAATAATTATAATAATATTAATAATAATAATAATAATTCATGATACAAAAAAAAAAAATAACGTAAATTATATGAGTTGAAGGACGATGTCGGTGTGAGCAAAAACGAGGCGCCCGATCTTTTTTTGTCACAATATATGTATCCTTTTATAAATAATACATATCTAAATATTTTGCTTTCTTATATATAAGAAACGGAAAATGTTGTTTTGCCACATAAATTTGCTCTAGAAAACATTTTTTTATATTTGATAATCTTCACCAAACTCCAAAAGTCAACCTTGATATGAGCAATAGGGTGGGTCAATTTGTTCGGGACCGTAAAACATGACAAAGCGTATAGCATGGTCGTAATCTACGAGAAATTCTAAGAACTTTTCCCAAAGAAACCATGGTTCTAAAATCAAAATCGAGCTTCCGATTTTTTAAGAGAAAATTAGGTGCTCAGGTCATTCGAAAATAATGATATTTTTTTGGAAGTATTCATTGGAATTGGTGAATAGTTGACCTGTAACGCTGGAAGAGGGCTTATTTTAAAGGAAATTTTCCCAGCTTCCTATATCTGTCCTCATTTATAGAAAATTGTTTACCCAAATAATGGTTTTGGAGGTTTATTTCAAAATAATAATAGTCAAGCTGTTAAAAACCTAAAACTATTATTACTTTGACATAAACCTCCAAAACCATTATTTGGGTAAATAATTTTCTACAAATGAAATATATATATATATATATGAAATATATATATATATATATATATTTCATATATATATATATATATATATATATATATATATATATATATATATTTATTTATTTATTAAATATTTTATGAATTGATTTTGAAAACTTCTATGATCAAAGTAAATTGTATTCTTAAAAGAAAAAGTTGTAATTGTCATCACTGTATTTTAATGCATTCCATTTACATGTCTCCAGAGTTAAATACTTTCCAAATGTCAAAGTTTCCTTTTTTGTTTTTTCTATTTAAAACTTCACTTATCTGTTAACTATCAATAAATTAACATCAAAATTAATAAGAGGACAACAACACCAACTACATCTGTAACATCAGTTTAAGTGGAATCAAAGCTTAAAATTATTGGGTAACTTCAACCCCAAATGTATGTATACATACAAGTACAATTTATGTTAAATAAAAAAAACATTATTGCATTGATTTAACTGAATTATAAATTCTGTTGTTTAATTACTCTATGTTGTTTAATTACTTAACCCAAATTTAACCCTTTTTGGTAGCTAATTTATAATCCTCTGCAGCTTCTCTTAAAGCTACCATATTTATTATATGCAACAATTCTATCCATATATAATTATATTGGTGTCTAAAGCATACGCTAATACACATAGAATGAATATACACATTAACACAAAATTTATATGCATTGTGAATACATTTAACATAAGCAAAAAAAAAAACATAAAAATGCATCCTTGATCTAATGAAATGTGATGGTTTTTTAAAAAGTTTCAAAAAACAAAGAGAGCCATACGACTGTCAAATTTCCCTCCGTATTTTCTCTCAATGTCGTACAGTCTCATCCCCAATATACTATTAAAAAATTGAGGCCCGAGGTATTCGTCGTTTCTGGTAGCACCCTATACTCTTTGAATTCTTCGGCTGATGGTATGCCGGAATATTCCCTCCCTCCGAGACTCTAGGTCTCTCCATGACATCACTGAAAGGATTTGAGGATGTCCCAAACATGACTTGTAGATCCGTTGACTACCTTACTTACCGCTATTTATACCTTTTTAGCAACCAAACATAATAAATGAAAAATTTCCTAGACAATGAGTTTAATCGCGATATAAACAAGAAGTTGTACACTTCCTAAGATAATAGTTGCCCACGCGCATATAATCTTAACGCCTACCCGAAGGTTTGAGCTCAGGCCTACGGTTTGTTGATAACAAAATTTAATAAAGTATGTGTTAAGAAATGTATATTCATGTTTCCCTGAAGGTACCAGAAATCTTCGCGCGAAAATAATTCACTCTATAATAGTGCATTTACACCAAACTCAAGTAAATTTAATTTGAAATCTCTTTGAAAATCTATAGTGTTTACACCGACATTTTTTGACAACTAGCAGGATTTTATTTTTATAAAAATAACAACCAATAAAGAAATAAATAAATAAAACAATTTTTTTTCTTGTTATTTTATATTCAATAAAAAAAATAAATAAATAAAACAATTTTTTTTCTTATTTTTCTATATTCAATGAAAAATAATTCAAAAGTCTTAAATTTATTTTCGTTTTAGTTTTATGAAGCATTTTTCAATTGTCAGTTTCTTAGTCAGAATTTACAATGTAGAAATTGAAAGACAGACAGGCAGACGAAATTTGTAGAAATATTAACGAAAATGCGAAGAATGTAGTATACGAATGTTTGTACAGGACATTTTTTCTTTTCCACTTTTTGTTGTTTTTACTTCTTCTGTTTGTCTTCTAAGTTCTATATGCTAAAAGTTTTAGGCAAGAGCAAAAGAGAATTGAAAAATACCTGCCTTTCAATTTCCACATTGCAAATCCCGACTTAATGTAGTTTTGTATTTTTTAGTAGAACTTAGAAAAAATACAGAGTTGAATCGGAAAGTATATTAGATTTCAACAAGATTTTGTCGAAATTTAGTAAGTGTTGAGAAGGCTATCGGCCGAGCCAGCAATTTCCATGGGATTTTGAATAAATTACAAAATCGCAATAAAAGGCTTAATTTATCACGAAATATAATTTTATTAAAATTCCTTTACAAAATATAATACAAATATATATTCAATATTCATTTAAATTAGAAAATATTACAAATAATTTTACATACTTTTTGGTATGGAAATTCCTGGAAAATTCTATTTGGAATTCTATTTAATTAAGAGGTAATCACGTCTGAACCGCTTCACAATCAAGTGCTTACAAAAGGAAAAGATGGCGAAGGCGGTAAAATGCTTCTTGACAAATAGAATTTTCGTTAAATTAATATACACGTCATACTTATTAAATTTTCCTTATCGAAATAGAATAAGTGATGCCGGATTGAAAAGAAATAATGGGGATTTCGGGAGTAGCGTTAACATTCCCCCCGCAGTATGACAAGAAGCTTCTTCGATGTCAGACTTCTCTTGAGGAGCTACTTCTAAAACTGCTAATTTGCTTACAGGTCGCTCCATTATACCACGTTGAGTTAAGACTTGTGCACTTCGTACTTGTCCGTCTTTAGCCAATCTCAATTCTAATACCTTACCACTAAGCCATACGTTTCTAGGTAGAGAAGGTGTAATGGTCGACGAGGTAATTAAAAAAAAACCGATGTTAAGGTGGCCATATCACACCGGAGACGTACCAGATTTTTGGCGTTGCTGGCATGCTCGCTTATGCCGGGCTGTGGCTCGCCGGACGGGCTGGTTCTTGCCTATCTGGCCGTCTCTCCTACCTCATTACAATAAAAAATTCCATGCCAGACTTGCGATGACAGAAAAACAAAATTATTGATGAGGCCCGAAGTACTCGTCATTCCTGGTAGCACCACACATCACTGGATTCTTCGGCTGGTGTTCTGCCGGAAATTTTTGCCCTCCCACAGAGACCATAAGGCCTCACCATGGCATCTAAATCCATTTATGGATACCCCAAACCTATCCTGCAAACCTTTGCCTTCCCTACTTACCGCTCAAAAATATTAAAACTACCACACCATTTTCAAATGAGAACTATGCACTAATTTCATCTATACATTATAAACCAAATTTATATTTTATTGAAGAAAAATAATTTTATATTAAATAAAAGGAAAGAAAAGAAAATTAAGATATAAAAAAAGGAATTAACTAAGGTTAGTATATATAAAACTTAAATCTAATAACTATAATAATAATAAACTAATCATAAATATAATAAAAGTGTTATTAAACAATTTAATATTTAATCTATATATATACATATATATTTTCTATATTTCAGGACTTGCCGCTGGATGAATGCTGCCGCCTCTGGAAGGATGTTGGTTTCGTTGGTGGATGATCGTTGGTGCTGGTGTTGATGTTGATGTTTTTATTATATGTTTTTTTTATGTATCTTTATTTTAGCTTTACTTTTTTTTTGTCTTTTAAAATTTTAATGTTTTAGCTTTTATTTTTGTTTTAAAATTTTAACTTTTAGTTTTTTTTTGTCTTTTAGCTTTTAGTTTTAGCTTTTAGTTTTTATTCAAGTCTTTCAGTTTTTAGTGTTTTCTTTTCAAAGTTTAGTTTTTATCTTAGGCATTTTTGCTTTAGACTTTATTTAAAAATTTTAACTTTTAGTTTTTTTTTCAGGTATTTTGGTTTTAGATTTCATTTTAAACTTTTAGTTTTTATTCTTTAGAGTTTTAGCCTTTAGATTTTGTTTTAGTGTTTTAGTTTTTATTTTAATATTCTAGCTTTAGTTTTTTTCTTTTAGGATTTTAGCTTGTAGTTTTTATATTAGTATTTTAGCTTTAGATATTAGTTTTTATTTTAATCTTCTAGCTTTAGTTTTTTCTTTTTAAAATTCTAATTCCTTATTTTTGGCTTTCAATCTTTTATTTATTACTAATTTTCACATATAACTTTTTGTATCAACACTCAATTAAAATTCAATATTTTTCCTTTAAAACAACTTTTTACCAAAATTCAACACTTTCTTTCCTTTTTTTTTTTTTAAACAAAAAACAAAACACCGGCAATTTCTCCACCGTCCGATAATATCTTTCTATAAAAAAAAAACAACAGCAAAAAAAAAAAAGCAATCCCGTTCCTAACTTCTACCCTTTTTATAAATTTTTTCAAATTCAAAAAAACCACTAGCTTAACCTTTGTTTTCCAAATTTTCCCCCCCTACCCGCCAATTTGCTATTTACCAAAAAGAAACAAAACATATACTCTCATCTGTCCATGTATTTGTCTTTCCCGTATATGTTTTATTGTTTTTGTTTGCCCACTCACACAGCTGTCTCAGTGGAGTTGCCATCCTTATACGGTTTAACCCCCGAACGTGCACGTTACAAAGGGTCAACAATGATAACTAAATCGCCCTGACATAAAGGTTTTGTTTTTTCATGCCATTTTGTCCTACAAGTCAGTGTCGGCAAATATTCAGCTAACCACTTCTTCCAAAATACATTTGCATACTGCTGAGAAATTAACCAGTTTTGCCTCAATACAATTCCGCTGTCGTCGCATTATGATAGAGGTTTCAATCCATTAGAGCTTCCTATCAAAAAATGATTTGGAGTTATGGCCTCCGCCGTATCTGTTTCAATGGGAACATATGCCAGTGGTCTGGAATTTATTATATTTTCAACTTCAACGATCATACTTAGCAGAATTTCATCAGTTGGCTGCCTCAATGGCATGATTTTGTATAAAATTGTTTTTACAGAGCGAACTAAGCGCTCCCATGCGCCACCCATGTGGGGTGAAGCAGGAGGATTAAAACTCCATTTGGTCGTTGATGTGGTAAATGTTTTTACTAATTCATTGCGGTCAACATCTGCTAAAGCCTCTCGTAATTCTCTATCAGCGCCTACAAAATTGGTCCCATTATCGCTAAAAAATTCAAGTGGAATTCCTCTTCTTCCCATAAAATTGCGAATAGCCAAAATACAAGAACTTGTTGTTAAAGAATGAGCTATTTCCATATGAATTGCTCGAATAGTCAAGCACGTAAACAAACAGCCATATCGTTTTTCTTTATGTCGGTTTACATTTACTAATATTGGGCAAAAGAAATCAATGCCAGTGTATGTAAATGGTGCACTATAGGACGCAAGGCGTGCGCGTGGCAATTTTGCCATTTGAGGAATTTGGGGAGTAGCCTTAGTAATTTTACACATTTGGCAAGATCGAATAATTGAAATATGTAGCACGTAGTTTTGATATACAATATTTTTGCCTAAGCTCATTAACGGCTGTTTCGTGATTACTATGATAAAATTTTTCATGATAGTGTAGGCATATAAGCTTAGTTAGGTAATTTTTTCTTGGCAGTATTATTGGATGTTTTTGTTGTGCTGAAATGTTTGCCATGTCAATTCTTCCATCAACACGCAATATATCATTTTCGAGATAGGGCGACTTAGAATAAATATCACTTGTTTTTTTGATAGGCCTTTTAGATTTAAGTGCAGAAATTTCTAAGAAATATGCCTCATATTGCACTTGTTTATATAGTAGAAGTTCAGCTTTGTTTAACTCCTCCTGAGTTAATTCACCTTTCTCTTTTATAATTTTTCTATAAATGAATCGCAGCACATATGCCACTGTCCTTAGTAAGCGATTATATTTTGAAAATCGAAATATATTTATAAATGGCTCAAATTTTATTATTTGGTGTATATTCTGTTTTCGCTCCTCTTCTGTTTGCAAAAATGGTTCTGCTTGTGGCCATTCTTCTTTAGTTTTATATAAGAATTCTGGGCCTTTAAACCAACGACTTGATTTGAATGCATTTTTTATTTTAGCACATTTCGTTGCCTCATCTGCAATATTTTGTTTACTTGGCACCCAATTCCATTCTTTAAGAGATGTTAATTCCAAAATTTCTGTAACTCTGAAGGCTACAAACTGACTATATTTTCGATGATCGGAATTGATCCAGCTCAATACCGTTTTTGAGTCACACCAAAAATATTTTTCTGATATTTTCAGTTCATGGTTTTCTGCTATGAATTTAGCCAGGCGAGCTCCAATTAAAGCAGCCATGAGCTCGAGTCTAGGAATAGAAATTATTTTTATTGGTCACACCCTAGATTTGGCACTAACCAAGGAACATATAGTTTCGTTGTTTCTACTCAATCTAAAATATGATACTGCTGCATAACCATCAGCACTAGCATCAACAAATGTATGCAGCTGTATATCAACATTTGCGTAATTTGATAATGACTGCAAATAGCACCTTTGAATTCTAATATTATGTAAAGTAGGCAAGCTTTTCACCCATTGAGACCATTTATTTGTCAACTCCGAGGGAATTGGCTCATCCCAATCGACTTTACTTCGCCATACCTCCTGCATCAGTATTTTAACAAACATTGTAATATGTGAAATGAGACCAAGTGGATCATAAACTGACATAATAAGTCGCAACATTTCTCGCTTAGTGGGAGATTTTCTTAACTTAAATAAATCGCTTTCAAGAAGTCTAGTAGCAATTTTGAAGGTAATAGTGTCTTCCTTATATTCCCAGAAAACACCTAAGACCTTTTCCACCTGATTATCATCTTTAAAATTTATACACTTAGCACCATTTGAATTCTTCATTGAAAATTTTTTCCCAACAAATTCACTATTTGATACCCAGTTTCTTATGTTGAAACCTGCTTGGCGATGTATGTATGATATGTCTGAGATTAGTTTAATTGCGTCTTCTGGCGTATTAACAGAATCTAATAAATCGTCGACATAATGGTTTTCCTTAATAGATTTGACAGCAGTCGGATATAGATTTTTAAATTTCTCAGCATTTATATTTTTTACGTACTGAGATATGCTTGGAGCACAGGTGGCCCCAAATATCATAACATCTACAACATAGACATCAGGTTTTTTCTTCTGATCACAATCGCGCCATAAAAGCCTTTGCACATCGCGATCTTCTGGCCGTATGTGAATTTGTAGAAACATCTTTTCAATATCGCCACAGATGGCCACAGAATTTTGTCTAAATTTAAAAAGGATTGCAGGCAAAGAGGCAAGCATATCAGGGCCTTTAAGCAAAAATGAATTTAAAGATAGACCATCAGACTTTGCTGCTGCATCCCATACCACTCGTGGTTTTCCGGGCTTATTTTTATTAAACACAGCAAATATCGGCAAATACCACACTTTTCGATCATTACGATTTATTTCTTCGTCATTTAGTTGTCGAATATAACCTTTACCTATGTAACTTTTCATTGTATCTTTAAATATTTTAAATTGTGCCTCATCACTAATTAATTTTCTCTCTAAGCAATTAAGACGCTTAAGGGCCATATTAAAACTATCTGGCAATTTGAAATTGTCATGTCGCCATAGCAATGGAACCTCGTAATGTCCGTTTTCTTTTAATTTTGTGAAGTTGTTGAGCAAATTTAACGCACGAGCTTCATTTTCTGAGACAAGGGGGTCTTTCGTACAAATTCCTACACTTTCTAATGTATAAAAACTGCTGACCAATTCCTCTAATCTTTTGTCAGCTTCAGAACAATTACAAATATGGAAATTAAAATTCTTACTTGTATGTTTATTTGCGGCAGTTGATCCATAGATGAGCCAACCGAGTTTGGTTTTTACTGCAACAGGTTCATGTGGAGCACCTTCACGGATTTTATTTGAAATCCCTAAGTTAAGGTGGTTTAATCCTATAAGTATCTTTGGTACAGCATTAACATAACTCTTGATAGGTAAATTTCTCAAGTGGCGATATCGTTCACACATTTTTGTGTAATTTAACGATTGCGTTGGCAAATTTAAAGAATCCACTGTATTCACATTCACTTTCATTCGTTTACCATTTTCACCTGAAACGTCAATTATTAATTTTATTGAATTTGTTTCGCTTCTTTGCATACCTCCCGTCCACCTTAAACATAAAGGACTAGATACACCACTTATGCCCAAATCATTTGCAATTGATTCGTCCATTAGGCTGATGGAGGATCCTTCATCAATGAATGCGAAGGTTTCAATCATCTTCTCGTTACCATGTATATTAACAGGTATTATTTTAAACAAAATTTTGTCATCTTCATCACTGTGTGAATTGCAAATATTTTCTTCTTCTTGTTTGCTGATAATGTGCATATTTTGTGTATTTGACGTTTCTTTATTATTTTTAATTTTTGTTTCTGAAGAAAACCGATGTAAAGATGGATGATGATAATAATTACAGTCTTCTTCACAACACTGTTTTTTTCTTTTGCATTCACCTCTATGTGAAGACAAACAGAATTTGCATAAATTATGCTCTCTAATTATTTTCCACTTCGCTTTACGATCCATTGATTGATAAGTTTTACATTCACTTACAGTTTTGCAGCCACTGCTTTTACAAACAATACATCTACGTTCATCACTGTGAGAATTAACAAACGATTTTGTTGTTGTTTGTCTGTTCAAACTAACATGTTTGCTTGTTGTTTGTTTATTTAAAGAGAATTTTGTTTGCTTATTGAATGTGGATTGTATTGATATGGTGCTCGCTGTTAAACCGAGGTTAAATAGCCATCTGTCAAATTCATTCAAGTTTGGCTTTTTATTTTGATCAATTAGTTTTAATTTTAAGGAAGCCCACTGCATCTGGTAAGTTATTGGTAGTTTTTCTAAAAATTGTTGCAATAAAAAGGAATTATTTATTTCGTCTAACAGGTTACTGGCATTAATAGTGGATATCACACTGCGGACTTTAACGGCAAAAGAAGTAAGACTTTGTAAGTTATTTTCGTCAACCTGTGGCGAAGAATTTATCCTATTTATAATAGCATTTAAGATCTTTTCAGGTTGCCCATACAACATTTGAATTATGTTTATGACATTGGCTACATTCGAGGGATGTACAAGCATATGTTGTACGCTTTGAAGAGCATCGCCTTTTAAGGATTTTTGTAGACGAATGAGATTTTCAGCGTCCGAGAAACAGCATGTGGCTGATGACCATTCAAAGGTGGATATAAATAGAGGCCAATCTTCGGGGCTACCAGAAAATATAGGCAACTCCCTGTGTAGGAGAGTTTATTTAATTTTCAAAAAAAGTTGATCCTCTTGATCATTTATTTAATATTTATTAGTAAAGATTTTATTATTTTGCACAAAATGTGCAGTTCTGTTCAGCAGCTTTTACTCTACTCTACTGATTTTGATTTTTATTTTAAGTGTTAATGTTACAAAAATATTAACATTACAAAAATTAACTGTATACAAATTCTTTTGAACAACAACAAGTAGTTTGCTAAAAGAATATGTATGCTTGTACATATGTATATACTTATACCTATGAAGATATTTTGAATAACTGTATACAATTTTAATACAGAAAAAAAGTGAATAATAAAAATATATAATTATTACAATATTGATGATCATAAAATTAAATAGGGTTCGCAGTACAAATTTTTGGTTGGGGAAAAAATCCCAAACATTCTCCCCCGCGAAGAACATTGTTCTTATACTTAGGAGTACATATTTCAATATTAGTTGTAGGCATCGTTGACTGGCAAAAGGCATATTTTAGAAATTGGTCGCTTGATGTATTTGCCATTAATGAAAAGTGTGACAACTCGAACTAATCCATCAGAGCCAGGATGTAAATTTTCAACTTTGGCAAGTGGCCATTGACCTGGTACACTTCGTTCATGTAGAAGGAGAACTATATCGCCAACTTTTATATTTCTTTCGATTTTGTCCCATTTTGGCCGAGCTTGTAACCTTGATAAATATTCTTTGTTCCAACGATCCCAGAAATTTTGTTTGAGACGTTCAACTAATTTCCATCGCCTTAGACGATCAATATTAGCATCAAGTAAGTCATCATCAGGAATACAATTTGAAGGTTCACCAATAAGAAAATGAGATGGCGTCAGTACATTGAAATCCACTGGGTCTGATGATAATGGGCATAGCGGCCTTGAATTAAGGCAACTCTCAATTTGCGTTAGTAAAGTACTGAGTTCTTCATAATTTAGTGTACGGTCCTTCATTATACGCCGCAAGTGGTGTTTTGTTGATTTAACGCCGGCCTCCCATAGGCCGCCAAAATGTGGTGTAGCAGGTGGGATGAAGTGCCATTTAGTGCCTTGATTCGCCAGAGTTTCTACTAAATGTTCTGGAAGGGATGTCTTATTACGTTGATACAGGATTTGTAGTTCTTTATTGGCACCAACGAAATTTGTTCCACAGTCTGAGTATAGATCTGTACACAATCCTCTACGCGATGTGAAGCGTCGAAAGGCAGCTAAAAATGAACCAACATTTAAACTAACCGCCTCCAAATGTATTGCCTTTGTGCACATGCATATAAAAAGACAAATATAAGCCTTGGAGGTAGACGCAGTTCTTAATGATGAAGTTTTGATGTTGATGGGTCCGGCATAGTCTAGTCCACTGTGTTTAAATGCACGAGTTGGTTGAAGCCTGACTGCTGGTAGGTTTCCCATCAGTTGTTGACAAGATTGAGCTTTATACTTAAAGCAAGCAGTACATTTTTGTTGAACTCTTTTTGCTATATTTCTTGCAGAAATTATCCAAAAGGACCTAGAGACATAAGATTGCATCATCTGTAGACTGCCATGAAGTGTTTTTATATGAGCATCTGAAAATATAAGAAAAGACAGTGGATCGTGTTTCGACAACAATATCGGATGCTTAGTGGTAAAAGGAATAGTAGAGTTTAAGAGTCTACCACCGACTCGTAAAATTCCCTCTTCATCCAAAAACGGGGAAAGTTTTAAAATATTACTTTGATTGGAAATCCTATTTCCCAATTTCAGCATTTCAATTTCTTCATGAAATGATACCGCTTGTGTAATTTTTATAAGTTTTTGACGTGTTTCTTTTAGTTCGTATGTTTTTAAAAATCCAAATTCTCCTTTTGTTGGATTCGCTTTACAATTTTTGTAGAATCGAAAAATGTATGATATCACACGCAACAAATTTGACCATTTCGAAAATCTAGCTAAAAGCTCCGGATATGATTCAGATGATATCTTTGTTACATGAAAAGTAAAGTGATTATTTAAAGTTTCATCGTGAGCCGTATCATTAGGAAAAGTAGGCCAGAAATCAGACGATTTTTTAAGCCAAGAAGGGCCATTCCACCATAAGTCATATTTCACTAATTGTTCGGGCGTTAATCCTCTACTTGCACAATCTGCTGGATTTTCTTTTGAAGGGATGTACCGCCAATAGTGTAGATTTGTTAGCCTCCGAATTTTTTCAACTCTATTAGCCACGTAGACTTCCAACCGAAGTGATTTACTTTTTAACCACGCAAGAACGATGGTGCTGTCCGTCCAGTAGAATATGTTTTCAATATTAAAGTCTATGTTCGCTTTTATTTTAGCTACTAATTTTGCCATAAGCGTTGCAGCATTTAATTCCAACCGTGGGATAGTGTCACCCTTTAACGGAACAACTTTCGTTTTGCTTTGAATTAAATTTACAAGTATATCTCCAGATTCAGTTTCTATACGGATATAAACAACTGCTGCATAGGCTGCTTTGGAAGCATCACTGAAGGCATGAAGGTCAACTTTACATTTAGATGGCCTGTAACCAATCCATCGGGGGATTTTAATATCTTCAAGTAACTTTAATTTTGACCGAAAGTGCCGCCACTCATGTTGAATGTCATCGGGTAGAATATCTTTCCAATCGAGCTTTAATTTCCATAGCTTTTGAAATATTATTTTTGCTATTATAGTGGTAGGCGATAACCATCCTAATGGATCAAATAGTTTTGAGGCATCTGAAAGCAGATTACTTTTAGTAATTTTATCAGAAAATGAAAAATTAATAGTGAAGCAAAATAAATCGTTTTTTGTATCCCAATTAATACCAAGCGCTTTTGACATTTTTGGTTCATAAAGAGAAAATGCGTTCTTACTTTCACGATCTTCTTCCGGTATATTATTTATGAGTTCACTTGAGTTTGAATTCCATTTTCTTAAATGAAATCCTCCTGATTTCACAAGATTGGAAAGTTCTTTTTGTAAGATCAATGCTTGTTGCAAAGTATCAGCACCTGATATGACATCATCAACATAAGTGTCAGTTTTTAGTATTTGGCTACCTAGTGTGAATTTAATTTTCTCGTCTTCTGCTAGTTGCTGTAGAACTCTTATAGCGAGGTAAGGAGCTGACGTTGTGCCATATGTTACTGTACGAAGTGCATATACACATAATTTATTTGTAGCATTTCTCCACAGAATGCATTGAAAAGGCTGATGTTCAGGAGACACATTTATTTGTCTGAACATTTTTTCTAGATCTGCTGTAAAACCGATATAATGTTTTCTCCAGCGAGTTATAATTGTTGCCAGGTCATTTTGTAGGGCAGGTCCTGGTGATAACTCTTCATTAAGAGATGGTTGTGGTGGTCTGCGATTTCCACCATCAAAAACTACCCTCAGTTTAGTGGTTGTGCTGCTTTCTCTCAGAACGCCATGATGTGGAAAAAAATATGAATTGTGAGGTATAGCTTTTGGATACTCACCGAGATTGACCATATGATTGAGAGTCTCATACTCCATCATAAATTTTTTATACTCATTAGCAAAATGAGGCTTCTGTTTGAAAGATACTTCAAGTTGCTTATATCTTTTTAAAGCATTATAATCCGTGTAGAAAAATGTTGGCAATTCTTCACCTTGAAGAAGTTTTTTAAATGGTAAACAAACTGTATACCTTCCTGATTTATCACGAGAGTGAGTTTCTTTAAAAAATTGTTCACATAGCTCCTCTTCTTCTGACCAAGGATTTTTATCTAGAACTTCTTCTTGTTCCCAGAATAAGCGAAGTTGTTCATCAACTGAGCAGACATTTGCATAGATACGTGTAGTATTATTATTTTGCTTTTGTGACCCAGATAAAATCCAGCCTAAATTAGTTTCTTGCAGTAGTAAACCATTTTCAAATTTTTTCATGCCAGAAAGGATCAAGTCTCCATAAACGTCGTTTCCAAGGAGGAGATCAATTTTTTCAGGTACACTGAAATCTGGATCTGCGAGAAAAAATTCTGATAGCTCTGGAATAGATTGAACATTAAATTTATTGGGTACATATGAAGTTACAGTGGGTACTACTAGTGCAGTAATTGGCAATTCAAAATCAGATTTATATCTTGACGTAATTGAAAATCTTACAGTTTTCTTGACTGTAACTGCTTTATTTCCACCTATACCAGAAACATTTACACGTGTTTTAAATTTTTGTATTGGCAGTATGTGAGAAAGCTCTTCTGAAATAAATGACAGCTGAGAGCCTTGATCTACAAGAGCTTTAACAAAAAAGTTCTTTTTTGCTGTTTTTATTATTAACTTTACTGTAGGTAGTATCGCTGGGTTGAAATTTTTACAAAATAAATTTGATGTGTTTGTACTTACAGATGCTGAATTTGTTGCTGGTGTAGTGCTAGAAGGTTGATTGTTTTTATATTCAGCTTCCTTATTAAATGCAGGCGTAACATTAGTTGATGAATTTTTGCAGAACTCGTTGTGAATAACGGTGTGATGAGGCTCATGACAAATGTGGCATTTAGTATTTAAACCACAAGAAGATTGCATGTGACCAGTGTTAAGACAGTTTCTGCAAAGACGATTTTTATTTACAAAATTTTTCTTCTCCAAAGAAGACATATTTGCAAATCTAAAACATTTGTAAAGTGGATGACGTTTATGACAGCAGAGACAGTTATCATCCTTTGCAGTTGAAGCTGTGTGAGCTCGTACAATTCTAGAAGGTTTTTGACGATTAGTAGTAGACAGAGTTTGTTCTTCTAGAGATTCCAAAGTGCGAAAAGTTGTTTCCAAAAAATTCAACATGTCAGACATTGGCGGGATGACTGTGCTAGCCTTCAGCGACTGCTCCCACTCTTTTCTAGTAGATGTGTCTAGTTTTTGTGTAATTATGTATATCAGGATCGAATCCCATGTAGTTATATCGATGTCTAAAGATTTCAGCTGTGAAAGACAGGTGCGTGTTGTGTCTAACAACATTTTAATAGTTTTGAAGGTACCATCAGAATTCGGGATGGAGAATAGACGCTTCAATATTTGCTCTACAAGCTTTCTTTCATTATGAAATCTCTTCTCGAGAGCATTCCATGCTAAATCATAGCTTGTTTCTGCAGCTGGATATTCATTTACCAAATCAAGTGGAGTTCCTGTGCATGAAGACCTTAAATAAAAATATTTTTGAACTCTTGTTAAAGAAGCATTGTCATGCACTAGTGTTTGAAACATATCACGATATGAAATCCAGTTCATATAATCTCCGTCAAATGTGGGCAGATCTATTTTTGGAAGTCTGGCTCCAGATAAAAATGTATCGTTGCGGCTGGGCGCTGCGAATGTACTTGCGTGGACGGTTGGTGTCTGTGGAGACTCAAATTTAAACATAATATCATGAATGGTAGATTTTAAAGATATATAAATGTCATAACATTTGTAAAAAGTGTTGTCACTTACGTAGGGTACATCTTGTTCAATAAAAGAATTATCTCTCAGCATTTGTAATACCTTACTATGACCATTTTTAAACAGTGTGTAGTTAGATTCCAGCTCTTCCATTATGGCTTGAACATATCCTCTTGATAGTTCATGTTTAGGCGTTTCATTAAATGATTTAGCTACATGCTCGATGTGAGCAAAAAGTAGTTTTTGATCCTCGATTGCTTGGTGTAAAGGCATCGTGATTCTAATTTCTCAAAATTAGATCAAATAAAATAGTACCACACGTACGTATTATAAAATTTCAGGCAGGTGACAATGGTATGCGCTTCCTCGAAATAAGACTCAGGCAGTCCAAAGAAAAATTTCACACAAGCAAGGATCACGATCACAGAAGTTTTAAATGATTACTGTCGGCATGGACAGTTCCCGGGTTTCGGCACCAATTTTATGTAGGAGAGTTTATTTAATTTTCAAAAAAAGTTGATCCTCTTGATCATTTATTTAATATTTATTAGTAAAGATTTTATTATTTTGCACAAAATGTGCAGTTCTGTTCAGCAGCTTTTACTCTACTCTACTGATTTTGATTTTTATTTTAAGTGTTAATGTTACAAAAATATTAACATTACAAAAATTAACTGTATACAAATTCTTTTGAACAACAACAAGTAGTTTGCTAAAAGAATATGTATGCTTGTACATATGTATATACTTATACCTATGAAGATATTTTGAATAACTGTATACAATTTTAATACAGAAAAAAAGTGAATAATAAAAATACATAATTATTACAATATTGATGATCATAAAATTAAATAGGGTTCGCAGTACAAATTTTTGGTTGGGGAAAAAATCCCAAACACCCTGGGAACAGATTGTCGTGCGTTGAAAGAACTTTGTGTGTTATTAACATTTTGTGCCGTGTATAATGGATTATTTGTGTAATTAAATGAAGAAATTGGAGAGTTGTTTGCGAGTGTTTGTGGCAAAGTTGTATTGCAGGGATTTGTTGTTCCAGAATTAAGACAACGATTTGGAATCGCGTTATAAAAGTGTTCGTATGTAGGTAAATGTTAAAGTGTCACATTAGTTGGTTCTTGTAAAATATTTTGCATATTAGTAGATTGTTCATGTAGTCGATTACCACCACTAGTGGCGGTGGTTGTTGCACAAATAGGTGCAGCGTGTGCATTACGAAAGCGCGAAATGTTTTGACTTCCACCAGGGTTGTAAAATTGAGAAGTTTGTTGAAAAGAAATAGAATTTCTCCGTACATGTTCAGTTTTACTACTTACTGGTTCTTTATTTTTCTCTGGCACATTTGGTGCTTCTAGAAGTTTTGAGGCATTTTTATTAGTTGAATTTTTAGCTGGTTGACCGTGAGTATTATGATTAGACGCTAGGTTGTCTATGGATATTTCATCAATCCAGTTTTGAACTGATTGTGATTTATTGGATGAAACATCAAGAACTTGTTCAGCTTCTTCTAGAAGTTGATGTTTTTTGTCTAAATATTCACGCCGTAGCTTAACTTGGTCTAATTTTAATGCTAGATCTTCTTCGAGATGTTGAAGCTTAAGTTGAATAAGTCGTGATTGAGACTGTTGAGATTGAACAGATCGTCGACTGGCAATACTATGGTCAGGAGAAATTGATCTACCTGTAGAACATTTCGGGCATATGGGGTCTTCAGTAATGCTAGTATAATTTTTTTTATACGTTTGGTTGCATTTGACACATGTCGCTGCGCCTTCAGTTTGGAGGTTATATGGCAGTGAACTGCAGTTATCATTTACCTGTTGACCCTTTTCTATTTCGTTGTTCCTGATACTTACTGTGAGATTGGTTTGATGATGAAGTGAGTTAGATAAGAGTACTGATTACAACCACAAAAAGAATTTTAAACTTGTTGAGAAGGCTATCGGCCGAGCCAGCAATTTCCATGGGATTTTGAATAAATTACAAAATCGCAATAAAAGGCTTAATTTATCACGAAATATAATTTTATTAAAATTCCTTTACAAAATATAATACAAATATATATTCAATATTCATTTAAATTAGAAAATATTACAAATAATTTTACATACTTTTTGGTATGGAAATTCCTGGAAAATTCTATTTGGAATTCTATTTAATTAAGAGGCAATCACGTCTGAACCGCTTCACAATCAAGTGCTTACAAAAGGAAAAGATGGCGAAGGCGGTAAAATGCTTCTTGACAAATAGAATTTTCGTTAAATTAATATACACGTCATACTTATTAAATTTCCCTTTTCGAAATAGAATAAGTGATGCCGGATTGAAAAGAAATCATGGGGATTTCGGGAGTAGCGTTAACAGTAACCATGGCGCAATTATCATAAGGTGCCTTTGAGATTACAACAAGTAAAACAGTAACAAAAACAACACAGCATTTTGATGCTTGTTGGGGTAGTTAACTGTCAAAAAACCAAAACAAAAAGTATGAAAACAAAAACAATGTACATAAAACAAAGCCAAAATTGACAACTATATTCACAAATTGGCTGAAAAAAAGTAGCTCAGCTGCCATGTCAAATGCACCTTATAATCAATACGCCATGCTAGTAACGAAGTAGATTTTGTTTTATATGGGAAATCATGTAAAAAACGACTAGATTTCAATTGAAATCTAGTAATTAGTTGATTTGAGTTTGGTGTAAATGCACTATAAGTATATGTATAAAAGAACAAAATTTAAAAAAAATTTACTTGCAAAATCAAAGGAAAAAAAGCTATAACAATACAAGACTCGATATAATATTAAATTTGAAATTGTTTAATAAAAATATAAAATACTAATATTATTATTATTAAAATACTAATATTATTTGTATAAATAACATCATTAAATTCCTAATTCGGCTTATCTTTTTTTTGTTCCAGTCTGAGGTCTCACTGATCTTGACGTCTTTCCTCTACCCTGGGTTGCTTTGGCGTGGAAGGTGTGGCTGCTGCACTTTTTTCAGAGAATGTGTTGGCATTTATTGTCCTGGAGCTGTGTCGATGGACGTGGCGCTTAGCGGTGGTGGTGATATTTTTTTTATTTAGTTTTTTTTTTAACTTTTGTTTATATTGTTTTCGTGCACTTTTCAGTTTTTACTTTTCTTTTCTTCAAACTTCAACTTTCATCGACTTTGGCAGGAAGTATTGTTTAGTATTATACATATACTATATAGTTACATTTTAATAATTCGACTTTAGTTTCCTTATTATTCCTTATTATTATTTCACTTGTCAATAAAACTTCTTTATATTCGTGCAAATAAAATTTTATTTATGAAAAATTTTGTTTTATTTTCACAGGGCACTTAAATTTTCAATTTCGGGACAAAATTTCTAAATTAATGGCGTTTTCTTTTCTGACGAATGTGTTGCACTTTGTTTGCCTTTTTTTCTTAAATTGCCATTTTTGTGTTCTTTTCTGAAACATAGGCAACATTAAAAAAGTGTTTCGTGGTGTTTTCTAAAAATGTTGCAATTAGAGTGTGCGATATTGTTACACTTTTCACCCTAGATCTAATTAAGGGGAGGAATGTTGCATTTTTAACAGCTGACTCGTCTGCAAATATAGCAACAAATAATAGCAAATAAAAACGCAAAAAGAGAAACGTTATATAAATCTATTTTTAATTTTCGTTTTAACGTTTTGGTTATTATTTTTTGCTGTTATCTTGACACAGCTTATTTGTTTCTTGCAATCAGAAAATGAAAAATGATTTTAAAAGAAGAAAATTATTTTTTAAGTTTATTTGTAATACGATATTTGTTTACGATTATTTAAAACATGTATGTATATCGTACATATGTACATATATATAAACCGATTGTGATTATATAAAGGTGGTAGCAATTTAGTTTTTGCATGTGCAAATCAAAGTAACTGAGGTCCTGTTTTTAACTTCATATTTGAATGGCATTTAAATTTAAATGCAACTTTGAGTTTTTTAGCGCAAAGTTAAATGAAACTTAAATGCCATTTAAATGACCAACCTTGTCCATTTAAGTTTTACATATAAACACATGTTCTCGCCATCTTGTTTTTACGTTTTGCAAATAAAAATGAAACAATCAACAATATTTTTAATTTTTTTATAAAAAATGAGCATATTGTGAACAAAACTCGTCTTTAAATAATAAAATTAATATATAGTAATTACGTTTATTGTTATTAATTGATGTTTATCAATAGTATTTTTATTTTATTTCTGGTGTTTTATTTTGTTGCAGCCAATCACAGCTGTTTCTACGAAAAATTCTGGAAAGTTTATTTTATTATTATGCTACCGTACTTCTATCGCAATTAAATACAAACTTAAATTTATGACTGAAAAACTAAAACTGTATTTAAATGCCATTTAAGTTTAAATTAAAATTAACTAATTTCACATTTAAATATGAAGTTAAAAACTGGGCCTGAATCATTCACAGCTGTAAAAAGAAAGCATACTTTTTGTTCTATAGTAATGTCATAGAAGGTAGCATTTTAACATGTTGAGGTTAAAATTTAAAGATTGTTACTTTGCAAATGGGCAACACTTATTTTTAGAAAAGAAAACGCCATTAGATTCTATATTTTTGTTTTTAAAGTAAAATATTTATTTATATTTACTTATATTTAACCGAAATGATCGACCCGAAATATCACCACCGCGCACACGTTTTAACAACCTCAATTTCAAACCAAGATTGATCTTAATTATCTTTCCTTATCAAAAAATTTGAAATTCTATTCTCCTAAAAAATTTCCACGAAATCCGTTTTCCTTCTATTTATTTATTTATTTCTGGCCTTGAACTTTTCAAAATATTCAACTGACCGCTATTTTTTTCTTTTTTTTTTCATATTATTATTGTTTTGTTGGTATCTCTCTAATAACACAGTTGTGTTCGCACCGTTGCCAACTTTACATTGTTTTAACCCCCCAAACGTACCCATGACAACAATAACAAAAAATAAGTGCTTTCTGAACAAAATCGGATAAGTAGTTTCGGCTTTGTAAGCATAATGTCAAATTATAAGAAAATACAAGCAAAAGAAAATACAAAAATTGCTGAACAAAGACAAAGAGTAACTCTGTGTTTACACTTAGAGATTCTTATTTCTAAGATTTTTGGTTATTCTTCTTTGAACTATCTTAGGCGTTCAGACAATACAATTCTTATTTTTGACCTCACATATGATATTTATAATTGTGTGTATGCATGTGTGCAATTACGAATGAGAGAGTAAAGCGTATTGCCAGTATAAGGCAGAGTAAACTCGTTTCTTTACCCCTCGCCGCCTTCGCCCTTAAACATGCAATCTTAAAAATAAGAATCTCTACGTGTCACATGGGCGTCTTGTTTGTACTAGAACACGGAGCCAAATAAAAATTGATGACGGCGGTAGCGGCGAAACCGGCAGCACAAAATAAGAGTCGGCGATAGTTGCAATTATTTTTAATATTTTGTATCCAGCAAAATTCTGATTAATTTTTTTTAACTGAAAAAACAGTACAAAACATATCTTATCAATTTATATTTATGATAACAATTATAAATTTTCCATTAGATGAACAAATATACAAATGCTATGCATTTAATATCTGTTATTAAAATATACATATGTATATGTACATACATAAACATGTCATATTGAAAAAGATTTACATACCTACAACTAAAAACTTTTTCAAAAAAAAAAGATTGGTTTCAAAACGAAATTAAGTATGTACATGCATATGTAGAGGGTGTCCGCTAGTTCATATTTCTCCATAATTAATTTGCCACGTCTCTACTTCACGATTGCCAAGACTAATGTTTACCAAAATGGCGGCAAAACAAAGTCGTATACCTTCCTAGCGGACGCCCTGTATCTATGTTTATGCAACACATAAAGTGATTTAAGGTTTTCTTGTATGTACGTACATTTAGGTAATTTGTAAATACTTTGAGTACCACGAGCAAATAGCAACAATTATCTCAAATTTTTTTATGAACATGTTCTTAGTGTGCGACTATACTTTTAGGTACATAAAAATTGTTCCTTAATTTATCATCGTTTCTTGTACGCTAATAAATTAGTGCAGACAAAAAAGTCCACATTAAAAGTCGGTGTTGATTTAATTTATTTTTCGTTTTGAAAGTGATATACATAAATGTATGCATTTGCGAATGTGTAAAACCGAAAGTGGTAACAATGACATACATATTTCTTTGTTATATTATTACCATTTTATTAATATCTAAAAACACTATCAGTAAAAGTCGATGCAGTTAGAAAAAATACATGGCGGGTAAGCCGCTTTCTTCAATCGGTTGGCTTCGTACTCTTGCTTTGACATTTTGACATAAAATTTCAATAATATACAAACAAAAGTTTCACGACTAGGGTTGGAATGAAACAATTTTATCATAACATGCACCAGAATCGCAAATTGTGTAATTGTGATATGATAATGCGAAAAGTGCTCATGAAAACGAAAATGATAACAACTTTTCGATTCACTGTTTCACAGAACCAGAATTGACCCCCAGTACCGGGATTCAGTAACTTTTAACAATACGATATTCGTAAAAGAAGTCGACAGTTTTTATTGTTTGTTTATGTGATTCACTAAGTACATTTTATCGATAGTCTACAACTGTAGTTTTCTTTATGTTTAAATTTCAATAATTTGGCAGCACTGTATAATAACAGTCAGTTTTTGGGTAAAAAGTTAGCAAAGCTACAAACCTCTAGTTTCTTTGGGTATACAAACACACAAAAATGGTTCTCAAGCAAACTAGTTAAAAGCGTAGGCACATCTCTCTACAAAATTTCAATATAAAAAATTTACGATTTTCCAACTGAATAAACAGCATAAAAATTTTTGGCGTTAGTTTACGACAACAGCCATCGTAAACAAAAAATAATGAATAGCAATATCGACAATTCTGTTGTTTACTGTTGAAAACAATGCGATTATCGTAAAAATATGTTACTGAATCGCACCACAGAGGTCTCTATTACTAACCACTTCGTTAATACTTGGTATCAGTGTTTCATATTAAGAGCGGTATTTTGGTTTTGCGCATCATTTATTTATTTTTTTTTTCTATTTTTATATTGTTACGAAAAATAAATTAAGTAAAAAAAGCGCCAAATATTACAACTAAAATAAAAGAAAAACGCGTATTATGGTAACATTTTAGAGTAAAAAAAAAGTAACAACAACAAACACGTAATTTTGTCTTGTGCTGTTACCAGTAAAAACAAAAACACATACGCACACATATATCTTTATATTAGTGCTGCAAAAATAACTACGAAATCATTTCAACAACAACAATATAAGAGATGTTCTTTCTACAAACGTCTACATGTACTACAGATATACACACGCATATACATACAAAAATAAATTAACATGTTGACACACAAGTATTTTGCCATATGCAGTGATCTCGAAACAGAAAGAAAAATCTAGGCACATTGAAATTTAAATAAAAGGGCAGAGCAGAGATTGGGAATCAAGTTAATTGTGATTTAGCTACGACAGAGTAAAGATCAACAGTGAATCCCTACGTGTGGTATTGTTTAACAGTGTATATCTTGTAAAGTGTATTAAGTGTAAATAAAGTAAATTAGTAAATACACAATCAAATCAAGTGCTTATTATTGTAACTAAGAATCCGCATAATAATAAATTATTTCTATAGAAAAGGTTTATAGAAATAAAACGTTTTTAAAAGGTAAAAACGTAACAATATATTTACATAAGTATTTATTTTGCTTTTTATAAAATGTGTCATTATTTTGTCAGGTTTTATTGAATCGATTTGGTTACTTCGCTTTGATTTTAAATCTATGCAATAAAAAGTCCAGTTCAAAAGTTCCCAACATTTTAATTTAGGGTTTTTTAGTCCAATTTGGCCACTTTTTAATGGGCATATTCATAGGAGCATAATTGAGCGGGCAAAAATTATGGCTTATAGGAAAGAGATAATTGAAGTTTTATTTGGCGTAAAGTTTCAACCTTATCTAATCAACACAAAACACTTATATTAACAGCCAATATCATTTCTATTCAGCTTTTGATCGTCCGTCTTACCATTAACATCATGAAATAACACGTGTTATTTAATTATGAATCCAATTGGCACTTTTGCGCAGTTTTGATGCCACATCCTCGCTAACAACTTGTCAAAAGAAATGCTCATGTTTCATGTAAGTATATGCATTCAGTACGGTTCAGAAGCTCCAGAGAATTTTATCTAAAGCTGATATCCTCTCCCTTCATAGAGCAGAGTATTCATAGAGGAAATGTAATATTGTCTCTCTTCGTTTGCTCACAGCTCTGACAGTATGAACTAAATGGTATGATCATCCTGGCTGCTTGCTCTCCAACAGCTCAAAAACTAGTCGTACCTTGGCAAAGTGATCTACTGATTCTGCGCGTCATCAAATTAGTCCACCTTTGACCTGCAATCTGATTATATTCCGCGTCTAGCCAGCATTGTGCAAATTGGGTGTTTCGCCCGTCTGTCAAAACGAGTTAAAATAATGAATTTTTATAAAATAAGTTATTGACGAAATTGGCAACTCTTCTAACGTATAGAAGTTAATCAAATTTTAACTTTTAGATGCGTTAACAGATGAACAGTTTACTTACATTGTATATTGTTTTCGCTGTTAACGCCGTAACGCATGCTGTGTATTTCTACCTTCATCTGCTCTTCCGATATTCTCAAGATTTCTGTACCTCGGCACCCATACTGAGGTAATATTGAGGTCCAATCCCACGTTATAAAGTCTGCTTCTGCTCCCTTCCACCTGTTTAAAGATAGTCACAACCAAATCTAGTGCTTGGACAACGGCCTGGCTGTCTGAGAGAATAGCAATACTTGACTATTCTTGAATCTGCGAATAGCTCAAAAGCCACTCGTATATCCAACACTTCAGACTGGAAGACACTGTAATTATTTGGAAGATACACCGACTCCTTAACCCTTAGCTCATCATCAGTGTAGACAGTACTATCAAAGTTCCCAGTTCTCTGAACGGAAAAAAGTAGAGAAGTTCTTATCAAATAACTCCGCCAGTTAGGTATAATCAGTCAAACGTGTGTACTGAATACATGGTAGTAAAGGTTTAGCATGGCGGCAGGTTACATTCCTCCAGCGTACAATCCCTTTTACAGATCTTATTGGTACTGTTGAAGTTTTCCTCTGGGCACGATATATTTGCACAAACTGTCATCGCTCACGCTGTTCTCTGGATTCTTTAAAGTATATTTGGTATTTATTTTATTACCAATAAAAAACTTTTATTTAATTCTTTAAATTAGAAATAAAATAAAATTTTTTATTTAACTTAAAGTTTGCAATTCTTATTTGTAATTTAATGAGATTGAATTTTTACTCGCGTCTTGTTAGTAGCAGTGCAGCGCGCTAAGAAGAAAAAAAAGAAAAAGTAATAAATCCAAGTAATTAAAAAATATCAACGCTGGTAGTTGAGAATTAACGGGCAGTCTGGGCCAGACTTGCCACAATACTCCCCCCGCCGGGGGTATCATAAGAACCTTCGAGGAATTTTAACCAGTTAGCTACTAGCAGTTGTCTTTGGTCTTCTAGGTTCAGGTGAAAAAGTGACAGAGGTCGTTGTTCTCGTATTCGACTCGGCTTGATTAAAGTCCGGTTGCGTTTCGGTGTTGTCAGGGACAGCTTGTAATTGTAAATTACCTCCCGATACAATTTCGGAAACCGGTGGGTTGTCAGGGAGGTCATTGTTTGCTAAAAAGGCTGGTTTTAATCAATCAATACTAATATTGCTTGGACGTCCTCCAACTAGAATTGTGAAGAATTTGTCGAAGCGTATGGGCCAGCATAAGTGAGGGACGAATAGAGTCGTTTCGGACGAACACTTGAGTCTATTTCTGAAGACTTCTTGAGACAAACGTTGAAGGTGTTGTATGGTGTGTTGTATTGGTTGGTATGAGCTTTTCCATCAACGTTCTAAACTCGGTAATGAACTCACTTGATGAATCTGGTGTTCTGGTTTGGTCGAGAAATTCTCCGGAAATTCTTAAGGTTGTACCGTAGACAAGTTCAGCCGGGGAGGCCTTTAGCTCTGGCTTAAAAGTTACTCTCAGACCCAACAAAATTGTTGGTAGATGATGCACCCATTTTGTGGGGTCATGACACAAAGTGGCAGCCTTAAAAGTACGATGCCATCGCTCGATAATTCCATTAGATTGTGGATGGTAAGATGTTGTGCGGAGATGTGTCGACCCAATTGCTCTCATTAATTCGGCGAAGACAAGAAGAGTCAAATTGACGACCACGGTGATTCGTGCTGGAATGCCGAATCTAGAAATCCATTGTGCCAAAAGTGCTTTTGAAACCGTTTCTGCCGACATATCAGGTATCGGGATTGCTTCAGGGCAGCACTTAAAGCGATCAATTATTGTCAGGCAGTATCGTTGGGTTGGATGGGATATTTCGGACAAGGCAAAGTCTCTGATTGAGGTCAACCTGGCGGCCTCCAGAACGATCCTTGTTCCCGTTGTATTTAAGTCGACATACAGCCTTCTCGTGGCCCTTCTGGATAACATTCTAGCATCCGCTAGCTTGTTAACTAATGTATGCGGCGATTGTCCAATCCCCTGGACTTTAAATATGGGCTGTGCGTAGGGCTTGAAACCCACCACGTAAAAACATTATTCAATGAAAACTAATGCAATAGCCTCTAAACGGACCCCCTTTTATGTTGACGAACTTGGCAAACGTTTTAAGGACTATGATTTAAGGATATGCACCTGGAACGTGAGAACCCTTTATAGGGAAGGTGCCTCTATCCAGTTGGCGGATGCTCTCACGAAATGTAGGGCTGACATCACTGCCATCCAGGAAATGCGATGGATAGGGCAAGGTTGTACAAGGCAAGCAACATGTGACATCTACTACAGCTGCCATGAGAAGAAACACGAATTTGGTTGCGGATTCGTAGTTAGCAAGAGACTTTGCCATCACGTCTCGGAGTTCACCCCTGTGAACGAAAGAATTGCTACGATCCGCATAAAGGCGAAATTTTATAACATCAGCCTTATTTGTGTTCACGCTCCGACGTAAGAGAAGGATGATGTGGTCAAGGATGCTTTTTACGCAAAGCTCGAGGAAGTGTAAGATGGGTGTCCGGCACATGACGCCAAAATTGTCCTTGGCGATTACAATGCGAAAGTTGGACGTGAAGATAACTTTGGCCCCACTGTCGGACAGTTCAGTCTCCATAATTCCACCCCGCCGAACGGCTTGCGACTGATCTATTTCGCCGCGGTGGGAAACATGGTAGTTTGTAGCACCAGGTTCCAGCATCTCGATATCCATAAGGCCACCTGGCTCTCTTCTGATCGATCTACCAACAACCAGATCGATCACATTGTGATTGATGGAAGGCATGTATCCAGCATACTAGACGTGCGCACATTTAGAGGTCCAAATATCGACTCGGACCATTATCTTGTTGCAGCCAAGATGCGTCTGCACATATGCGCAGCGAATATGGCACGTTCTAGTGTTCGAGGAAAACTGCGATCACAAGAGACAGCCAGGTTGGTTTCCGATCGTCTTTCTAATGAGCTCCATTGCACCCGATCCTCTATCGAAAGTATTTGTGGACTGTGGTCTCACACTGCTCTCTCTGGGCAACGCTGCCGAAACAGTCCTTGGTTTTGAGCGTCCTCCCCGCAGAAACCAATGGTACGATGAAGAGTGTCGTGAGGCCACTGCGGCAAAGAATGCCGCCTACAGAAGAACGTTGCAGTCCACCAATACAAGATCAACTGTGGAGGTGTACAGAGAGGAGAGGAAGGAAGAAAGACGCCTATTTAGAAGAAAGAAAAGGGAGCAAGAAAGGCGTGATCGTGAGGAAATCGAGATGTGCAGAAATAGACATGATGCTCGAAATTTTTATAAAAAGATAAGGCGTCTTACTACTGGTTTTAAACCCGGAGCAACCTCCTGCAGAGACGAACATGGTAATCTGGTTACAGATGTACAAGGGACACTGAGATTATGGAGACAGCATTTTTCTAATCTACTGCATACAAAGAAGTTCTGACATACATACATACATAACTGGCCTTTACAACCCTGTGTCAGGATTACGACCTAGCTTCTCGCAGCACTCATGTTGTGTGTGTCAATTTTTTTATCCATGAGTACCGGGACCTACAGTTTAATGTCGACTCCGAACGACAGACTTAAGAAGCTTGTTCATGGCAATTAGTTACTCTCAGAGCTTTTGCCAGAAGATTGCTGAGAGGTAGTCGCCGAAAGAAATATTTTTTTCATATTTCTTTTTTTTTGAAGATGTCAGAACCTGGAGTCGAACCCAGGGCCCATGTCTTAGTAAGCCAACACACTAACCACTAGACCACGGCGACTACAAAGTTCTGACATAATAGTGTCTAAACTTCTTGTAATTTTTAAGGCCAGCTTCGGTTTTGGTTATATACCACGAGCTTGGCGGGAGGTTGCGGTTATATTTATACCGAAGGCAGGTAGGCCTAGTGATCTTCCAAAGTCGTATAGACCCATAAGTCTCTCATCCTTTCTTCTGAAGACAATGGAGAGGCTGGAGGATGTTTATATAAGGGAGACGTGTCTTGTGGAACGTCCCCTACACCCGAGTCAATTCGCGTATGTGAAGGGCGGATCGACTGAGGGTGCAATTTTGTCTCACCTTGGGAGTATTAAGAAAGCATTTTCTGACAAGAAAGTTGCTCTTTGTTCTTTCTTGGATATAGAAGGTGCTTTTGACAACACAGGCTTTGACTCCATTACTAGTTCTTTGGAACGGAAAGGGGTGGAAAGGCCAATTATAGCTTGGATCGGCTCCATTCTTAGAGGCAGGATTATCAGCTCGTCCCTTGATGGAGAGGAATTGACCGTGATGGCGTCAAAGGGATGCCCTCAGGGTGGAGTCCTATCCCCATTGTTGTGGACGCTTGTAGTTGATGACTTGCTTACCATGTTGGCTCAAAAAGGAATCAGCGTAATTAGTTATGCTGATGACCTTGTTATAACGGCCCGTGGAAAATTTGAGAGTACATTGTGTGACCTTATGGCTGATGCTCTGAGGGATGTGTCGAATTGGTGCTCTCAAGAAGGACTCTCAGTGAATCCTTCAAAGACGGTTGTTGTACCTTTTACGAAGAGATATAAGCTGACGTGCGACTGTATTTCTTTTAGGGGTACCACTATTATGTTTTCTATGGAGGTTAAGTATCTAGGTGTCATTCTGGATAGAAGACTTACCTGGAACTCGCACATTTCTGCTGTCCAGGCTAAGGCGCCAAGGGCACTTTGGGCATGTCGCTCTTCTTTCGGTAAGACTTGGGGTCTATCGCCAAGAATGACACTGTGGATTTATACCGCCATTGTTCGGCCCATAATCACTTATGCGGCAATAGTTTGGTGGAGAAAGACTGAGGAGTCTACCACCATAAGAAAATTGGGCAAGATACAACGGCTTGCCTGTCTTGGTGTAACCGGGGCAATGAGAACATGTCCAACAGTGGCTTTAGAGGCCCTGATTGGATTAACACCACTTCATATTTATGTGATAAGGGTGGCCGCGTGTTCGGCGGCAAAAGTGTTCGTAAGAACACCTCGAAATGAGTCAAGGAACCTGGCCATTCTTCACAAGGTGGTCAGGAATCCAATTTCGGTCTTGGATACCATGCCTTTGGAACTTTGCTTTGGAAGAAGATTTCAGGTGGAGGTACCGGACCGGGAATGTTGGTCTACTGGGTGTTTGGCTCGGAGTGAGTCTGATCTAAACTGGTATACTGATGGTTCCAAAATGAACAGTGGAGTAGGGGCTGGCGTCTATGGACCCAATCGAAACCTGTCAATTCCACTAGGGAAGTCATTGAGTGTTTTTCAGGATGAAATCCTGGCCATAACCGCATGTGCTGAGATTAACCTGGATATCGGGCTCAAGGGCAAGACAATTAATATATTTTCAGATAGTCAGGCTGCCTTAAAGGCGCTTGACTCTCATCGTATGACATCTAGACTTGTCAAACATTGCTACGACACGTTGCAAAAATTATCGCTTAGAAACAGGGTGCAGCTATTCTGGGTACCTGGACACTGTGGTATAAGCGGGAACGAGGAAGCGGATGCATTAGCTAGGAGGGGACCTGCGACGCCTTATATTGGTCAGGAGCCCTGCTGTGCAGCACCGCTTTCTGCTATTCTCAGTCAAATTGGTGAATGGGAAACTGGCAAATGTTTGGAACATTGGAATGCCCAGTCGGGTCTTAGGCACGCCAAGACTGTGATTCGTCCGCGATTTGGGGGTGAGTCTGATGTTCTAAAGTATAGAAGGCCAGACCTGAAAATCCTAACGGATTTTCTTACGGGTCACTGTAGTGTGAGAGCGCATTTGATTAGAATGGCGATCACAAATGTAGATGTTTGTAGACTATGCTCACAAGCATCAGAGACAGCAGAGCACATATTGTGTGAATGTGTGGCTCTTGATAGATTTAGATGGATGTATTTAGGGAGACATATGGTCTCACTGACGGATATATCCACCACTAAAGTTTCGGACCTGCTGGTGTTCGTAAGGAAGGCAGTTGGTCTGTTAAACAAACAGTAGACTCAAAGGGACACAATAGATCTTATAGGTCGCAGTTTCTTGCATTTGTGCTGGGTCTCAACCAGATAATAATAATAATAATAATCTACTGCAAGGCGATGACGACACAAATTCCGACTCTAGAGATGCTGTGCCGCTCCCAATCAATGATGACGACGTTTAGATCCTGTCGCCCAGCTATGAAGAGATCAAGATTGCCATACAGCGACTAAGAAGCAACAAAGCGGCCGGACCGGATGGTCTGCCCGCTGAGCTCTTCAAGTATGGAGGCAATAAGCTGGTTAGGTGCATGCACCAACTCATTTGCAGAATATGGCTGGAGAAAAGTATGCCCAATGATTGGAATCTCAGTGCCCTCTGTCCCATCCTGAAAAAGGGAGACCCCACGATATGCACAAACTACAGGGGTATAAGCCTTCTCCCTATCGCATATAAGGTTCTTACGAGAGCCATTCGCCATCTCACTGATTGAACCTTATCAGTGCGGCTTCAGACCTGGTAAGTTCACCATTGACCAGACATTCACACTGCGCCAAATCCTGGAGAAGACCCATGAAAGTCAATTTGCACACACCACCTTTTTGTCGACTATAAGGCAGCGTTCGATAGCTCGATAAGAGATCGCGTATATGCCGCAATGTCTGAGCTCGATATTCCTGCAAATGACGTTGAGCAACTCCTGCAGCTCCGTCAAGGTAGGAAAAGACCTCTCCGAACCTTTTAATACCGTGCGAGGTTTCAGACAGCGCGATCCCTTATCCTGCGACATCTTCAATTTCGTCATGGAGAGTGTTTTGCGAAAGGCGGGTGTACATCGCAATGGCACTATATTTAACAAAAGTGTCCAGCCCCTTGTGTATGCAGACGACATAGACATCATTGGGCATACCAAGCGAGATGTCACCGCAGGCTTTAATGCTATTGAACGGGAGTCTGCAAAAATGGGTCTGGCGGTAAATGAGAGCAAGACGAAGTACATGTAGTCGACGAGTAGGGATGTTGAACGTATCGGCTCCCAGGTTACAGCCGGCAACTATACATTCGATGTGGTCAAGGAGTACATCTACCTTGGCATCGCCATTACCAGTAAGAATGATGTCAGTCTAGAGAGAAGGCGTAGAATCACACTGGCCGACAGGTGCTACTACGGTCTCGGTAGGCAGTTTAGTAATAGAGACCTCTCTCCTGCGACGAAATTAACACTCTACAAGTCGCTTATTCTCCCGGTGCTTCTCTATGGTGCGGAAGCATGGACGCTGTCTTGTGCCGATGCAGCGGTCCCGGGGGTGTTCGAGAGAAAAGTTCTTTGTAAGATTTTTGGTCCTCTAAGGCATGGCGATGAGTTTCGCCTTAGAACCAACCATGAGCTGTATGAGCTCCTCGGCGATGTGGGATTTGTTCAGCGCATTAATATCAAGCGGCTACGCTGGCTCGGCCATATTGTTTGGATGGATGAATCCGCTCCAGCGAGAAAAGTTTTCGATGCGAAGGTCACTGGACGTCGGCGTAGAGGCTCACCGTGTTTACGTTGGAAGGACCAAGTTGATGAAGCCCTGTTGTCAATTGGTGTGACCAAATGGAGAAGGCGCGCGCTTAGCAGAGACGCCTGGAGACTAATGTTTAGGCAGGCCGAAACCCGTTAACGGGTTGTTATGGCCATCTAAGAAGTAAGTAAGTAAATATCGTTGCCCTTCACATGGTGGAAATGGTCCAACGATATTGATGTGCTCAAAACGTTCCTTTGGGCGACGTACTTGGCGGGTGAAGAACCTGTATGTCGCTGTATTTTCGCCTTTTGGCATTTTAAACAGCTCTTAACAAACGAAGCAGCGTCCTTGAGAATAGCTGGCCAGATGAATCTGCACGTGAGTAGTTTGGTGGTAAAACGCACTCCGGGGTGAGATAAATTGTGTACCGTTGAAAGCACTTGGTGGCGAAAAACTTTTGGTATGTATGGGCGTATGCGGGGCATCGATATGTCGCACATTAACTGATGGTTACAACCCGATATAGAAAATATTTGAGTTTTAGCGAATTTGTTCGCGTGTCTGAGTTCTGTAGCAATAATTGCAGTTCTTCGCCGCTTTGCTGTGCAGATTCGATTCGGGTGTAATCTATTACGTTACAGTTGCTATGGCCTTTGTCATTTCGATTGTTGTTGTTATTTGAACTTTCGCTGGCGGTGTTGCTACTGTAGGGACTGTTGATTTTGTTATCGCAGGCGTTGCTGATGTTGTCGGAGGCGTTGTTGTTGTTAAAGTTATTGATTGTTTCAACACGAGAGAGTGTGCCAGCTGTAGTGTTCATGTAGCCGGGGATATAGCGAATGTCTGTGGTGAATTGACTGATGAAGTCTAATTGACGTATTCTTCTAGGCGAGGCCTTCTCAAGTTTCTGGGAAAGTGAAATGTAAGCCACGTAGGACTTCGTCGATGAGCCTTTGAAATGTTTGTGCTGCGTTGCATAGGCCGAATGTTTTTTTTTTTTTATTTGAGACCAATACTCAGGGGTAAACCCCTACTGAATGCTGTGCATTTTATTGGAATTTTGGAGAGGACAGTAACATATATTATTATTTTATTATTGTTAAGCGCCTTAGGAATGAGAAAAATTGCTGAGAATTAATCATTTAAAGACCAGTGTTATACCTTCACCCTTGAATGATCAACAGCAATTGCATGTTGATTGTGTGGTGAGTGTGCCTTCGCTAAGTATGTTTAGCTGTTATCTGCTACTTCCCAATAGGTGGCGCTTTTTTTCCTGATCATTCGTTATATGTTGACACTGGTTAAAGTGGAATAGAGTGGAATGTCGGAGAGCGGTTTCTTTGTAGATGGTCTTCCTGGAGATGGGAACCTCTTATTTTTAAATTATAATTTTGAAAAAACCGCAAACTAACTTTTTCTTTTTTCACCTCTTTTGGGATTTGAACCTGGGTCCTTTGAGTTTTTGTGCGAGCGCTCTAACCACTATACCACGCACCCCCCCAAATGTCATGAATTAGAATTCATACTGGCCGAATGGGGTACTAAAGGCCTTTTTTGCTATGTCGTCAGGGTGAATCGGTACCTGATGAAAGACTTTTTGAAGGTCTATTTTTGAAAAATATTTTTTACCTTTCAAATTCGCTGTGAAGTCGGTTAAATATGGCAGCGGGTACCTATCGGGCACCGTCTGAGCTCGGTAATTGCCACATGGCCTCCACGAGCCATCACTTTTCTTGACGAGATGCTGCGGGCTAGACCAGTTGCTGTTTGATGATTGACATATGCCTGCTTTCAATAAAAAATCAAACTCGCTCTTGGCAGCGACTAGTTTTTCCGGTGAAAGACGTCGGAGCGACAAAAAACTGGTTGCCCGGTGGTTTCGATTTTGTGTGTAATAGTAGATCTTGTTTTTGAGACATATGGTGAGAGTTTGGTTATATTCGAGAACTGCTGTATGATGTCAGAGAAGGGTGTGCTCGGTTCAAGAGCCTTAATTACAACTGCCTTGTTTGGTGATGACAGTGTTAGTCCTGTAGGGAGTCGAGTAAAATTATCGATTAATCGGTTGCGGCGTAAGTCAATAAGTAAATTGTAGTGCTTGATGAAATCAGAACCTACGATAGGCGACGTCACATCTGCAATGACAAACGAGCAATGGAAAATGCGATGAAGGCCAAAATTGAGTTTTAAATTTTGTTCACCAATTACTTTAATCGGAGAACCATTAGCAGCATGTAAACGAATACCAGTAGGGCGGATATTGGATGATTTAAATTTCAAAGGCAAGATAGATACGTCGGCGCCGCTATCAATTAGAAATTGTTTTCCTGAATATTTATCGGTGACTTTTAACCGAAAAATTGTACACCTGGTGGAGACACTTTCGCTTGTATCTTCAACCGGCCCGCCAAGTCAGATAGTATTTTGGTTGGCGTTCGGTTCGCTTAGTTGGCGCTGCTTATGGCGACAAGGGCTGCGACATTTTCGTGCGAAGCTTCCATATATAATATGGTACCAGCATTCGGAGCCCGTTGAGTTACTGCTATACTTAGGGCTGCTTTTAGAGCGGTAGCGTTGCATAGAGGGTCCACGAGACCGAGAGCGTGTTGAGAAAGATTTTAATTTTTTGTAAGCTCGAAAACGGCAGCTTGAAGTTGACTAATTTCATTCGAGGGTTGCACCTGTACTAGGTTGATCTTACTTGGTGTCATAGCATCAACTACTGAAACAGCTATCTTCGTAAGTTCGGCATGTGTACCCGTCGAAGCTGAGACTACTGGCTGAGCGAGTTCAGGCAAACGTTTTGTCCATAACCCCTTTAAAGCTGCATCACCAATTGAATTCCCGGCGAATCGCTTCATTTCAAAATATAATTCAGACGGTTTTCTATCTCCAAGAGGGAGGTCTGAAAGTAGTCGATTTAAGCGGCACTGTTCGCTGTCAGCAAAGTGCTCAATTATTTTAGACCTGATAAATTGATACCTCTCTACTTGCGGTAATGATGCTATAACGCCAAATAATTGCGATATAATGTTCGGGTCTAGTGCAGCCAATACCCTCGCAGTCTTTTGCTTGTCCGATGTAATACCTGAAGCGGAGAACCAGATATCCATGGTGGTAAACCACGCTTTGACATTACAACTGGATATTCGTGGTATTGGAAGTCTAGCGAAAACAAGGGAGACGTTTTCTCCTGGTACGTTTTCTAAACTGATGTTGTCAACCTCAGCTTGCCCTTCATCGACCCTAGACATCTTTTTACTACACGATCGAGTCGTTTTTTAAAGATGGCGGAAAATTTGGTGTCAACGCCCAACAATATGGCTTTCGAGTCGTTTTAGGCCTTCGAATTAAAGATTAAATTAAATTTTTAATTTAATAATTTAATAAAATTAAATAATTAAAATTAATTATTTAAATTAGAAATAAAATTAAATTTTGTATTTAACTTAAAGTTTGCAATTCTTATTTGTAATTTTAATGAGATTGAATTTTTGCTCGCGTCTTGTTAGTAGCAGTGCAGCGCGTCAAGAAGAATATCAACGCCGGTAGCTGAGAATTGACGGGCAGCCTGGTGCAGAATTGCCACATATATTAATATTATTTGTCCTAACCAAGGCCCTCCACCAAACTATAGACCCATACGCTAGAATTGGACGTATAGCAATTGTATGCAACCATGGCATATACACCGGTCGAAGCCGTCGTTTTCTACCAAGTATGAGTAAGCAGACAGACAGAGAAATCTCTTCCTACCTCACTCTTTACTCAATGTTAAGCTTTTAATTAACTTTACTGGCTAAGACAACGCCCAAATTCTTCACAATGGAACAAAGAGTCAGGGCTTGGCCCTTCAGGTGTGATAAATCAAAAATGTTTCAAGTTTTATGAAAACCATCTGTCAAATTTTTTTCATACGATAATTTTTTTTTTTTCATAAACAAATAGTCGATGATGTCTAACCAGCAGTGTTGCCAAAATGGTGGTTTTTCAGCTAGATCTGGAGGTATTTTGTCTCCTATTGCGGGTATTTTTCGAAAAAAACCGCTAAGTCTATGTCCACACTCGGCGAGAAGAGTTGGGCAATTCTTCATCAATTCTCTTTTCAACTTGTCTTCGTGTCCACACTCGAAGAGTTTAGTTGCCCAACTTTTTGTTGTTGTTCAGCAATTTTTCTGTTTTCTTCTGCTTGTTTTTCTTACAATTTGACATTTATGCCGTGTTGCCACAGAAATACTTACAAATTACACAAAATTTTATACATTGCCTGAAATATATTTCATACATAGAATATAATGCTTTTTATTTTTGTATATCATTTTAATATATGAATAAATATTAGTGTATTTATAAATTTCCCTGTAGGAGACAAAACCTTAAAGTTATTACTAGAGCTATTGGAACAGCCCAAAACAATATTAAAGTATTTATAGTTGAATACTAGTGCTAATGAGAACTAGTACTTGAAATAGTTCGGGAGCACCGCTTAAATTTTGAAGAAGTTTAGAGGATAAGGCATATTTTATATTTTTATAATTTATCCTAAAATTAAGGTATGTTACATATAAAATAAGCTGCAAATAATGAAAATCAGTTGATATAAACAAAATATTTTCTTTTAATGTAATGCTACACAATTAAATTTTCTATTAATGAAAAATAATAATGTTTCTCTTCCCTTCTCTTATAATGATAGCATATTTTAACCAAATACCTTTTCAGATACAAAATGAATGTCTTTTAACAGTGTGATTATGTATTCACGTATTATGTGTCGATTAGACATTCAGCAGTTTAACAGTCATATACAAAATAACAAAGTAAATTTGCAGTCTTTATTTTCCATTAGAATTTTGAATTAAAATCTATTTTAATTTTTTTGCATACGGGCAGAAGAATTTACATTTCATTATGATTCTTAATATTTAAAAAAGGATATTGTCCCCACTGAAAGTCAATTTACTTATAGTTTAATAATTTCCTAAAATGTTTGCTTTAGCTCACCAGTGGACATATTTTAAAATTGGTATAAATTTTGATAGTCAGCTTGAAAATATTTAAATGTTTTACTATTAATGCGTAAAGAATTTTTTTGTTTTTATTTTTTTATTATTATTCATTCCTTTTTTTTTTTTTTTTTTTTTTTTTTTTAAGACCAATACTCAGGGGTAAACCCCTACTCATGCAGTGTGCATTGTATTGGAATGTGAAGATGGTTGATAGAAGTTTTTTTTTTTTTTTTTTTTTTTTTTTTTTTTTTTTTTTTTTTTTTTTTTTCATAGATTTTAATTTTTTTGCGCCTTTTTATTTGTTGATGAAACAAGTTGCTGGTAATTTGTCCACTCAAGAGCCAGTGTTATACCTTCACCCTCAAATGATCAAACAGCAATGGCCTCATCTGTCGGTGGATGGTGAGCGTCTTCAGTAGATTAGCTGTTATCTTCCCAGAAGGTGGCGCTGTACTCCTGATCATTGGTTTCAGGTGGAATAGATTTGAAATGTCAGGGGGCGGTTTCTTGCAGATGGTCTTGCTGGAGGGGGGGGGGGGGGGGAGGGACCTCTTATTTTATTTAAATTTAATTTTTAATTTAAATTGTAATTTTAGAAAACCGCAAATATTTATTTTTATAATTTTGTCCTTCGCTGGAATTGAACCTTGGTCGTGTGAGTTTCTGTGCAAGCGCTCTACCAGTATGCCACGATCCCCCCTTTATATCTTTAGCATATCAAATTTTGATTGCCTCAGCATCACATAGTCGTTATTGAGGCGAGCTGGTAAAATATTTACAGCTTTGAATTACACATGTACAATATATATTTGGGGTATTCAAACGGGGTCCTATCAAGTCATATTGCCATAATATCATACAATTTAAAAATAGCTTTGAATAAAAGAGTCATAAAACAATAAGACTTTTCAACCTATGTTTACCATTTTGTCATAAATTGAAAAATAAAAAATAATAAAATTAAAAATAATATACTAAACTATGACGGGTTGTTTACAGCAATCATATTTTTTCGTTTTATGATATATGACTTTAAAACGAGCATTTGAATACCCCAAATATTTTATTTTAAGATATTTAATTCTATATATTTATATAATTTACAAAAGAAAGGAAATAAATAAAAGAAGTCAAAAAATAGTAATATATACACACAAAATTTAATTATTAATTTATAGGATATTGTATACGATTGCTGTAAATCATATGAAAAGAGTTTCTAAGTCTTGAAGCAAATATTCCTTTATCCTTTTCTTGAAAATTTAAATTCTTTTTATATTTTTAATATCTTGAGGGAGATTATTAAATTTCATACTATCCATATATTGAACGCGTTGCTTCGTAGTTTCTAACCGACATCTTGCTATCATAAGATTCATATTGTTTCTGGTATTGAATAATCTTTGATTTCTATGAAATGAAATTGTATGGTGACCAATATTATGGGCTGCTTAAAAACATTAAGAATTCAATTAATTTATTATAAATAATTTAATTGAAATAATGATGAGACAAAGTTATATAAAAAATTTATGATCTCAAAATATTTAAAGAAAAAGTGTTCTCTTCCATTTTTGTGTAATTACACATAAACTGGCAACGCTGCACTTATTAAAAAGAAAAAACATAAGAAAAACGAACGCTGTGATTGTACGAAAAAGACGTGTACACCAAAAAGCGAAAAAAAAAATTTGAAAGGAAATGTCAAATAATCAACTACAAAGAAAAAAACGAATGAGGGAATATAAAGAATCGCCGAGAACGGGCAAGTATTTTTCTTCTTTTGTTCCCCTCACCGTAATCGTCTACAAACTACAAAAGTTGCCGACTCGCCTCGCCGAGTGTGGACATACACTAAGCGGTTTTTCTAGCTGCAAAATATTTTCATTTGGCTGTTTTTGGTGTTTTTTATGGATTTATATTTACTTAAACAAATCTAAAATAGCAATATTTGTTATATATTTTTGAAGCGTATGTGGTACAGAAAAACTATTTAAAAACGAATGTTTTAAAAATTACATTAAGCCTAGTTATTTGATTTATCTGTTTGAAACTGAAATACTAGAATACAAACGCAATGGCATAATTACGTCTGAAAAAGATTCAGAAAAAAGACAGCTATGCGTGCATTGAGACTATTGATGTCAAAGTAACTAAAAGGTATTATTTTTATGCTTTTACAGCTAAATAATAATTACAAACTTTCTGATTACCAGAAAACAGAGATATTTTGTCTGAAATAGATACTTCTTGTTATTCAATTATTGTAACAATTTGGTAGTAGTCCAGAAAAAATTGAAACAATTTTATTGCAGCTTAGTAACATCAACATCATAAGATGGCAAAATATTTCAAATGCTACATTGCTTTAGTTCAAAGTTTCAGCATATCAGGACTCTGCAGGAAATAATATCTTCAAGGAATTACCTGACTTTGCTTAAGGCCATGACTGACTATCTTACAAAGTCGTGCGATTATGTCAAAAAAATCTGATAAATTTCTGTCCTACAATAGAAAATCGCTACAAAATGTGTGTTTGGATGCCACACTGTCATACAAAAAAGATGCAAAAACATATGCTTTAGCAATGCAAATAAATAGAAAAATTAATATTGTTTTCAATTTCGAAAGTAAAAAATGTATATTTATGTTTGCCGCGTATACAATATAAATAAATAAATGATTTGCATTTTTTCTGTACAACTATTCCACAAAAAGCAACTCTGATCTCACAGAAACTCTCATTTTATGAAAAATTTCAAAAGATTATAAAATCGTACACACTTGTCAAAAAATCTGTCACACTTATATTATTTTTGTCCACACTATCACACAATCTGAACACACATGCAATTTTTGACATATCGAACGACTAAATCTGATAGTCAGTTATGGCCTTTAGCAATGTCGATGTTGAGCGAGTTTTTAGTCAACTTAATGTCGTAAAATCAAAATTAAAAAATCGGTTGCAATCTGACATGCCATGACATGAAAAGTGCTTCTATTATTATGAGGTTCCAGAAAACTTTAAATTTAGTATGCTAGCTCAGAAATATTTTGTTCTTCAAATGATAATTTTAAATGGGTAGGTGTAAGTAAATGATTAATTAAAAAAATAGCTTTTACATAAAAATAAATAAAACTTAGAATCAAAAACAGAAATGTTACATTTTTAGTAAAAGTTGAGGTTTTTTCTTTTTTAAAACAGTTTTGTTGAATTAATTGGTTAATGAAAATTTAGCGGTTTAAGGCACAGTTTTTAACTTCATATTTAAATGGCATTTAAATTTAAATGCAACTTTGAGTTTTTCAGCGCAAAGTTAAATGAAACTTAAATGCCATTTAAATGACGACCTTGTCCATTTAAGTTTCATTTAAGTTTTACATATAAACACATGTTCTCGCCATCTTGTTTTTACGTTTTGCAAATAAATATGAAACAATCAACAATGTTTTTAATTTTTTATAAAAAATGGGCATATTTTGAACAAAACTCGTCTTTAAATAATAAAATTAATATATATTAATCACGATTATTGTTATTAATTGATGTTTAACAATAGTATTTTATTTCTGGTGTTTTATTTTGTTGCAGCCAATCACAGCTGTTTCTACGAAAAATTCTGCAAAGTTTATTTACATTTGGTGATGCTACCGTACTTTTTTCGCAATTAAATACAAACTTAAATTTATGACTAAAAAACTGAAACTGTATTTAAATGTCATTTAAGTTTAAATTAAAATTAACTAATTTCACATTTAAATATGAAGTTAAAAACTGGGCCTAAAGCCCCTATGACACCTACATTTTTTTGTATTGAATTGTTATAGAATTGAAAGAAAGAAACAACAAATGCTAGAAAGAGTGGAATATAAAAAATGTAAACAAAATATTTATTTTTGTTTTTGTATTTATATTTATTTCAATGTTGATTCTTCTTATTTTGTAAAAAAAAAAACGCTACCTTGAAGGCAAAAATACCCTAAAATCGCTTGATTGTAGAATAACACCATAAAATTAGCAACACTATAATATTTTAATTCTAAATGTCAATTTTAATATAAAATATTTTAACTTGTTTTTGACACACTCCACTTTTTTATCGATAACATTTGTAAATTTTTTGGCAATTCTGTATTTATATGAATATAGTTGAACTCTTTACACCCTTTGTACTTTCTTATTATATTATATTTGCACTGTTCTCCAAATCATTTTTAATACAAAAAAAAGTAGGTGTCATACGGGTTTTTGGCGGTTTTTTAAGTGCAATCTGGTGAAATATTTTTGAAAGTTTTGGCAGCACTGCTAACCAGTGTTATAAACTTTAAACAATATTGCATAGCTTATAAATACATAATTTTTTTACGTTTTTTTAAATATTGCATTCAACATTTAATAATTAACTACATTTTTTCCTATTTTTTTAATTGGAAGTAAAAGAATTAATTTTACCAAAAGCTTTTAAAAATTTATTGATTTACAATAAGAAAGTGTTTAGTCGTTTTTATTAGATGGTAGAATTTGGAGGACTAGAAAACCCAAGCAAGGAGAACAAAAATAAAAATATTTTAGCAATTTCGTTTTTCTTCCATGCCTAATAAAGTATATAGAGATTTATTTTTAATATCTATTTTCAAAGTTATGTAAAATAAATACATATGTTGAAATTGTAAAAATTTTTTTAATTAATTGTAAATATATATATATGTGGTAAATAATCAAGAAACGAATAGAATGGAACAAAAGTGACAGGCAGTTTTTATTACGAATTTATTTGTCATAAGTTGAATAAGAATCGCTATAGATGATGAAGTGAAGTGATAAGTTGATGTGAAGTGCATATAATAAATTTTTTTATCATTTTATTTTTCCTTAAATTCAGAATTTACCCCCTGATTTTTAAAATTCAAAAATTGTGCGTATATGTAAAACACGATAACAAAATTTAAAACTAAGCATGGCAACACTGGTGAAATCGTGATTTAACGGCATTCAATGTATGCGTATATTTTTTTCAATGGCTTTGATATTACATTCGTTTCGCCTAGGAACTTTGCATAAAAGCGTTTTTCTTAGAAATTCCTGCAAGTTTTTTTCAAAGAATTCGAGATAAAATCAATTGGTAAATATTTTATTTTTGTTGTGTACACATTTGGAAGTTAATTATCAGATATGTATTAAAAAAAATGAAGCAAAAATAGAATTTCATATATTGACTCTAATGCTCAATAAACTTTGAAAAACCAATAAAAAAGATGGTGGTGGCATTGCAAACTAAAAAAGTACACTTAAATAATTGTAATAATAGAGCTAAACATTGCTTTTTAATTTTTTTTACTTACAGGTAAGAGAGAAGAAATTTTCAATAAATTATTTATAAAATCGATAAAGAACGACTAAAATTGAAGAATACTTAGAAGTAGACGTTTTAGTTTTGACCGGCGTTTCCGGCAAGAAAAATCACGTATTTTCACACATTTCGTGTGTGTATAACAGATCTATAAATCGGTCTTTGCAGTAGTGGTGGTGGTAGTCATCGTCGTCTTCGCGTCTAGGACAGTTTTTAATTGAAAGCAAATAGAAGAAGAAAAGCGAAAAAAGTAAACTAATTGAGAATATTTATTATATTCTTATAACATTTGATTGTTCTCAAGTTCGTTTTTATAATATATATATATATATATATATATTTTTGTGTCTGTGTGCGTGTGTCTATAGATAAACATGGCCAATAATTACACCGGGTTTAGTTACGGCGGTACCCAGTACAATTCGACGGGTACACCGGGCGCTTACAGTTCAAATTCAGTCGCATATCCGGCTGTAACCAACGCCACTTATGCCAACGCCGCTGCGTATCAATCAGCCGTAGTTGCTGGAAGCGGTAGTTATGCAGCTGGAGGTGCAGCTGGTGCTGCTGCTGCCGCAGGTTTTGCTGGCTACAGTGGTGGTGACTATAGTCGTACTCCGTTGCAGGCTTATGATTCGTCGAAGACTTTTTATCAGCAGACTGCCTCCAACTACAACACCGCTGCAGCACCTACGGTCACTAAGACACATTATTCGGCACCACCGGTAAAAAATGTAACGGCAATTGGTACTAAGCCTACTGTTGGTAAAGATAAAAGTGGCGCTGGAACTCCTGGAAAATTGCCTGGAACCGCTGTGACTACAGCATCTGGTTCCTATTCAAATTATGATGCTGCTCTCTACAGTGCTGCTTCTATGTACGTCGCTCAACAACAGCAGCCTGTCTCTGGAAATTCAACTAAACCTAATGGTTCGGGTGGAAATTGGCCATATCGAAAGGGTGGACCTGGTGGAGCTGGGAATAAATCATCGAGACCTAAACAAGCACCCAGACCACAACAGTTGCATTATTGCGAAGTCTGTAAAATTTCTTGCGCAGGACCACAAACTTATCGAGAACATTTAGAAGGTCAAAAGCATAAAAAACGAGAAGCTTCTCTTAAAATGCAAGCTAGTGCACAGACAACATCGCAAAATCGTGGAAACAATTATCATTGTGAGCTGTGTGATGTTACTTGTACAGGCACCGATGCTTATGCAGCTCATGTTCGAGGTGCTAAACATCAAAAAGTTGTAAAATTACATCAAAAGTTGGGTAAACCCATTCCTTCAGAAGAGCCGAAAAAATTATCAAAAATTAACTTTGTTCCGGCTGGCGGTTCTAATGCTACCGTAACTAAAGCAGCAGGTGGTGAGGAAGAAGAAAATCAAACTGAAACAGGCAAAACGGAAGGTAAGTGCTTAAATTATTATATATGTATTTTATATTTGAACAATACATTTGATGTACAAAAAAATTATTATTTCAGAAAATGCGGATGACGCCAGTAACCATGAAAATACAGATAATATTAAACCAGTGGGTGGTGAATTCATCGAAGAAGTTAAAGATGAAGAAGGAAAAATTCTTAGCTTTAATTGCAAATTATGTGACTGTAAATTTAACGATCCTAATGCTAAAGAAATGCATATGAAGGGACGCCGTCATCGTTTACAATATAAACGTAAAGTCCAGCCAGATTTGGTTGTTGACTTTAAGCCAACACCTCGACAACGGCGCTTGGCAGAAGCTCGTGCCCAAAGAGCCCTTCTTAACTCTCACCGTGGCCAAAATTCAAGTTTTGGCGATAAACAAGCTTATTGGGGAGACGAGCAACGCAGACGTGCACAATTTGATGATGAGTATGACTATAATAATTGGTTAGCGCGTAGTTTTGGAGGTAAGTTTTCTAATTAAAACATTTCAAATAAGAATGCATATAAGGTTTTGGCTAGGAATTAGGATAATTAGATAAATACCTTATTAAAATGCGTTTGTTAATTTTATAAGCAAAATAATAGAAATTTGTGTAAAGTGGCACACATCCTATTAATAGAATCTGTTGTGTGTAACTTTACTTCGACTAACTCATTACAAGTGCATGTACATATAGAAAAGGAAAAATATAATTCCAGTATATGAAGTGTAAGTTAAATAGTTGTTGTTTGTCATGAATTTGTACAGAACACGAATAACTGATGAGAGTCGAAAACATTTTCAGTTTGGCTTGTGCACTGTTCCTTCACGAACATAATTTTGTCCTTTGATTATCAAAAAAATTGAATTCTTAATAGAATTCAACTCTGATCTAATTATAGCGTTTCTGACGAAAAACGGTTTCTTTGTGAACTTTGGCCGAAGTTTTGACCCCTAGTTCACAGAAATGCATGTCAGTCACCCCATCGTAAGATACACCCCCAAACCATGACTGCAGCTGGAATGAGTTCTGATGCTTCTTTAAATGACCGGTCATAAACCCTAGCATTTTTTTTTTGTTAAACTTGTCCTGTACGGTAACATTTTTTTCATCCGTAAACAAGTTTTTCTATGCAAGTTATCATCGTACTTTACCAAAATACGTTTGGATTGTTCTATTCGTTTGAAAGCTCCATGACCGTTTGAAAGCTCCAAGTCTTTAACAATACGAGTCATGGACTTTTGTGTGATTTTCATCTCACGGCCAGGGGTATCTGTTTTCGAAAAGTATTTCGTTGAATTCTTGCTTTAACGCCTTTAATTACTTGCTGTGTCCAAACGGTACGTGGGCGGCCCGACCGGGTGTGGGCTTTTATATCTCCGGTCTCCTTGAATAATTGTATGCACCTGTAGACGAACATGCGACTAATCCGGGAGGGATTTCTTTCCACACTTAAAAAGTGCTATAACAGGGATACGGTTTTCTTTATCTGAGCATTAAAATTAACACAATTTAAATTTACCGTTACGTTACCGACTAACGCTATAGAGGTTACCTTTCAAAAAGCATGTGACTCATGTTGTGTGTGTAAATTTTTATCCATGAGTACCGGGACCTACAGTTTAATGTCCACTCCGAACGACAGGCTTGAGGAACTTGTTCATGGCAATTAATTACTCTCAGAGCTTTTGCTCGCCGAAAGAAATATTTTTTTTTTAAGATGTTTGAGCTGGGTGTCGAACCCAGGGCTCATGTCTTAGTAAGCCAACACACTAACCACTAGACCACGGCGACTACGGTGAACTTATTTGCTGCTCAAAATAATAGGTACATTTATATGTTTTTTTTTTAATTATAAATCTAAATTTAATTTAGTTGTAAAAAAGTTTTGTATCCACAATTTACTATTAATAGCCCGTGTACCCGCCGTTATTTGCTATTCTTTTCGGCATGCTGGCTATTAACTTCTGAAAGGTCTCTTGTGGAATAAAGTACCAAGCTTTTTTTGTTTTTTTTTTTTTCCCACAAATCATCTTTGTTTTTATAAACTTCTTACAACAATCGTTTCTTCAAATCATTCCACAAGTTTTCGATCGGGTTTTAATTATCTTTTTACCAGAGTCGACGAATGCTTGGGGTCGTTATCCTGTTGATATACCCAAATTAATGGCATTTCCTCACTGGCATACGGAAGCATAACAGTCTCCTCAGCATTCAAAGTGCAGTCAATACGGTGTATGAGACCTACACCAAACCAAGAGAAACATCCCCACACAATTATGCTTCCCCTACCATATTTAACTGTTTTTTTGATGAATTCAACATTGAATTCCATACCTTTTGGGCGGCGAACAGTCCTTTCGCAAATAAATTAATTTTACTTTCATCACTCCAGAGTATATTTCTCCATTTTCCCCCCATCAATTCCAGACCACAGTAAATGCTCCTTCGCAAAATTTATCCTCATAGGAATATTTTTTTACGCAGAAGTGGAACTTTTCTGGCCTCCTAAAGTCGACGACCAACTGTTTGGGGACTAACTTCGTTCTCGATTTCAGCGGAAATTGTTCTGGAAGACACGAATGGGGTTTTTTTTTGCCATTAACACGATGGTCAGTTGCTGTGAAAGTTTTACGTGGTCTTCCTCGTTTTTCTGGAATAAGTTGTCTCTATAGCATTTTGTATGAAGTTCACTCATCCTCCTAAGCTTTTGGAAATTTCTCTTAGGGATTTTCCTTCTCCTCTCAGTTGTTTAACGAGGCGCTGTTCATCAAAGGAGGCAGTGTATGTTTCGGCCCATTTTCTATGTAGACAATAGCAATTATAATCACGGACTTATGCAGATATTAGAATATTTTCTCACCATTTTATAAAATTAATCCTATCTTTTTCTTTTAATTAACACAAACTGATCAAAAGTACAAGTGTACCTATTTTAAGGAGCAACAAAATGAACGCAGTTAAAAGACAACTAACTGTAAAAAATACCAAGATGTTATGCTTGTCATATTTTAGGATAAAATATTGCACATCGTATACTTTGAATTCAGAAATGTTTCACATTGCCGTAGGCAATATTGACGACTATCGATTACTTTTGACGTAGATTTAGTATTTACAAAAACAATTTTACGGCGTCATTGACTCAAATTGGCTTTGATTTTTTCAACAAATTTTAAAACGACAGTTGTTGTTGTAACAGCTCTGCAGTTGTTGGAAGTTTCTTTCTGGGGAAAAAGCTTCCGGTATGTACAACGCCTTTGCCAATAAGAATGAATTTGTATTGAATATGAAATCAATCACACCAAATGCAGTAACTATCGCTTCAGCACTTTTCAAGATATAATGAAATCAATATGTAACTTGTATGGGAGGTTCCACTCCTACTTGTACATTTCCGCACACTTTTTTCTGACAGATGATTTCCCTTGAGAATGAAATCATGCGGACCGAATTCAGAAACTTTAGCTTTAACCGTTCTCAAGATATACAAAAATTAGTATTTAGAGATAGTAAATAGAAAAAAGTGGGCGTACGAATAGGCGTGGTAAATTTTTCTCTCGATGAAAACATAAAATGGATTAATACAAAAATTTTAAAGAAAAATTAGTTAATTTGGTGAAGCCGTTTTCTGATTTTAGCTAAATCCAGATATGTGGGCATAACAGTGTTCGGGGAAAAATTTTCTTTCCAAAAAAACCTAAGTTGGATCACGAAAATCTTCAGAAAAAAAAAATCGCCAATTTTCTGCCTTGGCTTGATGTCATTCAGACCAAGTTAAAAAACTGCCATAGTATGAAAAACGTCTGAATAACATTATGTTTTCGCTACTATTTTTTAATGGTTTTTATTGCATATTGCAGAAGGAATTATGTATTAGAGGGCCTTTTTACTGTAAAATTATTCCTTTCGGAGTTAAATAAATTAATTTTAGTTTCGTTCGAATACAAGATATACTTCTCCACTTATGCTTATGGTTATGGGGATGTTTTTCATACTATGACCTCTATTTAGAATTGAAGGTGCAATGGATGCCGTATACTACATCATCTATACGACATCATGATATCTTATTCTAAATGGGATATGCCACTTTGATGTGTATTTCAACAAGATAAGGACCTGAAACACACATCAAAGCGAGCAAAAGGTTAGTTTGGAAAAAATGGCGGTAAGGTTTTAAGCTGGTCTACACAGTTTTTAGGCTTAAGTTCAATTAAAATTTTATGGCAGATTGTTAAAGAGGTCCTTCGAGGATGAATTCCTTCCAATAAAGAACAGTTATGGGAACTTTTTATAGATTCTTGGAAGAACATTCAAATTGAAGCCTTTTAAAGTCTTATGGACTCAATTCCAAAATGCTTCTTCGACCTTATTTTGAAAATACACTAAGTAGTGAGGTAAATAAACAATAATTGAAAGGAATAATTTCGTTTAATGTTTAATGTTTGTATATTAGCGAGAAGCTAAGCCGTAACCCTGATACAGGGTTGTAATGGCCAATTATGTAGGCATGTAATTTGGTTTAATTAATAAAGAAGAAGTTTTTCAGGCCATCAAATTTGTTGAATCTATTTTTTTCAACGGCAAAATTAGTCGATTTTAACAATATTTATGAATATATAGTTTCTTAAGTTTTTATGTTGGGAAGTTTTAAATTTTATATTTTATTTACTTCATAATTGAACCAAAATAAAAACAAAAGAATTAATCACGTTTTTCGAGTGTTTTTCCGGCCTCATAGATGTTAGACCAGGGTGAATCTATTTTATTGAACATTACTATGTGTATATGGATTAATCCTTTATAAAAAAAGATTTCTGCATTGCTGATGTTGTAACATTATATGTATGTACATACATACATACATACATTTTCAGGCTTATGCATAACGAAAGATTAACAGATCGTTGTGTACAAATTATTTATATATTCTTGAATCACCAAATTAGCTGAGAATTTTGTAATTGACCATAAAAAAGAAAGAAAATAACCATTATAATGGATTTTCAAAAGATTTTTTTTTTTTTTTTTAAATTGTCATATGAAGAATCAATTATTTTTCGGCAATGCTTATAGTTTATTAAATTTATAGTTTTTAAATTTAGATATTCTAGTTCTACCGTGATGAACCGCAGTGTAATTACCTATACCATATCCCCCGTATTCATAAAAATATTTTTTTTCTTCTAAAAAGTATTAAAGTATTACCTATTCGGCGTTGTACGGGATTCTATTCATAGCTCTTAAACAAACAGTGCAATGAAATTTGTTGTCTTAGATTAGTTTTAATTTTATTTATTGAAACAATTATGTATAAAGAAGACTAAGCTTTAACCTCCTCAAGATATAACAAATCAGTATTTAGTTTGTATGGAAGGTACCACGCCCATTTCTGATTGATGATTGGCCTTCACCATGAAGTCATTCATACAAAATTCAGTAACTTTAGGTCCAAACTTCTCAAGATATACAAAAATCAATATTTAGTTTGAATGGGAGGAATCACGCCCAGTTCAAATTTGAAAAAAAAAACGTACCCTAATGCATTTTCGGTAGTTGAATACTAATTTCAACAAAAAACGTTTATTCGTTTAGGCGTGATTGACCTACAAATGTTACCAATGTATAAGAATTAAATACATTTTGTAGGAAAATTCATTTTATAAGCCTTCTATAAATCAAAAATATATTTTACGAATATAGCCTAGCAGCCCTAGATATATTTCGAATATTTTCTATGGACAAAAGGAAAATTAGAATAATAAGCTTTTCAGTGTCACTCAATAAGCAGATTTTCTCTACATACATATTATAATTAAATACTCAATATCTTTTTGATTTTATATGCTACCCCTGAAATGTTCATGCGGACTCCCAGCGATCTCCGCTTTATTACCTCTGCTCCTTTGCTTGAATTTATGTCATATGCATTTTAATATTTTTTTTATTTAATATAATAATCTAAAAATCTAAAAGTTTTTTAATAATTTTTATATTGAGTAGAGCCAAGGTACTAGAGTTCGGTGTAAGAAGTATATAATAATAAAGGAAATAATAACTAAATAAACATTTATACAAATTAAGGTAATCAACGTGGATTTGGTGGACGAATGGGTAATGGACCACCACCATTCTTTGGTATGATACCTGGTGGAGCTAGCATTCGACGTCCTGAAAGTAATGATGATCGTCATGCTATTGCTCGTCATGCACAAATATATCCAAAAGAAGAAGAATTGCAACTTATACAACGCATTGTTTCACATACTGAACGGGCATTAAAATATGTATCCGACAGTCTTGCCGAAAATCCTAACGATAGCGGTCCCTCAGCTAAAAAGGAGAAGAACGATGGTAGCGCTGTCAAAGATGGTCGCGACAATCAAATGTTATCGTTCCAAAAAGAGGCCGACTCTGGAAATGTTCGTATATTAAAAGGTGTTATGCGAGTTGGATTCTTAGCTAAAGGATTGCTATTGCAAGGTGATAATGCAGTAGAATTGGTAGTTTTATGTTCAGAGAAACCAACTGTTGGATTATTAAAGGGAGTTGCAGCACAATTACCAGAAAAATTGAAAGAGGTTGCAGGTAATTAATATTATTATTATATATTTTAGAACCTATCCCAAGAATACATATGCTTAATAAAAATTAAGAACAAAAAGACTGAATGGCACCATTCTTAACAATTTAAAGGAATGAACCTACAAGTCTTTTATCTAGGCAACTTTTTCCAAAGAAATAGCTTGATGTGCATGAATTAAATTATTCCATTTACTTACATCATTTCAATAATGAACACATGAAATGATTTTTACGATCTTCTTTGTTTATTTTTGTTTCAAATTGAAATCAAAATAAAATTGATAAAGAAATATTTTCTTATAACATTTTCATGGAACAGTGAGTCAGTGATCTTAGATATACTATGGCAATTTGTATGGAAAAAGTAGTGTAAAAGTGAAAATGTGGTGGCATTAACAACTAAAATTAATTAAAAAGATGTAATAAATGCAACGACAAAATAAACAAAAATTTTGTATTTGGTGTTTTCAGCTCTTTATCTCAGGATGATTTAATACTGGCCATGTTGAGATTGCTTCTAAACAACCCACCAAATCAACCACTATAATAATCGATATTACAATAACTGTCTTCTTCGTACATTAACTGTAATGGACTTTTAACTGGATAAAGGACTTTTAACGGTAACACAAGTACTCTTCGTATCTCACAAGTCCGTGGACCGCGATAAAAATATATTTATATCAAAGGAATATATTTATACAAAGTTTAGGGGGTCTTTACTTTTTAACGTCCTCTCTTTCGATTACGCAAGGAAACTAAAACTTCTTAGTTTTACTTTAATTTGACCATAACATTTTTACTGTTCACTACTTCGTTTTGTATAGTGTGTCATTAAACATCTAAACAAAATATTTTATTAACTGAAAGTAATAACAAATAAAAACTTTGTGTAAATAAAGTCCTTTGAACATTGATTGACAATTTTATAAACGTTGATCACACAAATCAAGCATTCTTTTTCTAAATTAATATATTTTCGTCTTCTAATGCCCAGAATTTAACTCGTCTTTTGAGTCAATTCCAAATGCTTAATATTTGTGTGAATCATCAATAATAAACCAACAACAATATAGTGTTTATTTTCATTATATTGTTCTGTTTCAGAAAAGAACTACAAAATTATAGTAAATATAATAAAAAATTAAGACCGAAATTATGCAATGGTTTTCTGATAAGTCACACATTTGAATTAATTTACGTAATATTTTTGCATTTTTTCTGATATTAATGGCTGTTGTTTCTATATATACATTTTTTTTTTAATTTTATTAAATGTGTAGATTTAAAGGCATAAACAATTTCGGTCAAATTTTTTCACAAAAGTCTTTGTTAAGTGTACATTTACATGCATATATAACTATGTAAATAGAGTTGCAAAAAGGGAATGAATGTTATGATTTTTCTTAAGGTCGTATAATCTATTACATTTAATTAATAGTTTTAAATTCTATGATCAAATATATACATCATATCACATGGTTGAGCAATATATAAAAAATAAGTTCTGATAAACATACATATGTATGTATTTTAATATAAAACGCGAGAAAATAAAATTTATGTTAAATAAGTTCCGCTATTTAAACATATTGGATCTTTATTACGTAAATCTATTTATAATTATTAAGATCCTAAATTATGAGATACTAAAATGGTAAATTAAATAGATAATGTAAAACAGAATATGTACAAGACAATGAACTCTGATGAGACTTTCGTAGCGGGGGTCGAAAACTAGTTCAGTTCCGCTAGTGTTTTTACATATTCCTTAACGGATGTTAATTCTCATAAAGAATACCAGCTTTAAGATCTTAAGACCGATATAATAATTATAAATAGGCTTATAATCAGATATATAAAATATGAAAAATTTGTGACTGCATTACAAAATATATTCCGATAAAAATTTAAATAATAGCGGTAACCACTTTTCGATGCAAAATATATTCCGATACAAAATGTAGGCCGATGTGTTAGACTCTTGCTACGTTTACAAGGCTCTTAAGGGCGTTTGCAACGGATAGTGATTAGCGGTAATATTTGTTTTTGTCTATTATTTATGTTTTTTTTTTTAATAAAATTAATATAAAAATTGTATTCAGGGTAACAAAATTTTGCCGTTTTTCCTATCAGTACCACACTGCCCAGTTTGTTGCGATGAGGAAATTATGCTAAACCCTCTTGTACACATATATACAGTTACGAGCAGATAAATAGGTTCACATCACATTTTTTGATAAATTCGCCTTCAAATAACTTAAACAGCGGCAATATACAATAAAGCGATATTTATTACATTAAACATAAATAATCACATAAAATGTATTTAATTATAATTAAAAAAAAATGAGAAAAATTAATATATTTTTTATATTAATTGATGCCTGTCGAGCAAATAAATAGGTTCATTGAAAAGAGAATGACATTTTTATACAAAAAAAGTGCAATTGCAAGAAAATTTCTAATATTTTGTTGAAAATCCCTTATTTTGAATCACCGCCGAACATCTCCGGGGCATTGATTCGACAAGTGACTGACAAGTCTCTAATGGAATTGAGTACCAAGCTTCCTTCACTTTTGTCCACAAATCGTCTTTATTTTTAGCCTTGAGTGGTGCAATTTTGTCCTTAACGATTCTCCAAAGATTCTCAATAGGATTTAAATCCGGCGATTGTGAAGGCCACTCCATTAACTTTATATTTTTCTTTTGGAACCATTCTTTTACGATCGTAGAAGTATGCTTGGGGTCATTGTCTTGCTGGAATTCATACTTTAAAGGCATTTCCCACTCGGCATACGGAAGCATTACTTCTTTAAGAATATGCAGATAAAGATGTTTGTCCATATTTTCCTTGATCCAGAATATTGGCCCAACACCGTACCAGGAAAAACAACCCCATATCATTATGTTGCCGCCGCCATGCTTTATTGTCTTCGTGGTGTACTTTGGATCATATGCTTTATTTTTTGGACGCCTTACCCATGTTCTTCCATCAGGTCCGACTAAGTTTATCTTGGATTCATCAGACCATAGTATGTTTCTCCATTTTTTTATACCTTCCGGGCCGGCCCATTCAGCATGTACTTTTGCAAACTCAATGCGCTTTTTTCTTTGTCTGTTATTAAGCATTGGAACCTTCTGGGCCGATCTTCCTGATAAATTTTTTTCTCTTAAACGACGTCTAATGGTCCACTCTGATACGGGAAGCTTTAACTCATTTTTCAGCTGAACTGCGGACATAAAAGGATTACGAGTTGACAACATCTTAATGCGATCATCGTCTCTTTTCGAGGTTTTTCGCTGTTGGCCTCTTTTAAGTTTTTGTTTTGGAGGCTGCAATGCATTTCTTATCATATTCTGCGATCTCCCAAGAATTTCAGCAATTTTCCGTTGGCTATAACTTCGGCTGTGTAGATCCTTTATAATCTTTTTTTCCTCTTCACTACAATGTTTAGAACGTCCCATTTTTAAAATTTTTAGAGATATTTGCTTTAATAAGCTCTATTAAAAGGCTGAATCTAAAGTTTTCTACAATAATTTTTATAATTTTGGCGTTTAACATTTTAAACTAACAAATTTTTCAAAGTGAACCTATTTATTTGCTCTTTGATTTTATACGGTTATTTTTTTTTTAATTTTGGGCAATTTTTTACATAATAATTTAATTATTGTGATGCAGTATTAAAAGAGTGGGTATTTGCTTCAGTAATTAGCGACTTTTCCTTTTTTATTGCTGTAATGTAAACTGTAGTCAAACAAAATTGATTTATCATTTTGATGTGAACCTATTTATCTGCTCGTAACTGTATCTGCCCATAATTATTAAAGTGGTCTAAGTCATATATTTCTTGTTTCGAGATATTTAGTGAATTGCATTTGAATAAATTGAAAAATATTTTTACATTATGCGACATTTTAATTTATAATTTAATTTGTGAATTTCATAGACCATTTTCAAAAGCAACTGAATGTCCTATAAATGACTTAAAGCAATAAAGAACTTTAGGTTTTATTTAAAACGATAATTTGATTGAAATAATTCGTGAACATTTATTAATTATTTTTAAACAGTAATCCATTTTTATCATTATTTCGAGTATTTAAGATTCTTAAAATGTTCCTGAAAAACTGGAGGAATGTACAGTAGTAAACTTATAATGTCTTAATGTTTTTCTCCGATACTGGTCTAATGTTGGTGTGTAATGAAAGTAATTTAATAATTCCGTATATTTTTGGTCTTTCTCATTAAGGCAAAAGGTCCAAAACGTGAAATTTAGAATCATCTAAAGAAGTTTTATAAAACATTTTATAAGGTTCATTTTTTAAGAATCTCATCCATTGAATTTGTAGCCAAGAGGCAGATTCGCCTGCGGTATTTTTTACTCTTCTTGTTATTGATTCTTCCAGTGATATCGTTGAAATTAAATCCGGCTGCGACGTTCGCTTTATCGAAAATGTATTTCTTCTTCTGCACTTTTCTATCAATTCATAATAATGCACAGGGTTGTATAAGTAATTTGCTTTTTTTCAGTTCTATCAACCCAAAATCACGGTCAATCTCATTCGGTAGAAAATTTGTGGTTAATTTTTGACTTGGACCACTTTCATAATTAACACTAAATGAATTCCCTATAATGTTGAAATTACAACCACTATCTAATGGTTCATTTTTGACAATTTCGTAAAAATTACATTGAATAAATTTAGTTTAAAATAATGTGGTATGAAATAACTGATAAACTAATTTTTTGAAATTTTGACTTAGACCACTTTCATAATTATTGGCACATATTTAAATACACAAATCAATTTTAAATTCTACACAATTAAGCATTTTAAAGATTTATTTGGGTTTATTATTAATTTTAATTTCCCTGGATTTACCAAAGTATAACAGTACACATTGTTTTTATTAAAAACATTAACTCTGACGTATTTATCAAAAAATAAAATAGATTTATAAGAGTTTTTTTTTGACAAATTTCCGTACAATACCTGTGAAATTAGTCCTTAATAAACACCTATATTCATGGTGAAATAAAATAGAGGTGGTGGTGGCAAAAACAAATCATGGTAACATAAAAAAATTTATATCACTATGAAACAAATTTAAAATTTTTTTTTTCGACAAAATGGTCTTGACGAATGCGTAATATACGATGAATTATAAGAAAGTTTTTTAAGTCAGTAGTTGCATAAATTTCTCGCTTCCTTAAATGTGTGAATTGATATACTGAATACAATAGTTAGTTAGAATTCAATAGGTTAGTGGAACCTATCACATCTGCTTGTCCGATCTTTTTTCTACTGATAATTTTTAATGACTCCGAAATCAATCAGAAACTTTAGCTTTAATACTTCTAAAGATATGTATGTATAAAGAAATCAAGTTTTAACTTGTGCGGGTGGTGTCGCGCCCACTTGTCTAATTTTGCCCACTTTCTGACTGATGATTTGCCTTGCCCATGAAGTCATTCAGACCCAATTCTCAAACTTTAGCTTTAACCGTTCTGAAGATATACAAAAATCTGTATTTAGAGATAAATAGAAGAAAGTGAGCGTAAGAATAGGCGTGGCAAATTTTTCTCTCAGTGAAAAGTTAAAATGGATTAATACAAACATTTGAAAGAAAAATTGGTCAAATCAATGGAGCCGTTTTCTGGTTTTAGGCAAATCAAAAAAGTGGGCGCGGCAAAATTTTCTTTCGATAAAAACCTAAGTTGGATCTCGACAATCATTAGAAAGAAAAAATCGTCAAAATCGGTCCAGCCATTCTCAACTGATGCGATGACTAACGAACAACATTGATTTTTATTTATATAGATAAAGTCTTAGAATTCGTCGTAGATTACGATTTGGGCAACCGCGTGTTAATTTTTTTGTTATATACATATTGACCCACTCTAATGTACATGTGTACATATGTATGTGTTCACAAATATTTGTTCTAAAATTTTATAAAAATTTTACGTAACATTTTTTTTATTCAACGTGAACTCAAAAAATTTTTTAGGAAAGTTTTTACTAGATTTTGTTTGTTAACACAAATTCTCAATAAGAAGAAAGAAACTAAATAAAGTCCCGGTTCGAGGTATAAAAAATGGAGAAACATACTATGGTCTGATGAATCCAAGATAAACTTAGTCGGACCTGATGGAAGAACATGGGTAAGGCGTCCAAAAAATAAAGCATATGATCCAAAGTACACCACGAAGACAATAAAGCATGGAGACGGCAACATAATGATATGGGGTTGTTTTTCCTGGTACAGTGTTGGGCCAATATTCTGGATCAAGGAAAATATGGACAAACATCTTTATCTGCATATTCTTAAAGAAGTAATGCTTCCGTATGCCGAGTGGGAAATGCCTTTAAAGTATGAATTCCAGCAAGACAATGACCACAAGCATACTTCTAAGATCGTAAAAAAATGGTTCCAAAAGAAAAATATAAAGTTAATGGAGTGGCCTTTACAATCGCCGGACTTAAATCCCATTGAGAATCTTTGGAGAATCGTTAAGGACAAAATTGCACCACTCAAGGCTAAAAATAAAGAAGATTTGTGGACAAAAGTGAAGGAAGTGTGGTACTCAATTCCACTAGAGACTTGTCAGTCACTTGTCGAATCAATGCCCCGGAGATGTTCGGCGGTGATTCAAAATAAGGGATTTTCAACAAAATATTAGAAATTTTCTTGCAATTGCACTTTTTTTGTATAAAAATGTCATTCTCTTTTCAATGAACCTATTTATTTGCTCGACAGGCATCAATTAATATATTAAATATATCAATTTTTCTCATTTTTTTAATTATAATTAAATACATTTTATGTGATTATTTATGTTTAATGTAATAAATATCGCTTTATTGTATATTACCGCTGTTTAAGTTATTTGAAGGCGAATTTATCAAAAAATGTGATGTGAACCTATTTATCTGCTCGTAACTGTATATGATCTTTAGTTCACCGCCGCACTTCATTTCCAATACTTTACATTGATTTTAAACCACTGATTAACTAAAAAAACGCGAAACAAAATCATAAAATTTCGCAAAAGTTTTAATTTCTTTATAAAATTTTTGGTTTTCAAAATATTTTAACGCCTTCTTGACGTTGAGGTGCCATTTATTAAGAAGTTTAGATCACGCAATACATAAACCAGTTTTAAATATGATTGAAAATGTCAGGCGCGAAAAACTGTCATTTTTGACAAATTTACGCCAATTCTATAAAAGTTTGAGGTCATCGTTCTCAGCAACTAGCAGCCTGACATCGACGTGATATGGCGCAAATTTTAGCAAATTACACCATCTATTAAATACTGTTGACGAAATGCAATTTTCTTGAACGGCGCAAAAACGCTATAAGAAAAACTGCGAAAATTAAAAAATCGAAAAATTTTGGTTTCAAAAATGAACCGCTGTACATCTTTTTCCCAAATAGTAGTATGGGCATAACTTTTATAGTGTAAATATCTACTAAGTCTAGTGACTTTATTTTATATCAGTGAGCATCGGAAGTTTAAAACTAAAAGTAGAAAAGTGATGAAATATGAAAAAACTCTTGTAAATTTCAAGCCTTTATTTGAGTTTTTCGATATTTGAGTGCCCATAACTTTTAAAAATAAAGAACTGATGGTCTGAAATTTTGAATTTCCCAGTTTTCTAGTGTGGCATACCATTCCCTTTTGACCGTTTTGGTCAATTCGAAAAACTGGAGAAATAATAAGCATTTGAACTCAGTTTCAACAAATGTTGAAAATTTTTGAAATTGCCCATATATTGGTTTAATTTCTGTAACTGCAGAATATAATATATATATCGTGTTATAAATAGGTCAAAATTTTATGATTGTAGTTAACTTATAAAATAAAAAGACTTTCTTTAATATTTATATTTTTGCAACTCTCTTTACGACTATTTGATTAATTAAGGTTATATTTATTAAATAAAAGATACAATTTAAATTGCAAATTCATTTTTTACAAATCACATACGTACGCACAAAATGCGAAAACAGCGTTTGAATTAAATTTTTTGCATATCTGAACAATTTCACTTATCTACAAATTCATTGCTTTTATTTAATCAGAAATTCTAGGGCTTTTCATACTCCTAAAATAATATACAATAAATATGTATATGAAATATACATATATAATATGGGTATGAAACAGTTGTAATTTGTTATAACAATTATTGATATTTAGAATATTAATACATACATAAAATATAATAAAGGAAATTATTTTAAAAAATTAGTTAAAATAATATATTTTTGATTTATTCGATTTGTAGGTGAAAATCCAGTAGATTATAAAGTCGAAGTATTAATTGAAGAATCAGCCGTTTTAGTGCAAGATGAAGCTGTTGCCGTTAAAATATCATTGACATCTCCTCTATTGCGTGAATCCCCAGATGGTGGAAAAATTGATAATGTTGCATTAAATAGCAGTGGCAAAGGTGATGCTGCCTTGTTACCTCGAGAACCATGCCTGCAGGTAAGAAAAGTTAACATTTAAATGTACTTTTTCTTTTTTACTTTAAGAATAAAACAATACATTTGTAAAGCTATATTATGAAAGTTTATAAGCTCTCCAATGGCTTATGGATATACTCCATAGCAAACAGCAGTCAAATGACTGTTTTGGTTTGTTACGACATAGATACTACATACACAGCCTTGCTCCTCGCAGTACCCATATTGTGTCAATATTTTTATACATGAGTACCATGAGACCATGAGTGCTTTGTTCTCCTTGCTGTTATGTTCTACTTAAAATATAACCAAAACAATAATAGTAAATTTTAAACAAATAATTTATTATTATTTTTTAAAATTGATTAAAATAAAAATTATATTATACAGTGGTGGACACGAATTTAAGACATGTCTTGTAACGAACTTAATTATGATAATTTTTACAACCCTGTAATATCAAATTAGATATTTATTTTTCAGTGTACCCTGTAATGTTATGAAAAATTACTGTTATTAAGTTTTGTTTATTTTTAAATTGTTTTGCCATTTTTATTATATTATTATAAAAACGTGCATTTGAAGTTGGCCACGAATTTAAAACATATTCGAAATTTCTGATTTAAGAGTGATTTTTTGTGTTTTTTGAAGCTGAAAGGTAAGTAATTAAAGTTATATTTCATTTTGCGTTGGAATACATTAAAATATTTAGTTAGAAATGGCCAGAGGTACTTGGAGTTCGGATGCCGAGCGAAAACTGATCCAGAAAATGAAAAATGATGGAAAAACAGTAGTGGAGATATCTAAGCTACTTAAATGTTCGAGATCTAGGATTTACAACGCTCTGGAACACATTAAGCGACATGGTACCACCAAAAATGTTAAACAGCGTCCAAGAGCCCGAAAAACTGCACCTAGGGAAGATAGCTTAATTTATAAGGCAGCTGTTAAGGATCCTTTCGCCAGCAAAATTAAAAATGAAATTACGTCGGATTTCGGTATTAACATATCGTCCAGGACAATAAAACGACTTCTCAATGAAGAAAATTTACGTGGATGTATTCCACAACGAAAACCACTTGTGTCAAAAAAAAACATTAAATCCTGACTTGAGTTTGTAAGAGAACATCAGAATCAGCGGATGAATTTTTGGAAAAATGTACTCTGGATCGATGAATCGAAGTTTTGCCGCTTCGGTTCTGATGGAAAACAGTACGTATGGCGCCCTCCAAACGTGGAGCATCACCCAAATTACACCCTTAAAACCGTTAAACAGTGGTGGCAATGTCATGGTGTGGGCAGCATTTTCCTGGCATGGTGTAGGTCCTATACACAAGATTGACACTAAAATGGACCAGCATATTTACAAAGATATACTTACAAACATTATGGTACCCTTTGCTGAAGACAACATGCCTCTAATGTGGAATGATAATGACCCTAAGCACACTTCACGCCTGGTGAAAAGTTGCTTAAAGGAAAATCATGTCACTGTTCTAAAGTGGCCAGCTCAATCCCCGGATCTCAATCCAATTGAGAACTTGTGGAATTATGTTGAGGAGCATTTACGAGCAGTAAAACCAAAGAATTTGAGCGATTTACGGAAAGAAATTAAAAAAGCTTGGTATGCCATTCCACAGGAACGGTGCATGGCATTAGTCGAAAGTTTACCTAGGAGATGCGCTGCTGTAATCCAAAATAAAGGGTTTCCTACAAAATATTAACTTTTCTTTATTAATCTCAGCCTTAGTTTAATGTATTAAAGTTAATTTTGCCTGTGTCCTAAGTTCATGATCAGACTAAAACTTCTATTAATCTAAATAAAATTGAAGAAAAAATATTTAGCAAAATATAAACAACAAATTATTAGTTATTTTTTTCATAACATTACCCGGATCTTTAAAAAACAACAAGGACTTAATTTTTTTCGATAAGATGTAAAAATAATCAGAATTACACAATTAAATGTTATGTGTTAAATTCGTGTCCACCACCGTATATTAAATAAGGTAGCCTCAAATAAAACAAATACAACAATACAAAAACAACAGGCTTTTTGTTGTTTGAAGTTGTACGCTGAAATGTCAGCCAACTGTTTTTGTTTACAAAAGTAACAAAGAGGTTGTTTTTTTTTTAAATTAATTACTTTAAAAAAATTTTAATTATAAAAACAAAACAACGACTTTTTTATGTCAAATAAACCCTCAATAAACCTAAAATATTTTTTATGAATACGGGCATTAAAATGTAAACCCAACAATAAATAATTCAATAGCCTTTGCATTAGGTTTCAAAATATATTTCTATGTGATAGTGGTTGTAAAAGCTAATTGTTCATTTTTCGAAGCAGGTTCGGAAACAACAAATATACAGTGGTGGAAAAAATAATAAGAACGAATTTATATCCTCTGTTAACATGCTTCAAGCTTTTTCTCTCTAGACTTTTATTTTTGGAAGTCAGTATCGAATTCTTTTAAATCTAACGGTATTTCATAATTTGTTCACTTTTCCACTCTGTTCCTCTTTAATTATTTTTTATTCAAAGAAAAGTAAAATACTCCTTGGAAAAAATAATAAGAACGTATATAAAATTGAATGAACTGCTTTAAAATCGCCGAATTTTTTACGTTAAAATTAAAATTTAATAAATCTAGGCTAATAAAGAATTTTTTCCTTATTCAAAACTTTTTAATTTTCGATCGTGTTATATAAAATTTTCAAAAAATGGGGCGTGGTGTTCATTCTACAGATTCCGAACGAAAATTGGTCTTAAAATTAAAAAAAATGACGGATTTTCCATAGGAAAAATTGCTCAGGTTCTAAATTGTTCCGAGTGTAAGGTTTATAACGCTCTTTATTACAATAAAACCCCAGAAAACCGTGGAGGAAAACGTAAAAGTTCGGCACGGTTCGACCAACTTTTAGTGCGGTACTCTAAAAACACCCATTTTAATCGTCTTATTAAAAGTGAGTTGTGTGCTCCTGTGACGAGTCGCACAATACGAAACAGATTGCAGGAAGCTGGGCTTATGGGTCGTACGCCAAGAAATGTACCTCTTTTAAGCAAAAATATATATACAAAAAAGAGTACAATTTGCCAAACAACGTTGAACCGCCAAACATGGAAAAATGTATTGTGGTCAGATGAAACAAAAATAAATTTGTTTGGATCGGACGAAAAAAAAAAACATGTTCGACGTCCTGCAAACAAGGAATACGACCCAAAATACACAAAAAAGACCGCCAAACACGGTGGTAGTTCCTTAGTGATTTGGGGATATTTTTCTGCGTTTGTCGTTAGTCTAATTTCAATAATACAAAAATAAAATGCTACCATTTGCGGAGGAGGAAATGCCTTCAAAATGGGAATTTATGCAAGACAATGATCCCAAACACCCTGCCAGAAGTGTTAAATCGTGGTTTGTCGAAAATGATGTCCCGGTATTAGAGTGGCCATCTCAGTTACCTGACCTAAACCCTATTGAACACCTCTATGGAGTCCTAAAAAAAGCAATTAGGGGCTTTAAAAGTAAAAATAGGGACCAAATGTGAACAAAAATTCAGGAAGCGTGGTATTCCATTTCGCCGAGTATTTGCGCAAACATTGTGGGCTCTATGCCGAGGAGATGCCAAGGGGTGATAAAAATGAAAGGAGCTTCAACCAAATGTTGAAATAATATTAGGATTTGATGGTACTTTTAAACAAAAAATTATTTATATTTTGCAAAATATAACAAGTTCTTATTACTTTTTCCAGTCATTTTTTCAAAAAACCTAATTAACTAAAGGAATTATGCAGAGCAGCTACTTGTTTTTTTTATTTTTAGATAGTCGAATTGAATATGTTTAATTTAACGTAATTACTTTGTTTTATTTATGTAAGAGTAAATAAACATTTAAGAAAATATGCAATTTTTTACCCGTTCTTATTATTTTTTCCACCACTGTATATCTATATACATATCGTTGGTCTCAGGTAGAAAGGCCCTAACTCGCATTTTTCTAAAACTTACTTTTTTTTAGTGAATCCAATGCATTTTAGAAATATGCCGCTCCTCACAAAGAATGTTTACAATATTATTAAAAATAACGGTATTACAAGCAATTGTACAGCATTTAATAAAAAGTTGTACATTAATAATTACAGTATTTGTTGTATTTTTACCTCCTCCTGTAAGTTTCGAATTATTTGAGTTAGGGCCTTTCTACCTGAGACCAACGATATTCAACATTCCAATACAATGCACTGCATTTAGTATTGAGTATTGGTCTTAAATAAAAAAAAAAACCTTCTGCTACCACTACCAGAGAGAAGGCTGCTTCGAAACCTAATGCAATGCAATTTAGTAAAAAGTCGTAGTTTTGTTTTTATATTTAAACCTTTTTTTTAAGTAATTAATTAAAAAAAACCAACTTCTTTGTTACTTTTGAAAACAAAAATAGCTGATTTTGACATTTCAGCGCATAACTTCCAACAACAAAATGCCTGTTGTTTTTGTATTGTTGTATTTGTTTTATTTCTGAGGCTACGTTATTTAATATATCGTGGTACAAAGCATTTGTCGCCTAAAAGCTCACAAAAATCATATTTAAATTGATTTGTTTGCTTTAAATTTATATTTATTAAAACTATTTTATATAATAGCAAATAGTGAGTTACAGCAGAGTAAGAATTTGCTCATTGCGCATTTCGCACTCTTTTCTTGCGCCTCGAAAAATTGCGCATGCGCAAAGAGCGGAGCAGATAAAAAAGAGCAGTTGCTCTTTTGGCTCTTGCTCTTTTTTGTAAGCGCTGCTCTTTGCGCTATGCGCATTTAAATTTTTTATTTGGCGCTTTGCTCTGCACATTAAGCAAAATGAGTAGCGCATTGCGCATGCGCTTTTTATACTACAGTGTCATGTCAGCAACAAATTTTTGTTAATTTGCCGTTCGAAAAAAATTTTATATGCAGTCAATCATTGCGTTACAGAAAATCTCTTTATGCAGTAAAAAGATGAATGGAGACATTCGCGTGCTTGAAGAAACTAAAATATTTTTTCACTCTTTCTTCACATATACAGTGGTGGCCATATAATTAGAAACGACTTAGCAGCACACATTTTTCTTAATATATTTTTAAAATTAAGTTCACAATACCAAAACTAAATACTATAAATTGTAAAGTATTCAATCATTATTGAATTTATAATAATAATATTTACAGCTGAGATAACATTTTTAAAAAAATTAACTTTAAACGAAATATAGCACTTTTATGTTGGTGTTATAATTAGAAACGACACAAATGTTTTAACCAAACTTAAAATTTTTTCTACAAAAGTAAACAAAAAATGACCTATCCTCTAATAGGATATTCTCTTACATATTTTATTTTTGAAAATATTGGTTTATATTTGTCTTCTTTGTAAATTTTGTATTAAATGCTGATGTGTTTATAGAGACATGTTTCCCTAGGTTCGCTGCATCATTTGGAACTCTAAGACTTTTTGTTCTTTGGACTGTTGTTCGTGTGATTCGTTTTTACAATTGCCTATAAGTTTTCAGTTGGGTTTAGATAAAAATTTTACGATGATAAGTACAAAATTTCAATATTTTTATACGAAATCCAGTATGTCAATAACTTACAATTTTGATTTGAGTCGTTATCATGTTGAGATAGAGCATTTTCTCAAAAGAAATATTGTTCTATTACATTTTTTAAATTGTTTTTATATTGATATTAATCAACTTTTTCCCTTTAGTCTTAGAATGTGTTCACACCACACCACGAAATTGCATCCCAAGTTATAATACACCACCACTGTTTTAACAAAGTACCTAAAGTCTTTAGGATTTTACTGAGGAACATCTTACGTAATATTTTTCGTCAGGTGAAAACAATATATTCTTAAATTCATTGCTTGTAAGAATTCTATTTCAGATAACATGCATCTTTGTTGAGCATTTTGTTTGCAAAGAGTCAGTGTTTTTTAATATTTTTTTGCCACATGCGGTTTTTTTTATACAATACGTCTACGAAAGCCAAAATGTTTATAAACACATTGTTATTGTCCGTGTAAATAGTTCTTCTCTCATTTGTTGCCCAGTTTCATCCCAATTTTGTGTTAATTCAGAAAGGTTACCTTTACTGATGCCGCAAATAATCTTATCTTCTACTTGAGGAGTTTTTCTAGCACTGGGCTTCCTGGCTGGGGTTGCAAACATCTTTAGTTTAATTTTAAAAGTGAACTGCACCAAATTTCACTTTTTTGGATTATGAAAACCTTTGTGCGATAGCCCACATTGACAGTAATTCTATTGGATACGCCTTGAAGATGCCCTCCCTTATTTATGGAGTACATCACTTGTTTTTTCCAGTCTTGAAAACTAAAACGTATTAAGGTTATTTAAATACGATGTACTGAATTTTAAATTTAGGACTCATAATAAAAAAAAGTTAATTAATTAAAGAAAACTTGAACGTTTCTAATTACGTGGCCAGCTAAAAACCAAGTACTTAGAAATTAACCAAAATTTTTTTAAAGTGCAAGCTTTAAATTTAAAGTTCTTTTTCAGCGGCAATAATGTGGACTGTGGGCTGTTCGAATAGCGGTGCTTATAATTTTTAGTAATGGTTTTAAAAGAAGTCACACTTTGATTTCATTTTGATTAAACATCGTTTCTAATTATATGGCCACCACTGTATATACATACTTAGAAAAAATTTGAATGCATATATTCGCGTGTGATTTCCAGAAAAAATTTTGTTGTACTAATTTATGTGCGTGAAGAAAAAAAAAAAATAAACAAAAGCCTTATTTTGTAACTAAAACTCTATCGCTAAAAATATGTAAACTAGATTTAGGACTTTTTGGCTACGAATAGAATTCTTGAACGCTTATTGTATTTTAAAAACTTCATGCCTATTACCTCTACACTTTTTAATTTTATATATTCTAATGCCCAGCCTGTTTCTCAAACCCAAAATTTAAGCATTTTAGCTTAAGAGAATTACAGAATAAGGCCCCAGTTTAATATAAAAAAGAAAAAATTGTTTTATTATTTTACTCTTAACTATATGAAAATACTAATTTATATTTAATTATATCTTTTTTTTTCATATTAAAATTACTGACTTCAAAGGTATTTTACACCACAGTAAATGAGCAATGTGCAATTGCGCACTCCTTTGGCTCTTTTGCGCATTACGCAAAAAAAGAGTGGCGCAAGAAAGCTCAAAATTCAAATGCGCCTTCTATGCGCAGAGCAAGAAAAAAATGGCGCAGAGCAAGAGCAACAAAAAGTTTGCTCTGCTCTTTGCGCAAAGAGCAAAAAAGAGCCAAAAGAGCGGCGCTGCGCTACGTTTTTACTTACTCTGGTTACAGTACATGGGAGGAACAATCGAATGCATGTACTTAACGTTGTTTTTAGTTAAAATACATTTCATAATTGCTAAAATCTTCCTAAGCATTTGTATATCGTTGCAAGAATTAAAGAACGCTGTAACTGACAAAAAATTGAAAATACGTTTTTTGCATCAATTTTATCAGAAAAAAAATACGCATTGATTGGTCCCGGTCCTAGATTACTATGATGAAAAGAAATTCACTTATGCCGTCTGCGTTTTGAAAAATATCAGTGTGTTTGTTCTACTTTCATACAGTTTTTTGGCTCTCGTAAGCATTTAATGTTTTGTTAGTTACATCGTTCTTTAATTCTTGTGACGATATGTACTCCTTTTTTCCGATTTTTTCTTGCTTTTAATTTTGTACACTCTCATGCATAAATTTTCTGCTGTTTATGTTACATACATATACATAGTACATAATTGGCCATTACAACCCTGCGTCAGGGTTACGGCCTAGCTTCTCGCAGCACCCTACATTTACCATGGCAATCAATTACTCCTAGAGCTTTTGCCAGAAGACTGCTGAGAGGTATTCGCCGAAAGAAATAATTTTTTTTATATTTCTTTTTTTAAATATGTCAGAGCTGAGATTTGAACCCGGCACTATAGTCTTAGTAAGCCAACACACTAACCACTAGACCACGGCGACTACAATGATTTAAACTTACTGTTATCATACCTGATAACAGTCAGAAAAAATTCCCAAAAATTAGTATAAATACTCTATACTCGATACCCTTTACTAAATACTTTGCCAGCACTAGTTCCTGTTACTAAATATTTTTCCTAAAGTAATTGTCAAATCCAATCCGAGCATGCATTAAAGAAAAACACGCCTAAGAAACAATTTTTTTCTATAAATACGGGTATTCTTTTCGAAAATCTTTTCAATATTCCTCTAAGCTATCTGAACTATCAAGATTAAATCTATTTACAGCTGCGTGCAACTAATTAAGGACAGTAGTACTCAATATTTAAATAACTATGTTGAAAATAATACTATTAAAAAAACCGCTAAAATTTGACGCTGTTTAGTTAATCCAACTTTGTTTATTGAAACTTCTCAATGGCAACCCTATTTTTACCGTTATTTTGATCTTCGTGGTGTTTTTCATAATTTGTGAAATAAATTACTCGTGCACTTAATTAAGGACAGCGAAAAATTTTTTAAAATTTTAAGATTCAAGTAAGTTTTAACAGTTAAATTCAAATAAATGAGATTACACAAAGTGTTTTTCAGAATTTGATAAACTTTTACTTATTGCTAAACATGGGTAAAAATAAGTCCTGTGACGTCAGTACTCGAAAGATTATTGTACAAATGCATCAGGAAGGAAGCTCTTATAGGGAGATCGCAACAGCCTTAAAAGTTTCTAAAACAATGGTTTTCCAAGCGGTGCAATATTTCAAAAAACATTCGACAGCTGAAAAGGTGCCTCGTAAACAAAGAAGCCGAATTACGACAGTGCGTGAAGATGCACTGATTGTCCGCGAGTCGAAAAAAATCCGCATAAATCAGCAAATGAAATTCGGATAGCAGTCTTTGGTGAAAATGGAGCAAAACCATCTGTAGACACAGTAAAGCGTCGATTGCGGTAAGCTGGCCTCTTTGGAAGAATTTCCCGAAAGAAACCATTGTTGTCTGAGCGTAACCGGAAGAAGCGAATAGAGTTTGCAAAAAAATACCGCCATTGGACCGCTGTGGAATGGAAAAGAGTGTTATTTTCGGACGAAACAAAAATTAATAGAGTCTCTCCCGATGGAAAAAAATATGTTCGCCGGCCAAAGTTAAAAGAATTTTATCCAAGATACACCCGGGCCTCTTTAAAGCATGGAGGAGGTTCGATTATGCTTTGGAGTGCTATGTCGTCATGCGGTGTTGGACCGCTGCACAAAGTTGACGGAAACATGGACAAGTTCCAATATGTAAGAATCCTAAGCGATCCAATGATGTCGTATGCAGACGAGAATATGCCAGTAACATGGATATTTCAACAAGATAATGACCCGAAGCATACGGCTCATCACTTCAAACAATGGTTTATAAACAATTCGGTCACTGTACTTGATTGGCCTTCATGCAGTCCAGATCTTAATCCGATTGAGAATTTATGGCAAGTTGTAAAAACCAAAGTAAGCGCAGTAAAAATAAACAATTTTGATGATCTCTTCGCCGAAACAAAAAAAGCTTGTGGGAGGCCATTCCAACTAGTGTATGTGAAAATCTGGTTAGCTCGATGCCTCGCAGGTGTCAAGCTGTTATCGACAACAATGGTTTTGCAAAAAAATATATATATTTTTTTAATAAATACAAGTTTTTCTTAAATTTTACGATGTGTCCTTAATTATATGCACGACTGAATTCAATATTCTTTAAAATATGGCTCACTGCTTTATAAAAAATAATTTAATTGACACAATATTTATTTTCTACGACTAAGAGTTTAAATAACTAAACTCGGAAAAATTTTGACAATATATACAACTATTTTTATTTTTTTTGCTTCAAGCTCACATGTAAGCTTCGCTTAATTAGTTGCACGCAGCTGTATATTACACATGTGTAATTTGGCAATCTTTTTTTAAGATTTCACCTCCAGCATCGGTCAATTAAACTGGCAATTAATAATTATTTCAACTCAAAAAGTAAAAAGAAAAAAAAAAAAATAATAATAAAATTAATTCTTAATCGCGAGCTAAAAATCAATAATTTAATAAATTTTTATTTCAATTGATTTTGTTTATTTTAACTAAAAAAAATGGTCAACACATTAGCTTGTTCAACTATTGTCTTTTTCAAGTAAATAATATACATATGTATACATGTACATATGTGAAATATTCCTATGTATATTTATATAATTATTTTATTTTCAGGCCTTGGCTGAACTTCGACACGCAAAATGGTTCCAGGCAAGGGCTACGGGTTTGCAATCATGTGTTATGGTTATACGTATTTTACGAGATCTCTGTCAACGTATTCAGTCATGGCAGGCTTTGCCTCAGTGGTCGATGGAATTATTGGTTGAAAAAGTCATTTCATCGGCTGGTTTCCCTATTTCTCCTGGTGATTGTTTACGTCGTATAATGGAAGCATTAGCTTCTGGTTTTCTAATTAATGGGCCTGGTTTATTAGATCCTTGTGAAAAGGAGCCTCAAGATGCTCTTCAAGATTTGTCCAAACAACAGCGTGAAGATCTGACTGTATCAGCTCAGTTGTTTTTACGTTATATGGCATTCAGACAAATTTATAAAGTTCTAGGTATGGATCAGTTACCAGCTCCCAAATTTCCCTCTCGACCATGGCGTATAAATCGTAAACGTCGTCGATCTCAGGGAAAAGATAATACAGACGGTGGTGACGGTGGCAACAATGCAGATGTCGAGGAATGTGCTTCAGATGAAAAGATTCCTAAAAAAGATGTCAACGATGCTGTTGCTTAAATTTTAAAATATTTGTTTTAACAGAGCAAATTATTTCAGGCTATAATATTTTCTAATCTATTGTTTTCAGATGTCTAAATAATAACTTGGTGTTCTGATTTACAAATTTGAAACCAATTTTAATTAACAATATTACATTCAAAGTTATCAGACACCAAGAAAGTTTTAATTAAAAAATAATAATTAATAATGAAGTTACATTATATATCGTCATATTAAATGCAAACGGACGTAACTACTTATGTTTTTTTTTTACAAACATTTCGTAAGTCCCGAAAATCATATAATTTTTGGATGGAGATATAAGGATTGTCATCCCTATATACAACAAATAAGTTTGAATGTAAGGTTTTCATATAAATATGTATGTAGTTATGTCTACTTACATTTAGAAATACATGCGCTTGTAGTTACGTCCGCTTGAATTTCGTTAATTAAGTTGCCATTTTTGATCGTAGAAATTTAAAATTTTGCACGAACATGTATTTTGATAAAACGAACCACAATCAATAAAAAAACTGAATTTCGAAATTTTGTGTAGTTACGACCTTTTGCATTTAATATGACGATATGTATTTAATTAATAATATAATCTATAAAATATAACCGAATCCATTTCCACAACAATAAGTACATGATGCAAATAATAATTATACCGAAACTTGCATATTAATGGGTAATAAGCATATAGAATATGTAAATGAATTAGTATGTTGGAGAAGACAACATTTTACTAAAATTATAATCCCTTTTAAAATTAAAAAATAAATATTATCTGAATAATAAATTTATTGAATACTGCAAAAGCAATAATAAAAAATTAAAATTATATACAAAATTTTGACTGGGAAATGCAAATGTTTTTAGAAGTGTATTATTTTGCGAAAAATAAAATTTACCATTATTCTATTTGGCGTCGTTGATAGAAGGCAATGCCGTTTTTAGTATTTTATTGCAGATCGATATTACAGTTGGCAATATTGCCGTTAATCGATCACTGTTAACATATTTTTGGTATTCTGTAAGCAAAATTGACGTCGTTATTGTCTTTAATTGCCAATGATTTTGTCGCCCTCATTTTTGGTGTTGCCTAGTGTTGTTGTTCATTGCTTTAAAAAATAGATACATACCTACATATCGTCAGTGGAATTAAAGAACGCTGTAACTGACAAAAAATCGAAAATACGTTTTTTGCATCATTTTTATCAGAAAAAAATACGCGTCGATTGGTCCAGGGCCCAAATCGCGGCACTCGTTATCGAATGAACGTTCGTATCGAGTAAAATTTCGTCACGTTTCGAATAACCAAATTATGGCACTCGATAGCTATCGAATCGAAATTTAGAAGAAAAATGTAAAAGATTTTTTGTTTTGTAAAAGAATCAAATAACTTTAAAATAAAAAGAAAGTAAGTAAAATTAGAGCAAAATAATTATATAGTTTAATTTTAACTTAATTAAAATTATTTAGATAATGGATCCATCATTTTTATGATGGGACATGATAGTATACATCATACATACCCGGCGGTTAGTATACATACATACATCTTTTAATTATTTGGAATTGAAATTGTGTAACGCTTTATATATCACCTCCAAAGACCATCGTCCAATGAACACATGTTCTTTAATAGAAAGGGCTTTCACAGCCTCAACTCAATGGTGGTAAGGGTGACTTTAGTTTTAAACAAATGCTACTTACATTTCTGTCGATTTTATTAAAAATAATTAATTTTTTTTCTTGTTATATTTCCAAATAAACAACGCGTATATAATTTCGATTGCTATTTTAGTATCGAATGACATTTCGAGAGATGGCATTCGATCGAGTACTCGTTATCGAATAATCTCAAATTTCGATACACCTTACTCGTTATCGAGTGCGACGATCTCAAATAAAAAATTTCGATTAACTTCATTCGATAACGAGTGCCGCGATTTGGGCCCAGGTTCCAGATTTCTACGATGAAAATAAATTCACTTACGCTGTCTGCGAAATGAAAAATACCAGTGTCTTTGTTCTACTTTCATACAGGTTTTTTGGCTCTGGTGAACATTTAAGGTTTTGTCAGTTACAGCGTTTCTTTAATTCCATCGAGGATATAAGAAAAAGTGCAGTTGAAAAATACATTTAAATTAAAATATTTCAGTTAATGTGCGGTTCTGTTTATTTAGAGCTATAATCTCGATGTAGGTTCCGTCCACACGACCAATTACACCTGGAAATCCAGTTTTTTTTTCGAAAAAATAAAGTTTCACTTCTTGTTTTTAGCTTTTGTCATGCTAAATTTTTAACATTAACCCATTAACCGCCAAAATAAAATGAGAAGAGATAATTTACAAAAAAGTTTATTTTTTAGTTCATTTTATATAAACTTAATACAAATTAACGAAAAAAGTTTTAAAAGTAATAAGTAGGCTAAGTGGGATGGGTGTACTCAATTGAGTACAGCGGCGGCTTACAGATGGAAATTTTCAAAACATCTTTTTTCAATGCATAAAGTTTTTAAAAATTTTTTGCATTGCCAGCGAACTCTTGCATGACATAAAACACATCTTAGCTGTTTTTCCAGTTTTTGGGGGTAGTGACCTATACCATCTTGAGGTAACCCCAGTACCAATGAAGATGAAGATCGAACTTTTGTTTGCATGTTTTGGCGTACATAATACCTTGCCAAGCTGGTAGATGATTTCGGCTTCTCTTTGCCTTTTAGGCCAACGGTTCGTCATCGCTATTCTCGCTATTATCACATAAAATGGTATATATTATTGTGGCTTCTAAATACCTCGATGCTACCTGGCACATTTCTCAGCAAGTTGTCAACTACTATATCCTCATCAACACATTCCTCTTCGTCTGTCAATACACTCGGTTCCGGTGGAATAAGTGCAACATCATGCAACGAATCGCTGTCACTATCTTCCAATATTGCGTTAACAGCTTCATCTAATCCTTTGAAATTATTGCGAACTTTAAAACGTTTAGTAGTCATTAAATTTTGTACTTTAAACTTTTAACCACAACACAACTTATAGATGCTTACTTTCAACACTTAATAACTTAATTCAAATCAAACACAACAAGTAGAATTCAAACATTCATATTTTGGGAATCTCTTTTTACTAGAGTTGTGTAGCTCATGAACGAACTAGTTCAACTGAGCTATTCACTCAAGTGAGCTAAAAGAGCCCTTCATTACAATATGCTCTTTTAGCTCTGTAGTTCATGTTTCTTTCTTCCTTTCTTGTGAATCCACGTTTCTTTTCGCTCATCTTTCTTATTAGTTCGTTTTCTTTCTTTCTTGAATCTTTTTTATTCTTTGACATTTCATGTTGAAGGTACATACTAATTGGTAATGCCAGCTGCAAATAATATACGTAGCTGCCAGAAACTTTATAGGACGTTGCATTTTTGGAAATTTAACGATTTTTATGATAATTTTAGAAGCAATATAAAAGAAAATTATATTTATTTTTTACTGTCGAATTTGAATAAAAATTAGCATTTTTAATAAAATATTTTAAATAATTAAAATAAACTTGCAATTACAATAATAATAAATTCGTGCGTAATTTTTGAGATCGAAAATAAAATTGTATATTAATTACAAAATTCTTTAAATTTTTCTGTAAGGCTAAAATTAATTTGTATACCTGAATTTCACTAGAGTATGATAATTGATAACCGATTACTGTAAAACAAAATCGATTGAGTTTGAATTTAAAGGCAAACTACGTATACAAAAGCTACGTATACAATTGATGCCCACAACATGAGCAGTACCAGTGGAAAAAAAGTTTAATATGATTCAAATGAAAATATTGAACTAAATGATCTATTGAACTAAATGAGCTATTGAACTAAATGAGCGACATAGTTCATTAAAGTGAGCTGAACTAAGAAGAGCGCTCACTCAAAAGAGCTAAAAAACCCAAGACTACTTTTTACGAATGCGGAAGAGCCAACAATCATGTTATTTCTGTAACAGTGTTGCCACAATTTTTATATGAATTCTGCCGCTGTACTCAATTGAGTACAGTTGAAATTGAAATTGTCTAACTTTGTAAAATTAGCTAGCAGATCATTTGTTGTTTGCTTAGTTTATGAAGAGAAAAATTAGCTTTCAGGTAAATAAAGCAGAAAAGATATCAGTGATATTGTGAAAACTGAAAAACGGCAAAATATGTACTCATCTCGCCACACAAACTTTCTATAAGTTTAAAAGACCATTTTGGAGAGTAGATATGTAATCTAGAAAATCTTCTTAATTTTTTTAAAGGGTTATAGCCTTATTTTAACATAGAAATGCAAAAAATTCACAAAAATTTTAAAGCTTTTAAAATATATGCCTATGTTTAGCTGTACTAAATTGAGTACATTGGCGCCAAATGGGTTAAATTGATGTTGTCATTGTTTAAAATTGCTATTGTTATTGCAAACGCCAAATAGAATAAGGGTGATTGTCTTATTTTATTTGTTCCAATTTTTATTATTTAGTAATTAATTTAATACTGCACACTTGCAGTAAATAAAATCGGTCTCTTTATTTTCCAGCAGCACTTCTCTTTCCAAATTTGTCATATTTGTGGAATATTCCTATGTCAAAAACAAGGATTTATTTTGCAGTCCAATAGCGATACATTCACCGTCGATAGAAGGCAATGCCGTTTTTAGTGTTTTCTTTATTGCAGATCGGTATTCCAGTTGGCAATATTGCCGTTTATCCATCACTGTTAACATATTTTTGGTATTCTGTAAGCGAAATTGATGTCGTTATTGTCTTTAATTTGTTGCGCGACATGATAAGCGTAGACAAATTCTTCTTGATTTACCAAAAGGGTTTGGTATACATGAATGGTTTATATTGACCAGGGGGTCAATTCTGGTTCTGTGAAACAGTGAAACGAAAAGTTTTTTATCATTTTCGTTTTCATGAGCACTTTTCGCATTATCATATCACAATTACATAATTTGCGATTCTGGTGCATGTTATGAAAAAATTGTTTCATTCCAACCGTAGTCGTGAAACTTTTGCTTGTATGTTATTGAAATTTTAGGTCAAAATATTAAAGCAAGAGTACGAAGCCAACCGATTTAAGGAAGCGGCCTACCCGCCATATATTTTTTTAACTGCTTCAAATTTTACTGATACTGTGTTTAGATATTAATAAAATTATAATAATATAACAAACAAATATGTATTTCATTGATACCACTTTCAGTTTTACACATTCGCAAATACATGCGTTTATGTATATCACTTTCAAGCCGAAAAATAAATTAAATCAACACCGACTTGTAATGTGGACTTTTTTGCCTGCACTCCAAAGCTCCAATTGCTGTGCACGGTGGCGAATCGATTCATTCGGGTTCTCTTCAACACTTTGCTCTACAGCGGCAATTGTTTCTTCGGTGCGCACTGTTCGACGTCTCTGCGGATGCGTATTATCACATAGAATAAACGTGGTGCGAAAACGATCCATGGTTAACCGAATTAATTGCTCTGATGGACGATTATGTCGACCATAAAATGGACGGAGCTTGCGGTAAACTTCGCGAACTGAACCATTATTTTCGAAATAAATTTGCACGATTTGCAAGCGTTGTTCTTTTGTCAACCTCTTCATAATGAAATGGCAAACCAAACTAAATATTAATCATTTGACAGCTGACAAAATGGCCGCCAGTTAAAAAAGTGATGCCAACTTAAAGTTCTATACCTCAATAAAAAACACCCTTTATATATATATATATATTGCAGTTATTTTAACAGGTTTATTTAGATTTTATATACATAATTAGTTATCGTTTTCTTTGCTTCAAGATATTTTTTTGGTGATTTCTGTAGAAAACATAATCGATTTTAATGTATAGACGGTAAGATTTTATTTAAATTCTTTTTGTAATAAAATAATGTTAGAAGTGTAAGTATAAAAGATGATTTGCTAAAGGCTTAATTTAAAGGGGTGTGGTGAGAAGGTGAGTTCGGTGTGTCACATATAGTAGGGGACCACTATGATATGGAGGATGAGTGTGTCCAAGGTTGGGATTAAAGGGCTACTTGAGCCGAAGAGCTGCCTCACTCTTCAGGTATAATCATGTAAAAGTAAATGTTTTGTTCTTTTTTTGTTTTGATAAAGTAAATTCAAACAATTGGAGTGTGTCACAGGGCTAGAGGTGAGGGATGAAAACACACCCTAGTGGCGACATGAGCTAGTCTGGTATTTTCCCTCTAGTGCCACAGCGACACAACAAATTGCCAATGATTTTGTCGCCGTAAATTTTGGTGTTGCCTAGCGTTTTTCTTTGTTTTAAAAAATAGATACATACCTACATATAGGAAAAATTGTAGTTGAAAAATACATTGAAATTCAAAAATTTCAATTAATGTGCGGTTCTGTTTTGAGTGTTAAATAAAAAATATAAAATTTTGAAATGGAAAAAATTTAAATACATCTTTGCCAGTTTGAGAACTTGGTGGAAGAGCTGGAACAAATCCGTCGTTAGCGAAAGGATTTCGTAGAGGCACTGTTCCTACCAATTTCGGAGAACAGTAGGAAGCCATTGCAAACACTTTAAATTCACTTGGCCCACCAAGTCGAACTGGTGATGTATGGCAAAAGGTAAAGTAAATAGGCTTGTTTTAAAACTATGTTTTCTGACGGAATTCCTTTTTTTAGATTTGAAGGGACTTAAAATTTAAAGTAAACAATAAAATGGCCACAAACAAAGTAGAGTTCAAAACTACTGGTGGTGGCATTTTTAAACAGGTGGTACTGAGTCCCTTAGAAGAAGCTGTAGCAAATCTACTACAGTTTCAAAAACAAATCAGCCCTAAGGGTATGGTTCTGGGAGTACCAATTGAAAAAAACGTAGATTTATTTTCATTGAAATCTACTCAAAAGGTAAGCTATATTTATTTAAAAGGTCTACATACTTGCAATAATATTTACAGAAACAAACACCAACCATCACCAACAAATCTACTGCTACATCAAGTGCGTCTCCGCTATCAACAACAACGCCATTAACTGGATCAGCACTATCAACATCATTAGCACCCTCTGCGAATCCATTAAAAAGCTCGACGACAAAAAAACAGAGAATGTCGTTCAACGCCACGAGTTCCTTGTAAGACATCGTAAAGAACAGGCAAGAATATTTAGAGACATATCGATTAAACGTAGCCTGAGGGACAATAAAATATTTCAGCTAAAAGACTAGAATTAGAAGTGCGGAAAAGTAAAAGAGAGGAGGAAAGTCATCTGACAGAAGCGGGAAGTAAAAGAATTGATCTAAAAATAAAACAAAAGAAACTCCAACTATTAAATGAAAATGAATCCAAATACTTTTTTTCTTTCTTTTGTTTTAGATGGATTTTACTTTTTATTATTAAGATTTTTTTATAAATATGAAATGTATTGCTTGGGGATAAGCATATCTCTATGGCCAATTCGTAACGATAAATTATTGCAGCACTAATGTTTATTGTATGAGTGATAATATAAATGCACTAAAAGGAGAAATAGGAAGAAAAAAAAAAACAACAAACACACTGGGTATAATATTATATGGTCGATGCACTTTTAACAACAGCACATATGTATGTATATATGTATGTATGTAAATATTCACCCTTATCGTGTTTGGCGTAGTCGTATTTCGACGACTGGCGCATTTGTAGTCGAATTTAAAATTTAGTGGTATCGTGTAAAAATTTCGCCTTGAAGTATTTTGTACAAGAGTCATTTTGTAACAGATTGCCCAATTTTAATTGATTATGAAACATCCTGTTATGAAAACTGTGAAAAAAAAAAATTTGTTATAGACACATAAATATAAAAACTAGTTGTGATATTTGTTTGTTTTTTTAACTTCTTTAAATTAATTGTGATAAGTGTGTGTTTTTATTCGTCTTCTGAAGTGTGATCCAAAAGAAATCAATGTTTTAAGAAGACACTTAAGGGAATAAACGAATATATTCTCACTAACAAATAGAAAGTAAGTTTACATTTTCCCTTTTTATCAACAAAAATGAAGGCAAGATTTTTCCACAGATTTATTAAGTACTTCAGATTAAATAAGGATGCGTTTAATTACGTATTAAAAAAATTTTCAACAAAAGTAAAAAAACTCCAAAGAAAAACTGGTGTATCACAACTGTCAAAACTTACAGCAACAATTGGGATACTTGTTGAAGGCAGTTACCAAAAAGGAGCTGGAAATAATATTTTTGTGAATCTTTGAGGAAGTATTGAAGCCATGTAAAGCAAGCTTTGTCCAAGATGGATTTCTTTTGAAATGGATAATGAGGAAAAAATTTAAACTTTTATGATAACCTCTTGCCAAGTACGGCTTTTTTCCATTATCTCGACCATTTTTGCAAATTGTTCTGGAGTGGTTATTTTTATTCTAAAATGTATTTAATAAAATTAAATAATCGAGAAAATATGCAAATTATATTTTTAAAATTAAAATAATTTCATTCATTCATAAAAATTTTTTTTTCGGCCATTTGAATTCTGTCCTTAAATTTTGTATAAAGGTGGCAGCAAAAAACTTAACGACTGTTTTCGTCGCTTTTAACAGGCAAAAACGCCAAACACGATACTGTTTTATCAACTTGTATGTAACCCGGGGTCTACACCTGATATCAACTTTGATATGATATGAAAGAAAACGTCGGCAGAGAAAATAAAATGCCATTTTAATATATCTCTTCATATCTAACAACAGGAACACGTTGATGTTGAAATATTATAATATTTCATTTTTTTTGTACAGCAATGAAAGAAAGAACATGTCGGAGTATTTTATTAGTGGAAATTTGTTTAAAAATAAAGGGAAAATTTTATAAAAATTAAATAATTTTGTGTATAATTATTATTAATTAAAATATTTTTTTTATTATTTTATTGCTTTTTTAGTGAATTTAAAAAATTCGATTTTAGTTTTTCTTTTGTTTTTTTTTTTTGTTTTGTTTCTTTATATGAGCTGTTTTTGACAGTTCATATCATGATATTGTTTTCATAATATATATTATGATATCTATATCATAATAGATATTATGATAGCTGATTCGCAGTCTACACGTAACAAAATTATATCGGCTATCGAATTTGACGTACGCAGATATAAAAATATTTCGTTTCATATCTCGTGGAGACCCCGGGTAATAGATTTCAAAATAGTGTCGTATTTACTGGCGTTTTTGCCAACTACGATACCATTTTATAAAAACGCCTAATTTTCGCCACAAAAACGCCAACCACGATAAGGGTGATTATTTGATCTTTTTTATACCGCTGAGTTAAATTTAAAGGGAGATATTATATGTATCAAAAAACACAAAAAAAAAAAATGCAAAAAAATCAAAATGAAACGGGATATGCGTTAAATAAAAGTAATGAATTTTAAATATTCTAATTTTAAATATTGAAATAAAATTGGAATTCACTTTTAATTTTAATAATTAAATTAAAAATAAATTTCACTAAATTAAATTTCACAAAAGGGTCACGGGTAAAATTTTTAATGATTGTTTTGCCGACGGCAATTCAACACTATGCACTGTTGTTGTTTTCTTGTTTTTTCTCAAACGGGGGTGGTTTTTTATTGCACTACACAACTTTTTTTGCTTTTCCTTATAATCACTCACACTTTTCTTTTCACAAACAAAAAAAAAATTATAAAAACATATAATATCTCGATGGCCATTTCGTCTCTGCTTAAGATACCACCCTTCGGAAAAAGTCATGCTTATCCCCAAGCAATACATACATATATACATAACTGGCCTTTACAATCCTGTATCAGGATTACGTCCTAGCTTCTCTAAAGCAATACATTTCATATTTATTTGCCTATATGGCGAATATTTTTTGTTTTTGATATTTTTTTAGCTAATAATTTTTCTTTTAGTTGTTATTCCTAATTTTTTTATAGAATTGAATTGTACCAGCTTTTGTTTTATATATGATTTGTTTTATATTTAAGTTAAAATAATTAAAAAAAAGATGAATATAAAATTTAAATATACAGTGGCACAGAAAACTATACATACCCCTTAAAAAACCGCATTGTATGCAAAGTTTTCAACATTTTATTAATAAAATTTACATATATTGTACCATTTCTTGCAAAAAGTAAAACTATTTCGGAAAAATATTTTTCTTAAAAAATAAAATTTTATTCAAAAAATTAAGGAAAATTAATTTTAAAAAAAAAGTATACATACTCTCATTGTTGGTCACCGCACTTTTCCAAGAAAACAACTGATGCAAGCTTTTTTATCTACGTTGTTATTCTACATTATTCTCATTTAATCACCATTATTCTATTTGGCAATGCCGTTTTTAGTCTTTTATTGCAGATCGGTATTCCGGTTGGCAATATTGCGGTTTATCGATCACTGTTAACATATTTTTGGTATTCTGTAAGCAAAATTGACGTCGTTATTGTCTTTAATTGCTAATGATTTTGTCGTCGTCATTTTTGGTGTTTCCTAGTGTTGTTCTTTGTTTTAAAAACTAGATACATGCTTACATATAAGAAGTGTAGTTGAAAAATACATTTAAATTAAAAAATTTCAGTTAATGTGCGGTTCTGTTTATTTGCGGCTATAATCTCGATGTGCGTTCCGTCCACACGACCAATTACACGTGGAAATCCCGTTTTTTATTTCGAAAAAAAAAATAAAGTTAAATTTTTTATTTTTAGCTTTTGTCATGCTAAATTTTATCCACTGTAGAGGAGCTATCTCTATAGCGTCCAGTGTTTCGGGCAAAACCTTTGCCATCATTGGCTGTGAAAGTCCAAAATTATAATCGTTTCCAACCCCTGACCAAGAATCGTAATGTCGCTGCCAATTTTATGGTGTTTGGAAAGTACGTTGATAGTTCCTTTTTTTAATTTAATAAATAAAAAACTTTGAACATGATGATTTTAAATTTACTTCTTACTTCTCATTGGGCAAGTAAAAAATGCACGACTTCTGCAGTCTTTTATCCACTACTTGGTTTTAATTTCTTCTTCACTGGAGTTTGAAGCAGAAAAGGAAAACATTTTTATTTAATTTATTTTTTACCAAACAATGAAAAAGCTGTCTTTAACATTAGGGATGTGTGCTGTATTTTATTAACATTATCGATAAATAGGCAACGTCGTCATAATACTTTTATAGAATGTCAAATTAATATTAAATTGATGTTGCCGTTGTTTGAAAATGCTATTGCCTTAAAATTGCTATTGTTATTGCCGACGCCAAATATAATAAGGGTGATTATTTGCATGTTCATTTTTGTATACACCATATAAATTTTCTTTTTTATTGTATACGTCTATCGACTAAAACGGTAAAGTTTCTCTGTATGATTCGAGTCACTCGAATCAATTGTGAGTATCATAAGTATTTTTATAAAATTATGAATCCAAGTGAGTATGAGTTTGATGTCAACATTGGAGTCATATTTATTGCAACCTTTATTAATGAATCAACCTTGTGTGTATATGAGTGAGTCAGAGTAGTTGAACTTTAACTACGTGTACGCACTTATATTTAACCCTTAAATGCATACTGTTGCCAATTGTCTACATATCAGTTCTAGTTAATTTTTCGTATATTCCTATGTGTGTACATTCATAAAAGTTCATTGCTAAGCTCCCACAGGTAATGTGAATAAAAAAAAACCGTTACTTTGTGCCTAGCTGCTTGGTTTTATATTTATTTGGCATTTCATTGCGGCAAGTCATAGAGATCAGTGTTTTATTTAAAATCAAATTTTGAATTTTTGTGATTTCTTTGAGTTGTGAATTATCAAATTGGAAAAAAATTATTTCGCATCTGTTGATAGGTAAGCTATTGCCTGGTGATTTTTATTTCAATATCTTTATTGAATAAATACAATGTTTTTGAAAAATACTGTATGTTGCCAAATGTCTACAATATGCGTTTGTGATATAAGTAATAATATAGGATTAGAGTTTGTTTTTTATTTTTTAAAGCTTATTTACTTTGATTTTAAAAATGCCAAAAAGATTAGAAGACAAAGATATAGAGGATTTTCTCTCTTATCTTGAGGATAGTGATATTTCTGAGGATGAAGAGGATATTGATGACGTAAACGAAATTGAGTGTTTTTCGGACAGAGATCTATTAAAAGAATCGAAATACATTAGTGAAGATGATAAAGAACTAGGCAATGAAGAACAAATAGTTATACATTTTAACGGCAATTTTCAACACAAGTTTCGAGGTCACCCAAATCATGATCGTTTGCATAAAATTAGATCTTTAATTGATCATTTAAATAAAATATTTGTGAATAGTGCACCATTTGATCAAAGGCTCTCCTTAGATGAACAAATGTGTTCCACAAAGGTATCACATTTTATGAAACAATACCTACCTAACAAATCCCATAAATGGGGTTTCAAGCTATTTGTATTATGCTCATTATCTGGATATGCATACAATTTTGAAATTTATTTCGGAAAACAATGTGATGAAAACTTATCGGATGAGCCTGACATTGGTGTAGTAGGTTAGACTGTGCCGTTCAATTCCCGCAAAATTAATCACGTAATTTATTTCGATAATTATTATACGTCTGTTTCATTAATGTATGTATTACCTATGGACTCAGGGAATATAGTCTTTGGGCACAATTCAAAGAAATCAACTTGGAAAGAACTGCAAATTACCTGCTGCTAAAGAATTTATGAAACAGTCTATTGCACGGGGTTCCTATGAGGAATTTGTTGCTAATTATGAAGGTATGGACATTTCTGTAATATATTGACAATAAGCTTGTTACGTTAGCTTCAAATTGTGTAGGCGCTGAACCAGTTGAAACTGCAAATAGATATGACAAAATGCCAAAAAAGCAAAAGACTATAATGCCGATATGGGTGAAGTTGATCTTATGGATATGTTTTTGGGCAGGTATAAAATTAGAATAAAAAGTCGAAAGTGGTACATGAGGTTATTTTACCATATGTCAGGCTGTAATAAATTCATGGGTACTCTATAACAGAAACAATCCAAACATTACATTGGTGGAATTCAGATCAGACCTGGTATATATTATATAAAACATATGATAAAAACAAACGAGGAAGACCTTCAACCAGCAGTATAGAAAGGCAGTTGGAGGCAAAAAAGCACCGAGGGCCCACAAAATCTATACCGGCAAAAAATTTTCGGACTGATGGCATGATGAAAATAGGTGTTCAACTAAAAACAGGTGCAAACTTCCAGGCTGCAATGGTTTTTCAAGGGCTGAGTGCACTAAATGTAAGGTCGCTTTGGGCCACAACAATAATCGCAATTGTTTTGCATTGTTTCATAATTAAAAACCAATTTTCTAAATACCTATATATAATATAAATATGTATATGACTATTGTTCATGCCTAAATAATTCAAGTACCAAACTCATATTGTTGCCAAATTTCTACATACCGTTTTTTTCGAAATAAACACTCAAAACTTTTATCAAATTTTTTTACTATTTTTTACGTAATCTACGCTTAAAATTCTATAAAAATACATTTTTTTCAATTCAAAAGAAAAAATCATGCATTTAAGGGTTAAAATTTTATAAGTGCTTATGAATCGCTAAAAAGCGACTCAATGCTGATCTCTGCACTTAAGCGACCCTGTTTATCGCACTTGATCTAACAACTACTGCAAAGTATTGCCAAAACAGCTTTTTATAGTAAATAGCGGTACTGCCAGAATGGATTTTAATATATATATACATACTAAGTCTGTTCCTTTACTCTACATTGGGCGCCCGCGGGATCCCAATTTTACCAAAAAGCGTTCCCGTACACAAAATTTGGGTAAATGAGAGAAGTTTTCAGAGAGTAACATTCTTCTTCTTCATGCACGAAATAGCCCGTACTTTTTCTTCAGGCTAGTTTGTGCAAGTAAACAAATAATCAGCTGTTTAAAAAATAATAGAAAAATGAAAAGTACAGAAAACTAAAAAAAAAAAATTCAAAAGTTGAATTAAAAAATATTTATAAACCTGCAGTGAAAGGCTTAAGGTACGGTTACATTGGGCAAATATTTGATGAAAAACCTCAATTATTTCTTTGCCGTAGTGTGACCACAAAATATTTTTAAGGGGCAAACAAAAAAAAGCTGTTTTTCAAAAACAAAATTATTTGCCAGCTAACAAATATTTTCCTAATGTGACCACAATGTGAACACTACAAAGCAAATATTTACCACATTTTTAAGTAATTATGTGTTTGTTCTTACAAATTTTTTGTAAGAGGTTATCTCGTAAGGTCTATGAAGGAGGTAGACAATTTGATGACAAGCAGTCACTAATTCAGGCCATTAAGGATGCTTGGAATGAAATTTCGTATTCAATTCTCTTTATCTGTCAATGAAAACCCGTATATTTGAAGTTATTAAAAACAAAGAAGGTTGTACCCATTACTAATAGTTCTTTAATAAAGCAAATAAAGTAATAATAACTTAAAAAACAACAAAAGCTGTTTTTCATTAAAGTTAGTTAAAGTGCCTTTATTCAAGTGAACCAAAAAAATACCTCATTTTTAGATTTTTTTTATAAATTCCTCAAAACAAGGTTCCTTAGTTAAGAAACCACCATCGTCATGATTTTGTTAATATCTCAAGATGTCTAGCTTCCATTTCTATTTTAAAATTCTGGAATCGGTTAAAAATTGCAAAAGATACCGGCTCCTGAATATGGGATTTTTTGTGAAGTGAACCGGAGTGTATCTAGTAAATTTTTTTTACTACTTTACTTCTAAAAAGCTGTTGATTGTACCACAGCTTTTTCTTCATTTTGATTCTGTAGTTTTACTCAATATATAGCAGTTTAGTTGATAATCAATAGACAAGGCTGTATTGTATTGCTGTGTAACCAATTTTAGCTGCATGTTTTTTTAATAAGGTATCAACTGCAAATTTTGTTGACATTGAATTGTGCGATCTACATATGTTGTTACGATTTTCTAATTTTGAATTGCATGTCATTATTTTATTGATATTTTCATTATTTCCCAAATTTATCAAACATTTTGTTTTCTTATTTCTGTCTAAAGTTTATTTCGTCGATTACGTAAAAAAAAGAAGAAATTCTTTTGATGAATATTCTTAATATAATGACCATTAATTTGAAATGGTATACGTCCCATGTTTATCGCATGTAATATTTTTTTTTTATTCTAGCAGTTCATATTATATGCTCTTATTTGATTATTTCTTATAACGGATCTTTAATATGTCTATCTTCTTTTGACTTATAAGTTCATTGATAATAATACTCATTGATTATTTCTGTCATTCATAAGCATTTCATTATGCCGGTTAATTTCTCTTCTTTGATAATTGAAATTTCATTTTAGTAAAAGCTGTAGAAGTGTAAAGTTTAAAGTGGAAAGTGTTGTGACATAGATCACATTTATTATAAATTGACAATTAACAACCAACTGTACATTTTTTTTTGACTTGTAAAGTTAAGTAAATAAAATATTATAAATTAAATAAAAATATTACAAGTGGTTGCCTGAGACTGATTGGCAGAAAAAGTAAAAGGCTGCTAATAAAAGGAAAATTTATCATTTTAATTTTGTTCGAGAGACATATAAAGCACATCTTGTGACTGCAGGGAATGTTGTTAAGGCGACAGTTTTTAATTCTAGAAAGATCCAGCGTGGTCCCGGACCACATGGTCTTGCATTTATCTTTGTACTTGGGCGATTTTACCGTTATGAATAACGGTTACATAGCTTTACCATGTGGACCCAAGGCACATGGTTTTTAACATAAATGAAACCTCTATTCTATGCTAATATTGTGTAACATCAAGAACTTCTACGTGTATATACATGAAATTAAATAATAATTAATTTCTAACATTCAATCATGTTACATAAAAAGAAAATATTAAATTATAATTAACCTTAATAAATTAAATTTGTTTGTAGTATAAAGGAAAAATTTATAACCTTCAAAAACCTAAATCACATTAACTATACAAAGCCTTAATCAAGAATTTTACAAAATTTCTTAATAATTTGCCTTATAGATATGACATACCAAAAAGAAGTTTGAATTGTATAAAATTTTTATATGAATATAAATATTAACTAAAAGAAAATTGAATTAAAAATTTAAACTATATAAATTTTTCTACTTAAAACTATTGGAATTATTGCACTTCAGATTATGATTATTATTATGTAAAATATAAGATTGAATTAAATATTTCTTTTCTTAAACTTTTAAATTATATTTACATATATTAAATATTACTGTTTTTATTTAGCTCTTGTTAAATTCAATTTACAATTTCTTTCTAAATTATGAATTTGTTATAAGATACTAATATTAAAACTAACATAAAATGATTAGAATTTATTTTAGTTTTACTAACACTTTTCCTCGAGTGTTACTTTTGTAGTAATTACCAAAGAATATAAATCATATAGAATGCGCATCTCAACACTTATCCAAATATTTTGTCAACATTTTTTCAGACGCGGGAAGGAAGGGCAAAAGGCAAAACAAAAGAAAAGAGCGTAACAAAACAAGAGAAACCAAAGAGAAACTAATGTCACAGTGTATGCACTGTGCTAATGTGTGTTTTATTTCTTTTGCATTGTTGTTTAGGTTTTTTCGTTCAGCCACAGTACATACAGTGACGAAATTCCAACAACTATAACAAGAACATCACACAGCAAGATAGCCACAACAAAATTTTTGCACACACAACATCACAGTGTATAAGACGATAGCCACAACAAATTTTTTACTTCGTGTTTTTTTTTTTGCTTAAGTACAGAAACGGTATCATGCTAACAACAATATTCACATACAATACAATTTATGTGTGTGTGTGTGTCTTATTCATTGTGAGCTGTTTTCGTTTTTTAAATTTTAAAACTTAGAGAATAATGTTGTTGGTTCAAATATTTTTGTGCATTAAAGAATACAGTACTCCGATACGACTATGTAAGCTAGTGTAGGGCAAAGCATATTTAATTTGTAGTTGCGCGAAGGAAAATACATTAATCTACATCGAATATATAGCGCCCTATTTAATATCGTAATAAAAGTGTAGTTAGAAATATATTTTATTATTATTATTTATTTAAGCTCAACAATTGATTTTACATTTATTTAAAATAAAAGGTTAACTAAACCAAAAAATGTAATTCCAAAAATATAAAAAAACAAGTATATATTCATTAATGACAAATTTTCGAATGATAAATTGATGATTTTTCAATTATTTATAAGAAAATTCTATTTTTATTTTTAATTTATATATGTATGTATGAATTATATATATGTACGTATATATACATTTTTAAAAGAAAAGACACTTTAATTTTTTTATGTTAAAAATAAATAATAAATAAATAATAATCAAGATTAAAATTATTTCTTACTTTATACTTCAAAGCATCAAAAAGTATGTATATTTTGAGGATTTTCATCTCCATAAAAAGGCTAATAAAGTTAATTTTTTTTTAAAGATTATCTATTGGATAAAATATCTAATTTTCTTTTTTTGGAACTTCCTTTTTCTGTCGTCCAAGAGCAATGTTTCCGAAGGAGAACCAATAATAGAAAGTCCAATACCTCTATTCTGTGTTGAGAACAAGTGTCGGCAAACCACTCTGGGGTCATTCGTTTACATGACTCAATAATAAAAGATTTTGTACCAATTTTTCGCGGTTCAGATTTAAAGACAGAAAAAGTGTTCTAATTTGTCTTGATTGAGGGACTTTGTCATTAAGAAATATAAATCACCACCTTCCCTTAAAATTTCATTTGTTAACATAAGAATTGAATTTAGGGTGAGTTTCATTTTATTTGAAAAGAAAATACGCTTGTTTTGATCTACAAACTCCACCTTTTTTAAATATTCTAAAAAGAACTGAATATATTAATATACTTCATTGTTAATCTGAATTGCAGATCTGTAGCAATTATCTCGATAAAGGGAGCCACTATTAAGACAATCAAAAATTTTGCCATTTTTTCCATAAACTGAGCTGTTGGAATATGTCTTAAATTTTGTGGTTTCAGACGTTGTTTTAATAGCAGCAGAAACAAGCCTGCTGAAAATTTGTGTGGCAAATACTACAAGCATTTTTCAAAAGTGTTAGGAAACATATGTTGCCGTGTTAGTTTTGGGCACATTTTTGTTTTTGCATTTGCTTCCATTTCTTACAATTCCCTAATTACCTGAAAGCTTGCCGTCCCATCCGGGGTTTTTATGTCACATTTCAGCCACCCATTCCGCAAAGATTTAATTGAGTGTGGGAAATCATAAAGGCAAAAAACATTTTGATCGCTTAATTCAAAAAACGGTTTTTTAGCAGATACTTTAAGATTGGAAAATCATTTTCGGTTAGTCGAGCCTTCATCACATATAAGGGCATAAACATTAATAGCAATGCTTTTTAAAATATTTACATTTACTGTAACAATTTCACTTAAAGAATCTGCAGATAAGCCATTTTGGGAAGTAAAATAATTTAGAATGATAGCTAAATGGATGCAAGCAAAAAACATATTTTAATATTTCATAATGTCTTTAAATCTGAACATCAAAAAATTGGTATAAAATCTTTTATTATTGAGTCATGTAAACGAATCACCCCAGAGTGGTTTGCCAACACTTGTTCTCAACACAGAATAGAGGTATTGGATTTGCTGCTCCTTCGAAAGCATTGCTCTTGGACTACAGAAAAAGGAAGTTCCAAAAATAGATATTCTATCCAATAAATAATTTTTAAAAAAGTAACCTTATTAGCCTTTTTATAGAGATGAAAATCCTCAAAATATACTTTTTGATGCTTCAAAGTAAAAACTAAGAAATAATTTTAATTTTGATTATTATTTATTTATTATTTATTCTTAACATAAAAAATTGAAGTATCTTTTCTTCTAAAAATGAATATATACATACAGTTATATATTTTAAACATACATAAATTAAAAATAAAATTTTTTCAATTTTCTTATAATTGAAAAATCATCAATTTATCATTCGAAAATTTGTCATTAATGAATATATACTTGTGTTTTTTTTAATATTTTTAGAATTACTTTCTTTGGTCTAGTTAACCTTTTATTTCAAATAAATATAAAATTAATTGTTGAGCTTAAATAAATAATAATAAAAAAATATATTTCTAACTACACTTTTATTACGCTATTAAATAGGGCGCCATATATTCGATGTAGATTAATGTATTTTCCTTCGCGCAACTACAAATTAAATATGCTTTGCCCTACACTAGCTTATATAGTCGTATCGGAGCACTGTATTCTTTATTACACAAAAATATTTGAACCAACAACTTTTTCTAAGTTTTAAAATTTAAAAAACGAAAACAGCTCACAATGAATAAGACACACACACACATAAATTGTATTGTATGTGAATATTGTTGATAGCATGAAACCGTTTCTGTACTTAAGCAAAAAAAAAAAGACACGAAGTAAAAATTTTGTTGTGGCTATCGTCTTATACACTGTGATGTTGTGTGTGCAAAGTAAGAGAATAAACGAATTCTCTTTGCTGAGTAAGAGAGTAACAATTCTTTTTGCGGGTTCCAACATTACGACCCGCCATAAGAAATTTTACTTGTACGTGATGCACATTCTATATGATTTATATTCTTTGTAATTACTTAATTAAGTAAACGCATAACAAAAACGAAAAACAAAAAAATTGAAATGCAGCAAAAACACGGTATGAATGCTGGGCCCAACAACTCATCACGTGTAATGTAAAAGACCAAAAAGAAGAGATCATCAATTAATATTGTTTTTGTAAGTACATACATATTTTTTTGTCACTCATATTAGGCATACTATACATAAGTATATATGCATATATAAATATTGTTTTAATAAGATTTGTAAGATCAATTTCATTTTGTTCCCATAATATAAATTTGCATTTATATATTTTATTTCTTTTCATTCATAACTTTCTCATGTACTATTCATTTAATTTTTTTATAATCATATTTCTTTTTATTTATCAAATAATGAGAATATATATTAATAAAATTTGTTAAATATAAGAAGTAGAAAACATGAATTACTTAATTGAGACATGGGAAGGATACCCAATATAAAATGTAAATTATTGTAAGTACAAAGGTGTCAATATTAGGGACAGATGTGTTTGAAATTTTCAGGGTGTCCGTCTGTCAAGGCGTTCGACATACTGTCGATTTGGGAGGGAATTAAATCACCCTAGACGGAACAACACCAGTCCGTCGTTTCATTAAAATTCTTTATTTTTTGTAAATATATCCTTTATTCTGTATTTATTGATTTTTACATAGTCTGGGGTATCATAGGCATGCAGACTGTGTTATATGCTTACACGTCTTAAAATACAGGTTGAGAACCCCAATACCTTTTTGTTTAGAGCTAGCTGGGAATATCTTTTCATGCCCTTAACCATCGCAATTTTATACAGCCCTCAGTGTTATTTAATAGGGAGCAATTTTTTTTATTATTTACATAGAGTGAAGCTGGCGTGTAACAATGTATGCCTTCAAATTAAGGAAGTGATTGTTTTATATAAGAAATATGATGATGAATGCTTAAGAAATATGATGATGAATGCTATTGGTAGAGGAGGTTCAAAAAATAACGAAAGATATTTTTATAGTAAAAATTTTTTCTTCAGAAAGAAAAAGAAGAAAAAAATTCGTGAAATTAGTAATTGGTCGCTACTAATTTTACTACTCAAAAATCTACGGCAATGGTGTTACTACAGGGTGTTTTTTATTGAGGTATAGAAATTTAAGTTGGCATCACTTTTTTAACTGGCGGCCATTTTGTCAGCTGTCAAGTGATTAATATTTAGTTTGGTTTGCCATTTCATCATGATCAGGTTGACAAAAGAACAACGCTTGCAAATCGTGCAAATTTATTTCGAAAATAATGGTTCAGTTCGCGAAGTTTACCGCAAGCTCCGTCCATTTTATGGTCGACATAATCGTCCATCAGAGCAATTAATTCGGTTAACCATGGATCGTTTTCGCACTACGTTTACTCTATGTGATAATACGCATCCGCAGAGACGTCGAACAGTGAGCACCGACGAAACAATTGCCTCTGTAGAGCAAAGTGTTGAAGAGAACCCGAAAGAATCGATTCGCCACCGTGCACAGCAATTGGAGCTTTGTCCATCAACTTTATGGAAGATTTTGCGCAAAAATCTTGGCTTGCGACCTTACAAGATCCAGCTTGTGCAAGAATTAAAGCCGCGAGACCATGCAATGCGTCGTGATTTTGGTGTATGGGCCGAAAATGAGATTGATGTCGATGCTGATTTTCATCGCAAAATTTTGTTCAGTGATGAGGCTCATTTTTGGTTGAATGGCTACGTCAACAAGCAAAATTGCCGCATTTGGAGTGAAGAGAATCCACATGAGACCCTTGAGACGCCATTACATCCACAAAAACGGACTGTTTGGTGTGCTCTATGGGCTGGTGGAGTCATTGGGCCATACTTCTTCCGAAATAATGCTGGAGAGTCAGTTACCGTTAATGGAGACCGGTATAGAGCTATGATAACCGACTATTTTGTTCCCGAATTGGATGGCATGAATGTGGATGAGTTGTGGTTCCAACAAGACGGCGCTACATGAGACACAGCGCACGTCACAATCGATTTATTGAAGGAAACATTCGATGAGCGCATAATTTCGCGGAATGGACCTGTCAATTGGCTACCAAGATCGTGTGATTTGACACCATTGGATTATTTTTTTTGGGGATATGTGAAGTCGCTCGTCTACGCCAACAAACCAGAAACGTTAGGGGACTTGGAAGCCAACATTCGTGGCGTTATTGCCAACATACGGCCCCATATGCTCGAAAAAGTGGTTGAAAATTGGACCTGTAGAATTGGCTTTATTCGAGCTAGCCGCGGCGGCCACATGCCCGAAATCATATTTAAACATTAATGGCATAAAATTATCCTTCCAATAAAGCCAAATTGATGGACATTAAAACGATTTTCTTGTGTTTTATTTCAATTCGAAGTTCTATACCTCTAAAAAAAACAGCCTATAGATGTTAGAGCAATGTTCTATTCTGTGTGGCACGATGGTCTTATTTACGAGATGATTACCTTTAATATTCCAAATTATTAAATTAAAATAATAGAACGTTTTCTTCTTAATCGATCGTTTAGAGTACACATTGGATCATCACACTTAGAATTATTCAATATTCCGGCCGGATGTCCTCAGGGTTCCTGTCTGTCTCCCACTTTATATAATCTTTATACGTCTGATTTTCCTCAACTAGAAAACTGTACTATTTCCGTCTTTGCCAATGATACAGCAATCTAATGCTCAGATATACTTTACTCAAATATTAGTGCTAAATTACAGGTAGCTTTAGATAATTTACATACATACATAACTGGCTTTACAACCCTGTGTGAGGATTACGGCCTAGCTTCTCGCAGTACTCCTGTTGTGTGTGTAAATTTTTATTCATGAGTACCGGGACCTACAGTTTAATGTCGACTCCGAACGACAGACTTGAGAAGCTTGTTCATGGCAATTAATTACTGTTCCCTTCAGTGAACAAGTCGAAAAAGGCGACAACCCTGAACGTCCAACAATACCCCCAAGTTTAAATATGATTTGAGTCTTTAACCGCGAACAGTTGATGTCAACAAACAAACAAGTAAATAACACAATCCGCAAGTGATCAATAAACAAATACAATAACATTATAAAAAAAATATATATACAAGTGTCAACATAAATAATTATATACATATATCTAAACACATAAGAAAATTTATAGATTTATATAAATACACCTAACATACAAGATACAACAAATAATTGTGAATAATTGAAATTAATAAAATTCTTATAACGTTGAACAATAAAATAAAACAAACCAATATTTACCCTTTTCTTTCTCAATAACTAATAGAATAAAAAAGGTTTGTGTATTGACCTAATTATATAAATTCACCCTACCCCCTAACCCGTAAAAACATGGTCCTCGAAAGTGAGTAAAACAGTGCTAAAGTCCACAAAATCGGAAAATAATAGAAAATAAAAAATCAATTTCTAACTTACCCCAACAAAAGAAAAACAACAACAATAAAATACCCACATATATTAAAGTAAAAAATAAAGAAATAAAAAGAAAATAAAAAATTGAAAATTAAAATCTTACACCCTAAACAACAAACCTCAAAATTATTGTTTAAAGTTGCACAGTAAAGTCTGCATACCCCCTTGAAAAACGATGTTTCGATTTATCTGCGAACAAGGCAGCAGTAAAATACATTCCAAACAAATTCAAACTAACAACAACAACAAAATTTTTAGAAAAAAATTTTATGCCAAAAACGTTTATTAACGAAAATTTAAAAAATTCATTTTTAAACACAGAAAAGTCTGCATACGGCTATGTAGAAAAGTACATAAAATACAACTCTGTTCTCAAACAGTCCTACTAACCACTTCATGCGTCTTTACTAAATACTGTTAGTAGAAATAAAGTTCTAGTGCTCGATGTAACATGTACTTACTAAAATGGGTAAAGAGATCTGTGTTCAAGTATGTGAGCTTACTGTAAAGTATCATAAAGAAAATAAATCATTAAAAGAGATTGAAAAACTAGCTGGGCATCCAAAATCAAGCATTTAGATAATAATTCGAAAGTATAAACAAACAAAAAGTAAGGCAACCAAACCAAGAAATGGTCGCCCACCTAAACTGACTCCACGTGCCGGGCGCCAAATTTTGTTGCATGTTGAAGAAAACCCTAAAATTACTGCAATAGATATTGCAAATACTTTGGAAAGCCAGGATATTGCTTCAGTGCATCCAGAAACGGTGAGACATCTATTGAGAAGTAATAGACTTCATAACCGTGTGTCTCGAAAGAAACCCTTTATAAGTAAAATAAATATGCAAAAACGTGTCGAATTTGCTAAGAAATGCATTGATAAAGACAAAGGTTTTTGGGCAAATGTTTTATTTACTGACGAAAGCAAGTTCAACTTGTTTGATTTAGACTAAAAGTAAAAAGTATCTCGTTGAAATAATAAAGCACTATTGCGCAAGAACTTGCTTTCTACAGTGAAACACGGTGGAGGCTCCGTTATGGTATGGGGTTTCATGACGACGGCTCAGGTGGAAAATTTAGCATTTATCGATATTAATATGGAACGCATGGTATATTTGAATATTTTCAAAGATAATCGAAGGCAATCCACGGATAAATTGTGTCTTACAGAAGGTTGGTACTTTCAACAATGACAATGGCCCAAAGCATATCGCTAGTGTTGTTAAAGAATGGCTACTCTATAACATGTCTCATCTTCATTTTCCACCCCAGTCAACGGAACCCCATTGAAATGTATGGAATGAACTAGACCGTCAGGTTAGAAAAAGGAACATTAAAACTAAACAGGACCCTAAAAACGTTCTACTTGAAGAATGGAATTTAATTTCAAATAATTTCACAAAAATATTAGTAAATTCTATGAAAAATAGATTTTTGCTGTCATACAAAGCCAAGGCGGGCCCACAATTATTGTAAAATTAATTTTCTGTACAATGTATGTAGACTTTTCTGTGTTTAAAAAATTACCTTTTTAATTTTTGTTACTAAATGTTTTTGGAAAACAAATTTTTTCTCAAAATTCTGTTGTTGTTGTTAGTATGAATTTGTTTAAAATGCATTTTGCTGCTGCATTGTTCCTAGATAGCTCAAAACATCGTTTTTCAAGGGGGTATGCAGACTTTACTGTGCCACTGTACATGAAAATATTAAAATATAAACAAAAATTTAAAAGCTAAATAAAATCAATATAAAACAGTTGCAAAAAACCATATATAAAAATATTTTATTGGAAAAATAAATACAAATTAAAAACTGGATTACATAGAAAATATTTGTATTTAAGATCCAAGAAAGTTTAAAACAGAAAAGAAATATAGGACAAAGGTTCATTAAAGTTCAAAAAAATCACTAACAAAACAACAACAAATTCAAGGACAAAATATTTTAAAATCTTAATACAGAAAAAATATTACAATAACAAACATATTGAAATAATTTTCAAGAACAAATAAATAAACCAAAATTTACAACACTTTTACAAAAACAATCGTACACACATCTCACATTAAGATCACCGAACAATTTACAACAAAAAATACATTACAAGCAAGATCATAGCAGTAAGACGAAACAGAAGAAAACAAAACAAAAACAAAACGGATAATTATTTTTACCATTGTAAAGTTTATACCCTACCCCCAGCAGACAAGGTAAGCTTATAAAACTTATAACTTACAAAATAGTTAAAATTGGCTCCCTTTCACGCGCAAAAGAGAAAAATACAAATTTAAATTACCCCTTTAATCGGAGGGAATATTTTTATATAACCCTTACTCCGATATACACCCTTTTTATTGCAAAAATCATTTGTGTATTTTATGATACACCAATACTACTGCCCATCCTTTGTAGTGCGCTATTAGTGAAAGAATACCCAGTGAGCAATTTGCCTGCTGATTGAAACCTCATATATTTTTTGAGCAAAAATTAAATTTTAACCCAATTTACCCACAGTAAAAAAGATTTATTTACTATTCAAAAATTTTTTTACTGAATTCAAATTTAATTTCAAAATGTCTGATTTAAAATCTTTGGCCGCCGATTGAATGCGTTATATCCAAATGGATTTACATGCCCTTGAAGAAGATTATGAGGATAATTCAGAAAATTCTCAGTCTTTGCCAGCCCTTAAGTTCCGAAAACGTGAATTAGAAGAGCTGTGGGGAAAAATAGATGAAAAATTAAGGCAGATAAGAGAATCTCCCTACTTAGCTGACCCTGCCAAGGCGGAAACAAATAATTTAACGGATATACTTACTCACGTCAGATTTGCTAAGAAATATTATAGAAGAAGTATAGTTTCAATTGATGAATCTATAGAGGCTCTAACCCAACCCAAAAATATCCCACCCACCCCAAAAGATACCCCTCAACCTAATATCTCAACTGGATTTAATGTACCCCCATGTGATATGCAAACTCTTAGTGGAGATTTCAAATCTTGGGCTTCCTTTAGAGACCTTTTTACGGCCATTTATGGCAATAACACACGTCTCAGTGGGGTAGAAAAACTTTTCTACCTAAAACAAAAAACAAGCGGCGAAGCCAGAGAAATAGTAGATAACGCACCCTTAACAAATGATGGCTTTCGTATTGCTTGGCACCATTTAGTGAGTCAATATGAGAACAGAAGGATGCAAATTAATGCACAGCTCAAAACTCTTTTTAATCTACCCTCTGTAAACAACATGTGTGGTGTTTCAATAAGAAAGTTACAGAGAAAGATTAGTAGTTGCATTGCTAATTTAAATTCGTTGGACATTGATACGGATAATTGGGATCCTATCTTTGTATATTTATGTTCGACCAAATTACCCAAAGATATACGACGAGAATTCGAGAAGACACTGCAAGACTGTGCGGAAATGCCTTCATGGACAGATTTGGATGTTTTTCTGACAAATACCTTTAAGGAGCTAGCTTCTGTTAATGATGTCTTGGATAACAACCCCACCCAAAACCCTCACCCAAAACCCAAACAATTTCAAGACTTCAGGCATAATTACGACAGAAAAGAAAAAACATTCCACAATGTAACATATAACACCCAAAGAGATACCCACCCAACTAAAAAACACCCGATTCAGATCAAGAGTCAAAATACTACTACTACCAACCAGTCTAATACTATCAACCAACCCACACTTGATAAGCTCGATGGTTCGGTATGTAGACTCTGCAAGGGTAATCACACGTTAAGAGAATGTTCATCATTTACTTCTTTGGGAGTTAATGAGAGAATTAAATTTGTAAGAGAAAACTTAATATGTTACAATTGTTTGGCCATAAGTCATATGATGGCAGAATGTCGCAGTACATTTACTTGTAGATATTGCGGTGGTCGGCATAATACTCTTCTACACATACCAAATTCGAATTCTAACCCTCAGAATGAAGACAAACCCTCAACGTCCAACACAGTGCAAACTTTCTCTACCCAAACTCAATCAAGTAGAACCCAATTGATCAGTCAAGCAAAATTACTTGGAACAGTTGTCTTGAATGTTGAGATACATGGAGAACAATTTCCGGCAAGAGCGCTTATTGATCCAGCATCAGACTTCTCATTTATATCTGATAAGCTAAGATTGCGTTTATCCACCATACCCATTATTGCTGAAATATCGGGCCTGAATGAAGTTGTTTCAGCTCGTTCAGATAAAATGTGCAATTTTTACGTGCGCTCAAATACAAATGCAGAATTTTTACTCAATATTCAAGCAATTGTTGTTAAAATGCTTACCTTTGCCCACTCAAAATTTGAATCCTTATTTCATTGAAAACTTGAAGGTTATTCCTTTAGCAGACCCAAAGTTCTATGAAAGTCGACCAGTCGATATTATTATCGGCAGCGACTTTTACCTACAAATAATAAAATCCGGTGTTAGGAAAGATGTTCTTACCACATTAATTGCTCAGGAAACTGAGTTTGGCTGGATTCTAACAGGACCAGTTAATGAACCCTACCCTACGCGCAAAATGGTTTCATATTTTAGTTCTGTTAAACTTGATAACATGTTGACTAAATTTTGGGAAATTGAAGAAATCCCACGAGAACCTCTGAAATCTAAAGAGGATTGTTCTTGTGAGGAAATTTACAAGACAACTACCCGTCGATTACCATATGGCCGTTATCTGGTTAGTCTTCCATTCCGTGAACCCCAAATCGAGTTAGGAAACTCACGTCATGTGGCAATGGCACAATTTTTAAGGAATGAGAAGAATTTGAAGAGAAAACCCGATTTGAAGGCAGAATATGATAACGCGCTAAGAGAATATATTGACTTGGGTCACATGAAACCCATAGCATATAACCCTGAAACATCTTCAAATACCCATTACTATTTACCCCATCATGCTGTTAGAAAACCCGATCGTGTCACGACAAAAGTTCGAATTGTTTTTAATGCATCGAGCAAGACGTCAAACGGCAACAGCTTGAATGATACCCTATATGTTGGTCCTACCCTACAACAAGATCTGATTGTTTCAATCTTGAGAGGGCGTATGTATAAGATTGTTTTTAATGCCGATATTACAAAAATGTATAGGCAAATCTTATTAAACCCCACCCACACACCCTTTCAAAGGATATTATTCCGAAATAATGTAAATGAGCCCATTCAAGAATTTGAACTACAGACAGTCACATACATACATACATACATAACTGGCCTTTACAACCCTGTGTCAGGATTACGGCCTAGCTTCTCGCAGCACTCATGTTGTGTGTGTCAATTTTTATCCATGAGTACCGGGACCTACAGTTTAATGTCGACTCCGAACGACAGACTTGAGAAGCTTTTTCATGGCAGTTAGTTACTCTCAGAGCTTTTGCCAGAAGACTGCTGAAAGGTAGTCGCCGAAAGAAATATTTTTTTCATATTTCTTTTTTCAAGATGTCGGTGCTGAGATTTGAACCCGGCACTATCGTCTTAGTAAGCCAACACACTAACCACTAGATCACGGCGACTACACAGACAGTCACATTTGGTGTTAATTGTGCCCCATATTTGGCTATTAGAACCTTACTTAAATTAGCCAAAGACATTCAAAACACTCACCAAGTTGCGTCGCAGATATTGAGAAAATACATGTATGTAGATGACGTATTAGCCGGTGGTCACACTGTTCATGACGCTAAAGTTGTTCAAAAACAGTTGATCGCTGCGCTTGAATCTGCTGGCTTTCCCCTACGAAAGTGGACTTCAAATACCCAGGAAATGCTGGATGACTTACCCACTGATTATTTACTTAATGCCGACTTACTCATACATCCAGAATCTGAGAATGCTAAAACCCTAGACATTAGATGGAATCTTAAAGAGGATATTTTTTTCTTCGAAGTTCCCAAAATAGATCGAAAACCAGTATATACTAAACGTTCAGTTTTATCTGACATTGCTAGACTTTTTGACCCAGCTGGTTGGTTAGCACCAATTATTATATCCGCAAAGATCATTATGCAACAGATCTGGCGGGATAATACAGCCTGGGATGAATGTCTTAACCCACTTACCCTACTAAAATGGCACAAATTTTTACAGTATTATGATAATATTAACACCATACGTATACCGACATGGATAAATTTTACACCCGAAGTACATATTGAGTTTCATGGCTTTTCAGACGCATCTGAAAAAGCTTACTCTGCAGTTTTATATGCACGAGTCACCCCGATTAACGGACCTATATCCGTAACCCTACTCTGTGCCAAGACGAGAGTTGCACCCATCAAAGTTATTCCATTACCCAAATTAGAGCTTTGTGGTGCGGTGTTGTTGGCAAAACTGGCAAAAAATATTATCAAACAATTAGAATTAACCAATTCAACGACTTATTTCTGGACAGATTCAGCCATAGTCTTAGCATGGCTACATAAACCTCCCAATTTATGGAAAACCTTCGTTGCCAATCGAGTAGCTGCAATTTAAGAATCAGTAGGAGTCGAAAATTGGAGACATGTGGCCTCTTATGATAACCCAGCCGATATTGCAAGCAGAGGATGCAACGCAGATGATCTTAGGAACGACAAGCTATGGTGGAATGGACCAAATTGGTTAAAACAAGATTCAGTCGAATGGCCAACGACACAACTACCCTTTGAAACTCAATCTGAAGCAAGAATTTGTCAATCTTTCTCAATAACTGTTAACCCAAATCTATCCATTAACCCTACACCGGACATTTTGGCTAGATTTTCAAAATGGTTCAGAGCTCTAAGAGTTATGTCATACGTCTATCGATTTTGTGATCGCACATCAATTACCCGTAAGAACTCAGTTCGACATGCACGAATAGTTTTCAGTGGAAACAATATAGTGTCTAATACGGACAGGCTTAATACACTTTTGACCCACACAAGTATTGAGCTTGATGCCAGCGAGATCAAATGTACACGGGATAGACTTATAGTTATTTGTCAAATGCAATATTTCAGTGAAGAATATTGTTGTCTTGTACAGAAAAAACCTTTACCCAGGAAAAGCAACCTACTCACCCTCACACCCTTTTTGGACTCAAAAAACATAATGCGAACCAATGGTAGACTAGCAAATTCCAACGGCTTATCATATGATGAACGACACCCAATTTTGTTACCCTACGCAAGTTCATTTGCAAGATTATTAACCCAACATGTTCATCTTACAACCCTACATGGCGGTAATATGCTTATGCTAAGAATAATCCGCTCAAACTTCTGGATTCCAAAACTTCAGAATCTTATAAGGTCTGTTCTAAATAGATGCATACCCTGCACAAAGTATAAGAATCGCCAAACTACCCAATTTATGGCAGCTTTACCACCAGAACTTACCCAAATAGAAAGACCGTTCTACAATGTTGGAGTTGATTTTGCCGGACCATTTGAAGTTAAAACCTACAGCGGAAGAGCTTGTAGGATAACTAAAGGTTACGTATGCATTTTCGTTGGCTTTTCTACTAAGGCTGTTCATTTAGAGCCTACGTCCGACCTATCTCCTCAGGCCTTTATGGCCGCTTTCGCCCGATTCTTTTCGAGGCGGGGATGCCCTGTCGCTATTTATTTAGACAACGGCACAAACTTCGTTGGAGCTAATCAGATGCTGAAGAAACAGCGACAGGAATTTATCAGACAATTAAAGGGGTCTGTGATTTCTTATAACACTGTCCAAAACTTGACATGGCATTTTATACACCCAGGAGCCCCACATATGGGCGGTTTATGGGAGGCAGGAGTGAAAAGCTTCAAATCTCACCTAAAGAAGATGGCTACCTTTAAATATACATTTGAAGAACTAGCAACTCTATTAACTAGAATTGAAGGATGTTTAAATTCAAGACCCTTAAGCCCGTCAAGTGATAACCCTCAGGATTTAAACCCATTAACCCCAGGTCATTTCTTAATTGGCGCACCCATATTAACCCCTGCTGAACCCGATATAAGTGATGAAGAAGTTACTTTAGTAAATAGATGGCAAAGGTTGAAGATACAACACCATTATTTTTGCAGGAGATAGAAAGACGAATATCTTAAGGAACTTCATAAAAGATATAAGTGGAAATACCCAAAACGTCAAATCGAAGTTAATGATGTTGTTTTTGTACGACAAGACAATCTACCCACGAACGAATGGTTGTTAGGACGTGTTATCAAGACGTATCCAGGTTCCGATGGACTTAGTAGAGTCGTTGACTTACGAACTTCTACTGGAATTTTGACTCGACCTATAGCCAAGGTCGTAGTCTTACCCACCCACTAACTCTTGAATTTCATTAAAATTTTTCTAACCCCCTTCACTAACCCACTAATATACCCGATTTTAAAATAACACAATAATCATTTACCCATTACTCTTATTATATAATTTTACTTGTCACATAGAATGGTCCCGAATAAAAACAATAATCGTTCTAATCGTCGTCAAGCTGCCACTCAACCAGCAAGGAAACCTCAGAAAAACACGAAACGTGGAAATTCTGAACCAAAAAGACATTTTGGATGTGTTATTTGTTAGGCAAACCACCGTCTAGCAAACTGCAAGAAATTTGATTCGATGAATTTAGCAGAAAAATACAAAACGGCGGTGAAACTACATTATTGCGTGAATTGTTTGGCTAGAAATCATTTGATTACCAATTGCAGCAGTAGTGCACGTTGTCAAAGTTGTAATGGAAAACATCATACTACTTTGCATGGCCCTAAACGAATAATAGTGGAACTTACTGAAAAACGACAATCACATAAAGAAAGTTTAAAGATACCTCCAGCTCCTAGACGATCACTAGTAACGCCAACATTACCAAAATCAATGACGACAACGTTAGATCCAACAGCCACAGTTAAAATTGTGTCAAATGGGAAATGTCATATAATAAGAGCCATTCTCTATCCGAGCTTGACACATTCTCGGATTGCTGCATCCTTCATTAAGGAAACCACAATAAAGCCCTTTGAAATTGATGGGCAATTATTTGTGAAAGTTGCCTTATTCCCCAACATAGAGTCAGATGTGAGTCATGAGTTGTGTCTCCAGGTAAAAACTGATCTCCCAAGAAACCCGTATCCGACTGCAATTGATATCTCCATTAAGGAGAAATTTAAAAGAATTTTACTGGCTGATCCAGAATTTTATTTGAATACCCCGTAGCGATGGAAATTGGAGGTGAATTATATACTACTCTGATCCAACCCAATGCCATCCAGATTGATGGAGGATCATTAATAGCCCAGGATTCAACCCTTGGTTGGTTGGTCATCGGATCAATAAAAAATTAATATTTTCAAAGTATTATACCTCTTTAAATTTAACATTTAAATTTAACATTTAATCATAAACAGGTAAAAATAATTACCCTCTTTTCTTTACAGATTGCCGGCCCGGGAGGATGTTCACTTCAGTGAACAAGTCGAAAAAGGCGACAACCCTGAACGTCCAATAATACCCCCAACTATAAATATGATTTGAGTCTTTAACCGCGAACAGTTGATGTCAACAAACAAACAAGTAAACAACACAATCCGCAAGTGATCAATAAACAAATACAATAACATTATAAGAAAACATATATACAAGTGTGAACATAAATAATTATATACAAGTTAAGTCCTTCGGGGACGTTAAAATAAAATTTAATAAAAAGAATAATAATTTTAAATGTACAATTTTATTTCTTAATTAACAATACCGAATCTCACACCGCACAATAACGAACTGATTTTACAAAGTCTTAAGGTGCAGTTAAGCTGCCAATAATAATTAATAAAACCAAAAATTTAATATATAAAAAATAATAAATATGGCTACGCGTGCAGTGTAACCTGATATTCAAATTTATACAATGCAAGAATTAAAAACAAACAATTTAAAAGAACCAAAATTACACAATCATGAAATTTAATACAAATTAAGAAAAAGCAAATTAATTAATTTAAAATAAAATAAAAAGAACTAAATAAGAAATATGATATATGAAATATAATAAAGAAAAAATAAATTAATAAATTTTAAATAAAAATTGGTTCCCGTGTGAATCTGCTACATCAGCAGGTAATTGTACGGCACATGTTGACTCCTCCCCCTTCAAAGATCTGCGTCCCGCAGATTTTTAGGATGTAGCTGTAGTCGAGGCTTCGGGACTTATGTTCAGAGTTGGAAACTTCACCCTTTTGTTAATCTTTCGCCAAACCCAGTAACATGTGAATAAGAGCAGAGCGAAAGTAGTAGCGTTAATTGTAAAAGATATCGCATTCTTCTTGGTAAGGGCTTCCAGGTGATGAATGTTTTGTATGCTCAGTTCATGCAGGTAGCTAATGTCTATCTTCTCAGTGCCATTGGTAATATTCGTCAACACTGGCGGCAGTACCATCGCATGTGAATTTACTTTAGATGTAAAGGTTCGTTCACCAATACTAATAGTTTCATCAAAAAGTCGAATGATGTAGGTGCCTGACAGCGTTGTAGATTCATTCTTCTGCACCAATGTTCCATTAAAATTGGTTACATAAATTATGTCGGCTTTCAAAGCTTCAATTATTGATTTCTTATTGGTCTGGTAGGCACAGGTTGCTTCCCCTCCCCTCAAAAGTATTGCCATGCAGCTGTTGTCATCAAGTTGAGTAACTGAAGTATCTTTGCAGATGGTGGAATTGCCAATTTTGAGGCAATCCCCAGCTAATCCATAGATCGACTTATGATTCATTAGCACCTTACTGTACTCAATATCGACTTGTTTGTTGTTGTAAATAGCAGCTTTTGTAACGAGCACATAATACTGCATACGCCCCACTTTAGGCATCGACAGAACGTATAAGAGTGTTGATCCATTGCAGTAAATTGAAGGTGAGCCAAATTCAATTGCTTCTACCTAATTTGCGTAAGGTAATGAATCTATTTCTAGTAGCAATCGAGATATTTCTTCTTTAGCTAATAGGTTTGTGTTTGTTATACCGCTTCTCGCCATTTGGACAGCTCTAACTATTTCGTTGACATTGTCTCTGATTAATAAAGCTCGTTGCAGCGTTTCTTGTTCCATCCTTTCTATGCTTTGTTCAACCAATGTGTTCTTGGACATTTCTGCCAGACTATTGTATTTTTCCAAAACTTCAGTTGTTGCAGCAAAAAGTTGTTGATTCATTTTAATATATTGATGATTATTGTTCTCAATTATATCATTGGTACTGTGCAGAATCTTATCCCAATCTGTTGCATCTGTGTTACCTGCAACCCATTTCCATGCGCTACCGATCCAGTTTATTGAGCGTGATCTTCGGTTACTTTTACCCTTGAGCATATTTTTTCTCTCTGAGGTGGTATTCAGATGGTAATTAATTAAACCTCTATAATAGCCATTAGGAAAATCCTTTGTTAAGGTCCAAACGCTATCTACTAAGTATTCAAGCTGAGTGAGATTAATGGTATGCACCAGCTTGAACTGCCCGTCAAGTATCCAGCCATTTCCATCTTGAAAAGATACAATCAGTTCCTCATAGCGGAATAAACTGAATCCTCCATGGACAGCACACAGCAGCCCAAGTAATCTAATTTCGGGGAGAGAAGAGAAAAAAAAAACGCAAAAAGGGAAGGATGCTCTTGCAATACAATGATGTGGTGATAGATAAAATATCTAGCCCTTTAATAAATATTAGTTGATTTCTAAAGACATTAATCGGCGCTTCAACATGGGGTATTAAATCTGAGTTATCTTGATCTTGACAAGTTCCAGCGCAAGATTCCTGTCCGACGCTCGCTGTTATGGTACCTTTATCACTATTCGATTTGCTTTTCTTCTCGTTAGTAGCGCCATTTTCTTCCGTTCTTGCTAAAGAACGGTCTATTGGTCTATCCTTTCCCATTGCTCCCTGTGACAGCACAGCTCCAATAGCTATATTGGAAGCGTCTGTCGATTACTTTTTGTTCTCCTTTTTTTTTCTTCCTAACTTATGTGCAAAAAAAAAATTTAGTAATTATGCAGCGGACGCAAAGTTGCAAGCTAAACAATACCACACAAGAATAATAAAACAATATAAAGAGAAGAGAAATTACTTACAGCACAATAATTCTTTTCAGCATTGGGGACAAACCTTTTTTCCACTCACAATTTCGACCTTCGGTTGATATGAATATTTGGCACTTTAAGCAAGAAATTTTGAATATGTATATTTTTATATAATAATTTTATCACTTAAAATTCTTTTCTTCTTTTACGTAAATTCATTTGTTTTAGATAGGAAATTTTGAATTTTGAAATAAAAAAAATTTTATTCACTTTCCCAATATTTCAAAAAAGAAAAAAATTTTTTTTTTCACCACAAAAAATATACACATATATATTTTTTTTAACACTTAACAAGCTTCCACTCAGTATTAAAAATTTTCTTTTCAATGCTAATTTTTATTAAAAATTAGCTTTTTTTTATTTCAATTTATAATTTTGCTTTAATGACAAGATTTTCAACTTTCATTTTTAATACTTTGCACATTTCTTTTACTTTAATATTATTTCTTGTATATTGGTTTAATTTTTATACTTTTCCAACATTTAACTAAAGCTTCTGTGGACCAATCACTTTTTCTTTTTGACTTATGTATTTTCTTGTTGAAACTCACAAAATAAGCGGTTCCAGCTAATCGAAATCGAAAAATCGTCTACCATTCCAGCACTATTAGACTAGTTTTAATCACATTCTTTTGCGATTTGATTTTTATTTCTTGATCCAAAAATATCTCCACTCTGAAATTTTTCACAACTGTAGAGAACGAAACTATCTTTGGCATAATTTTTTTTCAAATTTTTAAAAAGGTCGCTTTCGGAGATATAGGCTTCCGACTTATAGATAAAGAAAATTGACCTTTGACTTTTTCAAAGAAAAAATCATGTCGCATATTAAATCAAAGGTAATTTAATACCCTTCCAAATGCGACTTTTACGAGATGCGTAGCTATAATACTTTTCAAGAAAATTACAATTAAGTAAGTGTAACTTTGTGTATTTTTGTACTGTTTTCCGATTTTCAAGACCTCATATTTCCGGATCCAGATGTATCAGTGCTTCCAAACTTTGTATTTAATTTAGTTCTATGATATACTATATTTCTACAAAAAATCATAAAATTCGGAGGGGGTAGGTTAAAACCATTGGTTGATTTGACTTGGAATATCCCATATATAAAAAAAAATTAAAATTTATAGAATGCTTCCTTCTAATACGCAAATTTTAATCATAAAAAAATTAAGTAATTTTTTCACTTTATTTACGTTTTAAAATAATTTTAAAGAATAATGATAAAAAAAAATTTACGCGCGCGCAGGCCTTGGAGTCCGTATTGTGCGGAATAGATCCTTTTTTTTTAACAAAATTAAACAGATTATTCCATTTTATTTTTTTAGGACACCGCACCGTTTTTTGCAGGTCCCTGCTCGGGCTCCAGTTAAGTCCTTCGGGGACGGTTTAAATAAAATAAAAAGGTTAATAATTTCGATTTTATAAATGTACAATTTTATTTCTTGTATTTAAGTCCTTCGGGGACTTTAAAATAAAATTAAATAAAAAGGATAATAATTTTAAATGTACAATTTTATTTCGTAATTAACAATACCGAATCTCACACCGCACAATAACGAACTGATTTTACAAAGTCTTAAGGTGCAGTTAAGCTGCCAATAATAATTAATAAAACCAAAAATTTAATATATAAAAAATATGCAAGCTGGCTACGCGTGCAGTGTAACCTGATATTCAAATTTATACAATGCAAGAATTAAAAGCAAACAATTTAAAAGAACCAAAATTACACAATCATGAAATTTAATACAAATTAAGAAAAAGCAAATTAATTAATTTAAAATAAAATAAAAAGAACTAAATAAGAAATATGATATATGAAATATAATAAAGAAAAAATAAATTAATAAATTTTAAATAAAAATTGGTTCCCGTGTGAATCTGCTACATCAGCAGGTAATTGTACGGCACATGTTGACTTACATATCGATGGTTTACTAACGCAACCTCGTAACTCAAACACTACTACTTTTCAGGAGAGACAAAAAACTTTTTCTAACAAATATTTGAACATTTTTACAAGATATTTTTTCATAATCGTAGAAAATATAAAACTTTTGATTTATTTTCAAGACAACTATTCTATTAAAAATAATTAACTGTAAGTTATTGACCCTTTTTTGAGATACGATTTTGCTGCACTGAAAAAATGTTTTAAAATGTAAGATACGAGGTTGCGTTTTCTTTTAAATAAAACCACATTTACAAACTTTTTTAATACTTTTGTTTAAATATTTTAAGTTAAATTATATTTGATATTTTTTACTATTATAGTAAGTATAAATATATTGTTTATTTTTTATTATTTATAACAAAATAGATAACTTACATACATTTTAATGGAAAATAACATAATGCTTGTGTATTGCTCTGACATAGTTCCAGTATGAAATATATGTACTTATTTTTTAGTGGTATTTATTGTTTTAGATACTGTAAATATTTGTACTTTTGATTAGATAAAGAAATTTCTTCTATATATAAGACCTTAATTTCGACGTCAATAGGATATTTCATATTTAAACGTTGAAGAAGAATTTTCCACTCACTATCAAAAGATAGTTTAAACATTATATTATCCTTGCAGTATTTCAATCCTCTTTTCTGTAATACTGTAGAAGAATAGTTTTAAAAAAAACTTAAAACCCAAATTCTTTTTTAACAAAATTACAAGGTGCGTATGATAGGTTTTTTGTACGCCTCTCGATAGCAGAATGGGTACTACGCTTAACTAAATATTTTTAATAGGCATCTACATTGTTTTTTGCAGTAAATTGAAATAAAGCATTAGTAATTGTTACATTAAGGTTCTGAGCACTGCACTGTAAAATACAATCGGCATGGTAAGCTCGACTTCGGTTTTAAGAAAATCAATTAGACAGGAAGCAAAAATGTTTCCATCCATACCTCCTTCACCTTAGTGCCAGACGTAGCATAATACATACCTGTTAGCTAGGTTGTATACTTTGAACTGATGACATTTTAATTTGTGCTTTTTGCACTTGCAGGTAAATATGGTATTATCTGCACAGCTTAAACATGTACCGTGAAAGCTTTTATTTTTTCAGCAACATCCTTAATTTTATCATTATTTATTTCATCCCTAGCACGATTTTTTTCTATAATATGATTGTCATTAGATATGTGAATTTAGATGGTGTATTTTAAATAATTACACTTGATATGTTTACTTACAAATTATATTTTATTAATAAAATATGTTGATTAATTTATATTTTTAGTTTTATTATTTTATATCTTGAAAAATATATTTCATCAATGATTAATTATTTAAAGCCACAACCTTATTGCATCGATGCCAAATGGAGAAGAAGGAAGTTACTTTTTTGCATTCTAATAAGAAGTTATTTTAAAACATGTGCAAACTGGTTATTGATTACAAGTGAAATTAGGCAATTGATAGTTACAGGGCGTCACAGCTACATACATGTTTTTATTTTTATAAGGGAAACAGATATATCAAAAATCTTTTCGAAATTGAAATATTGCTATAAGTATTTGACATATTTTTTGTATAAAAAAATCTATAGCTAGCTCTTTCATTAATTGCAATATAACGTTTGTAATTTTTTAAGAAATCACGGTAAACATCTTGAGCTGATCTATAAACATTTTCTATATATGTATATACATTTTAGTAGTATCTTTACTGCAGTAGTATGACTCTATTTTGGGTAACTTATTAAAAAAGTTTGAAATATTTATCTTTTAAAACCAATTCGACTTTCAAATCATTATAAAATAAATAAATAAAAAAAATCATAATTTTTATAAATTTAAAAATGTAAATGCTATGGTTAATACACTGCATAATATTTTTTTCACTAAAAGACCATAAATCTAAGAGTTCATCATTAATAATTATTTCACATAAAAGCAAGAATAAAATTATTTGTAATTTTTCTAGTGAAGACAGTAAAATTATGCGTCGGCTTCTACTTTAAGATACGAGGTTGCGCATGCAAAATTATCATCAGTTGAGATACGAGGTTGAATAATATTGAATAAAAACAAAACTAATAAACATTTTCACTTATAACTTTGCAAAATTGTTGTTTGGTATTAACTGATTACTTTTCCGGTTAAAACACAAAATCGCAAAAAATCGAGTTACGAGGTTGCGTTAGTAAACCATCGATATATCTAAACACATAAGAATATTTATAGATTTATATAAATAAACCTAACATACAAGATACAACAAATAATTGTGAATAATTGAAATTAATAAAATTTTTATAACGTTGAAATATAAAATAAAACAAACCAATATTTACTCTTTTCTTTCTCAATAACTAATAGAATAAAAAAGGTTTGTGTATTGACCTAATTATATAAATTCACCCTACCCCCTACTTACTTACTTACTTACTTAGCTGGCCATAACAACCCGTTAACGGGTTTCGGCCTGCTTCAGCACTAGTCTCCAGGCGCTTCTGCTTAGCGCGCGCCTTCTCCAGTTGGTCACACCAATCGATGACAGGGCTTCATCAACCTGGTCCTTCCAACGTAAACAGGGTCGTCCTCTACGCCGACGTCCAGTGACCTTCGCATCGAAAACTTTCCTCGCTGGAGCAGATTCTTCCATCCGAACAATGTGGCCGAGCCAGCGTAGCCGCTGAATGTTAATACGCTGGACAACGCCCACATCGCCGAGGAGCTCATACAGCTCATGGTTGGTTCTAATGCGAAACTCATCGCCATGCCTTAGAGGACCAAAGATCTTACGAAGAACTTTTCTCTCGAACACCCCCAGGACTGCTGCATCGGCACAAGACAGCGTCCATGCTTCCGCACCATAGAGAAGCACCGGGAGAATAAGCGACTTGTAGAGTGTTAATTTCGTCGCACGCGAGAGGTCTCTATTACTAAACTGCCTACCGAGACCGTAGTAGCACTTGTTGGCCAGTGTGATTCTTCGCCTGATCTCTAGACTGACATCATTCTTGCTGGTAATGGCGGTGCCAAGGTAGATGAACTCCTTGACCACATCGAACGTATAGTTGCCGGCTGTAACCTGGGAGCCGATACGATCAACGTCCCTACTCGTCGACAACATGTACTTCGTCTTGCTCTCATTTACCGCCAGACCCATTTTAGCAGACTCCCGGTCAATAGCATTAAAGGCTGCGGTGACATCTCGCTTGGTATGCCCAATGACGTCTATATCGTCTGCATACGCAAGGAGCTGGACACTTTTGTTAAAAATAGTGCCATTACGATGCACACCCGCCTTTCGCAAAACACTCTCCATGACAAAATTGAAGAGGTCGCAGGATAAGGGATCGCCCTGTCTGAAACCTCGCACGGTATTAAAAGGCTCGGAGAGGTCTCTTCCTACCTTGACGGAGCTGCGGGAATTACTCAACGTCATTCTGCACAGTCTTATCAATTTTGCAGGAATACCGAGCTCAGACATTGCTGCATATACGCGATCCCTTATCGGGCTATCGAACGCTGCCTTATAGTCGACAAAGAGGTGGTGTGTGTCGACTTGACTTTCATGGGTCTTCTCCAGGATTTGGCGCAGTCTAAATATCTGGTCAATGGTGGACTTACCAGGTCTGAAGCCGCACTGATAAGGTCCAATCAGTAAGATGGCGAATGGCTTCAGTCGTTCACACAATACGCTCGTAAGAACCTTATATGCGATAGGGAGAAGGCTTATACCCCTGTAGTTGGTGCATATTGTGGGGTCTCCCTTTTTCAGGATCGGACAGAGGGCACTGAGATTTCAATCATCGGGCATACTTTCTTCCAGCCATATTCTGCAAACGAGCTGGTGCATGCACCTAACCAGCTCACCGCCTCCATACTTGAAGAGTACAGCGGGCAGACCGTCAGGTCCGGCTGCTTTGTTGCTCTTCAGTCGCCATATGGCAACCTTGACCTCTATGGCTGGGGGACGGGATCACAACGTCGTCATTGATTGGGTCCGGCACAGCATCTCTAGCAGCGGAATTTGTGTCATCATCGCTTTGCAGTAGATTACAGAAATGCTGTCTCTATAATCTCAGTGCACCATGTGCATCTATAACCAGATTACCATGTTCGTCTCTGCAGGAGGTTGCTCCGGGTTTAAAACCAGTAGTAAGACGCCTTATCTTCTTATAAAAATTTTGAGCATCATGTCTACTCCTGCACATCTCGATTTCCTCACGATCACGCCTTTCTTGCTCCCTTTTCTTTCTTCTAAATAGGCGTCTCTCTTCCCTCCTCTTCTCTCTGTACACCTCCACAGTTGCTCTTGTAGTGGTGGACTGCAACGTTCTTCTGTAGGCAGCATTCTTTGCCGCAGTGGCCTCACGACACTCTTCATCGTACCATTGGTTTCTGCGGGGAGGACGCTCAAAACCAAGGACTGTTTCGGCAGCGTTGCGCAGAGAGTAAGCAATGTGAGACCACTGTCCACCAATACTTTCGAGAGAGGACGGGATGCAGTGGAGCTCATTAGAAAGACGATCGGAAAACGACCTGGCTGTCTCTTGTGATCGCAGCTTTTTGATGTCCAGCTTCCCTCGAACACTAGAACGTGCCATATTCGATGCGCATATGCGCAGTCTCATCTTGGCTGCGACAAGATAATGGTCCGAGTCGACATTTGGACCTCTAAATGTACGCACGTCTAGTATAAGATCACAATGTGATCGATCTGGTTGGTAGTTGATCGATCGGGAGAGAGCCAGGTGGCCTTATGGATATCGAGATGCTGGAACCTAGTGCTACAAACTACCATGTTTCGCGCCGCGGCGAAATCGATCAGTCTCATGCCGTTCGGCTAGGTGGAAGAATGGAGACTGAACTGGCCGACAGTGGGGCCAAAGATACGTTCACGTCCAACTTTCGCATTGAAATCGCCGAGGACAATTTTGGCGTCATGTGCCGGACACTTATCATATACATCCTCGAGCTTTGCGTAGACAGCATTTTTGACCGCATCATCCTTCTCTTCCGTCGGGGCGTGAGCGCAAATGAGGCTGATGTTATAAAATTTCGCCTTCATCCGGATCGTAGCTATTCTTTCGTTCACGGGGGTGAACTCTGAGACAAGATGGCGAAGTCTCTTGCTAACTACGAATCCGCAGCCAAATTCACGTCTGTTATCATGGCAGCTGTAGTAGATGTCACATGTTGCTTGCCTTGTACAACCCTGTCCTATCCATCGCATTTCCTGGATGGCGGTGATGTCAGCCCTACATTTCTTGAGAGCATCCGCCAATTGGATAGAGGCACCTTCCCTATAAAGGGTTCTCACGTTCCAGGTGCATATCCTTAAATCATAGTCCTTAAAACGTTTGCCATGGTCGTCAACATAAAAGGGGGTCCGTTTAGAGGCTTTTGCTGAAGTTTTCATTGAATATTATTTTTACGCCCTACGCACAACCCAAATTTAAAGTCCAGGGGATTGTACAATCGCCGCATACATTAGTTAACAAGCTAGTGGGTGCTAGAATGTTATCCAGGAGGGCCACGTGGAGGCTGTATGTCGACTTGAATACAACGGGAACAAGGATCGTTCTGGAGGCCGCCAGGTTGACCCCAATCATAGACTTTGCCTTGTCCGAAGTATCCCATCCATCCCCCTTACCCCCTAACCGAACCCAGGGCTCATGCCTTAGTAAGCCAACACACTAACCACTAGACCACGGCAACTACGATTAGATAATTTGTTTCATTATTTTAATAAGAGGAAATTAACGTTGAACGCGGGTAAAACAAGGTCAAAATACTTTACTAGGAAACGGAAACTATGTTCTGTCCCCCAGGACAATATAACATTTTTAAATACCGATGTTCAGTAGTAAAGAAGCGTGAGATACCTCGGAGTAATATTTGACCCTAAAATGAAATTTAAATATAAATAAATAAAGTAAATGTCTTCACACGTATAGTATATTCCTATATATCGAATCTATCTATTGAGAACAAAATATTGATATTTAAACTAATTTTCCATGCTGTAATATTTTATGCAGCGCCTATGTGGGCTAAGAGCGTGACTTGCCATATTGGGAAACTACAGATAGCCCAGAACAAATTATTAAAGCTAATTTTTAACATTCCTAGGTTTTTTCAACGGCAAGACTGCACGCTCACGCAAATATTGAGCTTGTTGCAACAAAGTTAAATAGGTTGGATATTGAATTTTATTCTAGATGCTCAGGATCTGAACACCCCCATGTTAATGATTTAAGTAGCTAGTAGGTAGATTTAAGTTGTTTTTACTAAGATTACTAGGGACGAAAACTATTTAATAGGTTTTTTTAAAATTTTGCCTTCAATACTATTATATATATGTATATCCTAACATAATTTTTGTAAAAGACTATTAATTATTAAGATGAAAAAGTTATGGAACTTGAACTATTTACGTTATTAAATATCATTTTTCATTATTAAGATGAAAAAGTTATGAAACTTGACCTATTTACGTTATTAAATATCATTTTCTGATGAAAAAAGAAGGTATATATTATATGGAAATAAAGAATTGAACTGAATATACATACATAATAGGCCATTACAATCCAGTCTGAGGGTTACGATTTAACTTTTCGAAGCACCCATGTTGTGTACGTCAATTTTTATCTTTAAGTACCTAGGCCTACAGTTTAATATCAACTCCTAACAACAGACTTGAGAGGATTGGTTATGGTAATCAAATACTCTCAGATATTATGCCAGAATACTACTAAGAATTTCTTTCTGTTTTATTCTTAATATTTTTTATTCGAATTATGTACATAAATTAAAAACAGTACAAGATATTCTGGTAAAATCAGTTTCCAATTGTACTATGCATATGTATTATTTTTAGAAATGCTTGATTTAAGTTTTCAATAACTGAAGTCATAAAAACACAAGCAATGCAAAGTTATATATACAAGCACTTTGGAAAAGTAAATATTTATTTTAGCGATTATTATCATTTAGATTTTTTAAGACGGATTTCACATCCTTTTGCTCAAATTCCAGTAAAAGTTGTTTTAATATTTAAAAAAATTTCATTATCTATTATATTTTTTAAGTTTTTATTTTTAGAAAATAATTTATTTTTTTGTGACAGTTTGATGAAACAATTTTTGTTTTCAAATATTTTTTTAGGTGTGACCATAGGAAAAACATGTTTCCCCTAGTTTATGTTTTTCATTATTTGAATGTTGTTTGTTAAAACAAAAAAAGGCAAACAAGTATGTGCAGTGTGACCACAAAATAAATATTTCTCTGAATATATTTAAAAAAAATTCGTTAAAATATATTTTCGAAAAATATTTTCCCAATGTGACCGTAGCTTTATACATACATATATAACTGGCTTTTACAACCCTGTGTCAGGATTACGGCCTAGCTTCTCGCAGCACTCATGTTGTGTGTGTCAATTTTTATCCATGAGTACCGGGACCTACAGTTTAATGTCGACTCCGAGCGGCAGACTTGAGAAGCTCGTTCATGGCAATTAGTTACTCTCAGAGCTTTTGCCAGAAGACTGCTGAGAGGTAGTCGCCGAAAGAAATATTTTTTTCGTATTTCTTTTTTTGAAGATGTCAGAGCCTGGAGTCGAACCCAGGGCCCATGTCTTAGTAAGCCAACACACTAACCACTAGACCACGGCGACTACAGACCGTAGCTTTATAGTATAATTTAATTCAATATTTATATAGTTTTTTTTGTCTTAGTTAACATGTATAATTCGAATTATTGTCGTTTATTTTTTGCGAAAATACATGTTCAATATATGTGTGTGTGTGTGACATAAAGTTGTGTTTTTCATATTTTTATGTGAATGAGTAAAATATTTGCTTTTTTGGGTTTCCGTATTTTTGGGTAAATTTATCTCTTATTGAGAGAAATTATTGTTTACTCTCTATTTACCGAACTTTACCCAAAAAGTAAAGAAACACATATAATGTATTAATATTATGCATTACTATTAAGCGAACCTGTATTACCACACTTGAACAAAAACATATAATCATAATGACAACAGTATTACCATGCAGTTCTATATACAATATAATTTTTAGCAATGAAAATATTAATTTTTCAATTTCTAATTATTTTTCGTCATTAGTGTTAGAAATAAGCTTTAAAATGAGATATTATTCATTAAATTTGATGCGGTGGTATGGGAGATATTTGCAACCGACAAAAAAAGTGCTTTAGAAATAATATATATGATGATTTATTAGTACTTATATAAATTTTTTAAGAATTCTAAGGTAAATTTTTATAGATTGATTAATTTCCATATTAATTTGTATACATACATTTATTAAATTTAATTCGTTTAATCTTAACAATTTTTTTGATATCCAGTACAGTTTAAAATAGAATTCATTTCTAATCAAAACAAAGTTTCGAAGCAATTGTAAAATATTTTATGTGTAGGGATTAAGTCTGGGATTATCCAATTTTAGCAGCCTATCTTAGGGAGCTCCTGAAAAGCAGTTAGTTTTTAGCTATAAAATAACAGATTTAATCCCGGGTGAGAATATTTTCAATTAATATCATGAAGGTAAAGTTTGGAATAAAACGGAAATATATTTTGTGTTGATTAGAGTAAATTAATATATTGTATCAATTTTGTTAGGTTATTTAAAATTAAGTATACTATTGAAACTACGTATTAAATGGCTTTTACAACCCATTTAATGTTATTTTAAGTTTTATAATGTAATAAAATAAAAAAAATGAATAGGCAGTAGAGTTTTTAATATGGATTGGTGAGCTTAAATTGGATGAAAAAATAATTTTAATATTTGATCTCTTTAATACAATATATGAAATGGGGATAAGAATGTCTCTACGGCCATTTCGCCTCTACTTAAGAGACTCGTCAAGAGGCTTTCCCAAATGTGTTAGTCAAATATACAAATACTTATATGTATTCAAATGGTTATAAACTAAGTGCGAATCATATCCCATTTAGTATATGAAAGCTAAACAAAAGTATTTAATAAAAAATTAATATTTTATTATCATATGCATATGTATACGAGGTGTATTCACATATTTTAAAATATATACGTACATATACGTATGCATCTTGTATAGGATTTTACATAAATACATACTGTTGCGTTTTGTCCTTTATAATTCGTTTTATATTCAAGGGTTCGATATTTGTAAACTAAAACACCGTTACTTTTCGTTTTAATGCTTTATTTACACTCTACAACGTTTTAAATACAACTAAAAAATAAAAATAAAATATACTTTGATATAAATATAAACAAAATATATACATATACATATACTAAGAATATTTCTTCCACAAAAAACAAAAATCAAACAATTTCAAAAACAAAACAAAACTGTAAACCTTAATGTGTAGCCTTATTTATGTGTAGCCCTATTATAGTTTGCTGCTTCTTGGTGGTAAGACGGACCTCGTTCTCTTCCTTGGTGCTTGGCAGTTACGTTGAAAATAGCCTCTGTTTCCGCAGTTAAAACATTTGGCCTTCTGTTTCGGCTGTCTTTCGGCAAGAAGCTGCTTCATCATTCTCTCAATATTGCTTGGGACGTCTTCTTTTTCTGGCAAGGTTTCCATTGCTCGCACCATATGCACCTGTGGCCTAGACATTACACGCGCAGTCTCTTGAGCTAAAGCAGAGGCCACTGTGTCTGCGAAACTCGTTCTTTGACTGGTAAATACCGCAATTTTTACATCGGGATCCCGGATACCGTTTATAAATGCTTCTATTTTGAGATGGTCTACAATTTGGTTGTTTTCTCCGGGATAAGTTAGCTGTACCAACTTCTCGATTTCTATGGCAAAGTTTTGAATGGACTCGTTTGGTCGCTGTGTGCGGCATCTTAATTCCATGCGGTATAAATCTCTTTTATGTTCATAACCAAATTTACGATGAAGTGTCATCATAAGTTCATCGTAATTGCTTCTGTAGTTAGGAGGCATGGTTTCTAAAATATCTGCAGCTGCACCTTTTAAGGCCAAAACAAACTCCAAAGCCTTTACTTTATTAGTCCATCTATTAATATTCGCCACTGTTTCAAACTGGTACTTAAAGACTGATAATGATGTGCTGCCGTCAAAGGATAGAGTCTTTATTACACTTGAAACTTCTGGTACAGCACGCACAGGTATAGATCGTTGGCTCTGTAGATTATAGATTTTCTCCTCAACTTCGTTTAGCTTTTCATCAACACTTCTCCATGTCAGAGAATTTTTCATCCACATTTTTCTCTAAATCGCAAATTCTTGCCTCAACGACTGTGACTCTCTTGTTTATTGTTTCGGACATTTTAGCCAATTTTTCTTCCACAGCCACCAATGTTTTATTTTAGGCTCTAGATACTTCTTGAACTTCAGCCAATACTGCTTTGTATTGAGCTTTAGATGATTCAGCCAATGCCCTTGTTTTGCGCTTTAGTTGTTTCTTGAACTTCAGCCAGTAGTGCTTTGTTTTGCAATTTGGATGTTTCACGCACTTCAGCCAGTCTGGCTTCCATTTTGTAGAACTTTTCCATCATTGCAACCAGCATTGAATTAATGTCCACATTGCTCGTCTTGGTTTGTATACATACTTTTGGTTCGTCTACATCATCGAATTCATAGGTGTCGATATCAATACCACGATGACGGAATTCTTCTAATAGTCTTCTTTGTAGCTCTACCTTGTTGCCAGTTGTCGGTAACTCCAGCTTGTTCAACTCTTTTTTCAGTCGGTCCACCTTTAGCTCTTGGAATTTCATTTTTCTGTTCTTACTATTCAGTTATCCTTTTCGTTATCCTTTTTTCAGTTATCGTTTGCGTTATCCTTTTTGATTTATCCTTGCATTATCCTTTTTCAGTTTACAATTTCGCTTTTGACACCAATTGTTACGAATTGTCCTTTATAATTCGTTTTATATTCAAGGGTTCGATATTTGTAAACTAAAACACCGATAGTTTTCGATTTAAAGCTTTATTTACACTCTTTAACGTTTAAAATACAACTAACTACTGACTGTAGTTAGTTTATAGTTCTAATGTTTTATTCTAGTAATTTCAATTGTTTTTATGTATTCACTTATATAATAATTATACAACAACAATTTCATTTTCAATTATTAATTTTATATAATTTTCATATATATTTTAAACCAACATGTGTTTGTGTTTTATATACATTTTACCCCTACATGTATATTTGTTTTTGTAATGATTTATAATTTTATAAATATATTTGAGAATGTTAATAATATATTTGTGTTTGTAACAATAACAGCAAAACCTACTTTAAAAGACTGTAATGACGATTTTGCTTTATCAAATTATATATTCGTAACAATACATATATTATTTGAGTATATCAAATTGTAAATTGTTTGTCTATAAATACTCGAAATACAGTTTTGATACTATTTACACTCTTTCGTACTATTTCTTTTTTTTAGGACTCTTTTTAATTTTGAAGTCCCATTACTGTATTTTTTTTATAATAAAAAACTAAATTTATGTACTTAAGTATGTCAGAAAGTAGGGATGCCAATCAGGCGTGGTTTTCGCAATTCCCGCGATTCGGGATTTTTCGGGACCCCAGGATTTTTCGGGATATCGGGATTTTTTTATAAATAAAAAATTAAAACCATATTAAGTGCTGAAGGCTCGGGTTCGAGCCCCAGGAAAAGTGATCAATATTTTAATTAATTTTTGTTCCGTCAGAAACGCTTTAATTAGATCAAAGTTAACTACAATGAATTTTTTGGTAATCAAAGAAGAAATGATATCCGTGAAGGAATAATACACTAGCCAAACTGTACAATTGTTTTCGACTCCAGCTACGGTAGTCTCCTCAGAGTTTTTTGTGTCCTGTGCATATTCAAGACCAAACATCAACTATTTCACTCACACTTTTCAAGAAATCACGTACTGAAATTACTGCATTGCATTGGAATTTGAAGATAGAAGACAGATACATAGACAGATTTTTTTTTTAATTTTAGTGAGCGCCTGTCAATGAAACAAATTGCTCTCAGTTGATCACCCAAAAGCCAATGTTATACGTTCACCCTTGAATAATCAACAGCAATTGTACCATTTGTTGGTGGATGTAGATTGTGAGTGGTGAGCGTCTTCACCAATTAGGTTAGCTGTTATCCTCCCAGAAGGTGGAGCTGTACTCCTGATCATTTGTTTCTGGTGGAATAGACTGGAAATGTTAGGCAGCGGTTTTTCTTGCAGACGGACATCTGGGTGGGAGGGAGGTGGGAACCTCTTATTTCTAAATTATAATTTTGGAAAAACAACAAATTTCATTTTTTTAATTTTTTTCCTTCGCTGGGATTTGGACCTTGGTCGTTCGAGTTTTTGTACGTGCGCCCTTATATTGCCAGAGAAGAACAACAATAGTCACAGTTAAATCTTGTAGCAAGATTTGTCAACAAGTTGTTGGATACTGTTTGCAAATAGACATAGAGATCTCTATCTAAAATAAACATTTTTATGTCGTTATCAATATTTGTCTCCATGTCATCATTAGACCCTTTAGAAGTTTTACGTGGGCTTTTGCACCTTTCTATCACTTTCTTCAATTTTTCTTTGTGGATACATACGAGTATTACCATCATCACCATTCGGGATTTGGCAAATCTTGAAAATCCTGGGATTTTTAGAGATCGGGATTGGCGTCCCTATCAGAAACATATGACACGTTTTTAAATTTTCTATAATTGCACAGACGTACGTTACAGTACATTACACTTCATTACGTTACATGAATGTTTGGCTAACCAGGCCTTAAACATATTTACGTATAAAGGAGTATATCGTTGGTCTCAGGCAGAAAGTAATAAATAATAAATAATTTAAAATTTACAGGAGGAGGTAAAAATACAACAGATACTGTAATTATTAATACATATACAACTTTTTATTAAATGCTGTACAATTGCTTGTAATACCGTTATTTTTAATAATATTGTACACATTCATTGTAAGGAGCGGCATATTTCTAAAATGCATTGGATTCACTAAAAAAGTAAGTTTTGTAAAAATGCGAGTTAGGGCCTTTCTATCTGAGTAGAGGGCTTTATGTTAAGTTTTATAGCCCTCTACTGGTTGAATAAAAGTGCATTCAGGATGGTTTATGAAAAAACTGCTGCGCATACAGTCGAAACTCTCTATAACGAACTTCTATATAACGAAGTTTTCTTTATTGCGAAGCAATTATAAGAACACTGTGTTTTGGGTCTACTTTGAGTGTATTATAATCTCCATATAGCGAATATTTCCTTATAACGAAGCATTTTTGCGACCGTAACTTCAAGATTGAAGCGTTTTCAATATCCCTATAACGAAATAGGCAAAACCGAACGCACGCACACAAAAAGGAAATCGATGTCGCTTTGTTGTGTGTTATTGGTGTTGTTATTGTTGCTCTGTGTATACGCACAAGCAGAGTCTGATGGTTTAAATCGTTTATTTACCATAAAATTAAAAGTGTATTTTGGGGAACCATCGAACTATGCAAATGACAACTGGAATCGTTACCATCACTCACACTTCTTGCAGTCGCTATCTGTTTGCCTTTGCATATCGCAGTACTAGTAAGTAGTAAAATGACTGCGCGCATAAGTATTACTGTGGAAAAAAAGCTATTGATCATAAAAGAAGTTGAGAAGGAAAAGTTAAAAAAAAGACATTGTTAAGCAATTTGGAATTCCTTCCAGTATCTTATCTACGATTTAAAAAAAAAGATAAGCTTTTAACCAGCGTCACAGCAAATGCATCCAGTATTAAACGCTAGAAGCTTCGACCTTGTACCGTTGAGGATATTGACGAAGCAATGCTGAAATGGGTATTCTCCGCATGTGGTAGGAATCTTCTTCTGTCTGGACCAATACTGAGAGAAAAAGCAAAACACTTCACTGAAGCATTGGGCCACGGAGAATTTATAGCAAGTGTAGTATGGCTTGAAAAATTAAAAATCGTCATGGCATTGTTCAAAAAACATTGTGTGGCGAAAGTGCTGCCGCCAACATCCAAACTCGAGATGAATGGGTGACGAATGTCTTGCCAAAATTGTTAAAAAAATATGACGAAAACGACATCTTTAACGCCGATTAAACGGTTTTGTTTTTTAAGTGCTTACCAAATAAAACGATGGCGTTTAAAAATGAAAAGTGCTTTGGAGGGGGAAACAGCAAAGAGAGGATTACTTTTATGGTGGCATACAATATGACCGGATCGGAGAGAGCTAAATTGCTTATCATAGAAAAAGCCAAGAATCCAAGATTCTTCAAAGGAATCAAGTCTCTATATGTGGATTATGAATTTAATACGAAAGCATGGATGACAAGCAAGATTTTCTTGAAATTGAACCGAAAGTTTTCTTCTCAACAAAGAAATGTTTTGCCTTTTGTTGACAACTGCGCTGCGCACCCTAGGGATGTAAAGGACCAATTGAAAAATATTGAAATTGCTTATTTCTCACCCAACATGATTTCGTTACTCCAGCCAATGGATCAGGGCATAATTTGTAACTTTAAAACGCATTTTGACAAACATTTTGTTACAAATGGAGGAGAAAGTACCTTCCATGCCCATAAATTTGCTGAATGCCATACGAAACTTAAGCAAAGTGTGGAATATCAATGTAAAATCCGAGACAATAGCAAACTGTTTTAGAAAAGCAGTTACTAATATTAATGCAACATTTAAAGACTACATCAATGTTGACTGTTATGTCATTACCACAAACAACCCTTCCGACGAAGATATCCTCGAAAGTGTTCAAGAAAGTTTTGGAGCACCAGCTATCTCAGGTGGCGAATAATTTTTTGATGTATGTACATTATTATTTCTCTTTTCACAGATTCAGATGAATACGAAGAAGAATTTGCCGATATTGCGAAACTGTTACCCACATATGGACAACTTTCTTCATCAGTTGAAGGTTTCCGTACCTATTTGGAAATTAAAACCAACGTACTAAATACTGTGTTTACTTCTCTAAATGTATTAGCCAATTATATTGAAGAAGAAAAGTGGAAAAATGTACTTCAAACCTAAATATCTGATTACTACAAATAAAAAATGTTAAAGGGAACAAAATTGTTTTTCTTTTCTATATAGCGAAGTAAATATCGTCAATGGAATGAAAGAACGCTGTAACTGACAAAAAATCGAAAATACGTTTTTTGCATCATTTTTATCAGAAAAAAATACGCGTCGATTGGTCCCGGTCCCAGATTTCTACATACAAGTTAATAAAACAGTATCGTGTTTGGCGTTTTTGCCTGTTAAAAGCGACGAAAACAGTCGTTAAGTTTTTTGCTGCCACCTTTATACAAAATTTAAGGACAGAATTCAAATGGCCGAAAAAAAAAATTTTATGAATGAATGAAATTATTTTAAGTTTTTATCAGAAAACGCTTTAATTAGATCAAATTTAACTGCAATGTTATTTTTTGGTAATTAAAGAAGAAATGATGTCCGTGAAGGAATAGTACACTAGCCAAACTGAACAATTGTTTTCGACTCCAGCTACGGTAGTCTCATCAGAGTTCTTTGTGTCCTGTGCATATTCAAGACCAAACATCAACTATTTAACTCACACTCTTTTGGAAATCGCATACTGAAATTATTACCGTATGTACATACATTTGTATGAGTTAGTCGAAGTAAAGTCACACAACAGTTTATATCATATTCTCCTTTTCTTACCATCATTGCTGTTCTTGTAATTGTCATCTTATTTGGATGAAACAGAATTACAAACTAATTTTGTTTTTGCCCTTTATTCTACCTCATCCACATTAGTCAACATGAATGAATGAATGTACATACGGTAATAATTTCAGTATGCGATTTCCAAAAAAGTGTGAGTTAAATAGTTGATGTTTGGTCTTGAATATGCACAGGACACAAGGAACTCTGATGAGACTACCGTAGCTGGAGTCGAAAACAATTGTTCAGTTTGGCTAGTGTACTATTCCTTCACGGACATCATTTCTTCTTTAATTACCAAAAAATAACATTGCAGTTAAATTTGATCTAATTAAAGCGTTTTCTGATAAAAACCAAAAATTAAATTGATCACACCTCTCCTGAGATTCGAACCCGAGTCTTAGGCTCTTAACATGAAATTATTTTAATTTTAAAAATATAATTTGCTTATTTTCTCGACTATTTCATTTTACTTAATACATTTTAGAATAAAAATAACTACTCCAGAACAATTTGCAAAAATGGTCGAGATAATAGAAAAAAGCCGTATTTGGCAAGAGGTTATTATAAAAGTTTAAATTTTTTCCTCATTATCCATTTCAAAAGAAATTCATCTTTGACAAAGCTCGCTATACATGGCTTTAATACTTCCTCGCTCACCGAGGACTGGCAAAGATTCACAAAAATATCATTTCCAGCACCTTTTTGGTAACTGCCTTCAGCAAGTATCCTCATAAGTAGTTGCTGTTAGTTTTGACAGTTGTGATACACCAGTTTTTCTTTGGGGTCTTTTTAATTTTGTTGATATTTTTTTTAATATGTAATTAGACGCATTCTTATTTAATCTGAATACTTAATAAATCTGTGTAGTCGCCGTGGTCTGGTGGTTAGTGTGTTGGCTTACTAAGACATGAGCCCTGGGTTCGACACCCAGCTCCGACATCTTAAAAAAAAAAAAATATATGAAAAAAATATTTCATTCGGCGACTACTTCTCAGCAGTCTTCTGGCAAAAGCTCTGAGAGTAATTAATTGCCATGAACAAGCTTCTCAAGTCTGTCGTTCGGAGTCGACAATAAACTGTAGGTCCCGGTACTCATGGATAAAAAATTTACACACACAACATGAGTGCTGCGAGAAGCTAGGCCGTAATCCTGACTCAGGGTTGTAAAGGCCAGTTATATATGTATGTACTTAATAAATCTGTGGAAAAATCTTTCCTTAATTTTTGTTGATAAAAAAGGAAAATGTTAACTTACTTTCTATTAGTTAGTGAGAATATATTCGTTTGCTCCCTTAAGTGTCTTCTTAAAACATTGATTTCTTTTGGATCACACATGTCTTTATCTTAAGAAGACGAATAAACACACACACTTAACATAATTAATTTAAATAAGTTAAAAAAACAAACAAATATCACAACTAATTTTTATATTTATATGTCTATAACAGATTTTTTTCACAATTTTCATAACAGGATGTTTCACAATCAATTAAAATTGCGCAATCTGTTACGAAATGACTCTTGTACAAAATACTTCAAGGCGAAAATTTTACACGATACCATTAAATTTTAAATTCGACTACAAATGCGCCAGTCGTCAAAATACGACTACGGCAAACACGATAATAGTGATTTTGTTAACTGTTTTATTATTGTACATGATGTCTTGTGCAAAATTTTTAAATATACTTTTAAACATTTTAATATAAAGTTCTAATGTACTTCTTATATATTTTTCAAGTACTTTAAATGAAATAACCAAGTACTTTATTTAGTACTAACAGCACTATCAACATACATTTTTTGAACGAACATCTATAAAAGCAGCAGTTTGTTTAAATCGCCAGTTTTATGTTTATAAAGCAAGTTTTTAGTTGATATTTTTATTTGAAAAACTGAAAAATTGTTATAATTTTTGTTAAGATCAAAAGAAAACATATTTATTTTTATTATTTTATTTTATCTTGGAAGATCTGCTTAATCATATTTCATCAGTTCACTTTAATATACTCTTGTGATTTTGAATCGCAAATTTTTTGCGTTAAGCGTTTCCTAAAACACGAATTTGGCTGTGTGAAATCTTAAAAACACGTTTTTGACGATTTGCGTTTGTCAGAACATGGGCGATAATATAATTCTAATAAATATTCGAATTTAGAATTCGAAAAATACACATATAATAATTATTAATTCATTAATTAATTTTATTTTTATGTGAAGCAAAAAATTAAAACTTCGACAAAATATATTAATTTTTTACAAACAGAAAATGTGTATCTTCTTCCATTTACCTAAAAAAAGTTTAATGCAATCGTTATTTGAAATAAATGATCAAAGAAGACAATGATTAGTTTTAAATTAGCTTATTTATTAATGAGATGCTTAATTATTTGATATATATAAATGAAATAATAAATTGCATGGAGACTATACTTAAATCCTATATACAAAATAATAACTTGTATTAAATTTAATTACTAGAGGAGAAGACATACAATGGCAGAAAACATTTATACAATGTACAAAAATAACTAATTTAATATACAATATACATAAGTAAACTGTTAAAAATTTTGTAAAATTTAATTCTAGCTTTCCCAGATTTCATCACGCTGCTTTGCAGCTAAAAGCTTACGTTCTGTAAAAAAGAACAAAAAAAAAAATAAATACTATTTCAAAACTATTTTTCAAATATGTAAATTACTAGATAAATATGAATTTCCAAATTTGTTAATACCTTTGGCTTCACGTAAAACACGTTTCTCATTTTCTCGTTCTGCGGCGGCTGTTTTAAGACGCACTCCTAATGCTCCAGTAACTAAACGTCGAGCTAAAGCTGCACAAGTTTCAGGGCGTGGTCGATATGGTTGCAAAGAAGCAGCACATTTTTTGGCTTTCAGGCGGGACTCCATAGTTGCTTCAGCCAATGGCTTTAAAATAACAAATGGATGCCCCATAGTCAGAACTTCTGCAGCTATTTTTTTTTTTGTGGTAGGTAAGATTATAATAAAGTGTTATATATAATAATAATAATAATATAATAATACCAAATAATACCTATACGAGAACTGCTAAACACGGCTAAGGCATGGGTATCGTCTACCCATTTGATGTCGAAACCAGATTCCTTATATTGCGAAAAAACCATTAATAGATCTTGATTTTTAAATTCTACTGGAAAATTTGATACTTCTAATACATGTGGAAATTCCTCTTCATTTAAAATAGATTGCTTAGTTAAATATGCCTAAAAATATGTAGAAAAAATTAAAATTTTTTTAAATTAAATAGTAAAATATGAAATGTCATTTACACTATAATCCATTTTTGGCAACTCTATTTTACATTTGCCCACAGATGCTGTTAATTCCTGCATTATTTTTGGATCCAAACAATCACCGGTTTCATTATACATACTTTCCCAGTCGTCTTCTTCTTCTTCGGTGTTAATATCAAACTGTGTCTTTAATCTAGCGTTGTCTGTGGATGTTTTGCTGACAATAGATACTTTTGATTCTCCATCACATTTTTCTTCGTCAATGGAGTCAGGTATTTGTAGAATATCAGATAAAAAGGTCTGTTTGATTATACGTCGGTTGCTTCGATTAATTTCCTGCAAAAAAAAATACCAAACTTATTTCAAGACACACGAAACCTTTTTCCAAATAAATGAAACCTTATTCGAAATAAATTAAATTTCTTTTTAAATATCGTATAAGTAATTGTAATCAATATAATTTGATTAAAATTTTCAACATTTTTATTATTTTTTTGTACAACTTAAATTTTGTTTTTCTTTTTTATTTGTTTATAAATATTGTTAACAATTTTTGTTCTGGTCTGAACTGCATTTAAAAATTAATTTCCTTCAGTGGAGATAATATACTAAATTTAGTGACAGAATAGATTGACATATGTAAGTATTGCCAAAATCGAAATAACCGGTGGATCAAATTTAAACCAATAGTTAGTACAAGCTATTTACATATCGTCATATTAAATGCAAACGGACGTAACTACACAAAATTTCGAAATTGAGTTCTTTATTAATTATGGTTCGTTTTATCAAAATACATGTTCGTGCAAAAATTTGGATTCCTACGATCAAAAATGGCGATTTTGGCGCTCAAGGATTGTCACCACAGCAAAGACTGTATCACCCAGACATATTTTTCCCAGGTGAGGAAGTTATTCCGGCAAATTTGCTCTATTTACTTTTAATTACAGTCGGAGTGGAACAGAATCCAGGTCCTACCTGGTACTGTTCAGTGTGTCATAACATCATCAAGAGAAACACCACGTCAGTCAGGTGCTCGAGTTGCGATGGGTGGTGTCACCTGAGAACATGTTCAGGCATCATCTCCCACCGTAGCTGGACTCCTGATTTGGGGCAAATTTTTGTAATCAAACGCACTCAACTATTGATAACCCAACACCTGATAACCCTAGAACATCAAGGGACGCCAACCCAACGCGACGTACACAATGGATCTGCTCAGTATGTGACTCAGCGATCCATTCAAACATAACGGCAGTCAAGTGTAATGGATGCAACAAATAGTGTCAGATGAAAAGATGCACAAATCTACGCTCACATCGTGATTGGAATGTAAATTTTATAGCAAATTGCTGTACCTCCCCTCTACTAGTAAATGCTTCGGTAAGTGCGAACTCAACATCTCTCAGAACCAGACCCCCAAGAGCCCCATAACACAACAACAAATAACGCATTCAGGAACAACAACACCTACGAGCCCACTAACATCACAACCAACCACTGCCCCCTGCCGCAACCTATCTCTATCAACAGCCAAGATACCACCATAATAATAACTATCTTCAGTCTACTGTTATTATGCAATTAAACTGTAAATTAAAGGTAACAGAAATAACTGCATATATGTACACTAACAACATCCACATAGTAGCGATTCAAGAAACAAAGCTTACAGACACATGTAGACTTAATTCATCAGCCAACTACAACATTTTAAGAAAATATAGAGGCAGGAACCACGGAGGAGAATTGGCCTTCACAATTGAACGTAAGGTGGACTTACCTACTTAGCTACACCAACTGGAGAATCGATATTCCCCCACACTTAGATCATATTCCCCTTCATATCACAATAGACAAACCGAGTGACTACATACAGTGACTTAAAGTGAAACTGGGACACTGTACGAATTTTTGTTAACCTAAACAATAATTGAAAACTCTTTTCTTATCTCAAAATAAAAGTGGGACATACGGTAGCTATTTGCAATTCGCTTTGTTTTATATGGCCATGCTTATATGTTGTTGTTGAAATTCATAAAGGTAATTAAACAATAATCGTCAAACATATTTTTTTTTATAAAAAATACAAAAATGAGTCGACAACGTGGTCAAACTTCAAAGAACCTCAGACTTTTAGTAATAAAGCACTTTGAAGATGGAAAATCCGTTCGAGAAATTGGTAAAATGGGGGATAGAAGCCATTCAACAGTGCATAATATTATAAAGCGCTTTAAACTGTCCAAATCAGTCGAAAACAAACCACGTTGCAGCACATAGCGGATATTTTCTGAAGCAGATGAAAGGTGGATCGTGCGACAAATTAAGAAAAACCCAATCCTAAGTGCACCAGAACTTGCAGCGTTAGCTTCCCAGAGTCTTAAAAAAGATGCTAATCCCGAGACTATATGAAATGTTTTAAGAAAGCATAATTTTCATGGAAGGGTGGCACGAAAGAAACTATGGATGAGCAAAAAGAACAAGCACAGCAGGCTGAATTTTGCTAGAGAGCACCAAACTAAAGATATTAGTTTTTAGAATAAAGTTTTGTTTGCTGATGAGACCAAATTCAACCTTTTCCGGTCTGATGGACGATCATTTGTTTGGAGAAAACCTAATGAGGAGCTCAAAGAACGCAATTTACGATCAACGGTAAAACATGGTGGAGGATCGATAATGGTGTGGGGCTGTATGTCAGCACCTGGGCCTGGAAACCTTTGTATAATCAACGGTATGTATAGATCAAAATATGTACTTAAGTATATTGAAAGAGAATTTGAAGGATTCTGCTCAAAAACTGGGCAATTTTGATTATTTTTATTATTACCAGGACAATGATCCAAAACACAAAGCTCAAAAAGTGAATCTGTGGCTACTATATAACTGCCCAGGCAAAGAAAAGGGAGCTGAAATATGCGATTAGACGGGCGAAAAGAGCTTCGTGGAGGGACTTCTGTGATAGCGTTGAATCCTCAACGGAGGTCAGCCGTCTTCGCAAGGTTTTGAGCTCCTCCGAGGGATCTCTCGGAAGCATTCAGAGATCTGATGGCAGCTGGACTACCTCAACTGTTGAGACGCTGAACCTGCTTTTAGACACTCACTTTCCGGAGTGTCTACGCTGCAGGCCAGACCGTCTCTCGCGGGGTCGCGCCCATTCTGGGGCACCCCTCCTTAATTCGCATAACTTCTGAGCAATTGAACTGGGCTATAGGTTCCTTCGAACCATACAAATCCCTTGGTCCAGATGGCATTATTCCGGCTGATCTGCAGAATGGTAAGGATCTCATTCTCCCCTGGCTTCTGGCGGTCTATAATGCCTGTCTGGATCTCATCTACATTCCTCTGCGCTAGAGGATCGCAAATGTGGTGTTCAATCCCAAAGTCGGAAAAACATCACACGTGAATCCCGGGGACTTTAGACCAATTAGTCTATGTTCCTTTCTATTGAAGACATTGGAGAGAGTTCTTGACCTCCATATCAGGAACTCGATCAATCCTTCACTTCCATCTACCTCCCAGCATGTCTACACCAAAGGGAGATCGGTCGATACTGCTCTGCACTCACTGATCTCTCAGGTGGATAGTTCATTGCATTTCAGGGAATATACGTTGGTTGCCTTTTTTGATATAGAAGGCGCCTTCAATAATATCTGCCCTACAGGTATCGTTAATGCTCTGCTCAATCCTGGACTGGATTCTAATCTTGTTAAATTCATTGAGCTTCTTCTTAGGTCGCGATTGATATCCGCCACAATTGGAACTACAAGGTGCCAGAGGGTGACTGCTAGGGGTACCCCGCAAGGTGGTGTCCTCTCTCCACTCTCTGGAACCTTGCTGTCAACATTTTCCTTATCGAGCTGGAACGCTCTGGTAACAGAGTTGTTGCTTATGCCGATGATATCGCCATCGCGGCGTCTGGGATATGTTCGCACACATTGTCTGACAAGCTCAACCTCGCTCTAGACGTTGTATCTAGGTGGTGCCGGGAATTTGGACTACGTGCTAATCCTGGCAAGACGGAGTTGATGCTCTTTACGAGACGGTACAAGGTACCTCATTTAACTCTGCCCAGTCTGAACGGGGTTGGACTGCATTTGATAACCTCGGTCAAGTATCTTGGCCTCATTCTGGACCCCAAGTTGAACTGGGGAAGCTGCCTGTGCTATCTACTGCTGCCGCAGGGCAGTAGGGGCAAAATGGGGACTACGTCCCCGCGTGGTTCGCTGGATTTATTCGGCCAGCAAAACTCAATGCACTAACATTGGAATATTGTTTCCTCGGGGCACTCCTCTATTCTTTTAGAGGAACCTCGGATACGGGACAATATCGATTACACCTCACCGAGCCTGGAACTACACAGAGACTTCCACACGGTAATCCCAAGTAGGGATGACTGGGCCTCTGGCGGGGTCATCCCCAGTGGATCAGTGGAAGTCTACACTGATGGTTCCAGGATTGGAGATAAAGTGGGGTGTGGGATCTATTCAGAGATGCTCGCCCTCTCCATATCCCTTCGCCTCCCTGATTATTGTAGCGTTTTTCAGGCCGAAATAATGGCTATATGTCACGCTGCAAAGGTGATACTTCAGGGTGGCACTCCCACTGCCAGTATCACCATATTATCTGACAGCCAGGCGGCGGTCTGATTCCTGTTGAGTTTGACCACAAACTCTAGAATTGTCGGCGACTGTCGCGATGTCTGTCGCCTTGTGGCACTCTCGAAACAGTGCGTCGTTAATCTGATTTGGGTTCCTGGTCACAGGAACATCACGGGTAATTGTACTGCGGATGAATTGGCTAGGGCGGGCACGTCTCTGCCGAACGTCCATCCTCATGTGGAAGTGGGTATACCCCTTTCCTCCGTTAGACTCCTTATTAGAAGTAGACATTTATTGGACGCGGACCTGGCCTGGTCGTGGGAGGAGTCTTGTAGAATTTCTAGACTCACCTGGCCTAGGCTGGACTTGAAGCGTACCAATCAACTCTTTAAACTAGACCGCAGGGATATCTGTTCCGTTGTATCTATCCTCATGGGTCACTGCGTGATGGGCAGGCATGCAGAAAGACTGAGGAAGAGGAGACTGTGGTTCACTATAATTGCCAGTGTCCATGTCTGGCTCGACGTAGATTTCTTACATTGGGATCTCCTTTTCTCGATGGCTTGACTGACCTATCGATCCTGGACATTGAATCAATTGCCAAATTTATTAGGCTCTCTGGCTGGTTTTCAGTATAATTTTCTGGGGAAGTAGTGCTTCTTACGTGGAGCCCCTGACTATCAGGGCTCCCGGCATCATGTGGTATCACAACGGGCCGCCATGCGTGCTCAAGTGTGCCTTGTCATTACGAGGCTACCACTTCCTCCTATCCTATATAACTGCCCACATGTTTTAGAAACACTTGCTCAATCATTCGATTTAAACCCTATTGAGCACATTTGAGCCCACCTAGAAGAACATATACGAAAACATCCGGATATATCTAGCAAAACTCAGTTAGTGGGAGTAATAAAAAAGTGGGCGAAAATAGAACCGTCGTATTGCTCAAATCTGGTAAAATCAATGCCTCAGAGACTTTTGGCCGTTAAATCTAATAAAGGATTACCTACGAAATACTAGCACCTAAAAACGGGCGTATAATCCTAACACATTAAAGCGAGGTTAAGTCTTATTATGTCCTGTCCCACTTTTATTTTGAGATAAGAAAAGAGTTTTCATAACACTTTTGTTTTTTTTACGCATTAAAGTAAATGAATTAAATTTTTGTTTTGTTTTGAAATCTTCCTAAAAAAAGTTTTTAAAAGATACATTTTACTTAAATAAAAAAAAATGATGTGACCATTTATTGTTTAGGTTAAAAAAAATTCATACAGTGTCCCAGTTTCACTTTGAGTCACTGTAGAACCAGAAAATCGCACCTTTATCAATTATAATAAAGCTGATTGGAGAGGATTTATGCTAAACATTGAGGACACATTGCAGTTTGAGCCACGAAAAATGACGAAAAATATTAAAGGGTACTGGCATGTAGCGCCGTCTTGTTGGAACCACAACTCATCCACATTCATGCCAACCAATTCGGGAACAAAATAATCGGTTATCATGGCTCTATACCGGTCTCCATAACGGTAACTGAAGTATGGCCCAATGACTCCACCAGCCCATAGAGCACACCAAACAGTCAGTTTTTGTGGATGTAATGGCGTCTCAAGGGTCTCATGTGGATTCTCTTCACTCCAAATGCGGCAATTTTGCTTGTTGACGTAGCCATTCAACCAAAAATGAGCCTCATCACTGAACAAAATTTTGCGATGAAAATCAGCATCGAGATCAATTTCATTTTCGGCCCATACACCAAAATCACGTCGCATTGCATGGTCTCGCGGCTTTAATTCTTGCACAAGCTGGATCTTGTAAGGTCGCAAGCCAAGATCTTTGCGCAAAATCTTCCATAAAGTTGATGGACAAAGCTCCAATTGCTGTGCACGGTGGCGAATCGATTCATTCGGGTTCTCTTCAACACTTTGCTCTACAGCGGCAATTGTTTCTTCGGTGCGCACTGTTCGACGTCTCTGCGGATGCGTATTATCACATAGAGTAAACGTAGTGCGAAAACGATCCATGGTTAACTGAATTAATTGCTCTGATGGACGATTATGTCGACCATAAAATGGACGGAGCTTGCGGTAAACTTCGCGAACTGAACCATTATTTTCGAAATAAATTTGCACGATTTGCAAGCGTTGTTCTTTTGTCAACCTGTTCATGTTGAAATGGCAAACCAAACTAAATATTAATCACTTGACAGCTGACAAAATGGCCGCCAGTTAAAAAAGTGATGCCAACTTAAAGTTCTATACCTCAATAAAAAACACCCTATACTACAATCACCACTTAGGGAAAAGCGTTCCGGAATTATCAAAAATGTTTGCAGTGTGTCATAAAACAATTTACAATCTTATAAATCGCGCAAAAAACGAGGGAAGACTGGAATTAAAGGTGGGTGGTGGTCCAAAACGCAAAATTAATGAACGTGTGGAACGCTAATCATTAGAAAAATTATCCAAAACCCTAAAATTTCAACCAGAAGAGTTGCAAGGGAGCTTCACGAAGAGTGTGGAACTATTGTTTCTCATGAAACTGTGCGACAAATCTTGTTGAGCAACAAGTACTCATCAAGAGTAGCACGTAAAAAACCTTTACTTTCTTTTTGAAATATTGAAAAACGGCTTTCCTTTGCTACTCTGAACGCCACAAACCCTGTTGAATATTGGGACGACGTCATTTTCTGTGACGAAACGAAAATTATGCTGTACTACAATGATGGGCCCACAAGAGTATGGCGCAAGCCTTTAACCTCGCTAGAAAATCAAAATATTATTCCAACAGTGAAATTTGGTAAACTTTCTGTAATGGTTTCGGGATGCATTTCAAGCAAAGGCGTCGGGGACCTGGCATTTATAGACTCCACGATGGATGCACAGCAATACCTGGACATTTTAAAGAAATATTTGAAAAGCAGTGCTGAAAAATTTGGGCTTTTATGGGATAATAAACCACGATTTAAATTCTACCAGGACAACGATCCTAAACACAAATCCCATATTGTTAGAATGTGGCTCCTTTATAATTGTGGGAAAGTTATAGATACCCCTGCTCAAAGCCCCGACCTTAACCCCATTGAAAATTTATGGGTGTATTTGAAGAAAAGAGTCGCTAAGCGAGGACCAACAAGCAAAGAAAGCCTAAAAACTGCAATATTAGAAGAGTGGCGAAATATACCATCTAATTACGACTTGGAAAAGCTTGTTAGGTCCATGCCGAGGCGCCTACAATCTGTGGTGGATGCTAATGGTGGCCATACTAAATATTAAAATAATTAATATGTAGGTTTTGTAATAACCTTATGTTATATAAAAAAAATCACTTTTGTGTAAAGAGTTATTTGACAGTCTCCTAACCGAGGATTATTTTTTGTTGTTTTACCATTTGTTTGTTTTGAATTGAATTTTGATAATTTTTTGTTAAACTACTTTCTAAACATGTAAATAATTATAATAATTAAAAAAATTTGTGCGTTGTATAATAAAAAATATAATTATAGAACTAACAAATATAAAAAACACGATTTTATTTGGTGTGTAATAGAGACCTGCATGACTCAATTCATCTCTTTAAAACACAGTGAATGCAGCTTAACACTGTTACTATACTTTATGTATCCACACACTAAATAAAGAATGTGAGTAACAGAGGAAGAAAATGTCATTCAACAATGTATCACTCATAACAGCTTGTGTAGTACACACCATACAGCATATCAATAAAAAAACAAAAGAGACCACCAAATCAAAAGTATGAATTCACTGAAAAAAATATGCATCCACTTAAAAAACTAGCACTCATTAAGAAATTGGTTTTTGTTTTCTTGCCAGACGCCATTTGTAAAAAGACAGCTTTGAAAAATTCTGTCGTCATTGAGAGAGAGAATATGTTTAAAATGTAAAAACATACATATCTGTGGACATTTGACAAAACGTCTTCTTTCAAAATCAACAATTTTTCAGTAGAGCAAAAAAACAGTTAAAAAGGTTAATAGAAGTTATTGCTTAAAAAATTAAAGAAATTTTGAACTTTAATATTATACACAAATACTTAACGAACATTATGCGACCTTTGTTTCCCCTCTAGAAGCAATAGTTTTCTTTAAAACGACAAAAAATTAATTTAAGACTTTTTGTTAAATAGATTTTAAAGAAAAAAATTAGCTTCCACCATACAAGTCGTTTTGTCAAAATTTTTTTGATTAAATTTGGAAATTATTTTAATCGCATAAGTCAAGACAAGTTGTTTTGTTAAAATGGAATATGAAAGAAAGGTTGAAAGAAGTTGATCTGGAAAAAATATTTCGGTTTCATTAAAAAAAAATACTTCTTTTTTTCGCTACAATATGCAAATAATTAAAAAATAATAATAAAAATTTAATAAAAAAAAAAAAAAATTAAATGCCTCGGTCTGATTATTGATTCTAAATTGAATTTTGAAAATCATATAGATTCAGTTGTATCTAGAGTCTGTTTTACTTTGCGTAAGCTTTATAACTTGGATTTAGTCTTGCCTTTGTATATTAAGAAAAGGGTTATCTTCGGATTGATTATGCCAATATTTTTATATGGGTTGGAAGTGTATTGTGGTACTTGGGGATATCTATTTAGGAAAATTAGGCTTGCTTTTAATAGAGTTATTAGATATATTTACTCACTTAGGGTTAGACAACATGTAACTCCGTTTGTCCATAGCACTTTGGGTATGTCTTTTGTTGATTTTGTTAAGTTTAGAAACTTGCTATATTTTTATAGGTCGTTTAAGTTACATGTGCCTGTATATATAACAGAATTATTTAAATTTGGAAGCTCTATTAGAAATAGGCAGTTGATAATTCCAAGAATTACTCCTATTTTAGAACGTTCGTTTTCTGTAAGAGTAGCCAGGGACTATAACAGGTTACCTACTTCCTTAAAAGTATTTAATTTTTCGGTAGCTACTTATAAAAGAAAGCTTCGGGAGGAATTTTCCTTCGTTTAATTTTTATTTAATTGTTGTTTCTTGGTTGTTTATTTGTCGGTTATATGTTGAGATGTATATTTATTTATTGAAAATTGTTAATTAATTTTAAGCTAATAATATGTTATTTTATAAGTTTTTTTGAGTTGTATAATGAGACCGATTATGGCCATAAGGCTAGGTTTTTCATATGAGAATGAATAAATAAAAATAAAATAAAAATAAATAAAAATTTTCTATAGACATTCAATTTTTCAAATTATTCTTAATTCTCTGAAAGAAGTCGTTTTGTCAAATTGAAATTGGGGAAAAGACTGAAAGAGGTCGATAAGTCAACTGCATATCTTGCGTTCCAAAGGTCGTAGAAATACGGGGATTAGAGCAAAAGAAGGACAAGGAAATTCTCTATTTACTATAAAAATCTTGGAAAATTGTCTTATTTCGAGAGAAGACGTTTTTTCAAAATTCCACAGATATGTACATATGTATTTACCCTCTTCTTTGCTCTTTTTTAGGAATGTTAAACTATGTATGTAAAAACAACAAAAACACAACCACAGGACAGTGAATGCTTACTGTTAAGAATGTGGTATTCATTGTTATTTTGAGTTACTGTGATTATGACTCACTCACTCAAATTAAATGAATGCAGTAAAAAATGAATTTGGTACACTATTTAGTCTGTTAAAGAGATATCCACATTTTTACAGATTGTAAATGATGAGTGAGAGCACAACAATGAGTCATTTAAGAGCATGTGCACAATTTTAGGTTTTTTTACATTCATTGCAGGTCTCTATTAGGAATTTCCTAAAAAGTTATTTTATTTAATTACAATCAATGAAATTTATTGAAGATAGCTTAAGCCCAGTTTTTAACTTCTTATTTAAATGGCATTTATATTTAAAAGTCTTAAATAAGAATTTATGTATGCACATAGACAATGGAAAATATGGAGAAGTATTGGTCTTAATTTTGTGGACAACTGTAGTAATGTATATAGAAAAAAAATATATATATCTATATGTAAATAAGATACCAAATTCAGAGAGCAAATAAGTCTCTTTAGGCATTCGCCCTGAAAATCGAGAGGTTGGTGCAGTTAACTTATCCAGGAGAAAACAACAAATTAGAAGATCACCCCAAAATAGAAACGTTTATAAACGACACAGGTACGTCCGATGGAAATCGTGCCGGAAAAAGAAAACGTACTTAGCAACATTAGTCCATACATTCCATCATCCAAATTTTGAAAGTTGCATATACAGTGGTGTTCAATTAAATAGATTCACCCTGATCTAACACCTTTGAGGTCAAAAAAACGTTAGAAAAACGTGATTAATATTTTTGTTTTTTTTTTTCTTTTTTCTTTCTTTCTTTATTAAGAAATAATATGAAAAACACAAAAATTCCCAAGGTAAAAACTTAAAAAACCATAATTTATTCATTTTGCCTGTTCAATAAAATAGATTCACCAAATTTGATGGCCTGAACAAATTTTTTTTTAAATAAATATATGAAATGTATTGCTTTGGGGATAAGCATGTATCTACTTAAGAGACTCGTCAGGAGACTTTTTCCCAAAGGTGTTAATCAAAAATACAAATACTTATATTCAAGTAGTTATAAACTAAATGTGAATCATATCCCATTAAGCATATAAAAACCAAACAAAAGTATTTACAAAGCCATACATTTCTGTTTTTAATAAGGTCCAAGCAGAGTTTTGGCAGTGGGTCCATAAGTCTTTAAAACATTTCGATTGGAATGTTCTTCCAGGCATCTTTAACAAATTCCTATAACTGTTTCTTATTGGAAGGAACTAATACTCGAAGGACCGCGTTGACAATTTACCATAAACTTTCACTAGGATTTAAGTCTAGAAACTGTGTTGGCCAACTTAATACCTTGTCGCCATTATTTTTAAATCAACCTTTTGCTCGCTCTGATGTGTGTGACGAAGAAGTGACATTTCAGATTCAGCATACGCCATCATGATGTCGATTAGAATATTTGTGTATTATACGGCATCCATTTATACCTTCAATTCCAAATAGAGGTCATGTTTCATAGTATGAAAAATACCCGCAGCATACCATTATTTGTTGTATGATTTGATTTAAGATTCAAAATGCGAGTACTTTTGCAAAAGTGATAAATGTCTGGCAGTAAACGTTTTGCGCTCCTAATTTGCTATTTTCCAGTCCTTATATTTCGAGTACCTTAAAAATACTGTTTGCCTTTTAAATTTTAAATTTCGATAAAGATAAACTGATAGCTCAATGGCAAAAAATTATATCTAATTAAAAAAAAAATTGTTCAGCCTTTAAATAAAAATATATAGAAATAATGTAAATATAAATAACGTAAATGTAAATAAAATGAATGGGGGGTCGTGGCATAGTGGTTGAGCGCATGCACAGAAACTCAAAGGACCGAGGTTCAAATCCCAGCGAAGGAGAAAAATAAAAAAAATTAATTTGCGGTTTTTCCAAAATTATAATTAAAAAAAAAACAAAAAAAAAATAAGAGGTTCCCCCCCCCACCCCCAAGAAATCCATCTTCACGAAACCGCTCCTTTTAAAAATAAATAACATAAGGCCAGGGTGACCATTAAGTGGGTTTAGAAGAATAATATTAAGTGTATGGGATTGTCTCAACAATCATGGAACCTCAATCCCATAGCAAATTTACGGTGTATCTAAAAAAAAGTTATAACGAGAAGCTCAGTTCCGAATGAGGAATGATCCAAAATAATTTTACGAATTTTAATAAATAGCATCCCAAAAGGACTCTAGCTTGTCATCATAGCTAAAGTTGGTCATATTAAATGCGAAAATACGTTTTGAATACTCAATTTGAGCCAACGTTCACAGAGTAACAAAAGAAAGTGTTCACAAAAATATACTAACTATTTTCCTTCTATTTTAAAGAAAATAATTTCTGAATTTAGTTTTATATCCTTTATTTTTAAAACAATATGTACTAAGTTATATCTAGATACATATATAATTTCATTGTTTGTCCGGATGTATGTACAATTCTCTTTCCGCAGCTTTTTGAAGCCGTCAGACGACGCAGAAAACTAAAATTTTGAATACTTAAAGCTCATTTGCTCCACATGTGCAAGACAGAGCCAGACTTGATTTTCCGACTGTGGTCGGCTTAATGACTAGTATATAATTAAAAGCATTAACAAAATTTTGTTATACACAACTTTTAGTGAAAGAAGTTCAAAGTAATGTGTTTTTATGAACAGTTTTCAAAAGTCACTGTGTGCAAGATAACAACTTCACAGAAAAATTTCAGATTTCTTAACCTTTTTATACATCACTTAAAAGCCTGTTAAGCGTGTTTATTCGTTAAAATTTTCAAGTATTACGTAATTAAATGTTAAAATAAGTTCTTATAAAGGGTGACTTTTAAGCTATTATCTTTTTGGCAACACTGGTTTAAACAGCTGACGCACGTTTTGTGATTTGTTTCACTGTCTAACATCTTCAGTTTGGTCTGTAATTTAACCATGAATCGTCTTACAAACGAACAACGCTTGCAAATTATTGAAATTTATTATCAATATGCGTGCTCTGTTAAGAATGTTCATCGCGCGCTTCTTCCATTTTATGGTCAGTTTAATCGACCCACTGAAGCGGCTATTCGGGCTATTGTGACTAAATTTGGAGTGAAGACCAGCCAGAAGAATTGCAAGAGCTACCCATGCATCCAGAAAGTCACAATTTGGTGCGGTTTATGGGATGATGCGAATCGTAACGTAACTGTGAATGCTGAGCGCTACCGTGAGATGATATTCAACTTTTTTTTGACCAAAATGCAAGAGCTTGACTTGCAACATCCAACAAGACGGTGCCACATGCTACACAGCGCGCGTAACAATGAACTTATTAAGAGGAGAGTTCGGTGAACATTTTATTTCACGATCGGGACCGGTCAATTGGCAGCCTAGATCGTGCAATTTAACACCTTTAGACTATTTTTTGTGGGGCTATGTTAAAGCTCATGTCTATACAGCCAAGCCCGCTTCAATTGACGTATTGGAAGACAACATTGAAGCATTTATTCGTTGAGATACTGGCCGAAATGTTGGAAAGAGTACGCCAAAATTGGAATAAGCGGATGGACCATTTGAGGCGCAGTCACGGTCAACATTTGCATGAAATAATCTTCAAACATTAAATTATATGGACCGTACTATCGATTCAAATAAAGATTTCATTAATTTTTCTGAATTTTTTGTGTTTTTTTTAAACTTTCCTATAGCTCTTAAAAAATCACACTTTATTATGTTGTATCATATTTAAAGCCAATACACGTAAAAATAGAAAAAAATAAAATAAAATTCGAATTTCACAGGAATAAAAATTAGTGCTTAAATTAACTTAAAGTCATAATATAATTTGACATACCTTTGACGCTCGCTGTAATTCCTGTTCTTCAATATCACATTTTGCTGGTGATTGTTGTGATTGCATATCTTCAATACGTAAATTAGTCGTTTTGTTAGAACTCTGCAATTCACTGTTTAGTTTATTCGTTTTATTTTTATTTGAAGCTTTAGGCATTGTAATATTATTATTGCTATTAGTTATAAAAATTTTTGTTGTAAAAACGTTGTTAGTACTGATAACACCCTGACTTATTTCAGGATCATATAAATCAGTATTGTGAATATTTGCCCTTTCGTTCGATTCTTTGTTAATCAGGTTTAAAAGCGATAAATTTTGTACATTGGTATCTAACAATTCTTGATTTACTTTTAATTGCTTATAATTATCACAGCTGAAACCGTTTGATAAATTAGTATCATTAAATTCACATATAGGATTTACACCATTCACTTCTAATGTGTTTATTTGCTGGGTATTTAGAATAACTTCTTGATTTTTAGAACGGTTTTCGAGAATTTCATCATTGTTTACTACTGCATATAAGCAATCTTCTTCATTTGATTTTTCGTAATTTTCCGAATTATTGCGTATCTGCTGTGTCGATATTTTTTTTAATAATTGCTGTTCTCTACGCTGTTCTCGCAAATCTTTGTTTTCTATACATATTTTTTCTTTTTTCTTTGTTATTACAGTACGAATATTTTCATCAGTATTTCTTCCGACTATATTTAATTTGCTAACTTCGTCTGCTCTACCCGACAGTTTTTGTTTAACTGAAACAGCTATTGTGTTGTCCGAAGTAATTGGTAATTGTTGGCTTAGGCTTTTGCATGTATTGCTACTTGGTATTGGTGCTATTGCAGGTAGTTGTATTGATAAGGCTTGCGGTTGATGTGTTGGGGATTGTATTTGTAATGTTGATGTATTTGGTGGAGTTGTTTGACTTCGTCTTGCCCTTGGAACATATACAGCCCTATCTGGACGTCTTTCACGTCTCACTGGTAGTTGCCTTTAAAAAACAATCAAGTAAATCAAACAAAATCAACAATAAATTAATACCTAAAATTAATAAATAGTAATAATTAAATATTAATAATAAAATAAATTCAAAAACAATTACAAATAAAAAAATATATTGCGAATAAAATGAATAAAATAAATACATATACTGTACATATTTATATACTCTACTATACATACATGCATACCTACATTATTATTTAAAAAAAGACACAATACAATAACAGATAAATATTAAAGTAATAAATTATACGTGTAGATCTAAATATTTCGTAACACAATATTATAATGCTAATATGCATCTTTGTTTCTCTTCAATATTAGTAGACGGGGGTCGTTGACAGTATAGAAAGAAAAGGCAAAGTAAATAAAAAATAATATATGTATGTACCTACAACAACATAAAATATTCTCAAGAAACCAAAAAAATAACAGTGTACGGTAGAGCTGTGTTGGTCACGAACGAACTGGTTAAATTGAACGAATCAGTCAAATGGACGAAATGAGCGAACCAGTTTTCTCCGATCTTTTGGATTAGTCGTTTGGTCGTTCAATCTATCTTTGTTTTGGTCGTTCATTCGTTCAATCTAAATTTGTTTTTTCTTTGACTTGGTCGGTCAGCCGTTTAATTTAATTTGTTTTGGTCGTTCGTTAAATATTTATTTTGTCGCTTTTTTTATATGCATACTTTTTTTAAAAGAAACATTTGTTTTAAATATAAAGTGACAATAAACATTATTAGGATTACTTAAAACATTTTTAACTAATATCTAATAATAAAAAATAATATTTTTCACACAATTTTTTTATTATTTTTGGAATACATTATATAAAAAAATGTTCGTATAAATTGGAATATCATAACATCCTATTGAAATAATAATAATTTATACCAATGATATGTAGTATAATTTAGAAAATAATATTCTTAATACAAATATGTCTGTATGTTTATTTTGAAGTATAATTTGTTCCAACTTTTATTTATATACATAAAATTAAAAAAGTAAAAACAATTTATGTAATAAAAATATGTATTTACACATTAAAGAAACGATGGCCAATTTTGATTAAAAATAAACAAAACAGCAACACTGATAACATGCATATCAGAAAATAAGCAACAAAACAAATATTGAACGAAAGACCAAGCAAAGAAAAACCTAATTTAGATTGAACGACCGAACGACCAGAACAAATAAACGAAGTCAACGATCCGGATTACTTTTAATGACCGAACGAAAATTACCGATCATTTAACTGAACGATTTGGCACAGCTCTAGTGTACTGTTTTGTATATTATATGTTCATATACATACATACATATGTATTTATGTGTATAAATACATTATTATGTACAAATTTTTATAAACAGTACAGTACATACATACATACGTGTGCGCCAAGAGGATTTAAGTATATGAAATTTAAATTACATATTCACCTTAGTTGTTTTTGTTGCCCATCAACTGCATATTGTTGATGAGTTTCAAATGTCGTTTGTTCTGTCGAGGTCGTCAAATTGTTTATGGTAGTGTTCTCATTTCTGTGTATTGAAGAATTGCTACAAGATAATAAGGTAGTCGTCGTATGGGACAACTGTGGTTGTGAAAGAGATTGTAAAGTTGATGTGTTGGACAACTTATTAGAAGAAGTCTTATTTAAAATTAATTCTTCATTTGCTGTCATATTCTTTTTAATTCCCTCATTAGATTTAGTTCTTAGAGCTGGGGGTCGATATAAATCTCCTGGATTTTGTTTATTAACTGAAAAAAAAATAAAATAAAAAAAAAATGATAATAAATTCATATTTTGCATATAATATACAAGTTCATATTGTTTACGAAAATGCACAAATATAGTACATGAAGATGTGTGTATGTAAGTTTGTTTGTGTTTGCGCTGAATAAATACATACATACTTGCCTATTAAATTCAATGAATGGCTGGTTTGGTTTTTGACCTCAATTTAAATTTTGTATATTTACATTTTTTTCTCTCTGGTTTTATAAATATTCTCTTACCGTTCATGTATGTATGTGAAAAAAAATTAGTACATATAGGCTTTTAAAAGCCATACAATCAATATATGTATGTACCTGTATAATATTATAAAATACTCGAATGCTTTAATGTACGCCGATGATGTGAAGATATTTCTGAGTTATAATGATTATACTGATCATATTTTTTTACAGAAAGATTTAGAAGCCTCTAGATCTTCTTTTAATGTTCCATCTCGACTTACACGTCATTTTTGTCTTCTTTCCGTTAATGTACTACATAGGAAAAATTATGCCGATTCTGATCCACTAGTGAGAATTTGTAATGAATTTAATAGTGGATTTTAATACTAAAGTATGATTTTTTAAGAGCTATAAGAAAGTTTTTCAAAAAAAAAAAAATTTCAGAAAAATTAATTAAATCTTTATTAGAATCGATACTACGGTCCATATAATTTAGTGTTTGAAGATTATTTCCTGCAAATGTTGACCGTGAATGCGCCTCAAATGGTCCATCCGCTTAGTCCGATTTTGGCATACTCTTTCCAACATTTTGGCCGGTATCTCACGAATAAATGCTTCAATGTTTTCTTACAAAGCGTCAATTGAAGTGGGCTTGGCTGTATAGAAATTAGCTTTAACATAGCCCCACAAAAAATAGTCTAAAGGCGTTCAATCGCACGATTTAGGCGGCCAATTGACCGGTCCCGAACGTGAAATAAAATTTTCACCGAACTCGCCTCTCAATAAATCCATTGTTACGCGTGCTGTGTGGCATGAGGCACCGTCTTGTTGGAACCACATGTTATGCAATTCAATCTCTTGCATTTTGGGCAAAAAAAGTTGGATATCATGTCCAGTAGCGCTCGCCGCTAATAATAATAATTTGCAAGCGTTGTTCGTTTGTAAGACGATTCATGGTTAAATTATAGACCAAACTGAAGATGTTTGACAGTGAAACAAAACACGAAACGTGCTTCAGCTGTTTAAACCAGTGTAACCAAAAAGATAATAGCAAAAAAATTACCCTTTATAAAATGTAACTTAATTTCCTATTTAAATACTAATTATTAATACTAGTCTGTAAGGATATTAGATGTTTTTCTTTACTTTTTGGGTGAAGTGCGGTAAATAGAGAGTAAACAATAAATTCTCCCCATAAGAGAGAAAAATACACAAAAGTACGCAAAAGATTGTTTAACATATAACATATGTTTCAATTTTACTAAATTGTGTCTAACTTTTTAACTTTAGTTGTTTGTGGCTAAAGGTGGAAGTATATAACAAGCGTTCTGATAATTAGTTATGGTTTTATGATTGGCTTGTGAGAAAAACATTTTGTTTAAAAAAAATATAAAATTTTTGCAAAAATAGATTAAACTTAATAATAATACATATTTAAGTATGGTATGTAACTTGCCATTTTAAAAGCATGAAAAGTCTTAAAGCTTAAAACGCGCTCAGCAGCTAACGCATGTTATGTATTTCCACCTTAAGTCCCAAGAGATGCTAAAGTGATGCCGAAACTCTGGATCACTGTATAAAGAAACAACTTCTTGCAAATAATTTGGATAATGTCTGATATGTGATCATCATCTTTTTATTCACTCGAAGTGTCCAAGGGCTCTGCAACAACAGTTTTTAAATACGTTACCCGAAATTTTGTTAATACTACCAAACAATAGAAAATAAAATAAACACCTATATATGTATGTGTTTAAAATAAATCTGAATTTTTTATTAATTAATAGCTGACCCGGCAAACGTTGTTTTGCCTAGAAAAGTATTGTTTTTGTGTATATTTAAAATACAGGTACATGATCAGGTACAGGTAATAGATATTTTAGGGAGATCGGTGCAGATAATTTATCTTTATTTAAAAAAAATAAGAAAATGTGAATAATAAATAAACTATTGAATAAATTAAGAGCATATCATTCAAGCACTCTGTGATAAACAATATTTTTCGTTTTGTTGTCATACTACATAATTTGGGTATTCTTGCCAAGCTTAAAAGCATTATGTATAATAACTATTTAAATAAACGACAGAACATAATTTACCTGTTTGGGGGAATAACTTCCCCTGCCCCTAAAAAATACAACTCTAAGTATTCCTACTAAGCTTGAAAGCTTTATGTGTTACACTTCTTTAAAAGAGCGATAAAATGTGTTCTACCTTCTGCGGGAATACTCCTTCCTCTGCCCTTATCCCGCTCGGATTAAGCTGTATCAAAGACTTTACGGGGAACGTAAACAGGTTTTTAAGTTCACGGCAAAAGTGGGCGTAGAGGTATACAAAATAGATTAGGGTTTATAGTCAGCCCTAATGAATATACAGGCAAAATTTTATAAGAATCGGCCATTGTGAAATCACTCCATACAAAATGTATGGGAAAATGAATTTTCTTTATAATTATTTTTATTGGAATATTTTAGAATTTTTTTTGGTACGAATCATCGAAATCGGTCAGGGCGTTCTTGAGTTATAAGCGTAGTAACTAACGCCACTTTCTTTTATATACATACATATATATACAGATTTATATATATAGATTATTTGCCCACCACAACTTTTTTAAACCGTCTTAATAATTTTACAATTTTTTAAGTTTAAAAAACTACTATTTTGGTTTGTTATTATTTACCTTTCAAACAGCTGATAGTTTGGCAGTTTACCCAACTTACCAGAATGTTACTCTCTCAAAATTTCTCTCTTTTATTCTATTTTGTGTACGGGAACGCTTTTTGGTAAAATTGGGATCCCGCAAGCGCCGAATGTAAAGTAAAAAAAAAGATTTGTTGTGTTTTGTATTTATAAAAAATATTATAGGTTTATTAAAGGCTTATTTGACAAATTTGTATGAAACAGAATTACAACCTATTTTTGTTTCTGCTCTCTTATTCCGCTTTATCCACATTACTCGACATTGACGTTATGCACGACTGTAGCCGTGGTGGTTAGAGGGCATCGTAAAAACCAGCGCATTTTAGATTATATGTCTGAAAAACTTCATGACAAAAATCTAAATTCTTTATAGAATTTAACATTTATCTAATTAAAGCATTTCAGACTAAACAAAATAATTTTTTTTTTATTTATTTAATTAAGTCTATAGATATACGACTTTAAAAATATTATTAAGGGTTTATTTGACAAATATTTAATTTTGCTTGCTATAGGGTATTTATATTTAAAAACAAAGAAACAAATTCTCAATTAAATGGTGCGCCAAATTCCAATATACTCTTTTATACAATGAATGAGTAAAACATTTATTTCTCGCATGTTTGTAATAAATAGATAAAAAAAACCGGGTAGTATTACTATGACATCATATGAAATGAGGGCGACCTTGAAATCGACGAAATTTAAGGTGATTGCACGTTAAATACACACACCACAATGATTATTAAAAATTTAACTTTTATTTACGTTATCGTGTATCTTTTTTTACTAAAATTTTTTAATGTATATTTAAAATGTAATTTTTTATACCACCTATACATATGTATGTATGTACATATACATATATATGTATGTTAATATATTAGTTCGTAGTTTTTTTTCATTAATTAGAAAAGAAGTTTAAAGAGACTTAAAAAAAGAGTAAGTATATATGTATGTACATATAAGTGAAATACAAACATATCGAACCTTTGGTGCAAGACTGTAGTAACTCAAAATTTTAATTTTTTGAGCTGGGTATGCAGAAATGATATTTGGGGAAATATCTATCTAAAGAAAAAAAATTATGGTTCTATCTCTAATCGTTCAGATTATACAGCTAAAAATTCTTTATTGCCTCTATCTGGGTCAAACAATATTTATTTGCAATAAAGAAATATTTCCTTTATGATAAGAAATTTACAAACAGAAAACAAACTGCAAAAAAAACAATAAAGCAATAATTTTTTTTGCTACTTCTAGGCACAAAAACACAACTGCAAATAAAATAAAAAGTTTATTTGCTATAACGATGTATTTGAAATTAACAGCCAGGCCCACGATATCGAATCGTGTAGTTTTAAGCGACAAACAGCTGATTTGCGGCACACTAATTTTTGTGTCGCCAAAAATAAATGCGATTGGTAACACAAAATTTTTTTACACACATATACATAAATAAACAAAATCGGAATAAGTTGTTTACTACATTTCTGTCAAGTTAAACTAGCACACGGTTGCATTTTTTACTGTACAATTTAAGCATTTCAGCGCTTTTTTCGTGTATATTCGCGATTATTTTTTGATACGTTGATATGGCAGCTTTGTTGTTTATTTGCATTACGTTGGTAACGTAAAGCAAAGTGAACGATAAAGTGACAATTAGTGGGCCGCAGTTTAGATTCACAGTGAGTGACTGAGTTTCTTTCGCTTAAGTTTTCTTTTGATATCGTGGGCCTGGCTGTAATTAATAAATTTGTCGTTGATTTTGTAACAATAACGATACATCATTGATAGTGTACGATAAGAAGAGCTTTTCTTACCGGCAGCGATATAGAGCAACTTGGTAATTTTAAGTTGTTATCTATAGGCTGCTAAATGCAATTCGGGACAACAAAAAACTTAATTATTTTATAGAAAAAATTGCGATCGCTTAATTAATAACAAGACCCGATGGGTTTGAATTCAAGATTTACATACAAGGTTTTCTTTATTTAACATAATACAAATTTAATAAAATATGAAATATAAAATAAATTAATGGAATATTTTAGCGAATATTTGTACGTTGACCTAACAGATAGGTTGATACAAAATACTTAAATATAAATAAATATTTTATATTTTTAATAATTATTTACCTTTTTTAATTACAAAACATTCCTCTTTATTTAAAAACTTGTAAAAAAATAACTTTAGTAAACGAAAATACTATGAAAAAGATGGCTGAAAACTTCGAATGCATTTTTTTTAGTTCACGATTTTTTGAATTACTACGGTATTGCACCAAAGGCTCGATATGTAGATATGTATACATACATATATTTCTAACATACTTTTTTTACACTATTCTACAAGTCGTAAGATATTCATCAGGTAGCAAATTACAGCATACGATATTGAACAAAATTTTTATGAAAATTGTATGAAATTTCACTTGATATCGAATGTTATAATTTGCCCCCAGAATTAAATTGCAATTGTTTATTTAAAAAAGGGGATATTTTAATGTTTTAAGTACAAAGTACTTTAATATCTATTGCTACATAATTTTTATGCATGAAAATCAGTAAGCGAAACTTGTTTTCGTAATTACAAAATGTTACTTATTTGTGCAAATGTTACTGTTATTTTTAAAATATTATGCCTTTAGTTTTCATGTTTGATGTTGTTTAATACCTCTCTGGTCAAAATCATTAGAAAATATTTGCCTGAAATAAAATAATTATTTTTTGATTGTTGTTCGAAATAAAACGTTTTCATTTGTAACATATTGAGGAACGTACAGGTTGTCAAGATTGTGACATGAAGCTATGATTTAGATTAAAAATTTTTCATTACAGCAGTCGATTACTTTTATTGTAGTTTTCGACCATTTTTTGGCACATTTTACACGTTATTCTGCTACAGCGTCAGAATATTATCCCTGTAGATACGGTTTTTTATGTAACACCAAAAAAGAATCTAAAGTCATCAAATTGGATTTTGTTCCAAATTGATGTCATCATATCAAGTAAAGGTCTGCACGGGTATGTTTGAAACGATCTTTAAGACATTCTAAAATTTTCAAACACACTTCCAACTCTAATTCGTAAAAGCGAAACGAATAAAACAAACATAAAAAGTGGTTGTTGTCGTTAGAATGTTAATAATGAGAGAATGGAGACAAGAGAGTATGGAGACATGAAACATAAGAGTTAGAATGGAATGAATAGAGTGAATGGAATGTCTTGTTTGTAATATGATAGAGAAGAATTTCTTGCAGTGGTTTTATAAGTACTAAAGAACTGAATAATAATAAGTAATGAACTAAATAATTTTTTATGTTATTTTTCTTTATATTTTTGGCTTAATTTTTAATTTTTAATATTTACAAAAACTTAAAAAGAAAGTATAAATAAATTACATATTCAAAAAGTAATTGTTTTTTTTGTCTTTAAATGCTTTAACATACACAGATTTTTCTTCTTGCTAGATTTCAATTTGTTTGTTTTTATTCGCTTGTTTGTACTACAAACTGTCGCATTTACCTCAATACATGCTTTCATTCACAAAGGAAATTCAAGACATTCCAAGCGGAGTAAGAATTTGCTCACTTTTTTGCTCATTGCGCACTCTTTTCTTGCGCCTCGAAAAATTGCGCATGCGCACAGAGCGGAGCAGATAAAAAAGAGCAGTTGTTTGCTCTTTTGGCTCTTGCTCTTTTTTTGTAAGTGCTGCTCTTTGCGCTATGCGCATTTAAATTTTTTAATTGGCGCTTTGCTCTGCACATAGAGCAAAATGAGTAGCGCATTGCGCATGCGCTTTTTATATCTACACAGTGTTGCCACTGAAAACATTTTAATTCTACCAAAATTTCTTTCAAAATCTACCAAAATTAATCAAAATCTACCAAAAACCATTTTTGTTAAAAAACCATTTTTGTTTAAAAACCATTTCTATTTAAAAACTATTTAAGAATACATGTTTGAAATGGAAAACAATTTTTATTAACACCATTACATGTATTGGTACATATAAATAACCAAAAATAAAAAATATAACGAAAAGAATTCAGTTCTTCGAAAATACATATACAAAAAATAATCATATAACAAAAACAATTGATATTCTTAACAATACATAAATAAATAATTAGTACGTATAAGTAAAAAAGAATTCAAAATCTTGTCAGAGTTGCAAATTTTAGCTGTTTGAAATTTCAGTCGATTTCGAATTTGTTTCTCAATTTGGTGTTGATTAAGGAAAGCGTTAATAATAATTTTCGTTCAGCTGCTGCAGAACTATTCGGAAGAGAAATTAAATTAAGAACAAAGTTGGTGAATTCACCGAAACTTTTCTCATTAAACCGTTTCTAATGGCAACAGATTTCACTGTGCGATAATAATATCAGGATCACAGTCTATAAGATTAGAAAATTTTAAGACGAGGGACATTTTACATAGGCAAGTCTTCTTTTGACAATACTTACTCAGGAGTAATTATTGTAACAATTTAATATCTTCTCGATTAAAATCAAATCTAGCATTGATTTGGTTTAGTAATTCAATGTAAAATTGCAAAATCTCATGTTTAACATCAAATGCCCGAATTCATAAAATATAAAATTGGTTTATAGAGTGCTTATTTGACAATTACTCCATAGAAATATGTCACATAAGCACTGTATAAACCAATTTTATTTTTTCCGGGTTAAGATTTTTAGTAGAATACATTTTGGCTTTTGTACCGATAGAAATTTTTGAAACGTCAATGTGATTATTAGTGTTTTTAAAATGAGTTTCAGTGTTGTGAGCAAAAAGTTAGATTTAATGCTTGAATATAAATACATCAATCTTGAACTTCCGGACTGAAATTTATAAAGGTGGAAATACATAACAAGCGTTAGCTGCTGAGCGCGTTTTAAGCTTTAAGACTTTTCATGCTTTTAAAATGGTAAGTTACATACCATACTTTACAGGCGCCACTTAAATATGTATTATTATTACGTTTAATGTATTTTTTCCAAAACTTTTATATTTTATTAAACAAAATGTTTTTCTCACAAGCCAATTATAAAACCACAACTAATTCTTTTATATTTTTCAACAAGTCTTCTTTTTTGGACATAAAAACATAAACACGTTTTTTATATGTATTAGTGATTTCATTTTTTTTTTTTGTCAACGCTTGTAAAAGTTAAAAGTTGGTCAACTTTCTCGCGTTAGCAGTGTTGCATGCTTTGCTTGTAACTTGCTTTATGAAAATGCACTGTTTTAACTTTTTTTGACATAAGCTTGCAACGCATGGCGCTCAGAACGCTTGTTATGTACTTCCACCTTAATTAAGATTGTTTATAATGGGCAATACAGTTTTTTTAGCTTCTGCTAAAAATCTACCAAAATCATATTCAGCCTACCATCCTACCAAAGGAAAAATTTTCTACCAATTCTGGTAGAATTCTACCAATTGTGGCAACGCTGTATCTACAGTGTCATGTCAGCACCAAATTTTTTAGTTTGCCATTCGAATAAATTTTTATGTGCAGTCAATCATTGCGTTACAGAAAATCACTTTATGCAGTATTACTGATGGAAATTTTCATCATAAATACATATACTTAAAAAAATATGAATGGGGACATTCGCGTGTTTTTAAGAAAAAAAATTTATGATACTACTTTATTTACATGAAGAAAATAAAATTTTTTTTTTCACTCATTCTTCACATATGTATACTTAGAAAAAATTTTAATGCATATATTCGCGTGTGATTTTCAGAAAAAATATTGTTGTACAAATTTATGTGCGCGAAAAAAAAAATAAACAGAGGCCTTATTCTGTAACTCTCCTAAGCTAAAACTCTATCGCTAAAAATATATAAACTAGATTTAGGACTTTTTGGCTAAGAATAAACCTCTTGAACGCTTATTGTAATTTAAAAACTTCATGCGTATTACCTCTACACTTTTAAATTTTATATATTGTAACGCCTAGCCTGTTTCAAATACCCAAAATTTTAGCATTTTAGCTTAATAGAATTACGGAATAAGGCTCCAGTTTAAAATAAAAAAGAAAAAATTGTTTTATTATTTTACTCTAAAGTATATGAAAATACTAATATAAATTCTATTTATATTTAATTATTTTTTCTTTTTTCATATTAAAATTACTGGCTTCAAAGGTATTTTACACCACAGTAAATGAGCAATGCGCACCCTTTTGGCTCTTTTGAGCATTGCGCAAAAAAGAGTGGCACAAAAAAGCTCAAAATTCAAATGCGCCTTCTATGCGCAGCGCTTGTAATGCGCAGAGCAAAAAATAATGGCGCAGAGCAAGAGAAACAAAAAGTTTGCTCTGCTCTTTGCGAAAAGAGCAAAAAAGAGCCAATAGAGCGGTGCTGCGCTGCGTTTTTACTTACTCTGATTCCAAGACATTCGAATGTCTCCATAATAATTGAGAATTATGAGAGTAAATTTAGATTTATTGTATTCTATTCTATTCGTTTATTGAGGCTGTTCGTTTAGTTTCGTTGGCTGCAAAACGAATAGAATGAATATTTGCTTCGATGCTTGAATTTACTCTCAATTAGAGTTCACTTCTCGTATCATTCTAAATTGGCAGAAGAGCAAAACGTTCATGCAGACCTTTAATATCAAGAAATCACATGACCAGGAAATTCCTCATGCAATAAGACCAAAATCCCACATTGGCCTTACATACATAATTGGCCATTACAACCCTGTTACAGGATTACGGCCTAGTTTCTCGCAGCACTCATATTGTGTTTCAATTTTTATCCATGAGTACCGGGACCTACAGTTTAAAGTCGACTCCAAACGACTGATTTGAGAAGCTTTTCCATGGCAAACAGTTACTCTCAAAGCCTTGCCAGAAGACTGCTAAGAGGTAGTCGCCGAGAAAAATATTTTTTTCATACCTCTTTTTTTTTCAAGATGTCAGAGCTGAGATTTGAACCCAGATCTCTATCGTCTTAGTAAGCCAACAAACTAACAACTAGACCACAATCTCCAATTGTAGGTAAAAAAAGTGAGTTATCATACGACTATACGCTTATGCCTTCCAGAATGACCGAAATCTAACAGACCACTTGTCTATCACAGTACGAAACACGGACTTAGAAAATGTACATGATTTAAAGATTGCAAAACTTGATGACGTTTAGTGCAGACTCTGCTTTATAAAATTTACTAAAACTTTAGTTCAAATAAAACTATGTAGATAATTTTTTTAATATATCGCGTAGATTTTGTCTTATGAGTTGTTTTTGTGATTTCCAATTGGAAACGTAAACTAAGTATATCGAAAAGGTGAAAATCATCGTACAATCATTTACAAGGTAAACTCAGTTTACGAAAAAAAAACATACGTATGTTATCTGCTTATATGTCAAAGTTTTTCATTTGCGTTATTTCTGGAATTGTTCTTATTAAAATGTTAATTTAAACGAACGTTAAATCTTTTCTTGCTAAAAGTGATTGTGCCAAGTGTTTTTTTGAGTTTTTATATGATCATTATATACTTTTTTATTGTTTTTTTTATTATTATCTTTTAATATTAATTAGTACAATAAGTAAAATTATAAATAAAATCGTGGTATAGTGGTTAGAGCGCAAGCACATAAACTCAAACGACCGAGGCTCAAATCCCAGCGAAAGAGAATAAAAAATTAAAAAATTTGCAGTTTTTCAAAAATTATAATATAAAAACAATATAAAAAATAAGAGTCCCCCCCTCCTCCAAGAAGTCCATCTTCACGAAACGGCTCCCTGACGTTTTCCAGTCTATTCCACCAAGAAACGAATGCTCAGGAGTACAGCCTCACCTTCTGGGAAGATAACATCTAGCCTACATAAAAGATGCTTACCACTCACATTCAACATCCATATGGGGCAATTACTGTTGAGCATTCAAAGATGAAGGTATAACACTGGCCTTTGAGTGATCAAATTGACAGGATTTTGTCCCATTGACATAAGGCGCTTAACACCTTCACATCTAACTATCTACATATTGTCAATGGAATTAAAGAACGCTGTAACTGACAAAACATCGAAAATACGTTTTTTGCATAATTTTTATAAGAAAAAAAAAAATTCGCGTCGATTGGTCCAGGTCCCAGATTTCTACGATGAAAATAAATTTACTTACGCCGTCTGCAAAATGAAAAATACCAGTGTATTTGTTCTACTTTTATGAAAGTTTTTTGGCTCTGGTGAACATTTAAGGTTTTGTCAGTTACAGCGTTCTTTAATTCCATCGAAGATATGTCTATATGCATTCCAATACAATGCACTGCATTTAGTAGGGTTTACTCCTGAGTATTGGTCCTAAATAAAAAAATATATGTATGTACAGTGGATCAAAAAAGTCTTCGGACAAAGATTAAAATTAAGTAAAATACAGAATTTTTCTTATTAAAAAATTTTTTACCAAAGTTTTATTTTGGAATAAATAAGCGGTAAATATCCTCTTTGAGATAAAACAAAAAACTAAAAAAAAATGCAATTCATTTATAAACTAAAAATGCAAGAAGATCATTACATACAAACAACACCAAAAAAAGTAGTCGGACAGTTCGAATACATTTCTTTTAAGCTCTTTATATTGGCCTTTAATATTTTGTAGGAAGTCCTTCGCCTTTTATAACTGCTTCCAATCTTCTTGGCATTGATCCTACTAGGTTTCTGCATACATATGGATCAATTTTCGCCCATTCGTCCTTTAACGCTTTAACGAGATCATTTTTATTTGAAATCGTATATTTTTTTAGTTCAGTTTCTAAATGTGCCCATAAATGTTCAATAATATTGATGTCTGGGGACTGCGGTGGTGTTTCGAGAACATGAGGACAATTAAACAAGAGCCACATTCGTACAGCATGCGCCTTATGCTTCGGATCATTGTCCTGATAAAAGTGGAATGTATCTTTTATACCTAATTTCTCGACCCTTGGCAACAAGTGTTGTTTCAAAATGTACAAATATTTTGTTTGGTCCATTATGCCATCTATTATGCACAGTTCCCCAACTCCAGAAGCCGACATACAACCCCAAACTAGCACTGAACCGCATCCATACTTAACAGTAGCTTTAAAATTTTTTTCATTGGCCCTTCTCCATACGTACGACTGTCCATCCGATCTAAATATATTAAATTTACTTTCATCGGTAAATAAGACATTGTTCCAAAATGACATATCCATGTTCTTGTAATTTTTTGAAAAATCTAGCCGTTTAATTCTATTCACTTTGCCAATATATGGCTTCTTACGAGCTACTCTTCCATTATAACCTTTCTCACGGAGGACTTTTCTTACTGTTTCCGTGCTGCAGTCTTTATTGATGCGTTTAGAAATTTTATTTCTCAGTTTTGGAGCACTTAATTTAGGGTTTTTCTTAATCTGGTGGACAATCCATCGCTCGTCGGCATTTGTAAGTAATTTTGGCCTTCCATATTTTGACTTGTTTTCAACAGATTTTGTTATCTTATATCTTTTTATTAAATCATGAACTGTTGATTTGGGTCTTCCAAGTATATCACTATTTTTCGAACCGTTTTTCCTTCTTCATAGTTTTTTATAATAATTTTTCTTACTTCTTCAGTTGTGTATGACTTAGGTTTTGACATCCTCACAATTTTTCGATTGTAAGTATTAAAATCAGAATTTTTGTTACTTTTTCGCACAACACATTTAATAGAGCTGCGTCGGTCACGAACGAACGGGTTAAATTGAACGAATCGGTCAATTGAATGAAGTGGATCAGTCGTTCGTTTGGTCGTTCAGTCGTTCAATCTATATTTCTTTTTTCTTTGTTTTGGTCGTTCGTTCGTTCGGTCGTTCAATCTAAATTTGTTTTTTCTTTGTTTTGGTCGTTCATTCGCGCAATCTAAACTTGTTTTTTCTTTGACTTAGTCGTTTTTTCTTTGTTTTGGTCGTTCATTCGTCCAATCTAAATTTGTTTTTTCTTTGACGTGGTCGTTCTGCCGTTTAATCTAAATTTGTTTTTTCTTTGTTTTGGTCGTTCGGTAAACATTTATTTTGTCACTTTTTTTTATATGCATATTGTCAGTATTGCCATTTTGTTAATTTTTAACTAAAATTGGCCATTGTTTCTTAAATGTGGAAATACGTACTTTTATTAAATTGTTTTTACTTTTTTTTAAATCTACAGGAACATTTGTTCTAAATATAAAGTGACAATAAACATTATTATTTTGATTATAGAATTACTTAAAACATTTTTTAAATAATATACATATAATAATAAAAAAATATATATCGTATTTTTCACACTATTTTTTATTATTTTTGGAATGCATTATATAAAAAATTGGAATATCATAATATCCCATTGAAATAATAATAATTTACACTAATGGCATGTAGTATAATTTAGAAAATAATGTTCTAAATATAAATATGCATGTATGTTTATTTTGAAGTATAATTTGTTACAATTTTTATTTATACACATAAAACTAAAAAAGTAAAAACAATTTATGTAATAAAAGTACGTATTTACACATTCAAGAAACGATGGTCAATTTTGATTAAAAATAAACAAAACAGCAACACTGATAACATGCATATCAGAAAATAAGCAACAAAACAAATATTGAACGAAGGACCAAGCAAAGAAAACACAAATTTAGATTGAACGACCAGAACAAATAAACGAAGTGAACGATCCGGATCACTTTTAATGACCGAACGAAATCGAAATAAACTTAACAACCAAATATAAGGGGAATTCCCCAAGTTTTTTTAAGAAAAACAAAAAGTAGATGCACTTAAGGGGTATTTTAATACGTAAAACTTTAAAACATTAAAAATTTAATGTTTGCCCGACGACTTTATGGAGATTGTAAAAACATATAAATATATGTATAGAAAAAATTTCCATTTAATGGATCACTTTTATTTAATTGTTATATATACTGTTGCACAACCAATGTACATAAGTATGTATACACACATGCGCTCATTATTTATTTATTTTGCTGTTTTTTTGTTGTCTTTAAATATTAATATTTAATATTAATACAATAAATAAAATTATACTGGTGTTTTTTAACATTTTTTATTTTTGTTTTGTTTATTGTTTTTTTCCTTAACTGCTGTTTGGCATTTTTTGACGTCTGGGGTGGAAAATATACAGTGTTCTATCTGTTTTCAAGCCAGTTTTACCTTGTAAATGATTGTACCATCGTGAATACCATTGGTAATCACTAGAGATGTCAAACGGGAAATTCCGGGATTTATCATGTATAACTTCTTAGTGTCAGACATATACGTCTGACATGGCGATTATCGTGTTAAAAACAGTAAAAATATTCCGAAAATCAAGTTGCTGTCAGTTGATCACTAAAAGGCCCGTGTTATACCTTTGCCTTTGAAATGATCAACAATAATTGCCCTATCTGTTGAGGTTAAATCTTTTGATAATATAATGGCGACCACAAATGCAATATTTGCGCTCACATACATGAGAAACACATATTATGTGGATATGTGGCTTTTGATAGATTTAGATGGATGTGTCTAGGGAGGATATGGTCTCATTGGCGGACATATCCACCACAAAAGTTAGAGAACTCCTGGTTTTCATAAGGAAGACAGGCAGAGGGGCTGCTAAATACACGGTAGACTCATTTGGACACAATAGATCCTATAGGTCGCAGGGTCGATGCGTCTAAATTAAATAATAATAACAATAACAGGTGTTTTTCATATGTTGTATCACACAGAAATAAAGTCTACTCTAAATGAAAATATGTCATATATATGGTAATAAAAAAATAAATGTCATATGTATTATACCCAGGAAATGTTTTAGGTGGATCACACACGTATACATTTCATGTCTAAAAGTTTGACGTTCCATATGACACGCATAAACTGTGTAAATACAGGAGTGTTATTTGGTGTTTCTATTCGAATCGAAAATGGTAACGTTGCAAAGTTGTAATGGAAAAATAATCAAAATTTTGGCTCTAAAAATTGAAAGAAATTAATATAATTTTTGAGACACTAAATAAACTTATTATTTGACAAATTATATTGTGCCGTATTGTGGGACCAAAATATAAAGAGTGGATATTATATTTTACCAAAAAATGTTGTTGATTGATGTAGATTGATAGGTCATGTGGCGAACCGTTGTCCTCGACACACGATGTGGTTGAGTGTTACCAAAAAAATTTGGCGTATAACAAAAGGTCCTGTGGATAACCGGTTTTCTTAATATACGATGTGGTTGAGTGTTACACAAAGTGTTTTTCAGAATTTGATAAACTTTTACTTATTGCTAAACATGGGTAAAAATAAGACCTGTGACGTCAGTACTCGAAAGATTATTGTACAAATGCATCAGGAAGGAAACTCTTATAGGGAGATCACAACAGCCTTAAAAGTTTCTAAAACAATGGTTTTCCAAGCGGTACAATATTTCAAAAAACATTCGACATCTGAAAAGGTGCCTCGTAAACAAAGAAGCCGAATTACGACAGTGCGTGAAGATGCACTGATTGTCCGCGAGTCGAAAAAAAATCCGCATAAATCAGCAAATGAAATTCGGATAGCAGTCTTTGGTGAAAATGGAGCAAAACCATCTGTAGACACAGTAAAACGTCGATTGCAGGAAGCTGGCCTCTTTGGAAGAATTTCCCGAAAGAAACCATTGTTGTCTGAGCGTAACCGGAAGAAGCGAATAGAGTTTGCAAAAAAATACCGCCATTGGACCGCTGTGGAATGGAAAAAGAGTGTTATTTTCGGACGAAACAAAAATTAATAGTCTCTCCCGATGGAAAAAAATATGTTCGCCGGCCAAAGTTAAAGAATTTTATCCAAGATACACCCGGGCCACTTTAAAGCATGGAGGAGGTTCGATTATGCTTTGGGGTGCTATGTCGTCACGCGGTGTTGGACCGCTGCACAAAGTTGACGGAAACATGGACAAGTTCCAATATGTAAGAATCCTAAGCGATACAATGATGCCGTATGGAGACGAGAATATGCCAGTAACATGGATATTTCAACAAGATAATGACCCGAAGCATACGGCTCATCACGTCAAACAATGATTTATAAACAATTCGGTCACTGTACTTGATTGGCCTTCATGCAGTCCAGATCTCAATCCGATTGAGAATTTATGGCAAATTGTAAAAACCAAAGTAAGCGCAGTAAAAACAAACAATTTTGATGCTCTCTTCGCCGAAACAAAGAAAGCTTGGGAGGCCATTCCAACTAGTGTATGTGAAAATCTGGTTAGCTCGATGCCTCGCAGGTGTCAAGCTGTTATCGACAACAATGGTTTTGCAACAAAATATTGATTTTTTTTAATAAATACAAGTTTTTCTTAATTATATGCACGACTGAATTCAATATTCTTTAAAATATGGCTCACTGCTTTATAAAAAATAATTTAATTGACACAATAAACAGTTACTTTCTACGACTAAGAGTTTAAATAACTAAACTCGCAAAAATATTGACAATATATACAACTATTTTTATTTTTTTGCTTCAAGCTCACATGTAAGCTTTGTGTTCTTAATTAGTTGCACGCATCTGTATATTTAATGTATTTTTAAGCTAAATGAAACGAAGTATTTTAAAAATGTATTATATTAGGTGAGAAGAAAATTTAGGAAGGGTGTGATTGTAGGGTATTCACTTATGAAGGAATAATTACTTTTAAGTATCATTCAATTAAGCAAAGCTTTATAACATCTTATTTTTAGAAAGCACTCATATTAAATGTAGAGCTGTTCCAAATCGTTCACTTAAATGATCGGTCTTTTTCGTTCGGTCATTAAAAGTGATCCGGATCGTTCACTTCGTTCATTTGTTCTGGTCGTTCAATCTAAATTTGTGTTTTCTTTGCTTGGTCTTTCGTTCAATATTTGTTTTGTTGCTTATTTTCTGATATGCATGTTATCAGTGTTGCTGTTTTGTTTATTTTTAATCAAAATTGGCCATCGTTTCTTGAATGTGTAAATACGTACTTTTATTACATAAATTGTTTTTACTTTTTTAATTTTATGTATATAAATAAAAATTGTAACAAATTATACTTCAAAATAAACATACATACATATTTATATTTAGAATATTTTTTTCTAAATTATACTACATGGGATGGATGGGATACTTCGGACAAGGCAAAGTCTCTGATTGGGGTCAACCTTGCGGCCTCCAGAACGATCCTTGTTCCCGTTGTATTCAAGTCGACATACAGCCTCCACGTGGCCCTCCTGGATAACATTCTAGCACCCGCTAGCTTGTGAACTAATGTATGCGGCGACTGTCCAATCCCCTGGACTTTAAATTTGGGTTGTGCGTAGGGCTTGAAACCCACCACGTAAAAATGTTATTCAATGAAAACCAATACAATAGCCTCTAAACGGACCCCCTTTTATGTTGACGAACTTGGCAAACGTTTTAAGGACTATGATTTAAGGATATGCACCTGGAACGTGAGAACCCTTTATAGGGAAGGTGCCTCTATCCAGTTGGCGGATGCTCTCACGAAATGTAGGGCTGACATCACCGCCATCCAGGAAATGCGATGGATAGGGCAAGGTTGTACAAGGCAAGCAACATGTGACATCTACTACAGCTGCCATGAGAAGAAACACGAATTTGGTTGCGGATTCGTAGTTAGCAAGAGACTTCGCCATCACGTCTCGGAGTTCACCCCTGTGAACGAAAGAATTGCTACGATCCGCATAAAGGCGAAATTTTATAACATCAGCCTTATTTGTGTTCACGCCCCGACGGAAGAGAAGGATGATGTGGTCAAGGATGCTTTTTACGCAAAGCTCGAGGAAGTGTACGATGGATGTCCGGCACATGACGCCAAAATTGTCCTCGGCGATTTCAATGCGAAAGTTGGACGTGAAGATATCTTTGGCCTCACTGTCGGACAGTTCAGTCTCAATAATTCCACCTCGCCGAACGGCTTGAGACTGATCGATTTCGCCGCGGCGCAAAACATGGTAGTTTGTAGCACCAGGTTCCAGCATCTCGATATCCATAAGGCCACCTGGCTCTCTCCTGATCGATCTACCAACAACCAGATCGATCACATTGTGATTGATGGAAGGCATGTATCCAGCATACTAGACGTGCGCACATTTAGAGGTCCAAATGTCGACTCGGACCATTATCTTGTCGCAGCCAAGATGCGACTGCGCATATGCGCAGTGAATATAGCACGTTCTAGTGTTCGAGGGAAGCTGAACATCAAAAAGCTGCGATCACAAGAGACAGCCAGGTCGTTTTCCGATCGTCTTTCTAATGAGCTCCATTGCACCCGATCCTCTCTCGAAAGTATTGGTGGACAGTGGTCTCACATTGCTCACTCTCTGCGCAACGCTGCCGAAACAGTCCTTGGTTTTGAGCGTCCTCCCCGCAGAAACCAATGGTACGATGAAGAGTGTCGTGAGGCCACTGCGGCAAAGAATGCCGCCTACAGAAGAACGTTGCAGTCCACCACTACAAGAGCAACTGTGGAGGTGTACAGAGAGAAGAGGAGGGAAGAGAGACGTCTATTTAGAAGAAAGAAAAGGGAGCAAGAAAGGCGTGATCGTGAGGAAATCGAGACGTGCAGGAGTAGACATGATGCTCGAAATTTTTATAAAAAGATAAGGCGTCTTACTACTGGTTTTAAACCCGGAGCAACCTCCTGCAGAGACGAAAATGGTAATCTGGTTACAGATGCACAAGGGACACTGAGACTATGGAGACATCATTTTTCTAATCTACTGCAAGGCGATGACGACACAAATTCCGCCTCTAGAGTTGCTGTGCCGCTCCCAATCAATGATGACGACGTTGAGATCCTGTCGCCCAGCTATGAAGAGATCAAAATTGCCATACAGCGACTAAGAAGCAACAAAGCGGCCGGACCGGATGGTCTGCCCGCTGAGCTTTTCAAGTATGGAGGCGATGAGCTGGTTAGGTGCATGCACCAACTCATTTGCAGAATATGGCTGGAGGAAAGTATGCCCAATGATTGGAATCTCAGTGCCCTCTGTCCCATCCTGAAAAAGGGAGACCCCACAATATGCACCAACTACAGGGGTATAAGCCTTCTCCCTATCGCATATAAGGTTCTTACGAGCGTATTGTGTGAACGACTGAAGCCATTCGCAATCTCACTGATTGGACCTTATCAGTGCGGCTTCAGACCTGGTAAGTCCACCATTGACCAGATATTCACACTGCGCCAAATCCTAGAGAAGACCCATGAAAGTCAAGTCGACACACACCATCTTTTTGTCGACTATAAGGCAGCGTTCGATAGCCCGATAAGAGATCGCGTATATGCCGCAATGTCTGAGCTCGGTATTCCTGCAAAGCTGATAATACTGTGCAGAATGACGTTGAGCAACTCCTGCAGCTCCGTCAAGGTAGGAAAAGACCTCTCCGAACCTTTTAATACCGTGCGAGGTTTCAGACAGGGCGATCCCTTATCCTGCGACCTCTTCAATTTCGTCATGGAGAGTGTTTTGCGAAAGGCGGGTGTTCATCGAAATGGCACTATATTTAACAAAAGTGTCCAGCTCCTTGCGTATGCAGACGACATAGACATCATTGGGCATACCAAGCGAGATGTCATCGCAGCCTTTAATGCTATTGAACGGGAGTCTGCAAAAATGGGTCTGGCGGTAAATGAGAGCAAGACGAAGTACATGTTGTCGACGAGTAGGGATGTTGAACGTATCGGCTCCCAGGTTACAGCCGGCAACTATACATTCGATGTTGTTAAGGAGTTCATCTACCTTGGCACCGCCATTACCAGCAAGAATGATGTCAGTCTGGAGATCAAACGAAGAATCACACTGGCCAACAGGTGCTACTACGGTCTCAGTAGGCAGTTTAGTAATAGAGACCTCTCTCGTGCGACGAAATTAACACTCTATAAGTCGCTTATTCCTCCGGTGCTTCTCTATGGTGCGGAAGCATGGACGCTGTCTTGTGCCGATGCAGCTGTCTTGGGAGTATTTGAGAGAAAAGTTCTTCGTAAGATCTTTGGCCCTAGAAGGCATGGCGATGAGTTTCGCATTAGAACCAACCATGAGCTGTATGAGCTCCTCGGCGATGTGGACGTTGTTCAGCGCATTAACATCCAGCGGCTACGCTGGCTCGGCCATATTGTTCTGATGGATGAATCCGCTCCAGCGAGAAAAGTTTTCGATGCGAAGGTCACTGGACGTCGGCGTAGAGGACGACCGTGTTTACGTTGGAAGGACCAAGTTGATGAAGCCCTGTCGTCAATTGGTGTGACCAACTGGAGAAGGCGCGCGCTTAGCAGAGACGCCTGGAGACTAGTGTTAAGGCAGGCTGAAACCCGTTAACGGGAGTTATGGCCATCTAAGTAAGTAAGTAAGTAAATTATACTACATGTCACTAGTATAAATTATTATTATTTCAATGGGATGTTATGATATTCCAATTTATACGAAATATTTTATATAATGTATTCTAAAAATAATAAAAAAATAGTGTGAAAAATACGATATATTTTTTTTATTATTATATATTATTAAAAAAATGTTTTAAGTAATTCTATAATCAAAATAATAATGTTTATTGTCACTTTATATTTAGAACAAATGTTCCTGTAGATTTAAAAAAAAAGTAAAAACAATTTAATAAAAGTACGTATTTCCACATTTAAGAAACAATGGCCAATTTTAGTTAAAAATTAACAAAATGGCAATACTGACAATATGCATATAAAAAAAGCGACAAAATAAATGTTTAACGAACGACTAAAGCAAAGAAAAAACAAATTTAGATTAAATGGCAGAACGACCACGTCAAAGAAAAAACAAATTAAGATTGGACGAATGAACGACCAAAACAAAGAAAAAACGACCAAGTCAAAGAAAAAACAAGTTTAGATTGCGCGAATGAACGACCAAAACAAAGAAAAAACAAATTTAGATTGAACAACCGAACGAACGAACGACTAAAACAAAGAAAAAAGAAATTTAGATTGAACGACCGAACAACCAAACGAACGACTGATACACTTCGTTCAATTGACTGATTCGTTCAATTTAACCCGTTCGTTCGTGACCGACACAGCTCTAATTAAATGACAACAACTACAGCAAAAGAATAACTGAAAACCTTTTGCTGTGTTCTTAGTTATTACTTTAATACATTATATACTAAGATTATTCCCGTTTTTGTAAAGCAAAGGAATACTAGAATTATACCATTTAGCTATAAAATAAATTAAATAAAATAAACTCTAACTGTTTAATTAATGTAAGCCTGAGTTTATCACAGTATTGTTATGTTCACAAAAGTTGTTCAGATTTACAGTGGCTACAATATTGTCAGTGAAAAATTACGAGTCCGTGTAAGTTATGCTGAAAAAAGTAAACATTTTTTCGTGCATTTTTGCAAAAAAAGTGCAAGAAAAAATAATTTTTTGCTCAAAAAATATTTTAAAATTTGTTCAGTAGAGCCAAACATAGTTAATCAGTATCTTTAAGTTTGAGTTCGCTGTTGGTCAAAAACTGAGGACACCTTTTTTGTGTGAGGCGTATGATTTTCAAAATCTTTTGAGGTCCATAAAAAAAAGGTGGTAGTCAATCTGACCAAACCGTTTTTTCCCATTCTTCACATAATATTATTTTTAGGTCTTCCTTTGTGTCAAGATAACTCCACAAGTTCTCAATAGGGTTAATATCTGGGCTCTGTGCTGGTGTGTCCCAAACATGTGGGGTATTATAGAGCAGCCAGGTGCGTACATTGTAGGCCTTATGTTTGGGGTCGTTATCTTGATAAAAGTACCAGTCTTGGCCTAATCCCAACTTTTCGCTTGACAAAGGTACATTTCGTTTCAAAATATCTACTTAAATAAACCTTCCAATCTATAATCTCATCAATAAAATGAAGTGTGCCAGGTCCAGCCGCCGAAAAGGATCCCCAAACGATGACGCCACCACCATGTTTCACATTTGGTTTCATATTTCTGAAAAGCAGCTCCTCATTCGATTTACGCCACACATGAGGTCTACCGTCGGACCCAAATATGTTGAATTTACTTTCGTGGGTAAACATCACCCGTTTCCAGAAAGATGGGTTTTTGCGAATTCCAGACGTACCTTTTTATTTCGGTTGCTTATAAGGGGCTTAACTCGTAGTCTTCTACCATTCTAATTGGCCCGGTGGAGCATGTTTCTAATCGTTTGCGCGCAAACTACTTTCCCCAGTTCACTTTCAGCAATAGCAGCTAATTTTGGAGCACTTAAAAAGGGGTTCGCTTTTGTCTTTCGCACAAGGTAGTCGCCGTGGTCTAGTGGTTAGTGTGTTGGCTTACTAAGACATGGGCTCTGGGTTCGACTCCAGGCTCCGACATCTTCAAAAAAAGAAATATGAAAAAAAAATATTTCTTTCGGCGACTACCTCTCAGCAGTCTTCTGGCAAAAGCTCTGAGAGTAACTAATTGCCATGAACAAGCTTCTCAAGTCTGTCGTTCGGAGTCGACATTAACCTGTAGGTCCCGGTACTCATGGATAAAAATTGACACACACAACATGAGTGCTGCGAGAAGCTAGGCCGTAATCCTGACACAGGGTTGTAAAGGCCAGTTATGTATGTATGTACAAGGTAGCGCTAATCAGCTGATGTTAAAATTTTGTTGTGTGTCGATTTTGACTTATTTTCCACAGTTTTATTAATCTTGTAACGTTTTATTTATTTATTTCAAGAAAAAATACAAAAAGCCTTCAAGGCCAAAGCGTATTAATATAATTACTATATAAATAATATAGGCAACATAAGATAAACTTAAAATTAGATTATAATAAGTAGAGAGTAGCTAAAAGTAATATCCAGTGCGTATATATATAAAAAAGTATTAAGAAATAAAGAAAATAAGTGTACTTTTGGGGAAATAAAACATAGTAAAAGAAAGGGTAGTATGCAATCCTTAAAAAAAATTTATTGGTCGTAGCAAAAATCAGTAAAAGTACGATTTACACAAATGTATACATATGTAAACATGATATACATATGTACATATATATTTGGGTCATATCAAAACGAAAGTAGAAGTTGTCTCCTGAACAGAGCACAAGAGCAAGAAAAGGAGCGTAAATTGGATGAGCGTTCGAAAACGGAACACATTATACGAGGAAAGATAACTTGGGGACTCCTCGTGGATCGAGTAAAGGAAAATTTATTGAACCGGAACACAGGAGTACCATATTTAATTACCTTGTAAAAGAAAAGCAAACTTCTCATGCGGAGGTATTGCTCAAAAGTACAGCCAAGAAAATTTGCTACTGAGTCTGAGATATGATCATGGTAAGGTATGCCATAAACAAATCTCACAATTCTGTTAACGATTAGCCTTACTGTGTTTAAATTGTAAAGTTGAGTGCCAGAAATAACTTCAATACAATAGTTAATGTGGGATAATAACAGAGTGTGGGCCAGCATATACTTAACTCTAGTGGGAAGATGTACGCCCATGTGGTAAAGTTTTCTAAGTCCGCGACTTACTCGCAAAGAAATAATATTAATATGTTCCTCGAAATTTAAAAATTGATCGATATTCACTCCGAGGCATTTTATAGATTCAACATACGAAACTAAATCATTAGAGATTCTAATTCTGGGATAAACAACCTTCCTATGAATTCTGCGAAACATAATAGCCTTGGTCTTGCTTGCGTTGATCAAAAAGGCATTGGAAACCATCCACTCATGCACGTTCGAGAGTGTGAAATTGATGATGTTGTTGAGGACATCAGGGAAATCCCTATGTTTACTAAATAACAGCTGAATGTCATCAGCATAAATAAACGGTCTCACTTGGGCCAAGTCCAGACAGTCCAAAAAGTCATCTAAATAAAGAAGAAACAGAATGGGGCCGATAATAGATCCCTGTGGTACACCAAAATAAACAGGAATAATGTCAGAGGTCTTATTCTGGAAATGAACAAATTGTGTCCTGTTCCACAGATACGAATTTATAAGTTTACAAGCCATTACAGAAAAATTGTACCTTTCCCTTAATTTATGAATAAGAATTCTATGATCAAGACGATCAAACGCTTTGGAAAGATCAATTAAAACCATAACACAGTCCATGTCTTCGTTCAAGTGTTCCCTAATAGTGTCCGTCATTCCCAATAACATACCAGTAGTACTATGTCTATTTCTATAAGCGTATTGTGCATTTGAGATAAGATTCCCTCTGGAGATATGATCCATAATCTGATCCTTCAAAATAAATTCCAAAGCCTTAGAAAGAGCGGGCAGTATACTAATGGGGTGAAAATTATCATTTGAATCTCCTTTGGGAATGGGTACAACACGGGCAAGCTACCATTTCTCGGGAAAAGTAGATGAAGTAATAATTGTATTAAACATATGTAGAAGGGGCTTCATTATATGTGGAGTGATAAGTTTAACAAATTTAATTGGAAAGCCATCACTACCAAATGAATTGGACTTGATTCTAGAGATTGCATTTAGTAGTTTAATCTCATCTATAACTTGAAAAGAAAAACCATCCAGGTGCCCTATTCTGTAATTATCTTAAGCTAAAATGCTAAAATTTTGGGTTTTTAAAACAGGCTGGGCGTTAGAATATATAAAATTGAAAGTTTTAGAGAAAATAGGCATGAAGCTTTTAAATTACAATACGCGTTCGAAATTTGTTTTTGTAGCCAAAAAGTCATAAATCGGGTTTATAAATTTTTAGCAATAGTGTTTTAGCTTAGAAGAGTTACAGAATAAGGCCTCAGATGTCCATTAAAAGAGCTGAAATCAACAGGCTCCGGAGAAGCATTACCGATGACAAATGACCTATTAGTTCATCCACATCAACAGAGGATTCACTTAAATTAACTCTCGATTGTTCTGATCGGTTCAATAATCTCCAAATTTTCCTACTATCTGCACCATCGAAAAGAGCCATCTGATACTGCCTTCTAAATTTACGTATTAGGGATTTCACCTTATTTCTACGCTTACAGTATTAAGCACGATTCTCTTCATTATTATTATTCTTATAATTAACATATGCAGAGTCCCGATAGGACCTCGCCTCAACAATTTCCCTTCTGTTCATCCAGGGATCTCTCCCATTCTTAACTTTAAACCTAACAGTCGGGACCAGTTCAAATAATTCAGACAAGAGCCCATTCATTATATCCAACTTAGTATCAACGCAGCTCTCAAAGTAAAAGCGTGAAGAGTCAAAGAGATCAACATATGAACTGACCATATTAAGATCCAGGTTCTTATAATTACGATACTCAATGTACATATCAATAGGCACAAAGGAAATTGATAGCGATATATAGATTAGAGCATGATTTGACTGAAGAAAGGGTAATGCCCCTTGTCCTGACGTAGAAATTAGAGAAGTCTTGTCCACCAGGAAGTAATCTATAAGGGAAGTAGTATTGTGGTTAATGTCCCAGTGTGTTGGTAAAGCATTGTGAAATTAGGATAATCCAAGTCTAGTACACAAAGACCTCATCCTATCCGCTCTAGTAGGTTCAAATAAATTGGTGTTAAAGTGCATTTCATTGCAGTCAAATCGCAATTAGGTAGATAGACAGTACCCACCAAAACGGACGTACCAGCACACAAGATTTCAATTAAGAAAGCCTCGCAGCTATTGTAGAATTTTGACGAAAAAATTATCCTATATTTAATGGAGTTAGCAATCAGGAGACCGACACCGCCGCCTCTGGTGGGATAAGGTCTATCACTGCGGCAAAGAGTATAACCGGGAACATAAATAGAAGTGTCAGGCATATCATCCTTCAAACACGTCTCAGAAAGCCCAAAAATTTGTATGCCAGAGTCAGTTAAAACACTACGAAGTTCATCCAATTTAGCTTGTTGAGACCGTGGGTTGATACTTTGGCAGTTGACATGAGCAATGTTTAAGTTACTTCTGTAATTAGAGAAAATATTTTTTTAAATCGGTACTATTACTGAAAATCGGACCCATGTTGCCGTTAAGGGACATCAAAACAGAAAAAAAAGAAAATAAAAATATATTAAGGATTGCACCCATACCCATAAAGCGAAAGTATACAGTGCTTAGTACAAGCATTTCCAGTAAAAAGACGATTGGGTTATATAATGTAACACTAAGTATAAAAAACAAAGTTTTCAATTTAATTCAGCGTATAACTCAAAAAAATAATTAAGTAAAAAAAATGAGAAAGGCATACCACCTACCATGAGACGCAAAACAAATTTTTTGTTGCATCATTCATAGCAGACTGTATGTGTACTCATTTATATAAAAAAAATTTTAAGATCTTCAGACTTAAAATAATGATAATACAGATCTTGAGGTATATGTATATAAACACATATACGTACATATATACATGCATGTGTATATATATATATATATACACACATACATATAAGATGTGCGTCACTATAAAGTGTAACACCCATTTTTCTTAATAACTTTTTTCACCTTTATTCAAAATTATTTTTCTTAATGACAATATCTTTGAAAAATGTGTCAGATTTTAAAATGTATCAGTTTGTCAAATTTGACTTGTTAGTTAGTTCACAATGGATAATCAAAGACAAGTGCATACAAAAATTATTCAAATAATTCAAAAAAACCATATTGGGGTTATACAAAAGTTGCTAGGGAAGTCCACGTGACCAGGCAATGTGTTTCCAGAGTGGTCAAAAAGTTCAACAAAGACCTAAAAATTGAAAGAAAGCCTGGAACAGGTAAAGCAAAACTGGTAACGAACGACGCGAAAGCCAAAAAGGTTGAGAAGCTTTTGCTGGCTCTTCCAAACATTTCTGGTCGCGAAGTGGCCCGGCGCGTGCAATGTTCGGAAAGTTTTGTGCGCCGAGTTAAAGCTAAAGCTGGCCTTAAAACATTTAAAGTCCAAAAAGTTCCGGATAGAAATGCTAAGAAGAATATTGAAGCAAAAAAAAAGAGCAAAACTCCTCAAAAAATAATTTTTTCAAAAGTTCGAATGTTGTGTAATGGATGATGAAACTTACGTTTTTGCAGACTTTGCGCAGCTTCCTGGCCAAGAGTTTTATGTAGCGTATAGTAGAGGCAATGTTTCTGAAGAGTTCCGAACTAAAAAACTATTAAAATTTCCCAAAAAGTTCCTAGTTTGGCAGGCTATTTGTAGCTGCGGCAACAGAAGTGCATCGTTTGTTACATTGGGATCAATAAACTCAGATATTTATATCAAAGAGTGTCTTCAAAAGAGGTTGCTCCCATTTCTAGGACAGCACAACATATCAACATTCTTCTGGCCAGATTTGGCAACATGTCACTACAGTAAAAGCGCAATAGACTGGTATAATAAAAATAATGTTATTTTTGTTCCAAAAGAGGCTAACCCACCAAACTGCCCAGAGCTGCGGCCTATTGAAAGATATTGGGCTCTGGTCAAAAGGAACTAAAGAAGAGTACATCTGTTCCCAAAACCATTACTAGGTTTTCGATATAAATGGACAGCTGGTACCAAAAAAATCACCGAAAACACTATAACATTGCTTATGGATGGCATATTGAATAAAATAAAAAATTTTATAAAATTAAATTAATTTTTAAATAAAATAATACAGAATATAAATCTGTAATATAAATGCAAAATAAAACTGTTTTATTTTTAACTCTAGCTTACTCCAGTCAGTTTTTATTTGACTTTTGATGTGTTACAGTTTATTATATATTTATTACAAATATAAATATATATACATGAGATCAAAAAGGTAATGATAATAAAAAAAAACAAGAGATTAGAGTTTCAAATCACCCATGATATTAGGAGCTGGTGAGGATGGTAAGTTGCTATCCGATGAGTTGGGATTACCCATGTGTTTTGGTTCATCAGCCTGGTTGAAAAAAGCAAAGCATTCTCTGTAGCTATATATTTTCTCAGACGAGTCTTTCAAATGCACTTTAACTCTTGGAAGATCCGAATTAAGTAATTTGAATTTGCATATGATATCATTTTTTTTAAGATGACGGCAGAAACGAAGTAACTTTCTACCGCTTTTGGTTAGATGTTCATTCAAAAATATTTGTTTTTGGCCATTGTTGTTTAGAAAATCTGCTTCAAGAAGCCTAAAGTAGTTATGCATAACAGCATCCCTTTTGGAAATACAGTTGAATTTTACCAGAACAGATATCTTATTATTAATATAGCTGCAAAAATTAATATCTTCTTCTGTTACTGTCACATTAAGAATCTGAAAGATTTTAAACACTACTTCTCTGGGATGAATGTGTTTCTTTGGTAACCCATTTATAATAATATCAAATCTATTAAATCGTTTTTGTAAAATTTCACATTTGTCTTCAATTTGCTCAAATTGTTTGCTATTTTTTTCTTCCATACACTTGATGACTTTATTGCAGCTTGAGACATCTTGATTTAACTTTTTTATTTGAACATCAAAATTGTCCATTTTCAGTAGTAAGGTGTCTAGTTTATGATGGATGCTATTATTTGATTCTTTAAACTCATGTTTAAATTCTGCAATCTCAGAAATACTGGATGAGCAATCGTTGCATTTGTAAAATATTTTGTTTCTGGATTTTGCAAGGAGGTTGAATTCATAAGCGGAAAGTTTAGCGCAGCTGGTATGAAACCATTTACAGCATATGGTACAGGCAATGCCGCCAGTTTTTTTTTTTTTTTTGTAACATTCTTGCCACAGGAAGTAAGACCACAGATTGAATTATTATCACAAGATGACATGGTGTCCACAAAAAAAGTGAGGTTATAAAAGTATGACGTGTTATAAAGTTATAAAGTAATATGAAATAATAATAAAATTAATATTGAACCACGTATTTTGATCTATATGTCCAACATTTCATTATAAAAAAATTACGTCGAAGATTTTAAACTATAAAATTCTTAAAATAATTTGAGAGATAAAATAATTATCTCTCAAATCCTGATGAGCCCCGGGAGCAAGGGCGTTTTTTTTTTACTTTTACTATTTATCTACTATATAAAAATAATTCGGGTTTTCCTTCCTGACGCTATAACTCCAGAACGCACGAACCGATTTCCACGGTTTTGCATTCGTTGGACAGGTCTCGGGCTTAGTAAGGTTTATAGCCAAGAAAATTCAGGAATAATTTCAACAGAAAAGCGGTAAAATCTTTTTTCACATACAGCGCCATCTCTGATACATAGCATGTACTACAAACCAATATTTTATGTAGATGGGGCCGATGCGTGATACATTGTTTGACAGCTACTCATTGTTCTCTGCTCAGTTAATTTCATGTGACAAACCGGTATTGTGTTCATTGTGAAATTGTGAAAAAAAAGTAAAAAAAATAAGTTATTCGTTTCCTAACGAAACGATGAAAACCATCAAATCAATCACGTGTATTGTGCAAATTTTTATTCAATTTCAACAGCAGGCATTGTCTTTAAGGTGGTAAGTTTAACTGTGTAAATTATGTGGATCGTGCATTTGAGGTTAAATTCACCACTCTGTCCATAGTCCAAAATGCCTAGAGGACGACGTGCGAACACGGCTCCATCGATTTGACTATTTTTTTCAAATGTTTGTATTAATCCATTTTAAGTTTTCATCGAGAGAAAAATTCGTGGGCAAGACAAATCATCAGTCAGAAAGTGGGCGAAATTGGACAAGTGGGCATGACACCTTTCATACAAGTTAAATATTGATTTCTTTATACATACGTATCTTAAGAAGTGTTGAAGCTAAAGTTTCTGAATTAAATATGATTGATTTCGTAGTCTTTAAAATTTATCAGTAGAAAAAAGGGTAACAGTAACAGTTAAAGTTTTTGAATTTGGTCTAAATTACTACGTAGTCACTCAAAATCATCAGTCGAAAAATGTGGACAAATGATAATGGTTGGTGTAGCGTAGCACGCCGGGTTTTAACTAGTTTTTTTATATATTCATCATTTTGATGTAAGTTAGTTACTGTATAGATTTATTTTAATTAGGATATTACATTTTAGTTCTAAGTTTTTTTCTTCTTCATGTACTCTTTAAAATTGTCATGTTTAATGTAAAGGCTCAATAAATCTTAAACTTAAACTTAATTATTTTATTGAGAAACACGCCGCAGTAAAAAAAATCAACTAGACATCACGATGTTGCCAGATACATTTAAATTTTAGCACATATTGAATAGTAGAGTGACTCCTATTTTCTATCAAAGATTTCCTATCTTTGGAGTGCTTCACAATCAATTCCCTGATATCTGTGCTAGTTTTACCTCTTTGCCTTCCCATCTTCTTTTTGTGCCAATTTGATACAAAAACTATCTACTTTCACAGAGAAATGTAATGGTTTAACTGTAAGGGGAATTCCCCGGAATATACAACAAAACATTTGCGAAGTTGGCTGCGATTGCTGTCAATGGGAGGCATTTTAAAAGTACTGTACGAGTTTGGCTTTGGCATTGAATTTACAGCTGTTTCTGTTTGTCGTTAAATAATATTGTTAAAAATGAAATATATTTTTTTTTGCTTTTGGTTATTAACAGCCAGGCCCACGATATCGAAAGAAAACTTAAGCGAAAGAAACTCAGTCACTCACTGTGAATCTAAACTGCGGCCCACTAATTGTCACTTTATCGTTCGCTTTGCTTTACGTTGCCAACGTAATGCAAATAAGGAACAAAGCTGCCATATCAACATATCAAAAAATAATCGCGAATATACACGAAAAAAGCGCTGAAATGCTTAAATTGTACAGTAAAAAATGCAACCGTGTGCTAGTTTAACTTGACAGAAAAGTAATAAACAAACTTATTCCGATTTTGTTTATTTATGTATATGTGTGTACAAAAATTTTGTGTTACCAATCGCATTTATTTTTGGCGACACAAAAATTAGTGTGCCGCAAATCAGCTGTTTGTCGATTAAAACTACACGATTCGATATCGTGGGCCTGGCTGTAAAAGTTAGTAAAATAAACTATAAAAAATAAATGCTTAACTTTCTTCTGGGTATAAAAATCAGACAAAGAAAAAAAATGTTGCGGTGTACGAGTTTGGCTTTTACCCACTGTACATACATATGTATATAAACAAATAAATGAAAAAAATGTAAATGAAATTCGCAAGAATTTATGAATTTTCGGAAAATATTTGTCGTCTTTATTTTTTGTAGTACTTTTACTACTTAAATAAAAAGCACAATTTAAAGCTAAAATATATTTGATTTTATTGATAGTGTTTAATTATACGATGCGCTGTGACGCGTACATATATTCAAGTGTACAAAAGTAAGTAAGTTTTTATTCAATTTAATTCAAAAATGACAAATGGCATTTTATTTCAGTAATGCCAGATTTTAAAATTATAAATCGAATCGAAATACATAATAACCCCCAGCTTTACTGAGACATCCAATAATAGTTACAGCCGAATATAAAAAAACAATTCACAATTTTTTTTTTGTGTTCAAAATTTCGTTCGAAAAGCTGTCAAATTATATATAATAGTTGTGAAATAATGTTTCTAAAGTAGTACTCTGTTCTTGTTGTGAAAAAGATGTGTAAACTACATATCAACGTTGTTTCTAACAGCAACAAGTTTCTTTCAATATTTTGATTCATGTACGGAACAACATAGTCAACATTTCTTTCGAACTAAATATAATAAATTTACAGCAGTCTACAAAATTTTTTTTTTATAATGAGCAGAATTTTAGAATAGAGTTTTTACTGTTTATATAGCGTTCGTGTTGGGTTATTTAGAGTTATATTGAATATTCGAATTACTAGAGCTGCTCTTTTAAAATTTTTGTATATATCGTTATAATTTCAACTCATTGCATAGCAGCTGGACTGTTAAGGATTGCATGAAAAGTATAGGTCTTAAAAAGAAGAGCGGAAAAACTATGTAAAATACATGTAGGTTCTGAGCCCGAAATGAAAGTTAAATCACATCTTGTCAAAAGGAACAAAAAAAAAAATTATTTTATTGAATTTTTCAATCGGAAAAATAAATGTGGCTAAAAATTTTTAACAATATTGAACACAATACCAGGCTTTAGCCAGAACTGGTTGAACAACTTTTTTTATGAAATTAACAATGTTTTTTAAGTGTATCACTATAAAAATAACGACTCATATTTATAAAGTTTACCTACTTTTATTTGTATCAATGATGTTCTTTTCCGCACCCATTTTTTTGTCCCATTTATTAAAGCTATTGGAATTATCGAAAGATTCTGATCGTCTACGCCAACTTTTTAACGATGATGTGTTATTAGAACTTTTATTGCGCCTAGAAAGAAAAGAAGGAAAAAATTTTTTTATTTACGAAATTTTTTAATTTGATTTTTAGTCTTCTGAACGTTTTAAATGTATATACATATCGCCCCTAAATACAATAACGTCACACCTTAAAACACACCTATGTCCCAAACTTTGAGAGGAGACAAAAAACTGTCCATATCAAAATGTTTGTAATAAATACTATACTTAAAAAAATATAGTTCCATTATGAAAATTAACCATCTTTAAGATGATTTTGCTACACGTTTTTTAATTTTTATTTATTTATTTATGTCTATGGATAATAATTCCTTACAATATATAATAATTAATGATTGAAATACAAAATTATTTTTCTCTTCAAAAAATCATTGCTCTCAGAAAGATCAATTAAATGATAAAGATTTAATAATAACGTTTAATAATAAAGTTTAATAACTTTAAACATATTTGTCGAAGGGAGTCGTTGCTGGCCTATACTGGACGGTGATATTTTATATATAACAAATTAAATTTACGGGACGGTTTAAATGGAACATTTGAAAATTACAAATACTGAGAATAGACTTCACCACGTATTAATCTTAAAAGAAAAGAGGCACTTAGCATTCTTCTACGACTTTTCAGCATAGGTAGTTTTATAACAGCGATTTTGCTCTTATATGAAGGAAGAACGAATGAGTTCCATCCTAGTCAGATTCAGTTAAGTTAACGTAAATGAGGAAGTATGAATCGTATATAATAACAGATTCATACTCAAAAATAGGGCTTACCAAAGATGTGTACAATAGTTTTGTTACGAAGGGATCAGTAAATTCTTTCGACCAACGCTTTATATCAGAGTTCTTTCTCCCATTTAGTTTTGTATTGTTTTTACTTGTGAGCACTAAATATACAATAATTTAAATGTACGTAGGTAGAAAAAAAATGAATGAAAACAAAATTGAAAAGTTTGAAGGAATTACGTTTGCAAACGTTTGCTGATTATTTTACTTATAATAACTCCATAAAATATTATATATGCATACTTACATACATACCTAAATGTGCAATAAAAGAAACAAGATTTTTGGCAAAGCAGTAAACAAATAATTTTTTGGACGAGGTATTTAACTTCTATTTACAAACTAAATGAAAGACTAAAAAACAAGTTTCTCCTTTTGTTTTGTTGGCAATTATACGAATGTAACGGTATAGCTCAAGAGTGAAAGATTTGAAAAGTTTAGGATTTTGTGGAAACATTTGCGAAATGTATTGTACCGAAATTAAATGCAAAACCAAATTATACAGAACCAATAAAAAATTAACAGAAAATTTACAAGAAAAAACAAGAAATTTCAAAATTAAATAAAAAATTTACACAGAAAAAAAAACTGATTTCAATTACAATGCATTCAGTTACTGTTGGCTTTGAAACTTCTCTAACGACGAAAATTGTTGAAACGATTACAGAAATATTGAATGATTTTCCATATTTTGAGCACTAAAGCAATCGGTTCAATTATAAATTAATTGAAATCGATATAATTAAAAAAAAAACTAATTCAAACTAATTTTATTTGTTGAAAAAAAAATTTTTTTAAATGATGAATTTTTGAAAATATTTTTTTTTCTGTGTACAAAAACAAAACAAAGAAAAATCTAAAATTATATACATATGTATATACACAATTTTAAAGAAAAACAAGATTTACGAAAGAAAATGTTATCAAAACAAAGAAAAACTAAACTAAATAAAACAAAGAAACAAACAACATAAAATTATACTCAATACAAATATGTACAAATAAATCAAAATTATATTGTATGATATTGAAAGAAAAAAAAAAACATATTAAAATTATAACCAAACGATACAAATGAAAACTAAATTGTATAAAATAAGGAAAATTAAAACAAGAACAAAAGAAAAAAAAAAGAAAAACTTAAATTTTGAAACCCCAGATTGTACGAAAAGAAAAAAAAAATATATTGAATCAATCAGCCTGATCAACTGAATTGGTTCAACATTTTTTTTTTGAAAAGAAGGGAGGTGTAGTGCCTTATTATTTAAATGCATCACCCTTTATTTTAATTCAGCAATATCACATGTATTTTAATATTATTTACTAGTATCATACGATACTACCGTTAGGTTACTTTTTATTATTCCTATGTTATATTATTTACTATTAACATGTATATTATTTACTAACATCATTCGATAATACAGTTACGTATCATTTCTCTTAGTTCCTTTAAGTACATAATAAGCATAGTAAGTAAGTCCCGTTATTTTAGATTAAATAAAGCATTCTTGCTTGGCTGCAGGGCAGTCAGTGATGAACTTGAAAACAACCAACAAGTGTTTTCTTTATACACTCTCCTTTATACATAAATACTAAAACTTCATTTGCTTTGTTCACCATCATTGAAATATGTTCACAAAACTTAAGTCTTGTCTAGGATTTTTTCTTTAAAATGATATAAGGTATCAAGATAAGATAAGATAAATAAAACAAGATAAGATAATATTACATGTGATTCCATTTATTTAAATACATCACACCATTGAGAAAAATATTCAATATATCTTTGAAGTGCTGACTAATTAGATGGATATGCTATCGAACGAGTTAAAAATTTTAACATCATCAGCATACATGAGAATATTAGAATGAATTAAAACAGATGGAAGATCGTTAATAAATAACGTGAATAAAACTGGACCAAGATGGCGCCCTTGACATACTCCAGAGTGAACAGCGATAATTTTAGACAGAGTATTTTAAAATTTTACTTGTTGAGTTCTTGCAGAATTATAAGATTTCAGCCAACATAGAGCATTGTTGCTAAAGGCCATGGAAGCTAGTTTATAGAGCAAAAGATCGTGGTTTGGTTTATCAAACGCTTTACTAAATCTGGGTAGATAACATTAGTTTGTTGAATATTTATGAATCCTTTATTAACTTTAGTTGTTAATTCCAGTATGTTAATAGAAGTTGAACATAATTTTCGAAAGCCATGTTGATATGGAGTTAAAAGTGACGATATTTGATAACATAAAGAGTCAGTCATAATTTTTTCAAAGACTTTTGGAATCGCATTTAATTTTGCTATACATATCTCTGTAGTTTTAAACTTCCAGTTTACTGCCGGCTTTAAACAAAGGAATTATAAATGATGTCTTCCAATCAGACGGAAAATAACCCAAATCAATAGATATGTATGTTGAAAATTGCCGTTAGGGGACCACAAAGATTTTCAGAACAATGTTTTTTGTGGAAATATTGTACAGTTTTGTTTTTAACCCCACCCTTTAACTTTTTGATAAAAGTTACAACAATCAAGATTATTTTCTCAAAAAAGTACATAACATATTAATACAGTCAATTTTGAACACACATTTTCCAACTGAGAAACCAAAAGTATAAGCCACATTTGCGGAATAATCGTAAAAATATTTGACAAATGTGAACGTAGCTTTACTGTTATAAGAATATACTGCAAGAATATTATGCAAAGAAGTATTGCATGGTGAAGTAAACTAGATGTGGTAATTAAGAAACATAAGGGGGCAAATTACGGCATTCGATATCGAGCGAAATTTCATACAATTTGAAAACAATTTTCATATAAATTTCGATCGATATCGAATGCCGTAATTTGCCCTAGGGTTTATTTTTTTTGTTTTTTTTGTTTTTGGTTTTCTAGTGTCAAAATTCGTTTGTTTATATTTATAAATATCCATTGTGAACGAAAAGACTTAAATTTTAAATGTAAAATATATGAGGTAAGTGGTATATGAGAAAATATTAGGGCTAAATCTTTTAAAAGAAAAATACAGTCGAATTCGGATATGGGCATTTCCAGAACAAAGTCCACCTTGATAGAGAAAATAAAAGTTAACCAACAGATTTTTTTCGAATGTTTTATAAAAGAGAAACCTCTAAAATAAATTAAATATAAGAATTCAAAGTTTTTCTTTGTTGGGATGGTGAAATACTGAGCAACAAATTTGAAACTCTCGTTTTGGTAAATGAACAAGGGCATTTTCTCTTTATAATTAGCATTCCTAAGAGCAATTGCAAAACTCTCATATATGTATATACCTACATATATACAATATATATACATAAATAACAAATGTAGTTTTTTATATAATTTTCTAATATTTGTCTTTTTCGTATTTTTTAACAAAATAAATATGTATGCAGGTATTAAGTAAGTGGAAATTTTTGTAATGTAACGGCAGTAACGTAACGCCAGATCTTTTTTCCTAGAAGAAGAAAAGGAAAAAAGATTTTTTCATTTGATAACTACCAAAAAAGTTATGATTAAAAAGACTTGCCCAATTCGCAGAGTTAAACAATTTTGTTATCAAAGTCAAATCGCACTTCCGTTTTTTGTAACGTAACGCCAGGTAATTTTTTTGCGTATATCTTGAAAGCCTTAGGATCGATTATTTGAAATTTTTCACTTAATATAGAACTATCCAATCACTTCTCGAATGTGAGAAAAAAAAACTTTTTAAATTCTGGTTTTCAGTTTTTTTTTTCAACATATTGCCGTACCAGAGTAACGTAACGCCAAAATGGAAATGCCTATATAAGCAAACCGTTTAAAAGAAAAAAAAAAACGGATATAAGCTAAATAAATGTAATGTATTTACTTTTATTTTCTATTAAATTCAAAAGTATTTAACTCCGTTTAAAAGAAAATCCGTTTTAAAGAAAAACTGCTTAAAAGAAACAGATTATGCGTTAAAAAGCACAACATTGTATAAACAGAACTCCGCTTAATTGCAAATACGAGTATTAAGAATTTATCGACGACAAAAAAAATGTTAGCACCGGCTCATTTCTTTTTTATTTTGTGCATATCTACATTTTTAAAAGTATTTTTTATGGCAATAATGTTTATTTATTGCTAAAATTGTTTATAAATTGTCTGTTAACTTTGTCAGAATTTGAATTTTTCTAAAACATATCGAGTTGTTTTATTTTTAATTCAATAATATTTTAAGAGTTTGTTTAAACGAAATAATTTTGCATTTATCCGGTCCTTTTAAAGGAAAATTCCGGTTATAAGAAACACAAATACTGTTTTTTACATTTTCTTATAACCGAATTCGACTGAACATATATATGTACGAGTATATTAAAAAGAAGATTTAGACATTAAAAGACAAACTATACGGGAACGCAGTATAAAAAAATTAAAATAAAATTCTGCAAAATTTGTAAAAAAAATCCAAACTCCTTCTTCCGCAATTCAAATGAGAACCTTAGACTTAAATGGAGTAAAATCTGTGATCTTTATATCTTTATATCTGTCAATATTTTACTCACAGTAGTACTTTTCTATCATTTAACTAACAACCATAGCGACAAAACTAAAAATAACACTATGTGATTGATTGATTTCAAATGTTTGCTGTTAAAACAAATAATGATGAGAAACGAATTGGTTTAATAGTTAGAGATGTGTACTGGCCAAATAATCCATGTTGGAAATTTTTGAGTTATGACGTTATTGTATTTAGCGTGCGATATGTATGTATATACAGTTACGAGAAGATAAATAGGTTCACATCAAAATGATAAATCAATTTTGTTTGACTATAGTTTACATTACAGCAATAAAAAAGGAAAACTCGCTAATTACTAAAGCAAATACCCACTTTTAATACTGCATCACAATAATTAAATTATTATGTAAAAAATTGCCCAAAATTAAAAAAAAAAAAATAACCGTATAAAATCAAAGAGCAAATAAATAGGTTCACTTTGAAAAATTTGTTAGTTTAAAATGTTAAACGCCAAAATTACAAAAATTATTGTAGAAAACTTTAAATTCAGCCTTTTAATAGAGCTTATTAAAGCAAATACCTCTAAAAATTTAAAAAATGGGACGTTCTAAATATTGTAGTGAAGAGGAAAAAAGATTATAAAGGATCTACACAGCCGCAGTTATAGCCAACGGAAAATTGCTGAAATTCTTGGGAGATCGCAGAATATGATAAGAAATGCATTGCAGCCTCCAAAACAAAAATTTAAAAGGGGTCAACAGCGAAAAACCTCGAAAAGAGACGATGATTGCATTAAGATGTTGTCAACACGTAATCCTTTTATGTCCGCAGTTCAGCTGAAAAATGAGTTAAAGCTTCCCGTATCAGAGTGGACCATCGTTTAAGAGAAAAAAATTTATCAGGAAGATCGGCCCAGAAGGTTCCAATGCTTAATAACAGACAAAGAAAAAAGCGCATTGAGTTTGCAAAAGTACATGCTGAATGGGCCGGCCCGGAAGGTATAAAAAAATGGAGAAACATACTATGGTCTGATGAATCCAAGATAAACTTAGTCGGACCTGATGGAAGAACATGGGTAAGGCGTCCAAAAAATAAAGCATATGATCCAAAGTACACCACGAAGACAATAAAGCATGGCGGCGGCAACATAATGATATGGGGTTGTTTTTCCTGGTACGGTGTTGGGCCAATATTCTGGATCAAGGAAAATATGGACAAACATCTTTATCTGCATATTCTTAAAGAAGTAATGCTTCCGTATGCCGAGTGGGAAATGCCTTTAAAGTATAAATACCAGCAAGACAATGACCCCAAGCATACTTCTAAGATCGTAAAAAAATCGTTCCAAAAGAAAAATATAAAGTTAATGGAGTGGCCTTCACAATCGCCGGATTTAAATCCCGTTGAGAATCTTTGGAGAATCGTTAAGGACAAAATTTCACCACTCAAGGCTAAAAATAAAGAAGATTTGTGGACAAAAGTGAAGGAAGCGTGGTACTCAATTCCACTAGAGACTTGTCAGTCACTTGTCGAATCAATGCCCCGGAGATGTTCGGCGGTGATTCAAAATAAGGGATTTTCAACAAAATATTAGAAATTTTCTTGCAATTGCACTTTTTTTGTATAAAAATGTCATTCTCTTTTCAATGAACCTATTTATTTGCTCGACAGGCATCAATTAATATATTAAATATATCAATTTTTCTCATTTTTTTTAATTATAATTAAATACATTTTATGTGATTATTTATGTTTAATGTAATAAATATCGCTTTATTGTATATTACCGCTGTTTAAGTTATTTGAAGGCGAATTTATCAAAAAATGTGATGTGAACCTATTTATCTGCTCGTAACTGTATATAATGTAATGCAATTTTAACTTTAAGTATTTTTTTTAAATATATATACATAAAATAAATATATATACAGCTGCGTGCAACTAATTAAGGACAGTAGTACTCAATATTTAAATCATTATGTTGAAAATAATACTATTAAAAAAACCGCTAAAATTTGACCCTGTTTAGTTAATCCAACTTTGTTTATTGAAACTTCTCAATGGCAACCATATTTTCACCGTTATTTTTTGTCTTTGTGGCGCTTTTCATAATTTGTGAAATAAATTACTCGTGCACTTAATTAAGGACAGTGAAAAATTTTTTTAAAATTTTAAGATTCAAGTAAGTTTTAACAGTTAAATTCAAATAAATGAGATTACACAAAGTGTTTTTCAGAATTTGATAAACTTTTACTTATTGCTAAACATGGGTAAAAATAAGACCTGTGACGTCAGTACTCGAAAGATTATTGTACAAATGCATCAGGAAGGAAGCTCTTATAGGGAGATCACAACAGCCTTAAAAGTTTCTAAAACAATGGTTTTCCAAGCGGTACAATATTTCAAAAAACATTCGACAGCTGAAAAAGTGCCTCGTAAACAAAGAAGCCGAATTACGACAGTGCGTGAAGATGCACTGATTGTCCGCGAGTCGAAAAAAAATCCGCATAAATCAGCAAATGAAATTCGGATAGCAGTCTTTGGTGAAAATGGAGCAAAACCATCTGTAGACACAGTAAAACGTCGATTGCGGGAAGCTGGCCTCTTTGGAAGAATTTCCCGAAAGAAACCATTGTTGTCTGAGCGTAACCGGAAGAAGCGAATAGAGTTTGCAAAAAAATACCGTCATTGGACCGCTGTGGAATGGAAAAAGAGTGTCATTTTCGGACGAAACAAAAATTAATAGAGTCTCTCCCGATGGAAAAAAATATGTTCGCCGGCCAAAGTTAAAAGAATTTTATCCAAGATACACCCGGGCCACTTTAAAGCATGGAGGAGGTTCGATTATGCTTTGGGATGCTATGTCGTCACGCGGTGTTGGACCGCTGCACAAAGTTGACGGAAACATGGACAAGTTCCAATATGTAAGAATCCTAAGCGATACAATGATGCCGTATGCAGACGAGAATATGCCAGTAACATGGATATTTCAACAAGATAATGACCCGAAGCATACGGCTCATCACGTCAAACAATGGTTTATAAACAATTCGGTCACTGTACTTGATTGGCGTTCATGCAGTCCAGATCTCAATCCGATTGAGAATTTATGGCAAGTTGTAAAAACCAAAGTAAGCGCAGTAAAAATAAACAATTTTGATGATCTCTTCGCCGAAACAAAGAAAGCTTGTGAGGCCATTCCAACTAGTGTATGTGAAAATCTGGTTAGCTCGATGCCTAGCAGGTGTCAAGCTGTTATCGACAACAATGGTTTTGCAACAAAATATTGATTTTTTTTTAATAAATACAAGTTTTTCTTAAATTTTACGATATGTCCTTAAGTATATGCACGACTAAATTCAATATTCTTTAAAATATGGCTCACTGCTTTATAAAAAATAATTTAATTGACACAATAAACAGTTATTTTCTACGACTAAGAGTTTAAATAACTAAACTCTGAAAAATTTTGACAATATATACAACTATTTTTATTTTTTTGCTTCAAGCTCACATGTAAGCTTCGTGTCCTTAATTAGTTGCACGCAGCTGTATATACATATATTTGTATGTACGACTACATATTTAGGCCCATTATTACAACTTGCCGTTAGTTAAAGGAAAGATTTTATCAGGTAGATAAATTTCTTTTTGTTATTACAAGTAAACTTTAACCTAAAGGTAAGGCAATCCTCCCAATAACTTCATAGGTTACTTTGGTTTAAAGTTTACATGTAATAGCAGAAAGCAATTTATCTGCCTGATAAAATCCTACCTTTAACTAACGGCAAGTTGTAATAATGGGCCTTATATATATTATTTTAATTTTTTATTATTAAAATATAATAAGCATTTATATATAAAAAAATAAAAAAGGTAGTTGAGAAAATGTCTTGAACATACGTTTCAAAATTGGTTGTCGCTACAGAATCGAGGTATTTGTGTGGATCCAAAAGTTGGTTTTTAAAGCAGATAACTGTGCGTCTAAATGGTCCCTGACCGACTGAGAATGTAAATAGATCGTATTTATTTTTAAAATTATCACATGTTTGATGTATAAGAAACCGACGGAAGTTATTAACAGGAGGAAAAAGTAAAACACTGCAAATAAAAAAGAATAGTTAATTGAATATTTGCATAATAATAAATGAATTTTAAAAATTATATTAAAATTGTTATATATGTACATGTACATATAATACAAAAAATTTATTATTTTTGTGTTCGTGTACATATGTATATACATACATACATACATACATATATTTACAACGTACAAATTATATAAAGAAAATTATAGTATAGCAAAATCACCATTATATATAGAAAAGATATTGGATTATGTCTCAGGTTTACAATTTGTTCATGCGGGAGCCAGGTAGTCACAGAACTTCACTCTATTAAAATCATCATTATATTTCTTTAAAGTGGGTTTGCTACAATTTCTAGCATTTAAGTTATGTATATACAAAACTTATTACAATAACAAATATACTAGGAACATTCTCGAGTATGTTTAAAATTATAAATTATTACAAAAGCAAAATACATGTAGGAAAATGTAATGATAATAAAAATGAAAAAAGTATATTTAAAATTATATATAAAATTAAAAATTGTAAATGAAATTGTTGTTGTAAAATTATGTAAAAAAGCAATACATAGAAACAACAAAAATCACTAGAAGTGTTGAACTATAAACAGGGCTACACACATGCATGTTTTGAGTAAGTTGTATATAAAACGTTATAGACTGTAAATAAAGTTTTAAATCGAAAAGTATCGGTGTTTTTAGTTTACAAAGAGCGAACGTTTTAATATAAAACGAATTCAAAAGGACGATTGGTAATATTACTTTAAGTAATCTGTTTTATTAAATTTTCTAAATTTTCTTGTTTATTTATTTATCGGAAGGAAAATTACGGCATTCGATATCAAATTTATGTATAAACTGTTTCAAGATACATGCGTTCTTAAGGTCTACTTTCACTGATAATTAAAACAAAATCCAAAAAATTGAGGATCCACCACGGCCGCTCATGAACCAAATGTAAACGTATCTTCATTGTATAGACACAATGTCCGAAATATTGAAATGTCCGGAACAAGAGTAAAATTTTCGGAGAATACATACTAACTTAACGAAAACGCCATTAGTATATAAGTTGCAGATTGTGAAAAATAAAATCAGAATTAATTAGAACATTAAACTTTCTTTTTGATTTTCAGAAAAAACGCATTTTGATACTCGCAAGCAAAAACGGCAGAAGTGCTAAGACAATACTTGAACAAAATTCCAAGTTCTTTTCTTCTTTTTTTTACATGATATTGTGTCAATTTTTATCCATGAGGGGACATACAGCTTAACGTCGACTCCGAACAAAAGACTTGAGAAGCTTGTTCATGGCAATCAGCCACTCTCAGAACTTTTGCCAGAAGGCTGCTACGATGTAGTCGCTGAAAGAAATGGTTTTTATATTTCTTTTTTTAAGATGCCAAAGCTGTGGTTTGAACCTAGAGCACTTGTCTAGTATGGCATCACCCTAACCACTAGACTACGGCGAGTAATTTACAACACATATGAAAATTATATTGTTAGTAATAATATGTACACATAATTCTGTTCTTACGAGACTTTTTTATGCAAATTTGATTTAACGCGATTTTAAAAACACACTTAATTTTCTTTTTACACGATTTGATTTGGTATGTATAACGCGGCCTAAAAATATATGCAAACATACATATATTTATTTTGATTAAATAAAAATTTATATTTATATTGAATTTGTAAAATTTTAAGTTTAATACATTTATAGTTAGCAGCCCTACAAAGCGTGTAGTACGAAAACTTTCTACTATAAAAGAGGAAATTTCTCTTGCGAGATTGGCGGCCTAGCCCCTTCAACACGATTTAGTATTCCGACATCATATCAAGAAACTCACGATGTTGCAGTTTAAAGCGTTGATAATTTATCGTCTGCAGATATAGAGAAATTAATGTTAGATACTCGTAAGATGATGAAATCATTCATTTTGAGTTTACGACACCCGAAGTAAAGTGAGGTTTTCGCCCTAACTGTATCCATAGTTAAAGAAGGCCTCCATATGGTATCTAAATTGAGTAATTTTTTTATATTTTTTTATATAACATAACATCCTAATCAAGTTTGGAAAGCGAAAGCGATTAACAGTGGGTTTAGAATAGCGTGTTTTCTTGGATCAAATCAGGGAAGCTATGTTCGGATAATTTTGCTTTATTTTTCAGTTAATACCATTTAAATAAGTAAAACAAAATGTTTTCTTAGTATATTTCAGTAGAATTTTATTAAATAATGCCAAATATCAGTGTAGGTATATAGTGCAAGGAGTACAGTATGAGAACTTAAACACTACATTTTATAAATCTTAAAGTTAATCATCAACATCATTATCACCATCATCATTATCATCATCATCAACATCATCATAATCATTATCATCGTTATCATCATCATCATTATCATCATCATCAGCAGCATCAGCAACTTCAACATCACTGAAATAGTTCTTGTACGGAGCTGCAGGATCAATTAAATCAATTTTCTCTTCTGTCAAGCTTTAAACCTTCTTTGTAGTCAATTTTTGCATTCTGGAAATAATTGGGTCAGAGGTCATCAAAAACATATTAAAAATGTTTTGGTTTGATTTTTCGCGACTGCACTTTCGTGAATGAAAGTCCTTATGTTTTTTAAAATCTTTATTTCGAGCTTCTTGCGCTTCTTCTGATAACTGCCTAATAGGTAAAATGGCATTTAACACAATTTCGGGTCCGTGAATAAAATACTTGTGCAAAGTGGGAGGCATATTGTATCAAGGATACGTTTCAACAAAAAGTCGTCCTGTATTGTGTGCATAAAACGTGCAAAAGACATTCAAAAAATCGAATCCAGCCATGAAGAATGGAAAGGCCAAATCTTAAATTGTCTACATGTACAGGTCTTTCGATCAGTAAGAAAAAAGTAACATGAAAAACAACAAAACACAACACACAACAACAGCACCAATCGCGAGAGCAATGTGATTTTTAGCTATTTGACTGCTGCAACACTTGCATTAAACAATGCATAACTTCTAAAAGGCACAAAAAGGCAGCGTAAAATTTTGCAATATAATAGTGATTTATGTCCTCTTTAATATAAACTAAAAATTATGACACAAATGTGGACAAATAATAACTATATGTCCATTTAAAATATAAAATGCTAATTTTTTTTTGGCACTTCCAATATAAATAACTAAATCTAAAACACTTCCACACACAATTTGATACACAAGTGCTAACGAAGTATTTCTAAATTACCTGAACTTTATGGTTCCATTGAAAAATTGTTAACTTTTGCAATACTTTTAAAAATAAATAAAATTTTCCACGGAAAAGTTTTTACTTTTTTTTAGCTTTTTTTGCACAAAAATTTTTATAAAGTTTGACTTTGAAGTTTCACTAGAAAAACACCAGAGCACTTTTGACATTTATTTTAACGACAAGTGATGTAGAATTTTATATACTCTAACCGGGTACAAAAAATTTTAACGATACTTAAAATTTTTTTTTTAATTAATCCAAGAAAACAGGCTGTTCTAACCCTGTGTGCGATTGTAAGAAAGTGATACTTATTAAAATTTTTTTTAGTTTTTTGATTATTTTTTTCAAATAAATGTTTTTTTCAATAAATACATTTTTATTGTTTTTTGTTTAATAAAGTGCATGAAGCAACATAAACTAAAAACAACCGTAACTTATTGATAACGTTTTCCTTTTTGACAAAATTATCTACATACATACATACATACATACATACATACATACATAACTGGCCTTTATAACCCTGTATCAGGATTACGGCCTAGCTTCTCGCAGCACTCATGTTGTGTGTGTCAATTTTTATCCATGAGTACCGGGACCTACAGTTTAATGTCGACTCCGAGCGGCAGACTTGAGAAGCTTGTTAACGGCAATTAATTACTCTCAGAGCTTTTGCCAGAAAACTGCTGAGAGGTAGTCGCCGAAAGAAATATTTTTTTCATATTTCTTTTTTTTTAAGATGTCGGAGCCTGGAGTCGAACCCAGGGCCCATGTCTTAGTAAGCCAACACACTAACCACTAGGCCATGACAAAATTATCTAATTACTAATAATTACGATTAATAGATACTACTAGACCTGTTAAGTTATAATAAATATATGTAAGTATATAGCACATTATCATTCAAAATGAGGGCGAAGGGGATATCTCCATAATTCTTTATATTAAACATTTTATTTAAATGAAATAGGGGTAGCAAAGCATGCCAACGTTTCGGTAGTATTGCATACTTGTTTATGTGAAAGTTCTCTTTACATATGCATAATATATATAATGACATACATATGCATGTATATATACATATAAGTATGTACATATGTACATGTTTTTATCGTTGGTCTCAGGTAGAAAGGCCCTAACTCAAATAATTTAAAATTTACAGGAGGCGGTAAAAATACAACAGATACTGTAATTATTAATATATAACTTTTTATTAAATGCTGCACAATTGCTTGTAATAACGTTATTTTTAATAATATTGTAAACATTTTTTGTGAGGAGCGGAATATTTCTAAAATGCATTGGATTTACTGAAAAAAAGTAAGTTTTGAAAAAATGCGAGTTAGGGCCTTTCTACCTGAGACCAACGTTATGATGTTTTTTTTTAACAAATAACATACATGTATTTTTCGATTAATTTAAATCTTAAAAGTAATTAAATACTCTATTAACTTACAAAGAAACATAGATTATGTATGTCCATATACATTGTATGTATGTATGTATATTAATAAACTTATACTGCAAATTGTGGCAAACAAATATTTCCACAAATTCAACCGACCGAAACAAAACCAAATTAAATAAATGAGGTTTAGTCGTCGTAACCGTGTTAGCAAGGCAAGTGTGCAGTCTTGGAGAATCAACATATAAAAAACAGGTTCCTATGCAATATCTTGAAGTTGGTACTAGGAGTCTCTTCATGCAACATGCTTTGAAAATACAAAAGCACAACTTTTATTAAGTAACGCGGAAAAGCAAATCTTATGTTCATTGCAATGCATTTTCAGTTTAATATAAACACGTTAGCCAAGTACATATATATTTATTTATTAAGTTAAATTGAATTTATTTGGTACAAATACTAATGCTATAAAAAATAAAAGTATATGGTCGTCTTAAATGTAAACGGACGTAACCATTTTTTTACTACTACTACAAAAACAAAACCAAATTTTTTTACTTATTAGAGTTTTGTGTTTCTAATACAACAGTATACAGCCACCTATGTATTTGCATTAAAATATGTTCCCCCTGGTAGTTACAAGTTCTTTGAATATCTTTAATAAGACGCCGTGTGTGGATAGTACGTTGTCAATAAGACAAATTTATTATTATGTAGATCAGTGATGTCCACAATTCTCTTTCCCTATCACGCGTGATAGGACAACAAATTCTGCTTGCGTCGAAGTCAAACACGTACAGAATAAAAAGAAATAGTGTTACTCTTGCTCTTTTAATATTTTAGCTTCTCTCCAACATAGTGCAGGGTTGGATAGTGCATATTTTTTGTATCATTTTTAGTTAACTGAAATAATTATTCATTATTTCCTCCAAGTTTATGTGACCTCGGTACTCCTTTATTCTTAATAGATCGGTCACATGTCTATCGGAAAATCGATTACGTTCTTTACTAAGAATTATGAAGAAATATTTATGAAGTTATAAACAGAAAGTAATTCAAACATTCCCATTTCTGGTAGAAGTAAGCAGAGTCTTTTCTCTGCTTCATACACAAGCTCAAGTGTGTTTATGTAGTAGTGGACATCACTGATGTAGATGCATCAACAGTTTCTGATCAACTCTGCTAAATCTGTGTTGTCAAGAAAATTTTTTCGTTTATGCTATAAATAATACACAAATAAAATTTTATATTGTTAATAATTTTTGGTGGTGTGAATGCGATAGTAATAAAATTTATAATACGAGCAATCTGTTTTTCTTTTGTTGTTTTTTTTTATTTAACATAAATATAATTGTCGTAAGTGTCCCAAAGAAAATATATGTATACATAATATATGAAATGTATTGCTTTGGGGATAAGCATGTCTCTATGGCCATTTCGTCTCTGCTTAAGAGACTCTTCAGGAGACTTTTTCCCAAAGGTGTTAATCAAAAATACAAATACTTATATTCAAATAGTTATAAACTAAATGTGAATCATATCCCATTTAGTATATAAAACAAAATAAAAGTATTTATTTATTTTTGCCTATATGGCGAAAAATATTTTTTGTTTTTGAAAATATATGTATGTATATAAAAAAATTTGTTGTTTTTTAAACAAAATTTAATTAGTAAAAATACGTTGTATGTAAAAGTAATATTTACTAAAGCCTGGCATTGTGTTCAATTTTGTGAAAAAAGTTTAGCTACATTTATTTTTATTTCAACAAGATAATGACCCGAAGCATACGGCTTATCACGTCAAACAATGGTTTATAAACAATTCGGTCACTGTACTTGACTGGCCTTCATGCAGTCCAGATCTCAATCCGATTGAGAATTTATGGCAAGTTGTAAAAACCAAAGTAAGCGCAGTAAAAATAAACAATTTTGATGATCTCTTCGCCGAAACAAAGAAAGCTTGTGAGGCCATTCCAACTAGTGTATGTGAAAATCTGGTTAGCTCGATGCCTAGCAGGTGTCAAGCTGTTATCGACAACAATGGTTTTGCAACAAAATATTGATTTTTTTTTTAATAAATACAAGTTTTTCTTAAATTTTACGATATGTCCTGAAGTATATGCACGACTAAATTCAATATTCTTTAAAATATGGCTCACTGCTTTATAAAAAATAATTTAATTGACACAATAAACAGTTATTTTCTACGAACAAGAGTTTAAATAACTAAACTCTGAAAAATTTTGACAATATATACAACTATTTTTATTTTTTTGCTTCAAGCTCACATGTAAGCTTCGTGTCCTTAATTAGTTGCACGCAGCTGTATATATATATATATGGATATATATATATATATATATATATATATATATATATATATATATATATATATATATATATATATATATATATATATATATATATATATATATATAATTCCCAAAAGTAAAAAAACTCGTACACGAGTAAGAATTCGATCGTAATCGAATGACAGAATTAGCCCCCTGGCCTTAAAATGTATGTATATACATACATATATATATATATATATATATATAATTGCAAAAATTAAAACCATTTTAAGGCCAGGGGGCTAATTCTGTCATTCGATTACGATCGAATTCTTACTCGTGTACGAGTTTTTTTACTTTTGGGATTCTATGAGCCGTTATCGAATAACATGTATCGAAATTTCTAATGATGCCATTCGATAACGAATGGTTGTTCGAATGCAGTCTTGCGAGTTTTTACTCGCAAACAAAAAGCCATTCGAATTAACGTTTTTCTATATACATACATAAGTAAATACAAAAAATAAACATGTAAGTAAAATTTTTTTTAATTTCTTAAAATTATAAAATATATTTCAGGTCAAAAATAAATTATGCACAAAGAAATTCTAGGAAATTTCATGGTATAACTTACGGACTTGGCAAAAAACATATTGCCGAATTCTTAGCACGGAAAGGCAAGACTTTACCAAATAGCGTTAAAATTTAATGCTTCTAGTCCACCAATACGAATTTAAATAAAAAAATATGATTTAAATCAATTTTCAGTTCCTACATACACTTATTTTAATATTTTCGAGGATTTTTTTTTTCCAATATTTGTTGTGTTGGTTTCAGCGTCATAGGGAGCAAGAAAGGCGTGATCGTGAGGAAATCGAGATGTGCAGGATAAAGACGTGCAAGAGTATACCATAAAGTATTGCCAAAACAAATATACCATATACTTCTATGTTACTATGGATATAAATGAGAGAACGATTGTAACCAATATTGTATGCTTTTGCTTTTTCACACTCACTATATTCCTATAAACGATAACAGTTGTTTATGGTTTTGAGTTGAGTATGGTATAGATTTTTTTTTGCTCTCAAATACTTATTGTCACCATAAGTATTTTCAAAATACTACTGGTGAAGCAAATATACACGATAGCTCTGATAGTGTTTTTGGTTTTCTTTACTTTTGTGAACTGTGATCTGAATTCGTGGTTTAAGAGAATGAATGAAAATGTTTAAGTAGGATTTTGCTAAATTTTTCAACTCTAAAAGAATAATAATAAAGTATAAACATATTTATGTATGTACATATAATTTATAAAAAAATTTTGTATACATAATTAATAAATTATACCTAATTAAGATGTTGTTTATGTAAAATTTATTTTATTTCGTTTTTCAGTTGATATAAAAGAATAAATAATTTTTTTACAAATTTAAAAAAAAAACTAAAATTTAGTTATAAAATTTTTTTAATAAAGAAATAAGAATTAATTTATAAATATGTGAAAAAAAAACGATGCTCAATTCTATTAAAAAATTATCAAATAGGACAATCCATCACACAACATTACACAATATTATAGAAATAATCGAAAAATCCCAAAATTTGTAGATAAACGGTGTACTTCAAAATAAAGCAGGTAACAATTTGCATTTTATTTAATTTAAATTTAATAATTACTTAAATCATCTCCAGAAGAGATACGACTACACCGCTTAGTCACTCCAGGTCCCAAAACCGTATCCTCCTCAGACGAAGAAGGCACAGCAGGACTCATCTCTCGAACATTCAGCAACTCGGAGGCCTTAGCCTTTGCAGGCTTCCTCTTTTTACCCATATAGACAGCGAGGGTGACACACAATCAACAAAACAAGCCAAAAATAGTAAAAGAAAACCTATCAATAAATACACACAATAAAATGTCAGCAGAATACCTACGGCGAGAAGCTAGGCCGTAATCCTGACACAGGGTTGTAAAGGCCAGTTATATATGTATGTATGTATGTAGAATACCGACGGCAGATAGGCAAAATTTAAAAAAATAAAATTTGCAAACAATCCGACAAGCCGGCACCAAACAAAACAATGAAAAACAAGAAAAGGGTTGTAAAATAAAAAACAACAAAAACAAAGAAGACTGGAAAATTTACAAAATTAAAATTTTTAATTTAAATTACTATTATTATATATTAATTTTATTAATTAATTAAATTAAATGAAAAAATATTTTTTTATAGTAATTCAAAATAGTAATCAAAACCTACATATAAATATATACCTACTTATATGATTTTAATATTAAGTAAAAAATAATAAAATTTAATAATTTAAATTAAATGAAAAAATATTTTTTTTATAATAATTTAAAATAGTAATCGAAACCTACATATAAATATATACCTACTTATATGATTTTAATATTAAGTAAAACATAATAAAATTTAATAAGATTTTTTGAGACTATTTTTTGGTATAATTTTTGTAAAACATGCAATACGAATTTTTATTTGCATCGCACAATAAGTTACTTATTGTATTCCACCAGTATCTACAAGTATTTGCTTGTGCGAAACATAGGAAAACAAATGTGTTACTCTCATTTTCTCTTTATCCACTCACACTATATCTGCTACAAATAATAACAATACAAACCTATAACAGAAACACAAAATTACTCATCTATACTCACAGACATCAGTAAGCACACACAAACTTGTACAAACAGTTGTAACAGTGCACGTCTTTAGTGCAGGAGTAGACATGATGCTCGAAATTTTTATAAAAAGATAAGGCGTCTTACTACTGGTTTTAAACCCGGAGCAACCTCCTGCAGAGACGAAAATGGTAATCTGGTTACAGATGCACAAGGGACACTGAGATTATGGAGACAGCATTTTTCTAATCTGCTGCAAGGCGATGACGACACAAATTCCGCCTCTAGAGATGCTGTGCCGCTCCCAATCAATGATGACGACGTTGAGATCCTGTCGCCCAGCTATGAAGAGATCAAAATTGCCATACAGCGACTAAGAAGCAACAAAGCGGCCGGACCGGATGGTCTGCCCGCTGAGCTTTTCAAGTATGGAGGCGATGAGCTGGTTAGGTGCATGCACCAACTCATTTGCAGAATATGGCTGGAGGGAAGTATGCCCAATGATTGGAATCTCAGTGCCCTCTGTCCCATCCTGAAAAAGGGAGACCCCACGATATGCACCAACTACAGGGGTATAAGCCTTCTCCCTATCGCATATAAGGTTCTTACGAGCGTATTGTGTGAACGACTGAAGCCATTCGCAATCTCACTGATTGGACCTTATCAGTGCGGCTTCAGACCTGGTAAGTCCACCATTGACCAGATATTCACACTGCGCCAAATCCTGGAGGAGACCCATGAAAGTCAAGTCGACACACACCATCTTTTTGTCGACTATAAGGCAGCGTTCGATAGCCCGATAAGAGATCGCGTATATGCCGCAATGTCTGAGCTCGGTATTCCTGCAAAGCTGATAAGACTGTGCAGAATGACGTTGAGCAACTCCTGCAGCTCCGTCAAGGTAGGAAAAGACCTCTCCGAACCTTTCAATACCGTGCGAGGTTTCAGACAGGGCGATCCCTTATCCTGCGACCTCTTCAATTTCGTCATGGAGAGTGTTTTGTGAAAGGCGGGTGTTCATCGAAATGGCACTATATTTAACAAAAGTGTCCAGCTCCTTGCGTATGCAGACGACATAGACATCAATGGGCATACCAAGCGAGATGTCACCGCAGCCTTTAATGCTATTGAACGGGAGTCTGCAAAAATGGGTCTAGCGGTAAATGAGAGCAAGACGAAGTACATGTTGTCGACGAGTAGGGATGTTGAACGTATCGGCTCCCAGGTTACAGCCGGCAACTATACATTCGATGTTGTTAAGGAGTTCATCTACCTTGGCACCGCCATTACCAGCAAGAATGATGTCAGTCTGGAGATCAAACGAAGAATCACTCTGGCCAACAGGTGCTACTACGGTCTCAGTAGGCAGTTTAGTAATAGAGACCTCTCTCGTGCGACGAAATTAACACTCTATAAGTCGCTTATTCTTCCGGTGCTTCTCTATGGTGCGGAAGCTTGGACGCTGTCTTGTGCCGATGCAGCGGTCTTGGGAGTATTTGAGAGAAAAGTTCTTCGTAAGATCTTTGGTCCTCGAAGGCATGGCGATGAGTTTCGCAGTAGAACCAACCATGAGCTGTATGAACTCCTCGGCGATGTGGGCGTTGTTCAGCGCATTAACATCCAGCGGCTACGCTGGCTCGGCCATATTGTGCGGATGGATGAATCCGCTCCAGCGAGAAAAGTTTTCGATGCGAAGGTCACTGGACGTCGGCGTAGAGGACGACCGTGTTTACGTTGGAAGGACCAAGTTGATGAAGCCCTGTCGTCAATTGGTGTGACCAACTGGAGAAGGCGCGCGCTTAGCAGAGACGCCTGGAGACTAGTGTTAAGGCAGGCCGAAACCCGTTAACGGGTTGTTATGGCCATCTAAGTAAGTAAGTAAGTGGTGTTTGATATACATTCTCGTAATGAGATACATAATACATATTCAAAATGCTTATATCAAGATTTACACATTGCTTGGCAGACTTAAGGGATCACTGGTATCCGCATTTTTGTCGAACAAGATTCATATTTAAATTCTCATCAGTATCGGAAGATGATGAGTAAAAAAATAATGATGTATTCATTGTAAACTTGCTTTATTTTTTTTAATTTGATTTGCATTTTTTCTTTTCCTTTTTTAATTTTTTTTACATATGTATGTATGTATGTATATATGTACATGCATAAGTTTTTTGTTTACGATTTGTTGAATTTTTGTCAGTATTGTAAAATGACTTTTTTTGCATGTTTTACAACACTAAACAAAAATTCGATTCGTATCGTATCGAGTAACAGAATTAGAGAATTGTTCGGTGTCGAAATTATTCTCTATTCGAATGTAATTTCGATCACGACTGCCAGAATTAGCCCCCAGGAGGTTTAGAAAAATACTTTGATAGAATACTTCACAGTAATGTTTTTATGATGGCGTAAATGTTAAAAGAGGGTTTAAAGAATTTAATGCCCTGCATGATGCAATTTTTGGTAAGTTTACTTTAAAATTGCTATACAGTATTTCACGGATAATTGCCTTGAAAAAAATTTCAAAATTTTTAGGCGATTATGCGTGGAAGTCATTTAAACAAATACGGTTAATTACCTATTTGAGGTAATTAAACGAATACGCAAATTGCCTGTATACACTGTCGTCAATACATATGAAAATCAAGTAACTTTAAATAAATAAAAAAAAATACTTATATTATAATTTTTATTCTACTCATACAAAATGAGAGAGTGACTAAAATTATTCAAAAAAATAGTTTAGGATGGCTGATGTTAATATCAGTAAACGAAAAGGGCACGCCTTTATACCGGCCTTATTGCTCGTCGTAAATAGGGAGGTTCGTAGTGTCGTTATACCGACTGCCATATCGTCACTGTTATAAATTTTAAAAATTAAAAAAATGCGTGCCAACACATGCTACACAATAAAATTCAATGGCTAAATTTTAAGTTACCATCACCTGATATTGATGGGATGATTTGCCCACCCAACCTGGTCATGACACAAAAAAACCATTTAATAATTATTCCCATGATCCCACAAATTTTATGCTGTGACGCTTAAATCAAAACAACCAAACAGAAACAATTTCGCTTAAGCATACATGGTATTATTTTAAACATTAATTTTCATAAATTTGAAATTTCTTAAACTAAAAAAAATTTTATTATCGTACTGAAATACAATTTGTAGCAAATATTAAAAATTTTGAAATGCATAAATAAAATTAAATTAATTAAATGGATTCAAGTCAATTAAGGTAACCAGTAAAAATATAAAAAATTTATGTATAAAAAAATCATGTAAATTAAGAGCAATAAAAATGAGAGAAATATTTTTACTGGTGACCCTAACAATTACTAATAATACAAATTTCGAAAAAAAAAAATTAAAGAAAAGATAAACAAAAATAAAAGTCACTTACATCATCCAACTTCTCTCAGCCATTAAAGATCTTTATAGGCACGTTCGATGCTGGTGTTTCTTGTGCTGATCTATCTCTTCTCTTGATGAATATAAAAAAAAAATGTTGCTACACAAATGTCTATATGAAAATTTTACAACAGTTACAATTTCTCTTAAGCACACTAAAAAAATTTAATTTACATAGAATATGTTAACTCAAGCAAAAGGAAACTTAGTAATTATCTATTAACAGAGCCAACAAGTTTACAGGCTGTAATATTGTAACAAACTCTTTTGCTTTAGCCAAAGAATATAAATCATATAGAATGCGCATCTCAACACTTATCTAAATATTTTGTCAACATTTTTTCAGACACGGGAAGGAAGGGCAAAAGGCAAAACAAAAGAAAAGAGCGTAACAAAACAAGAGAAACCAAAGAGAAACTAATGTCACAGTGTATGCACTGTGCTAATGTGTGTTTTATTTCTTTTGCATTTTTGTTTAGGTTTTTTCGTTCAGCCACAGTACATACAGTGACGAAATTCCAACAACTATAACAAGAACATCACACAGCAAGATAGCCACAACAAAATTTTTGCACACACAACATCACAGTGTATAAGACGATAGCCACAACAAATTTTTTACTTCGTGTTTTTTTTTTTTTTTGCTTAAGTACAGAAACGGTATCATGCTAACAACAATATTCACATACAATACAATTTATGTGTGTGTGTCTTATTCATTGTGAGCTGTTTTCGTTTTTTAAATTTTAAAACTTAGAGAATAATGTTGTTGGTTCAAATATTTTTGTGTAATAAAGAATACAGTGCTCCGATACGACTATGTAAGCTAGTGTAGGGCAAAGCATATTTAATTTGTAGTTGCGCGAAGGAAAATACATTAATCTACATCGAATATATAGCGCCCTATTTAATATCGTAATAAAAGTGTAGTTAGAAATATATTTTATTATTATTATTTATTTAAGCTCAACAATTGATTTTATATTTATTTGAAATAAAAGGTTAACTAAACCAAGAAATGTAATTCCAAAAATATAAAAAAACAAGTATATATTCATTAATGACAAATTTTCGAATGATAAATTGATGATTTTTCAATTATTTATAAGAAAATTCTATTTTTATTTTTAATTTATATATGTATGTATGTATGTATCATATATATGTACATATACAGTAAGGGACAAAATTGTTCACAAAATTACTAAAATTTATAATATATCCAAAAAAGTATGTTTTATTCAAATATATTTTAATTTTTTTTACCTATATAGAATAATGTACATCTAAAAAACTTAAAAAGAACAAAATTTTAAAAGAATGTGTGTTAAGAGTATAAAAAATAAATATTAATTTAAAAATTCACATGTGAACAATTATGACCGTTGTTGAATATTGCATTGATTTTAGGTCCTAATATTTGGTATGTCTACCGTTTGCTTTTTTAACTGCCTTAATTCTTTTTGGCATACTTTTCACTAAATTCGTCAAGACATTAGGGTCAATACTTTCCCAAGCTTCAACAGCACGCTCCCAGAGTTCGTCTACGGTCTTTAGAGGGTCTTTTTGAGCAAAAATTTGTCTCTTTAATATGGACCACAGGTGTTCTATCGGGTTTAGATCCGGCGACTGAGGAGGCCAATCCAAAAGCTTGATCCCATTTACTTCAAACCAACGTTTTGTTATCTTCGCGGTATGCTTAGGATCGTTGTCCTGCATAAAGATGCTATTCTGTCCCGGATTTAAACCAAATATGTCGAGACTTGGAATGTATGAGTCTTCTAAAATGTCTATATAATCTTTAGCACACATTTTGCCTCTAATTCGGCGAAGTACTCCAAGTTGATTCCCGCGAAAACAGCCCTAAGCCATTAATGAGCCAACTCCAAATTTAATTTAAGACGCCTAGAGTTCGCGAAAAAAATATGAAATATTCACTTTTGAAGACTGGATGAGTGTAAGATGGTCCGATGAAACAAAAATTAATAGAATCGGGTCAGACGGACGACAATGGACATGGGTGGATAAAAGTGTTGGTGTCAAAGAAAGAAATATTTGCCAAACACTTAAATTTGGAGGTGGCTCATTAAAGACTTGGGGCTGTTTTCGCGGGAATCAGCTTGAAGTACTTCGCCGAATTAGAGGCAAAATGTGTGCTAAAGATTATATAGACATTTTAGAAGACTCATACATTCCCAGTCCCGACATATTTGGTTTAGATCCGGGACAGAATAGCATCTTTATGCAGGACAACGATCCTAAGCATACCGCGAAGATAACAAAACGTTGGTTTGAAGAAAATGGGATCAAGCTTTTGGATTGGCCTCCTCAGTCGCCGGATCTAAACCCGATAGAACACCTGTGGTCCATATTAAAGAGACAAATTTTTGCTCAAAAAGACCCTCTAAAGACCGTAGACGAACTCTGGGAGCGTGCTGTTGAAGCTTGGGAAAGTATTGACCCTAATGTCTTGACGAATTTAGTGAAAAGTATGCCAAAAAGAATTAAGGCAGTTAAAAAAGCAAACGGTAGACACACCAAATATTAGGACCTAAAATCAATGCAATATTCAACAACGGTCATAATTGTTCACATGTGAATTTTTAAATTAATATTTATTTTTTATACTCTTAACACACATTCTTTTAAAATTTTGTTCTTTTTAAGTTTTTTAGATGTACATTATTCTATATAGGTAAAAAAAATTAAAATATATTTGAATAAAACATACTTTTTTGGATATATTATAAATTTTAATATTTTTGTGAACAATTTTGTCCCTTACTGTATATATATATATATATATATATATATATATATATATATATATATATACATTTTTAAAAGAAAAGACACTTCAATATTTGTATGTTAAAAATAAATAATAATCAAGATTAAAATTATTTCTTACTTCTTTATAAAAAGGCTAATAAAGTTACTTTTTTTAAAGATTATTTATTGGGTAAAATATCTAATTTTCTTTTTTTGGAACTTCCTTTTTCTGTACTTCAAGATCAATGTTTTTGAAGGAGTACCAATAATAGAAAATCCAATACCTCTATTCTGTGTTAAGAACAAGAGTCGGCAAACCACTCTGGGATCAGTGGTTTACATGACTAAATAATAAAATATTTTATACCAATTTTTTAGATTCCGAATTAAAGACATTATAAAATATTGAAATGTGTTTTTTGTTTGCATCCATTTTGCTATCATTATAAATAATTTTACTTCCCAAAATGATTTATCTGCAGATTTTTTAAGTAAAATTGTTAAAGAAAATATTAATATTTTAAAAAGCATTGTATTCATATTTGTGCCCTTATTTGTTTTTAAGGCTCGACTAACCGAAAATGCTTTTCCAATCTTAAAGTATCTGCTAAAAAACCGTTTTTTGAATTAAGCGATCAAAAAGTTTTTTGACTTTATAATTTTCCACACTCAATTAAACCTTTGCGGAAGGGGTGGCTAAAATGCGACATAAAAACCCCGGATGGGACGGCAAGATTTCAGGTAATTAGGGAATTGTAAGAAATGGAAGCAAATGCAAAAACAAAAATGTGCCCAAAACTAACACGGCAACATATTTTTCCTAACACTTTTGAAAAATGCGTTTAATATTTGCCACACAAATTTTCAGCAGGCCTGTTTCTGCTGCTATTAAAACAACGTCTGAAACCATAAAATTTAAGACATGTTCCGCAGAATTGGCTTTATCAACAGCTCAGTTTATGGGAAAAATGGCCAAATTTTTTATTGTCATAATAGTGGCTCCCTTTATCGAGATAATTGCTACAGATCTGCAGTTCAGATTAACAATGAAGTATATAAATATATGCAGTCCTTTTTATAATAATTAAAAATAGGTGGAGTTTGTAGAGCAAAAGAAGCGTGTTTTCTTTTTAAATGGAATGAAACTCACCCTAAATTCAATTCAAATGAAATTTTAAGGGAAGGTGGTGATTTATATTTCATAATGACAAAGTCCCTCAATCAAGACAAATTAGAAAACACTTTTTCTGTATTACGGCAAAAAGGTGGCAACAATAACAACCCTTCCGTAGCCGAATTGAATAACATTTTGGCAAAATTAATGGTAACTAAAATAATTCAGTCAAGTTCGTCTAGCAATTTTCTGCATTTACAAGACGAGATAACGCAAGTTGATGCCAACTTTGAAGCAGATTTATTGTATATTGAACCATAACCATAAAGTTACGTTGATTTCGACAGCAATATATAGGCAGATTATTTTTTGGAAGATGTTATCCATAATTCTGCAGCTATAAATTTCGAACTTGTGTCGATGAGATACTTTGTTGGATACATAGCATTTAAAGTCACTCCAAAATTACAGTGCGGAATTGAGAAAAATGATGAAGTTCTAATAGCCCCAAGCGAGCTTTTCATATATTATAAAAATTATCAATCGCTAACAGATTTTGGAAATTTAGCTGCCCCATCAGATAAACTAATGGATGCAAGCGAAAAACACATTTTAATGTTTCATAATGTTTTTAAATCTGAACCGCAAAAAATTGGTATAAAATCTTTTATTATTGAGTAATGTAAACGAATGACCGCAGAGTAGTTTGCCGACACTTGTTCTCTACACAGAATAGAGGTATTGGATTTTCTATTATTGGTACTCCTTCGAAAACATTGAATTTAGATATTTATGTAGATATTTTATCCAATAAATAATCTTTAAAAAGAGTAGCGTTATTAGCCTTTTTATGGAGATGAAAATCCACAAAATATACAAGTTAACGGGATAATAATGTGAACTTCTTGGAGTCTTTAATTATTGTTTCAGAAACAGATTCAAGCCTACATAGTAGGAAAATTATAAAGATTTACAGCCAGGCCCACGATATCGAATCGTGTAGTTTTAAGCGACAAACAGCTGATTTGCGGCACACTAATTTTTGTGTCGCCAAAAATAAATGCGATTGGTAACACAAAATTTTTTTACACACATATACATAAATAAACAAAATCGGAATAAGTTTGTTCACTACATTTCTGTCAAGTTAAACTAGCACACGGTTGCATTTTATACTGTACAATTTAAGCATTTCAGCGCTTTTTTCGTGTATATTCGCGATTATTTTTTGATATGTTGATATGGGAGCTTTGTTGTTTATTTGCATTACGTTGGTAACGTAAAGCAAAGCGAACGATAAAGTGACGATTAGTGGGCCGCAGTTTAGATTCACAGTGAGTGACTGAGTTTCTTTCGCTTAAGTTTTCTTTCGATATCGTGGGCCTGGCTGTTAATGTTTCATAGAACACAGAATACTTTTATTGTTTACTGTAATTTACTTTGTTTTAAAATTTTTTTATAATTATTGTTTCATTGAAAATTTGTATATTGATATTTCAAAATTTTTTAAAAAATATATTCATTGTTATATTGACTAGACTCAAGATCGCATTCTATTTAATTTCATAAATTTATTTTAATATAAAATATAATAAACCAAAATATAAATAATATCGACGAAAAAGATAAAAAAAAGCAATTTTTTTAAGTTGGAGAAAAATATCTAGAGGATAGTTGAGAAATAAATTAACTTACATACTTTTTGATGCTTTGAAGTTTAAAATAAGAAATAATTTTAATCTTGATTATTATTTATTTATTTTTAACATAAAAAAAATTTAAGTGTCTTTTGTTTTAAAAATGTATATATACGTACATATATATATTTCATATATTTATATATATAAATTAAAAATAAAACAGAAGTTTCTTATAATTGAAAAATCGTCAATTTATCATTCGAAAATTTGTCATTAATGAATATACATATATGTACTTGTTTTTTTTTAATATTTTTGGAATTACATTCTTTGGTTTAGTTAACCTTTTATTTCAAATAAATATAAAATTAATTGTTGAGCTTAAATAAATAATAATAAAAATATATTTCTAACTACACTCTTATTACGATATTAAATAGGGCGCCATATATTCGATGTAGATTAATATATTTTCCTTCGCGCAACTACAAATTAAATATGCTTTGCCCTACACTAGCATATATAGTCGTATCGGAGCACTGTATTCTTTATTACATAAAAATATTTGAACCAACAACATTATTCTCTAAGTTTTAAAATTTAAAAACGAAAACAGCTCACAATGAATAAGACACACAAACACATAAATTGTATTGTATGTGAATATTGTTGTTAGTCTATGTCCACACTTGGCGAGGCGAGTCGGCAACTTTTATAGTTTGTAGACGATTACGGTGAGGGAAATAAAAGAAGAAAAATACTTGCCCGTTCTCGGCGATTCTTTATATTCCGTCATTCGTTTTTTGTCTTTGTAGTTGATAATTTGACATGTCCTTTCATATTTTTTTTCGCTTTTTAGTGTACGCGTCTTTTTCATACAATCGCAGCGTTGGTTTTTCTTGTGTTGCAAATTGCAGCGTTGCCAGTTTATGTGTAATTACACAAATGGAAGAGAACACTTTTTCTTTAAATATTTTTAGACCATACATTTTTTTTTATTTTGTCTCACCATTATTTTAATTAAATTATTTATAATAATTTAATTCAATTCTTCATGTTTTTAAGTCAACCCATAATATTGGTCACCATACAATTTCATTTCATAAAAATCAAATATTATTCAATACCAGAAACAATTATTTATAATAATTTAATTCAATTCTTCTTGTTTTTAAGTCAACCCATAATATTGGTCACCATACAATTTCATTTCATAAAAATCAAATATTATTCAATACCAGAAACAATGTCAATCTTATGATAGCAAGATGTCGGTTAGAAACTACGAAGCAACGCATTGAATATACGGATAGTATGGAATTTAATAATCGCCCTCAAGATATTAAATATATACAAAGAATTTAAATTTTCACGAAAAGAATAAAGGAATATTTGCTTCACGACTTAGAAACTCTTCTCATATGATTTACAGCAATCGTATACAATATCCTATAAATTAATAATTAAATTTTGTGTGTATATATTACTATTTTTTTACTTTTATTTCTTTTCTTTCTTTGTAAATTATATATATACATATATAGAATAGTCGCCGTGGTCTAGTGGTTAGTGTGTTGGCTTACTAAGACTAAGACCCTGGGTTCGACTCCAGGCTCCGACATCTTCAAAAAAAAAAGAAATATGAAAAAATATTTCTTTCGGCGACTACCTCTCAGCAGTCTTCTGGCAAAAGCTCTGAGAGTAATTAATTGCCATGAACAAGCTTCTCAAGTCTGTCCTTCGGAGTCGACATTAAACTGTAGGTCCCGGTACTCATGGATAAAAATTGGCACACACAACATGAGAGCTGCGAGAAGCTAGGCCGTAATCCTGACACAGGGTTGTAAAGGCCAGTTATGTATGTATGTATATAGAATTAAACCTTTAGATGAATATCTTAAAATATTTGGGGATTCAAATGGACATTTTAAAGTCATATATCAAAAAACAATAAAACGAAAAACTATGATTGATGTAAACAACCCGTCATAGTTTAATATATTATATTTAATTTTGTTTTTTTATTATTTTTTATTTTTCAATTTATGACAAAATGGTAAATATAGGTTGAAAAGTCTTATTGTTTTATGACTTTTTTATTCAAAGACCAACAACAAATTTTTTAAACTATTTTAAAATTGTATGATATTATGACAATATGAATTGATAGGACCCCGTTGGAATACCCCAATTATATATTGTACATGTGTAATTCAAATACCAGCTTGTCCCAATAAAGACTAAGTGATGCTGAGGCAATCTTAATTTGATATGCTAATAATATAAAGGAATAAATAGTAATAAAAAAAATTCTTTAAGCATTAATAGTAAAACATTTAAATATTTTCAAGGTGACTTTTTCAAAATTTATACCAATTTTAAAATATGTCCACTGGTGAGCTAAAGCAAACATTTTTGGAAATTATTAAACTATAAGTTAATTGCCTTTCAGTGGGGACAACATGCTTTTTAAAATATTACGAATCATAATGAAATGTAAATGTATGCAAAAAAATTAAAATAGATTTTAATTCAAATGGTGAATAAGGTCAGCAAATTCACTTTGTTATTTTGTATATGACCGTTAAATTGCTGAATGTTTAATCGACACATAATACGTGAATACAAAATCTAGCTGTTAAGAGACAAGGGAAGATAAATATTTTAATTTTTCATTAATAGAAAATTTAATTGTGAAGCATAACGATATTACATTGAAAGAAAATATTTTGTTTATATCAACCGATTTTCATTATTTGCAGCTTATTTTATATCTAACATTCCTTAATTTTAAGATAAATTATGTCTTATCATAAGACATTATAAAAACTTCTTCAAAATTTAAGCGGTGCTCCCGAACTACTTCAAGTACCTAGTCTTCATTAGCACTAGTATTCAGCTATAAATACTTTAATATTGTTTGGGCTGTTCAAATTGCTCTAGTAATAATTTTAAGGCTTTGTCTTCTATAGGGAAATTTATAAATACACAAATATTTATTCTCATATTAAAATAATTACAAAAATAAAAAGCATTGTATTTAAGGTATGAATATATTTTGGACAATCTATAAAATTTTGTGTAATTTGTAAGTATTTTCTGTGGCAACACAGCATAAATGTCAAATTGTAAGAAAAAGCAAGCAAAAGAAAACACAAAAGTTGCTGAACAACAACAAAAAGTTGGGCAACTAAACTCGTCGAGTGTGGACACGAAGACAAGTTTAAAAGAGAATTGGTGAAGAATTGCCCGACTCGAATCGCCAAGTGTGGACATAGACTTAGCATGAAACCGTTTCTGTACTTAAGCAAAAAAAAGACACGAAGTAAAAATTTTGTTGTGGCTATCGTCTTATACACTGTGATGTTGTGTGTGCAAAGTAAGAGAATAAACGAATTCTTTTTGCTTAGTAAGAGAGTAACAATTCTTTTTGCGGGTTCCAACATTATGACCCGCCATAAGAAATTTTACTTGTACGTGATGCACATTCTATATGATTTATATTCTTTGCTTTAGCTAACTTGAATACAAAAGCGGTATATATGTATATAACACAGTAAAAAGAATAAAAAAAAAATATGTATTGTATGTATATACCAAGGTATTTAAACATATAACTGTATCAATATAGAGAAAAACCAGAAATACATATTTTTCTATTTGAAATTTTGAAATTGAACACTAATTTTTTTCTTATACGTATTTATGTATATACTATATATCGAATTTCCGAATTACTTTTTTTTTCTTTTACAAATTTAAACACTAATTTTTACATAATTTCACTCTGACACTTTTCAAAAAAAGAATTTTCTATTTCTTCTGTTTCGAACACTTCTGTTAATTTATTAAATTTTCCCGTCTAAGTTTCCCCTTTTAAAAATTTAATTTTCCTTCCGTTTTCTCACAATTTTAACATTTCAGACGAAGATTTTTCCATATATTTTCCTTTCTTTTTACACGTTTTCTTGCTTTCATATATGATACGATCACCGCACTAAAATTTTTAGTTATTTTCTCTCATCCAAATTCCTTTAAACTAATCCCTCATTAAAATATACTCAAAAGGGTACTTGTTTCCAACAATGAAAGAGAGCTTTTAGAACTAAGCAATTTGTGGATATTAATTTTTAATTAGGTGCCAAATCTGTTAAAAAAAAACAAAGAGCGACTTTAAATAAAATTTTCGTGCAATCGATTATTAAAGCAAAATATAATTACCCATAGGAGTTGGCACCAAAGGAAAAAAGTACTGAAATTTCTAGCTTACTTAGGTACAATTTAAAATGCTTCCACTCAAGTTATAATTGATTAAAGTTGTCTGGCCACAGAAAAGTTCTAATTAAATGAATTTCCCTTGTGTAATTAATTATATTTTTCTTTCTTTTTAAAAATTAAAGTTTACCTGTATTCTCTCCTGTTTATCTATTTACACATATAATTTTTTCTTTTTTACACGTATTATTGTTAAAAAATTAAAATTTGGCCAAAAGCAATTAAAACAAACAAACAATGTATATTATTCTTTTTTTTCAAAAACAACTATTATTTTCTATATCACTGATCAAAAAGAATTATAGAAGTTGACTTGAGATTGGTATATTATAAAAATGGCAGACAAATATAATTTAGGTAAAAAGAAAAGTCCGACAGAGCCATAATGGATCTACGCGCCAAAAATATTCCAGCAATAAAATTCCAAAAGAAAATAAATGAAAAGATAAACGTCAACAAAACGATAAAAAAATCCCAACAGTGAATGTTACATGACAAGTAGATGTCGTTAAATTTAAATTGTCTTCCCTGATTTGGCCTAAATGAAAAAAAAAAAACAATTCAAACAACGAACATATTACAATATATAAACTTAGTAGACTTTAATTGCAAGGTTGTATCAAAAAAGTAGTTTGAAAGTAAATTTAACGGGCATTTTATACTTATATAAACATAGTTGAGTTAAGCTGCAGTTTTTAGAAAATAATTATTTTGGGTTATTAAACGAGGGAATTTTAAGTGAAATTTCTCTTTGGGGAAAATATATTTGAGGTAATTAAGCGAATAACACAATTAAACGAAAGTTAATTAACCGTGGAAAATTATTAGAAAATTGTAATAAAAAATATAGGGATTTAGAAATTGAAGTAAATAAGCGTATGAGGCAATTAAGAGTGGGGCAATTATGCGGGGAATACTGTATATTTATATACATACATACGTAAGTATTTGTATATACCAATTTTTATTTTTTAGAAGCCATAAAGAAAGAGAGCCATACCATTGACGTGTGTAAAAAACAAATAAAACACTGTTTTAAAACATATAAAAACAGATTTTATGCAAAAAAAGTGTAGAGAAAGAAAAAAATTGTAATTAATAATTATTTTATATTTTTGTTGTTATATTTTCTATATATTTAAATATTATTATTTTTTTTCCTTTTTTTTTTTTTGTATTAATCAATATTTAAAATAATTTGTAAACTTAAATTTTAATTGAATTTTATTGAAATAATAAAAAAATATTTCAATTTTTTAGGCTGAACTGAAATTAACATGCATTATGCATTATACAAAATCAGAGAGCTCACAGATTAAGCAGCCTCTGACACTTATACATACACTGCTGATCACTTGAATAGGTTTATTAATTTTTGCTCTTATATTTTAATTTTTCTTCATATAAACTTTAGAAGAACAATTTTTTTTCACTTTAATTAACCCGGCATTACTAACCTTAAATCATGTCGCATGGTTACTAACCATGGGTCTTTTCGACCCTGATTTGTATTATCCATTAAAATCGTCTCAACTTATAAATTGATACAACGTATACTTCTTTTGGTAGATTTTAGTCTTTTATTGTTTAATTTTAGTATACAATGGTGTAAATTAAAATAAAAATATTTAAATTAAAATTAAGTACGAATTCATTACAACATAGCTAAAAAAAAGTGAAAAAAAAAAGTTATCCAGCCGAATTGCGCATAAAATTATGAGTTTTTAAGATATTGACGTCAAATAAAGTGCATTTGAAACCTGATATATAATAGTAAAATGTTAGAAAGAAAAATTGGTACGGCTAAAGCAAACATTTTTCAGTTATGTACTATAAATGTTACCTTTTCTTGGGAATTTTCATCATCGAACATATCGTCATAAATGGATTCCTCTTGTGCAGAAGCAATGCAATTTGAGCACAGTGCTTCTGGCAAATATATTTTCCACATTTAGAGCACGTGGTTTTGGTTTTGCGTTTTAATTTTTTACAATGTGAATAAATGAACATATATTTTTTGTATAACGGTATAACTAACCTGGGTCTAATCGACCTATAATCTTTGTTACATTATTGCTAACTATGGGTATAGTCGACCCATAATCTTTGTTACATTATTGCTAACTATGGGTATAATCGACCCAGGCTGTTTTTTAAAATAATTTTATATGCATAATATCATAAATTTTCCTTATGTTTATTATTTATAAACGTTTATACATATATAAACAAATTTAGATTACACATATATCTTGAGTTAAAATATCGTCATGTTTTTTTTTAAATTTAAAAAATTTGCGTGTCTGGGTCGATTCGACCCAGAGGTTAGTAATGGAGGGTTAAGAGATATTATGAATAATCATATTTTAGGAAGAAAAGAATAACGGTGCAATAAATAAAAATTTGTTATTTTCTGCTTTTACTTCAAAATGCTGGGAAAACAGGTGTAAATTTTGGGTCACTTGAATAGGTTCACTAGGAATAAAATTAGTTTGATTTTGACTATCGACAGAATAATTAAAATTTTAAATATTTGTGAACTACTGCAATAATTTTTTACATTTTTCATGTAAAATGAGGCGATTAAATGAAGAAAGAAGGTAAAATTAACGCATTCAATGAAACTGGCTTAAGCCATGGGAATATCGACAAAAAAATTGGTCGCAGATAGAATGTTGTAAGTAATTTTTTAAGAAATCAGTCCGATTATGGAAAAAAACATAAAAGGTCGGAAGAAAAAAGCCGCAACAGAAGCGGACAGAAGGGCTGTTATAAGAGCTGCCTCAAATTCGAGCGATTCTGCTCCAAAAATTAGACAAAAATTGGGTATCACAGCTATCATAAACACTGTAAGACATGTTATTCGAAGTTCTAAACATTTAAGGAGATTAAAAATTAAAAAAAAAACCATCTGTTATTGCTGCTCGTAAAGCGACATGGTCTCATTTTGCACGAGAACACATGAACGATAAAAATGAATGGTATCGTGTTGTCTTCTCAGACGAAAAAAAGTTGAATTTGGAAGTTCCGGATGGATACAACTACTATTTTCACGACCTACATAAGGGCGAACGCTGTCTTAGTCGTATCAATAGCTGTGAGGGAAGTGTAATGGTGTGGGGAGCGATTTTATATTATGGTACATTTGAGCTTCAATTCCTCACATCAGGGTTGTAAAAGTGTGGATTCAAAGCCAAAATGTCAATAAGTTGGAGTGGCCACCATACTCCCCTGGCTTTAATATTTTAGAAAATGTATGGGGTTTGCTTTGTCGTAAAGACTACGAGTCCGGCAGACAATACGAATCCAAATAGGCTTTCATTGGAGGAATTAAAAAAGCTTGATCCAAAAATGTCATTAGCATTAATTGAAAACCTTTAAAGCTCCCTCCCAAATAGTATTCTTGAAGTTATATCGAATAGAGGAGGATATACTCATTAATAAATTATCGAAACATTGTATGAAATCCTAAAAAATAAAGAGTTTTACAAAAAAATCATTTTCTTATTTAATTTTTTAAATGAATGATAGTGAACCTATTCAAATGACCCAAAAATTTTGCTGAAAATCATATTCGTTTTGGGAAAAAAATTACTAAAATTCAGTTATTAATTATTGAAACAAGTTTTTTTATTATAAACTCACATAATCCAATATTTTAGCATTTTAGAAAATAATATAACTAAAAACTTAATTACTTTTAGAAAAAAATTAATTTGAATGTAATGAAAATAGTGAACCTATTCAAGTGATCGGCAGTGTATGTTAAACCTAAAGGAGAAATAAGCGAAGGTGTCACCACTGATTGCAACTTAGTGCTGCTTACTTTAGCGATTACGTAATGTACATTTTTACCGCTGGGAAACTCAAAAAGACACTGAACTAAGAGAGCTCATTAAAAAGAGTGGAAAAAGCGATATATATGTTGAAAGAGATTCAAGAGTGAAAAATAGCCAAAAGAAACAAGTACTAGAATCAGCGTTGCCAAGAGTGCAGATTTATCTGGATTTTGCAGTTTTTCTAAGCATTGAGCAGTTTTGCAGTTTTTTACTTAAAAATTCAGTTTTTCTTTAAATTATGCAGATTTTGCAGTTTATTCATTTTTATTTTAATTGTGTCTACTGTTTTTAAAATTTATATTAAATGTCATTAATAAACCTAACCGTATATTCCAAAACGAAAGTCTACAGACACATTTACTTAATAGTGCCATTTACCGGCTATAAGAAAAAATTTTTGAATAGATAGTACAAATTTAAAAGGATTGAAATTGAAAATTCCACTTTTTAAAATATCCAAAAGATGTTTATTTAGGTGTGGAAGTTCTCTTAGGACTAACTACAAAGCATAAATTATCTGAGGAACATGAAAAGCAGGGACCGTAACGGTTATAAGTTAAATCGAAAAACTTATTTTTTAATGGTTATTCTGAGAGTTTTTCTAAAAAAGATTAGCAGAAAAAGTTATTTTTCAACGGGAAAAAAAGTTAAAAAAAAAAACTCAAAAAGCGAGTTTTATTTTTTCTTCATAAAATAAAATTCATTTTGTGAGTTTTATTTTTCCGTCATAAAATAAAACATATTTTTGAGTTTTATTTTTCAGTCAGAAATTACAGTTACTTTTCGAGTTTTATTTTTCCGCTCTTTTTAAATTTATATGTGCTTTTTGTTCCAAAAAAGTTGGCATCACTGAAAAAGACACATTGAACTAAAAGAGCTCATTAAAAAGAGTGGCTCACTTAGTTTAATTGAAAGAGTAGTACAATTATACAGGTCGTTCACTTACTACACAAGTCTAATAATTACCCAATGTAATAAGAAAGTTAAAAAATATTTATAAATTGTGTCAAGGAAAATAAAAGGCTAGTTTTGAGCTTCGACGAGAATCATGCGACAAACGATCGTAATTTTTCAATTTATCAAAATAAGAAAAGATTAGGTTTGAATGTCTTGCAACCAAAAATCATACATCAAAATCATTTATAAATAATAAATCAGAACATAAAACCGAATTTTATTATGTTAATAGAGACACACAGAACAGAAAAATAGATAAATCAGTATTGAAATTACAAATTAAGATAATTTCGTTTTGATCTTTAACTCAACAAGGACTGGAAGAATTATACATATACATAACTGGTCTTTACAACCCTGTGTCAGGATTACGGCGTAGCTTCTCGCAGCACCTACAGTTTAATGTCGACTCCGAACGACAGACTTGAGAAGCTTGTTCATGGCAATTAGTTACTCTCAGAGCTTTTGCCAGAAGACTGCTGAGAGGTAGTCGCCGAAAGAAATATTTTTTCCATATTTCTTTTTTTGAAGATGTCAGAGCCTGGAGTCGAACCCAGGGCCCATGTCTTAGTAAGCCAACACACTAACCACTAGACCACGGCGACTGGAAGAATTATATTATATATAAAGAAACGTTGTCATGTGAATAGAATCAAAGATTACATTAAAGGCTAGAATCAGAGAATGACATGAATCGCACTCAAATGGCAATTTTTTGACTTTTTAAAAATGAATATTGAGCTAGCAATACACACTAACTAAATGAATGCCGCTATTACATACATACATACATACATAACTGGCCTTTACAACCCTGTGTCAGGATTACGGCCTAGCTTCTCGCTATTGCATGATTCAATTTAGTATGTATTTTGTTACAAAATGCTTGTAGTTGCTTGCAAATTCTAAACACTCCAACCAATCAGAAAAGCAGTAAGTATGTTCGAGTATTTCACTGTTTAAATGTGAATAAACCAACTACGAACAAAAGAAAAACAATAACACGATTGTAATGAAAAATAATGCAGTTTCTCTTATATATTTAACAAAATATGCTACTTGTTTTTTATTTGATTATTATTATTTATTTATTTATTTATTTACTTGGTTTTTTATTTATTAGTACTAAAAAGCATGTATAACAAGTAATAAATATTATTAATTTGTTAAAAAAATAGTTCACAAAATATCAGCTATACTTCAAAATTTTATATTTCTTAAAAATAAACAATTCCTATTTCTAAAGTTCTAAAAATAAAAAATCAGGTAATGGTTATTTCATTTTAATTTTTCAATTTTATTTTTATTTCGAATAATATTAATTTTAATTACATTTAACTTAAGATATAAAGAGTTTAGGGACTATGTCCCTTTTCTACTTAGTGGTGTTTTATGTCTTTTTTTATAATTGTAGTATTCACAATGGAGTTTTAACATTATTATAAGAAGGAAAAATTTTGCAAAAACCTGTTTGAAGTTGTTAAGATAAAATTCTATGCTATGCTACGGTTAAAATTACGATGAAATCATTTCATTAATGTGGGGGTATTGGGATGCTAAACATCTTCTATTAAAATTAGTAGTTAGTCTGACTATTCTATCATTTACGAGTTCTATGCCAGCTAGATCATGGAGACGCCGAGTTGAGTAGTGCCAGGGGAGATTAAAGATCATCTTCAGTATTTTATTTTGTGCTATTTGAAGTTTTTTTAGATGACATTTCGCGGACGAGGACCAGACTGGAGCACAGTAGAACATAACGGGGTGAAAAATAGCTTTAACAATGAGTTTTTTGTTGTCGATGCTCAGGAGTGACTTTCTATTAATAAGGGGGTACAGTATTCTTATTAATTTGTTGACCTTGTCAGTTATGTAAGGTATGTGGCAACAAAAGTTTACTTTGGGGTCTAGGATAACGCCAAGATATTTAACACTTCTTTCCCAGGGTACTTCAGCATTCATAAAACGCAGTGGACTGTGGGGAGTGAAACACGCATTACGTTTTCTTGTAAAATATATCGATTGTGTTTTTTCCGGATTTATCATAATTTTCCACTTATCGAAATATGCTTTTAGCCCGGTAAGAGCAAATTGAAGGTTTGAAAATATGTCGCTTGCATAAGTTCCTGAGCAAAGAATTGACGTATCATCAGCGAATATTGACATAACACAATTGGGAAGTACTGGAACATCTGCTGTGTATAGGTTATATAATATTGGTGACAAGCAGGAGCCTTGGGGACAGCCGGCAGTAATATTAATCTGTGAAGATGATGTTTTACCCAAATAAACATTATAGAATCTATTGTCTAAAAAGTTTTGAACTATTTTTATTATCTCATAAAGGAAATTTAATCTTTTTAATTTAAAGATTAGACCATTGTGCCATACTGAGTCGAATGCACTTTTTATGTCGAGTAGTACCATACCAGTTGAATTACCAATCCTTAAATTATTTTCCACCATAGTTTTAATTTTTAATAACGGCTGTGAGGTGTTGTGCTCTGTTCTGAAACAGAATTGTTGTGGAGGTAGGATGTTATTTTGCTCCATGAATATAACAATCTTTTCCTTCAAAATTTTTTCTAGAATTTTACTTAAGGAAGAGAGTAAACTTATAGGTCTATAAGATAGAGGTGAATACTTTGACTTGTTGGGTTTAAGTATTGGAATAGTTTTAGACATTTTCCAGGTAGATGGAAAATAACTTAAATTTAGACAGGCATTAAAGATTGTTGTGAGATATTTGAAACCTTTGTTGGGTAAGTTTTTTAGGCATTTATTATTTATTCCGTCGGCACCGGGCGATTTGTTGTTTTTAAGTTTTTTGATAATATCAGTCACTTTTCCAGTAGGTATAAGATAGGAATTCCCTGGCGTAACATTCATATTTTTTATTATAGCTGCAACGTTGTTAACTTCAGTAATAGTTACGCTATCACTTAAGTGTGCTGAAGAAGAGTGATTCAATTTAAAAATTTGAGCCAATACTTCAGCTTTCTCTGGCTGAGTGTAATATACATTATTGCTGTCTTTCAACGTTGGAATATTATAAGCTTTCTTCCTTAAAATTTTAGATATTTTCCAAAACGATGGAGATGCTTTATCAAGATTTGACAACGTAGTATTCCAAGATTGATTTCTAAATTTATTTATTTCTTTTTTTATATTTTTGTTTAAGCGTGCCGTTGCATAATAATCGCTTAAGTCTCTAAATCTTTTCCAGTTTCTTCTGAAAACGTTTCTCATTTGCATCATCATTATTATATTGTTGGGCAGTGTTTTGGTCATTGGTGATATACGTTTCTTGGGAACTGATTTATCTATTGCTGTTTTAATAACGGTTTCCAAAATGTTGATCAAATCATCTATTTGATTGGTGTTAGTGATATCAGTATGGTTAACTAATGGTGGAAGATTTTTATTTACAAATTTGGTAAAACGTGACCAATTTGTCCTGTTGAATGCGTAGACTAAGTTATCCACTGATTTGTACAAGTTGACATTCGTCATAATCGGTAGATGGTCTGATCCAAGATCGTTAATGACTTTAACAGCTGACATGATTGATAATATATTAGTTAAAAATAGATCTAGTGTCGATGGTTGTTTATTCGGGTCTGAAGGAATATAGGTATGATCATGAGGAAAAGCTAATTATGCTTCGCTAAGAATTATTTCATTTAAAATTTTTATTTTTATTTTGAAACATTTGTTAAGAAACGAATTACTGCGGTTAGAAATAAAAAAAAATAATAATAATAAAAAAAAAAACACTGTTTCAGTCAAACGATTTAACTTCTTAGTTGAGCTTTAATGAATCATTTGAGTGTTTTGTATACAAAGGAGTGTTGTGTATGTTGTTATTGCTAACGGTATCTAAAAAAAGATTAAGAATAAACAATGTATATACAAAAGTAAACTCTACAACAATTACAGTTGTCACTGATGATGAATAAGAACAAAACAAAAGCAGTAATATTATTATTATTATTATTATTTTACAAGATTTATTTATTCAAGGAAAAAAACAATAATCAACTTAACATATTGGTGCCCAGCGTCCATAGGACATAAAAGGGCAAGTTGGCAACATTAAATAAATGAGATCCTATGAATTGTTTAACAATATAAAGAAAATTATAGTTTGTAGTAACGATAAATAACAGTTACATATATACATATTTTTAAATATTTGAATATCAAAAAAAAAAAAAAAATTATATATATATATAAAAAATAATTAAATAAATAATAAAAAAGATTATCAAAAGTGTATAAATATTGCACTGGCTAATTATAATGATTACATAAAAGCATTTCCACATCTTCCAATAAGTATTGCTTCAGATTAGTCTTGAACAAACAAATACTCATCATATTCTTTAAAATTGTAGGTAGGCGGTTATATTCAGAGCAACCAATGAATTCTATTCGTTGTTTAGTAGTTTCAAGTCTACATCTTTTTACTAGCAGATACGAACTGATACGTGTATTAATATTTGTCTGATTTACCCTAAATTCTATAGTGTGGTATCCTATCTTACGTACAGCTTTGAACATATATGTTAGCAATTGCATTTTATACAAGCCATAAATTGGCAAAACACCTTTTGCTATGTCTTTATATAAGGACACTGTAGGATATAGTCGCGGAAGATTAAATACAGCTTTTAATGCCCTGTTTTGGACATTTTGAAGCGATTTAATGTCTGTTGTCCTTTTATATGCATAAATCATAGGCAAGTAAGTTAAATGGCTATGGATTAAAGCATAGTATAGCAAAAGTTTAGTTTTCCCATCAAACACGTTTTTAAACTTGTATAGAATACCAATAGCAGGAGCAATTTTGCTCTTTAAAGATTGAATGTGCTTATTCCAGGATAAATTACTTTGTAGGTGTATCCCCAAGTATTTTACGGAATCACATTCTTGAATTTCTAGATCACTAATAGTTATTTTAAAAGCAGGAGTATTTCTTAATACGTTAGGCCGAAATCTTATTAGCGTTGTTTTATCTTTATTTAGTGATAGCCTGTTAAGTCTTACGTATTCAGATAGAATACCAGCATCATGTTCCATTTGCGACTTCAATATTATTTCGTGGTTGTAGGGGTAAAAGAGACTTATGTCATCCGCATACATTATCAGCTTGCCATATAACTTCAGATTAGATATGTCGTTTAAAAATATGGTAAATAATAGGGGACCTAGTACACTACCTTGTGGCACACCAAACTTAATAATTTCCATACTACTTCTCACATTATTTACTTCCACATATTGCAATCTATTTTGCAGGTAACTTTTAATTAGATTTAATGAATTTTCCTGAAAGCCATAGTAAGGTAATTTTTTTAAAAGTATGTTGTGATCCACAAGATCGAATGCTTTTGAAAAATCATAAAAAATTGCACCTACACCACCATATCCATTATCCATACTTTCACATATATAATTTATAACATTTACAACTGCTTCCTGAGTGCCGCAACCTTTTTTAAAACCAAATTGAAAGCCATAGAGGAGGCTGTTTGTTTCCAAAAATTCTGACAGTTGTTTATATAAAATTTTTTCAAATATTTTATCAATTATGGGCAATAAGGCTATTGGTCTGAATTGATCAACAGTACATGCTTTGTTGTTTTTAGGTATTGGAGTTATTTTTGCAACTTTCAAAACTGCTGGATATACTGAAGTATTAACCATGTTATTGAAAACATTTGTTAGTAAATTATATAAGATGTTCTTACATTTAAAAAGCACTTTATTTGATATACCATCACAGCCAGGACTCTTATTAAGTTGTAGACTTGACATTATTTCTAAAATTTCAACATTTGCCACGTTAGTAAAAGAAAATTGAGTATTACATTGAGATAAAGTATTAAGATTGTTGCAACAATCTCCTGGATTCTGTATTATTCTCTCATTTAAAATTTTTGGTATGTCCACAAAGTATTTATTTAATAAGTTGCATTTTTGTCTATCATCGGTAATAATGTCTCCTCTATTATTTACTAACTGCAATTTTTGTTTGAATTGTCTACCGAGATTCTCATTTAAAAATCTCCAACACTTTTTAGGGTTGTCTTGAAGATTGTTACGACTGTTTTGATAGTAATTATTTATGCATATTTAATAACAGGAATAGGCAGTAAAATCGAATCAACTCGTCATTCTCTGACTCAAATTATTGGATTAGTGCATTCTCAATAAAGTACAAAAGTAGTAAAATAGAATTCTGTGATATGTTACAAATAGATTTTGATGAATTGTGTGAGATGAATATAATATAATAGCTGGAGACTTTAGTATTGAATATTGAATGTGTCGGCAAAAATAAATGTTGAAAGTAAAATATCTGACCATGAATCCATTGATATTTATATTAAGATAAAAGGTGATATACAAGATGTGCAAAGCGAAGAATACGATATTTTCTAATATAACAAAAATAATAAAATAGAAAGTACAATTCAAAAATTTACCTTTCAAACAAAATCGAATACAATAAGAACAAATAATAATATAATTATATTTTTTAGCTATTAATACCGTATTGTTCCCACGATTTCTACCGTGTAAAAACCCTGCCGTCAAATGTGTAGCTAACTACAAAAAAAAACAACTTTAAGTTGGCTTGTATAGACTAACTTAAAGTAAACTACTACGCAATGCAACATTTTGCTTAACCAAAGTGTATACAAACACTGTGTAGTATATTTTAAGTAGATAGAGCCAAGTCGATTGGCAAACAAGCAGCTTCAAGACCCACAACAAATTGAATTTATTTAGGGTCATTATTACAATATACGGAGTAGAAATTGATAATCGGTTATGGTCATTGCTAATATTGCTCACCAAATTTATTTTATTTTTTAAGTACCTTAGATTTTTTTAAATAATAAGCCTGCCTGTGTCATTTTCACAAAACATCGTAAAACAAATTTAAAAAGTTGAAAAAAAAATTGTTTAAATTAAATTTAACTAACTTATAGTAAATTAAAAAAACCAACTTAAAGTTAACTTTAAGTAGTAAGTTTATAGCTAGCTACAAAAAGTCAACTTTAAGTCAACTTTAAAGTTAATTAAAAGTAATGCAGAGTCTGACAATTGAGTTCTTCCTAAGACATCGAAATGTTAAAATAGTTGAAACAATTTTTGAAATTTACATTTGAGGATTTTCTTAAATTTTGTCTCTTAATTTATCTCTATAAGATCATAAAGTTTCAGTGCCCTGTAAACTTAGTTAGGATGATAACATTTTTAAGATCTACAAGGAATCCTCAAATATCTATTCCGCGCATATACAATAATGTTTTTGAATTATCGTTTGTTGTTAGAGTGGCTCGGTTATGGAATGTCTTACCTCGGATGTTACGTTCTTTTGCGTTTAGCATTGCGGTATTTAAACGTAAACTTGCTTATTTATTAAATCACTAATAAGTGGAACAGATCTAATCAGTAACAAAACTAAATGGGATAAATCAGATTGAAAGCAGAACAATTGAGACAGCAGTAATCTTACTGTAAATTAAACTGATTCTTGACATGCTTTTTAGGATGTTTTTTATTACTATTATTAATATTAATAATTAACATTGATATATATATTGCTAATTTCTATTATTATACTTAAATATCGTTAACTATTTTATTATACATTTTACTGTTATTGAATTTACTCGCAGTGGATTATACTATCTGTAATATAATTATAATTGGCCAAAGGGCTATATATATATTTCCAATGTAAAAATAAATAAAATAGTTAGTTAATTCCATGTAAAAGTAATGCAAGTGTCAACGACCACTACTTGAGAAATAGTTAGCTTTCAGTTAATTTAAAGTTAACTGAATGTCCGACAGGAAAGGATTAGGTGTACATACATATATGAATACATATCGTCGTAAAAATTAAGGAACGCTGTAATTGACAAAAAATCGAAAATACGTTTTTTGCATCATTTTTATCAGAAAAAAAATACGCGTCGATTGGTCCCGGTTCCAGATTTCTACGATGAAAATAAAGTCACCTTCGCCGCCTGCGTTTTGAATATTTAAGGTTTAGTCAGTTACAGCGTTCTTTAATTCCATCGACGATATACACTTACTTTCGGAAAATACAAAATATTAATAAAATGATATGAATCTATGAGAATACTGAAAATGTTTCATATTTAAATATATATCTACGTACGTATAACACGGTATTATATTTACACATGGCATTTGTTCTTAAACACAAGTAAGATCATGTGTATTTATTGAATGGAAGTGTGTTTTCATGTGCATGATATTATTCTTACCCGTTGTTATGCCGCTGTTTCAGAAAGTGTTCAATATCGCATTTAACATTGCTAATAAATTCTTCATCAGCAATAGATAAATTTCCAATATTTGATAACTTTCGGTAAGAAGGCTGATTTTGCTGATCCACCTCCAGTTTTGCAATATTATTGCGGCACCGTCAAAGCCGCTATACTGTATCACCAACGTAAACGTCACAAATTTTAGAAGCACTATATTAAAATTATTTGATTTAAGTTAAATATTGTATATGCTTTAAAACAAAGTATATGGAATAAACAACTCTTTTTTAATTCGAATTCAATTTTGCTGAATATTTAAAAAATTTTATTATTCGTTTTTCTTTTTGTGTAACTTTATGCACCTCACAAATACCTGTAAATTTTTAGTACAAAATTCTACAATTGCTTTTTAGAACCTTTAAAAATAAATATAGTCTGTAATACCCTGTATAGAACTATTCTAAGCCATGACAGAACTATATTTTGTGATATCAAATACACTAAGTTCACACTATGACTGAATTTCAATTGGTGTTAAAGAAGCAATTGTTTCAATATGTAGAATTATAAATTATTTCGATTTCCTTATTTTTTTATTCATCTCATTGCCTTTTGTTTTTATATATAATTATGGCGTGTACTTCACCAACATATTTGGGTTGTTCGTTTAGGTATACAGGTGTCTGTCCATATATATATTTTTTTTTTTGGATAAATTGTGTTTATATGTAATCTTTCTTTCACATTAAGCTACTCCAAAGCATTATCTTTAACGATGTATAAATATTACATTACAATAATTTCTTTGTTTTGTAGTTTTTATAGCTTTTCTATCTGTGTTCTTGTGCAGCATATACGTATGTATATATGTATTATAATCAGTGTTCGAAAATTTACCTTATAAAACGTACTTTAGTGTTCTGTACTGTAGAATATTAAATACAGAAACACTAAAAGTGTTTGTGTAGGAAATTCAAAACAAACAAAAAACATTCTAATATTTTTGAATTTTCTACATAACGAATATACTGTTCTTAACCTATAGAAAAAACAACAAAGGAAAAATATTTTTTTTTGTTGTAATTTTTTTCAATTTTTTTATTTTAAACTGATTGATAAAAAATGCAAAAAAAGAAAATATTTTGAAATTTGGGGAAAAATAACCCAATATCAGTAAACCAAAATGTATACAAACACTAAAACTGTACTGTTTTAAAACAAAAAACAGAACGACTTATTCTGGTTGTGTAGAAATACACAAACACTAAAAAGATAAATACCATTCTTGGATTTGTGAACCGTACACATAATAATGTACAGTTTATTTTCGAACACTGATTATAATTGAGGCAAATTTCAAATAAGGTATTATCATATCTGCTCAAAATAACCAGTCTAGCGATCATTCGGTTTAGCTAAATAAAATCTTTTGAAAAGAAAGTCTTTGTATACCGGAAAGTTTTCTTAAAATCTTTATTTTTATAGCAAATAAAATTTCAGAGTCATGAGCGGGTCAGTAGTTGAAATTCATGGCTCTGTATTTTGGAAACTAGGTTTTACCGCTCAAAAATTCGTGTGCTATTTGACGTACAACTATTGGATTTTTAATCCGCCCCTAAGATAAACTAATTTTCTTGTCAACCAGAAAAGTATATTTCTTTGGAACACAAAAAACAAATTTCATATGAAAGTGTGACTTACTTTCTTTACAGCACAAAACTAGTTTTGGAGCAAAACATGTGATTACTTGTTTTGCTATACATTTTTCATTTTCGAAAATCAAAATTTAAAACTAATTTTGCTCCAAAATATGTTGTAAATTGTCTGTGCAATTGTGATTCGAAAAAATAACATTCAGCTATTAAAAAAAAAAACTAAGAAAAATTGCAAAAAATGGTAATCATGAGGAAGATTTTAGGTCAAATTCAAATGGTGATGATTTTTCTCGATCTAGTAATAATTTTTTAGAAATAAAACGAGCAAAACGTATTATAATTGCCCAAATTGTTTACATAGTAAAACTAATTGTTAAAATTGAATTGATATAAATAAATAAAATTACTTATACTAAGTCAAATATACTATTTATACTATATATGTAGATAATAAATATTATCCTTTTCAAAAATAAATTGATACATAAAGAAATAATCGAACAATATCAACAAGTGTCAATACATAGTGGTGGTTTTTAGAAAAATGGTTATTTAAAAGTCGAATTCAACAAATTACTAACAAAAACTTGTATTGAATTATACACGAATTCTATGTAATTCTGTCGCTATAAAAAGTAGTTCCATAATCTGAATCAGGAATTGTGAAAGGTGCTTCCTTCAAAATATTCGTACATAATATGCTTGTAACATATTAAAATAAAAACCTAAAATTACTGTAAAGAGTTCTTGCGTAGTTTTGTTTCTTTCTATAAGTTATTTGTTTATGACATAAATATTTTAATTATTATATTATAAATATATACATTTATTAAATTTATATATAATATTTTACATTTAAATATTAAATTAATTTCGAAAGTTCGAAAACAAAAACCACTACAGCATAATCGAAACGCATTAACTAGTTGTTTTAGTTTAAGTGGAAACGTACTATTAATTGCAAAATGTATGAATAACATTGAATACTATCTCATCGTTTACCCTAAAAATAATTTGTATATGAAAGTTTTCTATCGTGTGTAGAAGATAAAGAAATCACTTCATACCCAGTTCTCATGACTTGTCGCAATCAATTATTATTTAGTACCACGAATTTGCTACCATTTACAACTGTTATTAATTGAAACCAGCGTTGCCACAATTGGTAGAATTCTACCAAAACTGGTAAAAAATTTTTCGTTTGGTAGGATGATAGGCTGAATATGATTTTGGTAGATTTTAGCAGAAGCTAAAAAGAAGTGTATTGCCCATTGTAAACAATCTTAATAAGGAATTTCAGTCGGAAAGTTCAAGATTGCCGTATATATATTCAAGCATAAAATCTAATTTTTTATTCATATTAAGCAATTTTATAAAAAAGATTTAATACACAACACTTAAACTGATTTTAAAAATTCTGATAATCCCATTAATGTTTCAAAAATTTTTATCGGTACAAAAGCCGAAATGTATCCTACTAAAAATCTTAACCCGGGAAAAGTTTTTGATGTTAAACATGAGATTTTGCAATTTTACATTGAATTACTAAACCAAATCAATGCTAGATTTGATTTTATTGGAGAAGATATTAAATTGTTACAAATAATTACTCCTAAATAAGTATTGTCAAAAGAAGACTTGCTTATGTAAATTGTCTCTCGTTTTAAAATGTTCTAATCTTATAGACGTCGCCGTGGTCTAGTGGATAGTGTGTTGGCTTACTAAGACGATAGCGCTGGATTCAAATCTCAGCTCTGGCATCTTGAGAAAAGAAATATGAAAAAAATATTTCTTTCGGCGTCTACCTCTCAGCAGTCTTCTGGCAAAAGCTCTGGGAGTAATTGATTGCCATGAAAAAGCTTCTCAAATCCGTCGTTCGGAGTCGACTTTAAACTGTAGGTCGCGGTACTCATGGATAAAAATCAACACACACAATATGAGTGCTGCGAGAAGCTAGGCCGTAACCCTGACACAGGGTTGTAATGGCCAATTATGTATGTATGTATGTAATCTTATAGACTGTGATCCTGATATTATTACCACATAGTGGAGTCTGTTGCGATTAACAGAAACAAACCAATTAAATATATAATATTATAATATTAAAGTTAGTTCTATTGGAAACATTTTAAATGAGAAAAGTTTTAATGAATTAACCAACTTTGTTTTTAATTTATTTCTCTTTCGCATAGCTCTGCAGCAGCTGAACAAAAATTTTTAACACTTTCCTTAATCAAAACCAAATTGAGAAACAAATTCGAAATCGACTGCAATTTCAAACAGCTAAAATTTGCAAATCTGACAAGGTTTTGAATTATTTTTTACTTATGGGTATTAATTATTTCATCATGTATTGTTAAGAAATTGAATTGTTTTTGTTATATGTTTATTTTTTATATGTTCATATTTTCGAAGAACTCAATTCTTTTTGTTATATTTTTCATTTTTGTTTATTTATATGTACCACTACATGTAAAGATTTTAATAAAAATTGCTTTCCATTTCAAAAATGTATTCTTAAATGGTTTTTGGTAGATTTTGATTAAATTTGGTAGGTTTTGAAAGAAATTTTGGTAGAATTAAATTTTTTCAGTGGCAACACTGATTGAAACAAAGAATTCTAGTACGGAAATTGTACAACTCTGATTATTGTATGTATGTATGTATGTAGTAGTTCACACAAAACCTTACAATAAAGGAGTAAAATTATAAAAAAGCGATCTTGTGAAAAAATATTTTCGCAGAAGATATAAAAAAGACATTAATAACATATCTGCTATACTTTGAAAAAAATACTTTTGAAATAATGTGTGTATTTTCTTATATTTTGCTTAAATTGAACCTATTTTATAAAAAAACATAAAATTGCTCCTTATTAACAAGAAGAGACTCCTTTTTTAATTGATATGTAAATCAAACTGCAGTGAAAACAATTGTAAATAATAATTTATATCAATAAAATGTTATAAAATTCTTAATGTTAATAATTATTACTACGAAAATAAAGTAACAATGGCAGCTTCAGCAATTGCTGGTACCAATGCTGTTTCAGCGAATGAAATCGATGAATTCATTAATGGTGCACTTGTTTCATGGGTAAGTCTTATCATATGTATGTATGTATGTATTTGCCAAAGTAAAGATATAATTATAATAAAAAATTGTATGTTAAGTTTATATGTACATAAATGATAATATAATACATAATGCTAATTAAAGTAACTTCAAAGATTTCTATTAAATATACGCAATGACTGTTGAAATTATTTCACAACAGCAACCCTAATTTGTATTTCTATGTTTTTCTAATATACAGTTACGAGCAGATAAATAGGTTCACATCAAAATGATAAATCAATTTTGTTTGACTATAGTTTACATTACAGCAATAAAAAAGGAAAACTCGCTAATTACTAAAGCAAATACCCACTTTTAATACTGCATCACAATAATTTAATTATTATGTAAAAAATTGCCCAAAATTAAAAAAAAAAATAACCGTATAAAATCAAAGAGCAAATAAATAGGTTCACTTTGAAAAATTTGTTAGTTTAAAATGTTAAACGCCAAAATTACAAAAATTATTGTAGAAAACTTTAAATTCAGCCTTTTAATAGAACTTATTAAAGCAAATACCTGTAAAAATTAAAAAAATGGGACGTTCTAAACATTGTAGTGAAGAGGAAAACAAGATTATAAAGGATCTACAAAGCCGCAGTTATAGACACGGGAAATTGCTAAAATTCTTGGGAGATCGCAGAATATGATAAGAAATGCATTGCAGCCTCCAAAACAAAAACTTAAAAGAGGTCAACAGCGAAAAACCTCGAAAAGAGACGATGATCGATGATGAATTTATATTTCCCTGTATCAGATTCAAAAAGAATGATATGTTCGATGCAATTCTCCGACTTTTTAGAGTATGTAAATTTATAAGAGCAAGTCGGCTGCGATATGGTGGTAGATTTTCACTCGGACTCCATCTAAGGTTTCGAAGACAAAATAGTAAGAACTGTTTTTGAACAGATTCTAATTTCATTATGTAAAAAGTGTACTGGGGATCCCAAATTACAGACGCATATTCAAGTGTTGGTCTCACTAGTGACGTGTAAAGATGTTTTGTAACATAAGGATCATCAAATTCTTTGGCCCAACGCTTTATGAAACCTAGCACACAATTAGCCTTACTTACAGTCATAAGTACATGTAAATTAAAATTTAATTTTTTATCGAACAGTACTCCAAGATCCAAAAACGTATCTTCAATTTTTAATGCCTCACCATTAATAAAGTACTCATGAGGAGAGATTGAGTGTCTAGAAAACGACATAGATTTGCATTTACTTAGATTTAGCACCATAAGGTTTTGTATACACCAGGCATAAAAATTATCTATATCAGTTTGGAGGAGAATACTGTCCTCAGAACAGGAAATAGTTTTAAAAAGTTTGACATCATCGGCATACAAAAGAATATAACTAGATCGAACGACATTTGGTAAATCATTGATGAACAACAGAAACAACAAAGGGCCAAGATGACTACCCTGTGGAACTCCCGATGTGACTTCAATGTATTTTGATTTTGAATTATTGTATACAACGCATTTTTTACGATGGGTCACATAGGATCTAATCCATTTTAAAAAGTTTGTAGAGAAACCACTCGCATCAAGTTTTAATAAAAGTAAATCATGATTAACCTTGTCAAAAGCCTTGCTGAAGTCTGTATATATAACATCAGTTTGAAGGCCATTAACAAAACCTGAGTTAATATGAGATGTTAATTCCAAAAGGTTTGTCGTTGTAGATCTTCCACGGCAGAAACCATGCTGTGCTTGAGATAAAATTGGCGAAACCTGGTGATACAAAATATCCGTTATTAGTTTTTCAAATAATTTTGGGATGGCATTTAGTTTAGCTATAGCTCTATAATTAGTAACATCATTTCGACTACCAGACTTATGCAGAGGTATTATAAAAGAGTCTTTCCAGCGATCAGGAAACTTCCCAAATTTCAAAGAACAATTGTATAGATGAGATATTGGGACAGCCAGCACATCGGCACAGTTTTTTAAAATGCAGCTAGGAACACCATCAGGACCAGGAGTATACGAATTTTTAACACACTTTAGGCCTCTTAAAACAGACGAGACATGTAAACTTCTTATGTTGATTGATGTTGACTTTGAAATTTTATAGGGGTAGGAATAACTATTGAAGGATTCACATGAAAAAGTAGACTCAAAAAAAATGGCAAAAACATCAGCTATTTCAGCATCATTAGAGTATGTAGCGCCATTACTTCTAATCGTTGTAGGATAAGATGAAACTCTCCGTTTTGAGTTAACAAAGTTAAAAAAGATTTTTGCATTATTTTTGATTTTATTTTTCATTGAGTTAATATAAATTGCATAACGTTTCTTATTTTCCAAATTATAACGGCTAGCAGCAATGAGATATCGGGCATGATCAATTAGTTTTTTACTTTTCTTAAACTTTTTATAAAAGCGATTTCTACGATTTTTTAACCAAGATAAGGTGTTATTAAACCAGGGAGGACGATTAGATGTCTTGTTTTTCACCAAAGGTGTACATTCAGATAAACAGTTTAATAGATATGTATAAAATTTGTTAACCACTTGATCAAAGTTACTCTCATCATTACACTCGAGAAGTTCCAACCAATTAATATTGGATAACAATTGATTGAGTTGTTCAAAGTTCGTTCTTTTATAACAAAGGGATTTAGATACATTACAATTAGCAGAATGTTGAGGAAGCTGTGTAGAAATTGATAATGTTGGATGATGATGATCCTCAGGCGTACAGAAAGGCGAGTTTCTCCTCACATCAAATAGCGAAGGCTTGTTAACAAATACTAGATCCAATAATCTATTGTTGGAATTTAAGACATTATTTATTTGAAAAACTTGGGGATCTGCCAGTGATGCTAAAAAATTTTCAGACCAAGCATGTGAAGTGACGGCAACCAAAAAGTCAGTCTCCTCCATGGACATCCAGGCGGCTGATGGAATATTAAAATCGCCTAAAACTATTAAAAAATCAATCGGCCTAAGTCTATATGCCACGGACCCAATTAGAGCAGAATGCATTTCATATATTTGTGGACTAGAGTTAGGAGGTATATATGAACAGGTTATAAACAGACATACGTTATGAATATGAATAATAACTGCCAAAAATTCAGCGTCACATGTATTTTGGAGTAGTAACTCTTCAGCTGGATATAAAGTAGACACAGCAATCAGGACACCACCACCACGTTTACTACCTCTATCACGCCTAAAAATTTGATAGTTATCGCTCATAATTTCGTAGTTAAAAATATTTTTGTCCAGCCATGTCTCAGTTAAAACAGCAATGTGAAACAAGGCTCCGAAGCTATTAAGATATGAATCAGTAAGTTTAGTTTTCATTCCCCTAACATTTTGGTATATGATATTAAGTACAGAGGACGACTCTAGTTTTTTGATTAATTGGTAGCTGTATCAGAAGCAGGAATGTGTGCCAGTTTTTCTTCACGATAAATAAACTCTCTGACTATAGTGTATTTTGGCCAAAAGTCGGTATTTACAATTTTTTCATAGTATTCCAATGGCACTATTATTTTAAATGAGGCTCTTTTTCTCGAATTAATTTTATAAATACTGATATTAACTGATGGGCTACAATTTAGCTTAGAACAAATATATTTGATTATGTTTTCAACAGTTGTATCACAATGAAAACGTGTTGCAAATATTGTTTTTCTTGGTGCGATGATACGTAGTTCAGAGGATGATTCTTCGCTATTCAATTGCCGAATATTAATAGTTGAAGTCTCTAAATGGGATGCATTACCAACAACTATCGCTGAAAAATTTGAATTAGTACCAGATGTCGAAGGAACTGCTGCTGTAATATTTATTGCAGGTGTAAGTGCAGTAGACGAATTAGAATTATTCCTTAAATTAATGTTTGTCGAAAACGCTGCATTATCAGTCGAGGGCATTAGTGAAATAGTATTATCAGAAGTATTCACAAGAGTATTCAAGGGCGAAGCTGTCATGGAATAATTTGTTGTACATGTAGGTGTCATAGCCTTATTAGTATTTTTCTTAATATTAGGTGATGCGACATTATGTCCCCTCTCATAACTATCCAAGTTACTATAATTAGTGAAAAGCTCACCAAATTTAGAGAACTTATTCTGAAGAGATACAAATTCCTTATTTAAATTCTCAAACTCACTCTTATAACTTTTGAAAAATTTATAGAACTCCACATTAATAGACTTGCATCGATGACAAGTCCACTGTAATGACTTTACGGGATCAAGAGGTGCATCCGCATCTCTGGCTTTAAGCCCACTACATTTTAAGTGACTGCAACCGAGACACAACCAACAGGATACCATGCGGTCATTATTAGAGACATTACAATTTAGGCACTCCATATTACAAGCCAATTTAAGTTTGTAAATTAAAAATGTTTAAACGTTATAAGAATCAATTAAATGTTGTTAGAATTGTTTATTTGTTGTAAAATCGTATAATTGATTTTCAGATTAATTTTAAATTTGAAAATAACGTTAAGTTGTTTTCCGTATGGCAATATTAATTTTTTTTTGTTGTTTATCAACTTGGCACTACCAGAACAAAATATTTTAAGAAATGATCAGCTGTTTTGTAGATTTCTTGTTCTTGTACTATATTAAACTTTTTTAGCGCGAAAAAAATATGTTATAATTATTGTTATTGTAAGAGCAAAAGCTCTGGGAGTAATTAATTGCCATGAAAAAGCTTCTCAAATCTGTCGTTCGGAGTCGACTTTAAACTGTAGGTCCCGGTACTCATGGGAAAAAATTAACACACACAACATGAGTGCTGCGAGAAGCTAGGTCGTAATCCTGACACAGGGTTGTAATGGCCAATTATGTATGTATGTATGTAATTGTTTATTATTTATTTTGCTGTGTTTAGTTGTTGTTTTGTTTTGTATATTTTCGAATGTTTTGATTTCAGATATATAAGCACGAACAAAAAAAAGTATATGGAAATTGTTATTGTTTTTGTTTAAATTTTATTATTGTTGTGTTTAGTTCTTGTTTCGTTTTATTTAAAGTTTTCAGTGTTTTGATTTCAGATACATATTTTATAAGCAAACAAAAAATTTATATGGAAATTGTTATTGTATTTGTTTAAATTTTTTGGTGTGTTTAGTTGTTGTTTCGTTATAATTTTTTTTTACTGTAAAAGGCCTATTAGACGGGCATACTTGTCTGCATACATGTACGATGGCATACCAAAACTCACTGTCTAATAGCATGTGTTTAAATACACAGTTCGTGATTTAAATTAGTAGCTTTTCTTTCAGTGTGTAGAAATTTAATTTCCCTTTTTTTATTATTGCTGGAATTTATTCAGCAATTCGAACCGCTAACGGTGTTTAAACATTGTTTTCCACCTTAGTATATACATTTTTCTTTTTATAATTAATCGTTTTGTGACTATTAAAAGTGCATATACTTACCGCCCAATCGCAGTGAAATCGTACATTTAATTATTTAATTTATTATCCAATAAGGTAACTAGTTACTGAAATAAATAAAGCAGGAGAAGACATTCTCCTTTGAATTTCCTTACTAATAAAAGCTGTGTTGTGTTTTTTTTTATTCTTGGGATATCTTGGATTTACGCCTAAACATTTGGTCCAATCGAACCGGATTTACATACATCATCCCGAGGAGCGTCTGCGTTATTTTGGACACCAACTATTATATATAAAAGGTTAGTAAATTGAAATTTAAAGTGATTTAATTACAAAATAAAATTGTGGAAAACAAAAACAAAAGTAATTACATTTATACGCGTTTGTATGTGTGTTTTTGGTTATTGGCGCGGTAAAAGAAAATAAAGGATTAGGTCGGTAATACAGTCGATCGAAAATTATAATTATACAGTCCATTTTTTATTGCCAATTTTATCGACTGTGTGTTTGTTTACGCGGACGGACGGCCATTAGAATTGGAAATTTTATTATTCAGTGTGTTACAGATTTATAATAATAATTTAGATTTGTAATAAAATCGATTTGATTATTTTTTAAATTAAATTCGGTCACAGTGAAGTGTATGTGAGTGATTTGTGTATGGTTATATATACTTGCATACATTAGTGTACATCTTGTTGTACTTGCATACATACATATACTTTACATATATTTTGTTTGGTGGTTACACCCAACGAACATTTTGGTTGTGATTGATATTTTAAGTGAATTTAATTTATTATACTTTATATTTTATTTTTATTTCTTTTCGTACCCTTTCAATCGATTTTATTATAAAAGTTACGTTTAACTTGTGCATTTCGGATTTTATTAATATTTCGCATTTTATTATTATTATTATTATTTTTGTGTTGTTGGTATTTATATACGCGCGCCTGTTTTTTAATTTCTTCATTTACACCTTCGATAGAAAGTTAGTGTGTGCATTATTCCGTCTTTCCATCGGCTTATTATAGGGTGGATAAATTTGATTTGTTGAATTTATTATTTGTTTTATTTGTCCAACGGGATATTTTATTCGATTCATTTGTTTGATTCAACATTGTTATAGCAAAATGTCTCCATCTCCTTTGGAAATTTTTACACGCGCTTCGGACGCTATTTTTGAGTTCGAAATGAATTTTGATAAAATTCGCGATGAGGATCACCACACTTACACAATCGAGGTGATGACGGAGGAGTTGAAGTCCTTGTGGTCCGAGGTGAAAGCGGCTTATAGTGAGTGTTTGGATGACCTCGGAACATCGAAGTCTAAGACTGATTTAGTGGAGATGGCTAAGGGGAAATATCAAAGTACCCTGTCTGCGTATGCTCGCTGCATAAGGACAATGCGCGTAAAGGGCGATGATTTGGCTGTTAGCGTGAAACCAAATATATCTAGTGAAAGAGAAGATACAGCGAATGGTAACTCGAGCCATAATTTACCTTTACCGCCGTGCGATATAGAGGTTTTCAGCGGTGATTATTTGTCATGGCCGACCTTTAGGGACCTTTTCACGGCTTTGTATATTAATAATAATAGGATCAGTAACGTCGAACGTTTATGCTACTTGCTGAACCGAACGGCTAAGGATGCTAGGGAAATCGTGTCGAAATGCCCCTTGACCAATGCTGGCTTTGAGATAGCCTGGGGTAAGTTGAGGGAAACATATGAGAATCCGCGGATGTTGGTGAATAATCAGCTGAAGTGCCTGTTTGGCTTGGACTCGATTACTAAGGAAACTAGTGACGCCTTGAAGAATCTGCAACGCGGTATTAATGGGTTTTTGACAGCTATGTCGATATATGACATTTCGACGGAAAATTGGGACCCTATGATCGTTTTCATTTGCATTCAACGTCTACCGGCGCAGACGGTGACGTTGTGGGAACAGAGCATAAAGGACAAGGCAGCGTTATCTCTGTGGAAGGATCTGGATATATTTTTAACGGAGCGCATTCAGACATTAGATTGTATACGCGATCTGACTCATATGGAGACGGCGAGGAAAAGCGGTGAGAAGAGGGTGAATGTGCACGTTTCTAACACAAATTCGGATGGTAAATGTATTTTATGCCCTAAACACAGTCATATGCTGCGGTTATGCCCTAAATTTAGAAGGTTGTCAGTTTCGGAGCGTTTTTCTATTGTTAAGAGGCATCATTGTTGTGTTAATTGTTTATCAAGGTCACATGAGGTCAAAGATTGTAGGAGTGAACACCATTGTTTTACTTGTAATCAACGGCATCATACTTTGCTTCATCGTGGCACTACGGCTGTTAATTCGGCTTCGTCGAATGAGAGTTCTAATTCGGGAACCACTGATCGTGGTGTGAAGGTTGATCCACAAATGCCTTCGACTTCAGCGGCCGCTCGGGCTTCGGCGGGTCGTCAGGTTTTTCACGCTTCCCGCAATTCTTCGGTATTGCTGGGGACTGCCATGGTTTCTATTCGTTGTCACGGTACTACGTACCCTGCTAGGGCATTGATTGATTCGGCCTCAGAGGCCTCCTTTATTTCGGAACACTTGCGGAATCAATTACGACTTACGTCACATTCTACGAATGTTAGGATTTCCGGTGTCGATAAGGGAGTTTTCGCTACTTCGAGGGGACTATGTCCTATTAAAATTGGTTCGCCTTTGGATGAGAATATTGAATTGTCTACGTTGGCACTAGTTTTACCGTCGATATCGGGTAATTTACCTTCGTTTGCTTGCCCTGAATCCGTGGGGGCTGAATTACTCGATATACCATTGGCTGATAGGTTCTTTTACGAGAGTAGGCCAGTGGATATTTTACTTGGAGCGGACTTATACCCTGATATTGTTCTTGGTGGTGTTCGTCGGCATATATTTGGTACCTTAATGGCTCAGGAAACCATTTTCGGGTGGATTTTACTTGGTCCTATTGATGCATCGGTTGACAATACTGTCAATGTATTTCTTTCGGGAGTTGACCCTTTGGGGGAGGACTCATTGGACCAGACCCTTTCGAGATTCTGGGAATTGGAGGAGGTGCCAAAGTTTCAAACGCGGTCTCATACGGATCAGATTTGTGAGGACCTTTACAGGCGGACCACTATACGCGATTCGACGGGCAGATATGTGGTGTCTTTACCTTTTAGGCCGGAATTTCCGGATGAATTTAATTTGGGAATATCGAGGACCGGCGCCTTGCGGCAATTTAGGAGGATTGAATCCTCTCTTCTTCGAAGACCAGAGGTGAAAAAGGTGTACGACGAAGTTTTGGACGGATATTTACAATTGGATCACATGCGACCAGCCACCCCCATTGATCGGCCGGTTACAGGCGTATGTTATCTCCCACATCACCCTGTTATTAAACCGGAAAGTAAGACCACAAAATTGAGAGTTGTTTTCAATGCGTCGAATAAAACTTCTAATGGAAGAAGTTTGAATGATTGCCTTTTTGTAGGACCTACGTTGCAGACTGATTTGATCACTCTAATTCTACGTTGGAGACTTTTCAAGTTTGTATTTAACTGCGATATTACGAAGATGTATCGACAAATTCGTGTTCATCCGGACCATACCCCATTTCAGCGGATTCTTTACAGGAGTTCGGTAGACAGCGAAGTAATGGACTACGAATTACAGACGGTGACCTTTGGGCTGAATTGCGCACCGTATTTAGCGATTCGGACGTTGCTACAGCTAGCGGATGATTGTGTGATGGATTTCCCATTAGCGTCGAAAATTTTGAGAAGGGACATGTACGTAGATGACGTATTATCTGGAGCTCATGATGCATCGGATGCCATTTCAGCGAGGGACCAATTAATTGCGGCGTTGAAAACGGCTGGATTTGAACTCAGGAAATGGACTTCAAATGAGGGTTCAATTTTGGACGGTCTCCCTACGGATTATTTGGTTGACGCAATGTTTTTGAAATTTGATGGGACGGGTTGTTCGAAGACGCTTGGCATTTTTTGGAATGCACGATTGGACTCTTTCTTTTTCAAGGTTAATTCATTGGAGATCAAATCGAAGTATACGAAAAGGGAAGTTTTATCCATTATCGCTAGGATTTACGATCCTGTGGGATGGTTGAGTCCGATTATTGTTGTGGCGAAGATAATTATGCAACGCATTTGGAAGGACGATATTGGCTGGGACGATCATCTTTTGGATTCAACAGGAAATGAATGGTTGAAATTTGTGAATAGTTTTCGGCATATTGTTTCTATACGGATCCCTAGGTGGGTCGGATTTGGCAGGCAATCATTGGTGCAACTTCATGCCTTCTCTGATGCGTCAGAGAAAGCATACGCGGGGGTGATTTACATTCGTGTTGAGAACCCGAACGGAGAGATTTATACGAATCTTTTAACTTCAAAGACGAGAGTGGCTCCGATCAAATCCATATCGTTGCCTCGACTGGAGCTTTGTGGTGCAGTATTGGCATCTGAATTGTTGAAGAATGTCCTTAGGGAGATAGAGATACCCATACATCGCGTGTATTGTTGGACTGATTCTACCATTGTTGTGGCTTGGTTGCGAAAGACACCCTGTTCTTGGACGACGTTCGTAGCGAATAGAGTGTGTCGAATTCAGGAAAACTCTGGAGGCAAGAATTGGTTTCACGTCCGTTCGGAAAATAATCCGGCGGATCTGAGCAGTAGAGGAGTGGATCCTCATAATTTGTCGGAGAGCGATCTCTGGTGGCGTGGTCCTAAATGGCTAGCCCAGAGTGAAGTTGATTGGAATATTGACAAGCTTGATGATCTGGAGACTGACGTGGAGCGTAGAGGTGTCAAGGTCCACTTATCATTTTTTTCGAAATTTGGGGATGTTTTGGACAGATTTTCATCTTTGGACAGGGCTCTACGCGTTATATCGTATATATTTCGTTTTTGTCACTCGTCACATCCGTTGAAGAGAAGCGGTTTCAATTATGATGACATTTCTATTACGAGTGAGGAAATTGAATTGGTCAAATTACGTTTGGCTAGTATTGCTCAAAAGGTTCATTATGCGGAGGAGTATAGGTGTCTTCTGGATAAGAAACCGTTGTCCTCGAAAAGTTCCCTACTGCCCTTGAACCCGTTTTTGGACGAGCGGGGAGTAATGAGACTAAATGGTCGATTGAGCAAGTCACCATCATTATCGTATCGCGAACAATACCCGATCATACTCCCTTATGATTGTAGGTTCGCTAAGCTTACAGCAGAATATATTCACAGACTTACCCTTCACGGCGGAAATCAATTGATGTTGAGAGTCTTTCGTTGTGAATATTGGATACCTCGTATGAAAACATTGGTGCGTACAGTTATTCGTAATTGTAAGCGCTGTATCATTGATAGGCGACGTTCATGCAGCCAGATCATGGCTGCACTTCCCTCGGAACGTACAACTTTGGATAGACCTTTTACAACCACTGGGGTTGATTTTGCAGGACCATTTGACGTGAAAAATTATAACGGAAGATCATGTCGTATCACAAAGGGTTACGTTTGTATTTTTGTATGCTTTTCGACGAAGGCGATACATTTGGAGGCTACTTCCGACTTGTCGGCGGATACATTTTTACTGGCCTTTAATCGGTTTATTTCTAGGAGAGGTTGTCCTTGTACGGTTTTCTCGGACAACGGAACGAATTTTGTTGGTGCGTCTAATGAAATTGCTAGAGATTTTCGGACGTTTTTGAAGGAATGTCAGGCTAGGTGTTGTTCGACCTTTGGCCATCAGGGGCTAGTGTGGAAGTTTATTCCAGCTGGAGCACCGCATATGGGCGGTTTATGGGAAGCTGGCGTTAAAAGCTTCAAACTTCATTTTCGAAAGGAGGCACAAGCGTGCCGTTTTACGTTTGAGGAATTGACGACTGTCCTGGCAAGAATTGAGGCGTGTTTGAATTCTCGACCGTTGTGTCCTATGCCAGACCACCCCAGCGAACCGGTGGCCCTTACACCCGGTCATTTTTTAATTGGTACGTCGATATTGGCTCCTCCGGAGCCCTCTATTTATGATAGTCCTCTTAGCGTAGTGAATCGTTATCGGAAGGTGAAGGCTATGGTTCATGAGTTTTGTAGAAGATGGAAAGAGGAGTATTTGGTAGGCTTACACAAGCGTTATAAGTGGCAGCATCCCCAAAGAGATGTTGCGGTAGGTGATTTGGTAGTTGTTCGTAATGAACAGCTTCCGGCAACATCTTGGAGGTTGGGTGTTGTAGTTGGGATTTGTCCTGGCACTGACGGTCATGTTCGTGTCGCCGACGTTCGCACACAGAACGGTGTACTTACGCGACCAATAACCAAATTAATAGTTTTAACCGAATCTTCGTAATCACTTTATTTCAATTTACTATTACTAACCTATTTTTTTTCCTAGCATGGACTCCAAGCCCTTAAGTACAATTGCCGATCTTTGGATGGGTTACCCCAAAACTATCAACATTTTAAATTTTTTTTCTTTTAATCAATAGTATAATCACTAAGAAGTACCATCGGGGGTCCCTCATGACCCAACTTAAATAAATCAACAGGAGTCCTTCATGACTCATTCCAATTTATTCATCAGGAGTCCATAATGACTCAACCTTTTTATTTTTCTTACTAATTCTACAGTTTGAAATATCAACGGGAGTCCTTACTGACTCAATTCAATTGTAAAAATATATGTAAAGTCAACAGCAGTCCTTACTGACTGAAACCATCATTTAATTGCAACTTATACCGTTGCAAGGTGGCCGGCAATGTTTAAATACACAGTTCGTGATTTAAATTAGTAGCTTTTCTTTCAGTGTGTAGAAATTTAATTTCCCTTTTTTTATTATTGCTGGAATTTATTCAGCAATTCGAACCGCTAACGGTGTTTAAACATTGTTTTCCACCTTAGTATATACATTTTTCTTTTTATAATTAATCGTTTTGTGACTATTAAAAGTGCATATACTTACCGCCCAATCGCAGTGAAATCGTACATTTAATTATTTAATTTATTATCCAATAAGGTAACTAGTTACTGAAATAAATAAAGCAGGAGAAGACATTCTCCTTTGAATTTCCTTACTAATAAAAGCTGTGTTGTGTTTTTTTTTATTCTTGGGATATCTTGGATTTACGCCTAAACATTTGGTCCTTCGAACCGGATTTACATACATCATCCCGAGGAGCGTCTGCGTTATTTTGGACACCAACTATTATATATAAAAGGTTAGTAAATTGAAATTTAAAGTGATTTAATTACAAAATAAAATTGTGGAAAACAAAAACAAAAGTAATTACATTTATACGCGTTTGTATGTGTGTTTTTGGTTATTGGCGCGGTAAAAGAAAATAAAGGATTAGGTCGGTAATACAGTCGATCGAAAATTATAATTATACAGTCCATTTTTTATTGCCAATTTTATCGACTGTGTGTTTGTTTACGCGGACGGACGGCCATTAGAATTGGAAATTTTATTATTCAGTGTGTTACAGATTTATAATAATAATTTAGATTTGTAATAAAATCGATTTGATTATTTTTTAAATTAAATTCGGTCACAGTGAAGTGTATGTGAGTGATTTGTGTATGGTTATATATACTTGCATACATTAGTGTACATCTTGTTGTACTTGCATACATACATATACTTTACATATATTTTGTTTGGTGGTTACACCCAACGAACATTTTGGTTGTGATTGATATTTTAAGTGAATTTAATTTATTATACTTTATATTTTATTTTTATTTCTTTTCGTACCCTTTCAATCGATTTTATTATAAAAGTTACGTTTAACTTGTGCATTTCGGATTTTATTAATATTTCGCATTTTATTATTATTATTATTATTTTTGTGTTGTTGGTATTTATATACGCGCGCCTGTTTTTTAATTTCTTCATTTACACCTTCGATAGAAAGTTAGTGTGTGCATTATTCCGTCTTTCCATCGGCTTATTATAGGGTGGATAAATTTGATTTGTTGAATTTATTATTTGTTTTATTTGTCCAACGGGATATTTTATTCGATTCATTTGTTTGATTCAACATTGTTATAGCAAAATGTCTCCATCTCCTTTGGAAATTTTTACACGCGCTTCGGACGCTATTTTTGAGTTCGAAATGAATTTTGATAAAATTCGCGATGAGGATCACCACACTTACACAATCGAGGTGATGACGGAGGAGTTGAAGTCCTTGTGGTCCGAGGTGAAAGCGGCTTATAGTGAGTGTTTGGATGACCTCGGAACATCGAAGTCTAAGACTGATTTAGTGGAGATGGCTAAGGGGAAATATCAAAGTACCCTGTCTGCGTATGCTCGCTGCATAAGGACAATGCGCGTAAAGGGCGATGATTTGGCTGTTAGCGTGAAACCAAATATATCTAGTGAAAGAGAAGATACAGCGAATGGTAACTCGAGCCATAATTTACCTTTACCGCCGTGCGATATAGAGGTTTTCAGCGGTGATTATTTGTCATGGCCGACCTTTAGGGACCTTTTCACGGCTTTGTATATTAATAATAATAGGATCAGTAACGTCGAACGTTTATGCTACTTGCTGAACCGAACGGCTAAGGATGCTAGGGAAATCGTGTCGAAATGCCCCTTGACCAATGCTGGCTTTGAGATAGCCTGGGGTAAGTTGAGGGAAACATATGAGAATCCGCGGATGTTGGTGAATAATCAGCTGAAGTGCCTGTTTGGCTTGGACTCGATTACTAAGGAAACTAGTGACGCCTTGAAGAATCTGCAACGCGGTATTAATGGGTTTTTGACAGCTATGTCGTTATATGACATTTCGACGGAAAATTGGGACCCTATGATCGTTTTCATTTGCATTCAACGTCTACCGGCGCAGACGGTGACGTTGTGGGAACAGAGCATAAAGGACAAGGCAGCGTTATCTCTGTGGAAGGATCTGGATATATTTTTAACGGAGCGCATTCAGACATTAGATTGTATACGCGATCTGACTCATATGGAGACGGCGAGGAAAAGCGGTGAGAAGAGGGTGAATGTGCACGTTTCTAACACAAATTCGGATGGTAAATGTATTTTATGCCCTAAACACAGTCATATGCTGCGGTTATGCCCTAAATTTAGAAGGTTGTCAGTTTCGGAGCGTTTTTCTATTGTTAAGAGGCATCATTGTTGTGTTAATTGTTTATCAAGGTCACATGAGGTCAAAGATTGTAGGAGTGAACACCATTGTTTTACTTGTAATCAACGGCATCATACTTTGCTTCATCGTGGCACTACGGCTGTTAATTCGGCTTCGTCGAATGAGAGTTCTAATTCGGGAACCACTGATCGTGGTGTGAAGGTTGATCCACAAATGCCTTCGACTTCAGCGGCCGCTCGGGCTTCGGCGGGTCGTCAGGTTTTTCACGCTTCCCGCAATTCTTCGGTATTGCTGGGGACTGCCATGGTTTCTATTCGTTGTCACGGTACTACGTACCCTGCTAGGGCATTGATTGATTCGGCCTCAGAGGCCTCCTTTATTTCGGAACACTTGCGGAATCAATTACGACTTACGTCACATTCTACGAATGTTAGGATTTCCGGTGTCGATAAGGGAGTTTTCGCTACTTCGAGGGGACTATGTCCTATTAAAATTGGTTCGCCTTTGGATGAGAATATTGAATTGTCTACGTTGGCACTAGTTTTACCGTCGATATCGGGTAATTTACCTTCGTTTGCTTGCCCTGAATCCGTGGGGGCTGAATTACTCGATATACCATTGGCTGATAGGTTCTTTTACGAGAGTAGGCCAGTGGATATTTTACTTGGAGCGGACTTATACCCTGATATTGTTCTTGGTGGTGTTCGTCGGCATATATTTGGTACCTTAATGGCTCAGGAAACCATTTTCGGGTGGATTTTACTTGGTCCTATTGATGCATCGGTTGACAATACTGTCAATGTATTTCTTTCGGGAGTTGACCCTTTGGGGGAGGACTCATTGGACCAGACCCTTTCGAGATTCTGGGAATTGGAGGAGGTGCCAAAGTTTCAAACGCGGTCTCATACGGATCAGATTTGTGAGGACCTTTACAGGCGGACCACTATACGCGATTCGACGGGCAGATATGTGGTGTCTTTACCTTTTAGGCCGGAATTTCCGGATGAATTTAATTTGGGAATATCGAGGACCGGCGCCTTGCGGCAATTTAGGAGGATTGAATCCTCTCTTCTTCGAAGACCAGAGGTGAAAAAGGTGTACGACGAAGTTTTGGACGGATATTTACAATTGGATCACATGCGACCAGCCACCCCCATTGATCGGCCGGTTACAGGCGTATGTTATCTCCCACATCACCCTGTTATTAAACCGGAAAGTAAGACCACAAAATTGAGAGTTGTTTTCAATGCGTCGAATAAAACTTCTAATGGAAGAAGTTTGAATGATTGCCTTTTTGTAGGACCTACGTTGCAGACTGATTTGATCACTCTAATTCTACGTTGGAGACTTTTCAAGTTTGTATTTAACTGCGATATTACGAAGATGTATCGACAAATTCGTGTTCATCCGGACCATACCCCATTTCAGCGGATTCTTTACAGGAGTTCGGTAGACAGCGAAGTAATGGACTACGAATTACAGACGGTGACCTTTGGGCTGAATTGCGCACCGTATTTAGCGATTCGGACGTTGCTACAGCTAGCGGATGATTGTGTGATGGATTTCCCATTAGCGTCGAAAATTTTGAGAAGGGACATGTACGTAGATGACGTATTATCTGGAGCTCATGATGCATCGGATGCCATTTCAGCGAGGGACCAATTAATTGCGGCGTTGAAAACGGCTGGATTTGAACTCAGGAAATGGACTTCAAATGAGGGTTCAATTTTGGACGGTCTCCCTACGGATTATTTGGTTGACGCAATGTTTTTGAAATTTGATATGACGGGTTGTTCGAAGACGCTTGGCATTTTTTGGAATGCACGATTGGACTCTTTCTTTTTCAAGGTTAATTCATTGGAGATCAAATCGAAGTATACGAAAAGGGAAGTTTTATCCATTATCGCTAGGATTTACGATCCTGTGGGATGGTTGAGTCCGATTATTGTTGTGGCGAAGATAATTATGCAACGCATTTGGAAGGACGATATTGGCTGGGACGATCATCTTTTGGATTCAACAGGAAATGAATGGTTGAAATTTGTGAATAGTTTTCGGCATATTGTTTCTATACGGATCCCTAGGTGGGTCGGATTTGGCAGGCAATCATTGGTGCAACTTCATGCCTTCTCTGATGCGTCAGAGAAAGCATACGCGGGGGTGATTTACATTCGTGTTGAGAACCCGAACGGAGAGATTTATACGAATCTTTTAACTTCAAAGACGAGAGTGGCTCCGATCAAATCCATATCGTTGCCTCGACTGGAGCTTTGTGGTGCAGTATTGGCATCTGAATTGTTGAAGAATGTCCTTAGGGAGATAGAGATACCCATACATCGCGTGTATTGTTGGACTGATTCTACCATTGTTGTGGCTTGGTTGCGAAAGACACCCTGTTCTTGGACGACGTTCGTAGCGAATAGAGTGTGTCGAATTCAGGAAAACTCTGGAGGCAAGAATTGGTTTCACGTCCGTTCGGAAAATAATCCGGCGGATCTGAGCAGTAGAGGAGTGGATCCTCATAATTTGTCGGAGAGCGATCTCTGGTGGCGTGGTCCTAAATGGCTAGCCCAGAGTGAAGTTGATTGGAATATTGACAAGCTTGATGATCTGGAGACTGACGTGGAGCGTAGAGGTGTCAAGGTCCACTTATCATTTTTTTCGAAATTTGGGGATGTTTTGGACAGATTTTCATCTTTGGACAGGGCTCTACGCGTTATATCGTATATATTTCGTTTTTGTCACTCGTCACATCCGTTGAAGAGAAGCGGTTTCAATTATGATGACATTTCTATTACGAGTGAGGAAATTGAATTGGTCAAATTACGTTTGGCTAGTATTGCTCAAAAGGTTCATTATGCGGAGGAGTATAGGTGTCTTCTGGATAAGAAACCGTTGTCCTCGAAAAGTTCCCTACTGCCCTTGAACCCGTTTTTGGACGAGCGGGGAGTAATGAGACTAAATGGTCGATTGAGCAAGTCACCATCATTATCGTATCGCGAACAATACCCGATCATACTCCCTTATGATTGTAGGTTCGCTAAGCTTACAGCAGAATATATTCACAGACTTACCCTTCACGGCGGAAATCAATTGATGTTGAGAGTCTTTCGTTGTGAATATTGGATACCTCGTATGAAAACATTGGTGCGTACAGTTATTCGTAATTGTAAGCGCTGTATCATTGATAGGCGACGTTCATGCAGCCAGATCATGGCTGCACTTCCCTCGGAACGTACAACTTTGGATAGACCTTTTACAACCACTGGGGTTGATTTTGCAGGACCATTTGACGTGAAAAATTATAACGGAAGATCATGTCGTATCACAAAGGGTTACGTTTGTATTTTTGTATGCTTTTCGACGAAGGCGATACATTTGGAGGCTACTTCCGACTTGTCGGCGGATACATTTTTACTGGCCTTTAATCGGTTTATTTCTAGGAGAGGTTGTCCTTGTACGGTTTTCTCGGACAACGGAACGAATTTTGTTGGTGCGTCTAATGAAATTGCTAGAGATTTTCGGACGTTTTTGAAGGAATGTCAGGCTAGGTGTTGTTCGACCTTTGGCCATCAGGGGCTAGTGTGGAAGTTTATTCCAGCTGGAGCACCGCATATGGGCGGTTTATGGGAAGCTGGCGTTAAAAGCTTCAAACTTCATTTTCGAAAGGAGGCACAAGCGTGCCGTTTTACGTTTGAGGAATTGACGACTGTCCTGGCAAGAATTGAGGCGTGTTTGAATTCTCGACCGTTGTGTCCTATGCCAGACCACCCCAGCGAACCGGTGGCCCTTACACCCGGTCATTTTTTAATTGGTACGTCGATATTGGCTCCTCCGGAGCCCTCTATTTATGATAGTCCTCTTAGCGTAGTGAATCGTTATCGGAAGGTGAAGGCTATGGTTCATGAGTTTTGTAGAAGATGGAAAGAGGAGTATTTGGTAGGCTTACACAAGCGTTATAAGTGGCAGCATCCCCAAAGAGATGTTGCGGTAGGTGATTTGGTAGTTGTTCGTAATGAACAGCTTCCGGCAACATCTTGGAGGTTGGGTGTTGTAGTTGGGATTTGTCCTGGCACTGACGGTCATGTTCGTGTCGCCGACGTTCGCACACAGAACGGTGTACTTACGCGACCAATAACCAAATTAATAGTTTTAACCGAATCTTCGTAATCACTTTATTTCAATTTACTATTACTAACCTATTTTTTTTCCTAGCATGGACTCCAAGCCCTTAAGTACAATTGCCGATCTTTGGATGGGTTACCCCAAAACTATCAACATTTTAAATTTTTTTTCTTTTAATCAATAGTATAATCACTAAGAAGTACCATCGGGGGTCCCTCATGACCCAACTTAAATAAATCAACAGGAGTCCTTCATGACTCATTCCAATTTATTCATCAGGAGTCCATAATGACTCAACCTTTTTATTTTTCTTACTAATTCTACAGTTTGAAATATCAACGGGAGTCCTTACTGACTCAATTCAATTGTAAAAATATATGTAAAGTCAACAGCAGTCCTTACTGACTGAAACCATCATTTAATTGCAACTTATACCGTTGCAAGGTGGCCGGCAATGTTTAAATACACAGTTCGTGATTTAAATTAGTAGCTTTTCTTTCAGTGTGTAGAAATTTAATTTCCCTTTTTTTATTATTGCTGGAATTTATTCAGCAATTCGAACCGCTAACGGTGTTTAAACATTGTTTTCCACCTTAGTATATACATTTTTCTTTTTATAATTAATCGTTTTGTGACTATTAAAAGTGCATATACTTACCGCCCAATCGCAGTGAAATCGTACATTTAATTATTTAATTTATTATCCAATAAGGTAACTAGTTACTGAAATAAATAAAGCAGGAGAAGACATTCTCCTTTGAATTTCCTTACTAATAAAAGCTGTGTTGTGTTTTTTTTTATTCTTGGGATATCTTGGATTTACGCCTAAACAGCATGTATTTCGAGTATGTCAGACATGTACGTTGGTTTTCAAAAATTTTTGATTTTCTGAGTCTGTCGCATACCAACATACTCGTCTAATAACGTGTCCGTCGTACTTTATATAAAAAAAAATTCAGTTTGCTGTTGTCGCTGCTGTGTGTACGTCGGAAATTTAAAAAAAATTTAAAATGTGTAATATTATTTTCTGGGAAGAGTTTATTGAGAAATATAAAAGCTTCCCACAATTGTTGCAAATAAAATCAGATTTGTACCACAACCAACAATAGAAAATTAATGCATTAAAAGAAAAATTAAGTGTAAACATATTTCATTTATAACAAAAGCCGCTACAACCTTCCGTTTCATTGACATGTTTTCCCTTCGAAAATTTTTGTGTACTGAAGTACGACGGCAGCGTTCGATAGTGTAATAGCAAAACCCAAAGTATGCCATCGTACATGTATGCAGACAAGTATGCCTGTCTAATAGGCCTTTAAAGGTTTATAAATTTCTATTTTTAAAAATTTGTATTTTATTGAAAATTATGATTATTGAACTATAATCCGAATAACAAAATGTTTTCAGGTTTATAGGCTGGTAAAAACAACACAAACTGGAGTTTTTTACGATTTGTTTTAGACAAAATTTAACAATAATTTACGGGAGTCCACCAAAACCAAAACTAAAAAAAAAAAAAAAAAAAAAAAAAAAAAAAAAAAATAATGAGTTAAAGCTTCCCGTATCAGAGTGGACCATTAGACGTCGTTTAAGAGAAAAAAATTTATTCGGAAGATCGGCCCAGAAGGTTCCAATGCTTAATAACAGACAAAGAAAAAAGCGCATTGAGTTTGCAAAAGTACATGCTGAATGGGCCGGCCCGGAAGGTATAAAAAAATGGAGAAACATACTATGGTCTGATGAATCCAAGATAAACTTAGTCGGACCTGATGTAAGAACATGGGTAAGGCGTCCAAAAAATAAAGCATATGATCCAAAGTACACCACGAAGCATGGAGGCGGCAACATAATGATATGGGGTTGTTTTTCCTGGTACGGTGTTGGGCCAATATTCTGGATCAAGGAAAATATGGACAAACATCTTTATCTGCATATTCTTAAAGAAGTAATGCTTCCGTATGCCGAGTGGGAAATGCCTTTAAAGTATGAATTCCAGCAAGACAATGACCCCAAGCATACTTCTAAGATCGTAAAAAAATGGTTCCAAAAGAAAAATAGAAAGTTAATGGAGTGGCCTTCACAATCGCCGGATTTAAATCCCATTGAGAATCGTTAAGGACAAAATTGCACCACTCAAGGCTAAAAATAAAGAAGATTTGTGGACAAAAGTGAAGGAAGCGTGGTACTCAATTCCACTAGAGACTTGTCAGTCACTTGTCGAATCAATGCCCCGGAGATGTTCTACGGTGATTCAAAATAAGGGATTTTCAACAAAATATTAGAAGTTTTCTTGCAATTGCACTTTTTTTCTATAAAAATGTCATTCTCTTTTCAATGAACCTATTTATTTGCTCGACAGGCATCAATTAATATATTAAATATATCAATTTTTCTCATTTTTTTAATTATAATTAAATACATTTTATGTGATTATTTATGTTTAATGTAATAAATATCGCTTTATTGTATATTACCGCTGTTTAAGTTATTTGAAGGCGAATTTATCAATAAATGTGATGTGAACCTATTTATCTGCTCGTAACTGTATGTATGTACATGCAAATATTGTCAAATAAAGGGTGTTTTTTATTGAGGTATAGAACTTTAAGTTGGCATCACTTTTTTAACTAGCGGCCATTTTGTCAGCTGTCAAGTGATTAATATTTAGTTTGGTTTGCCATTTCATCATGAACAGGTTGACAAAAGAACAACGCTTGCAAATCGTGCAAATTTATTTCGAAAATAATGGTTCAGTTCGCGAAGTTTACCGCAAGCTCCGTCCATTTTATGGTCGACATAATCGTCCATCAGAGCAATTAATTCGGTTAACCATATATCGTTTTCGCACTACGTTTACTCTATGTGATAATACGCATCCGCAGAGACGTCGAACAGTGCGCACCGAAGAAACAATTGCCGCTGTAGAGCAAAGTGTTGAAGAGAACCCGAATGAATCGATTCGCCACCGTGCACAGCAATTGGAGCTTTGTCCATCACCTTTATGGAAGATTTTGCGCAAGGATCTTGGCTTGCGACCTTACAAGATCCAGCTTGTGCAAGAATTAAAGCCGCGAGACCATGCAATGCGTCGTGATTTTGGTGTATGGGCCGAAAATGAGATTGATCTCGATGCTGATTTTCATCGCAAAATTTTGTTCAGTGATGAGGCTCATTTTTGGTTGAATGGCTACGTCAACAAGCAAAATTGCCGCATTTGGAGTGAAGAGAATCCACATGAGACCCTTGAGACGCCATTACATCCACAAAAACTGACTGTTTATTGTGCTCTATGGGCTGGTGGAGTCATTGGGCCATACTTCTTCCGAAATAATGCTGGAGAGTCAGTTACCGTTAATGGAGACCGGTATAGAGCCATGATAACCGACTATTTTGTTCCCGAATTGGATGGCATGAATGTGGATGAGTTGTGGTTCCAACAAGACGGCGCTACATGCCACACAGCGCACGTCACAATCGATTTATTGAAGGAAACATTCGATGAGCGCATAATTTCGCGGAATGGACCTGTCAATTGGCCACCAAGATCGTGTGATTTGACACCATTGGATTATTTTCTTTGGGGATATGTGAATTCGCTCGTCTACGCCAACAAACCAGAAACGTTAAGGGACTTGGAAGCCAACATTCGTGGCGTTATTGCCAACATACGGCCCCATATGCTCGAAAAAGTGGTTGAAAATTGGACCTGTAGAATTGGCTTTATTCGAGCTAGCCGCGGCGGCCACATGCCCGAAATCATATTTAAACATTAATGGCATAAAATTATCCTTCCAATAAAGCCAAATTGATGGACATTAAAACGATTTTCTTGTGTTTTATTTCAATTCGAAGTTCTATACCTCTAAAAAAACACCCTGTATTGTCAAATATTTTTTTTTCCTGAAATTTTTCCATTCAAATACATACTATTGTTTGATTAAGACGTGTCTTTTAATTATTTATAAAAGACTAAGAAACTGCGCTGCAGACCAGAACAAAATTATTAACAATAGGTTATGGGCCCAGATCCCATGTGAAATATATTTACATAAATATATAAAAAAGTTTTTGTTCTGTGAAGGAAAACATGAGCTCGTTGTACCAAATAGAAAAGTTAGATGAATCTAACTACGACTGCTGGAGTGTCCAGATGAAGAACGTTTTAATTCATTCTGAATTGTGGAATGTAGTTAAAGGTACCTATACGAAGACAAATGATGATGCAAGATGGGATGCCGTTAACGATAAGGCATTGGCTACAATAGTTTTAAGTGTTAAGCCATCCCAATTAAATTATGTAAAAAATCTTGGTACAGCTTTTGAGGTATGGAAACGTCTGGAAGAAATTCACAAGCCTAGTGGACCAGCTCGAAAGGTAACTCTATACAAAAAGTTATTGTCATTGAACATGAGTGATAGTGTGAGTATGGTGGAGTATTTAAATTCGTTTACGAGCATTGTTGATAAACTAGCGGAAGTCGGCATAGAGATTCAAGATGAACTTCTGGCTATAATTTTGTTGTCTAGTCTGCCAAAATCATATGATTTTGTAATTGCGATGGATACTAGAGATGACCTTCCTTCTCTCAAGGTTTTAAGGGTGAAACTTCTAGAAGAAGGCGAACGCAGACATGAAGAATCCAAAACATCTGATGGAGACAACGGACAGTTAGCATTTTTTGCACATCACGGTAAACACAGCAACAAAAAGAATGGTAACAAGCAGCAGAAGTATAAAACCAAATTCAACGGCAATTGTTTCAAATGTGGTCTTTATGGTCATATAGCAGCAAAGTGTACGGCAAAAAAGAATGATGAAAAGAAGATTGAAAAAAGTTATGCATTTACAATGCTTGCAGCGGCAACGGCTGATATGGTCGATGAACATATTTTTGTCTTGGACAGTGGTGCGACTGCGCACATGTGCTGTAATAGAGGAATGTTTTCTAAGTTTAAACCATATGAAGAGTGTATACGTTTGGCTGGCGAAAATTTCATTTTAGCTAATGGTGTGGGAGAAATTAAATTGAAAATAAACGATACAGAATTCGTTTTTAGTGACGTCTTATATGTACCCACAATGAAAGGAAATTTTTTGTCTGTTGACAAAATTACTCAAAAAGGTTTTCCTGTTAAGTTCTGTATGAACTCGGCAAATATTCTATATAAAGACGATGTTATACTGACATTTCAGAAAAAACATAAATTGTATGTCATTGAGCCTATAATGGAAAACAAATGTTATTCTGCAGTGTTGTGGCATAATAGGTTCGGGCACCTAAATTATAAAAATTTGCGCGATGCTAAGAAGATGGTTAATGGTATTGATAAAGAGGATTTTACCGATCAAGAAAAGTGTGTTACTTGTATGAAAGCCAAGGTATGTACAAAACCGTATCCACAGGTATCGGAGAGTAGAGCAGAAAATCTACTTGACTTAATACACACAGATCTTTGTGGTCCTTTTGAAAAACAATCTATTTCTGGTTCAAAATACTTTATTACGTTTATAGATGATAAATCTAGAAGAGTATTTGTTTATTTTTTGACATCCAAAGAACAAGCGTTTGATAAATTTATTTTATTTAAAAATATGGTAGAACCACAAACAGGTCGGAAAATAAAAAAAATTAGAAGTGACAATGGTGGTGAGTTTGTTAACAAAAAATTTAATAAATTCCTGGAGGAAAATGGTATCGAGCGTCAACTCACTGCACCATATAGTCCAGCCCAAAATGGTGTGGCTGAACGTCTAAACCGGACATTAGTCGAAATGGCTAGAAGCATGCTTATACATTCAAATATGAGTGAATTTCTATGGGCAGAGGCAATAGCCACAGCGGTATATATTCGAAATCGATCTCCAACACGAGCGTTACTAAGTGTAACTCCGTATGAAGCGTGGAGTGGTAAGGTTCCTTCGGTAAAACATTTTCGAATTTTTGGTTGCCAGACTGTAGCTCTTGATAAGATGCATCATAGCAAGTTTAAGGCGAAGGGTAAAGAGTATCGTATGGTTGGCTACTCCTTAACATCAAAAGCATACAGACTCTATGACACCACAACGCGAAAAATAATCGAAAGAAGGGATGTTCTATTTAATGAAGCTGATCAAAAAGCAATTATTAACGACTTGTCGGTTAATTTAATTGAACAGAATATACTTTATGTTAATGACATTTTGGCTGACGGGCAAGTAAGAGATGATTTTTCTACAAAAGAAAAAAGTAATGATTGCCAAAGTGAAGAATATGAGAGTGCAGATGATATGGAAGATTTAGAGTATTTCTCCAGTGGTGAAGATAATGATGTTATTAGACGAGGTAGACCCAAAATTGATCGAAATGGTAAGAGAGGTAGACCAAGGAAAATATATAATGTTTTGAATGCCATGATAGAAAACAGTGGTATTGTAGTACCACAAACTGTATCAGAAGCGATGAACAGCTGTGAATCAAAACAATGGCTAGATGCGAAAAACCCTGTTTATCATTCAAGATCGAAACATATCGATATTAGGTATCATTTTGTACGTGAAGTTGTCGAGAATAATGAAATTCAATTGAAATATGTATCAACCGATAACATGGTGGCTGATGTTTTAACTAAATGTTTGATGAAAGGCAAACATGCCAAATTTGTAAAAATGTTAGGATTTTATTAATTGTTATTTGTTTTTTGTAAAAATACAAATTTTGGTTTGAGGAAGGGTGTTGAAATTACTACACCACAGCAACCCTAATTTGTATTTCTATGTTTTTCTAATATATGTATGTATGTACATGCAAATATTGTCAAATATTTTTTTCCTGAAAATTTTCCATTCAAATACATACTATTGTTTGATTAAGACGTGTCTTTTAATTATTTATAAAAGACTAAGAAACTGCGCTGCAGACCAGAACAAAATTATTAACAATAATGACAACAAGTAATAATCTAATATTTTCGTGTCGCAGTCATAGCTGCCAGATAAATTGACCATGAAATCGTCAAACATGGACAAGAAAATCGTCAAAATCGTCAAATTGATTCCTTAAAATCGTCAAAAAATCGTCAACAAAATATAAATAAGAAAATATCACCTTTTAAAAAAAACTTTTGTTTTTATTTGAGAAAAACTGAAAAATAGAACTAACAGTACAAATGTATATAAAATTTCAAAACCTAAATAAATAAAAAACATCAAAAATATATTATATTTATTATACACATGTATTACTATTACACATCTTAGTCAGTTTAGGTACAATTTTAAATTAATTACAATTTTAATTTAATTATTCTCAATTTCTTATATTAGATTGGTTTTTTGTAAAAGTAATGGCCTCCAAAGACTACTTTTGTTTTTTTAGATTTATTAGTCTAAATATTCGTTTTCCGTTTGCAAAATAATGTAAATCTAATTTTTTTCAGAACAAATTTAGATAGATAGAGATTAGAAAAAAAGAGTGGAGTTTCTCATTTTCATTTCTGATATTTTTTTTTTAATCTAACAGTTTAGGATATTTTTGGGGAAATTATTCTTTAAAATGAATTACTTTTATTGTCTTAATGCAGATTTTAGCTCTTGCCTTTCACATTCTTCAATAAAATGGTTAAATTCATTCATAAAATGAACGATTTTTTTTGTTTAATATATATTAAGTACTTAAAGCTTAATATTCGTTTTTAAAATCAAATCTTATTTGACCACACTGTTCTAAAAAAATTTGTGAAACAAATAATAATAGTATGTTTTTCTATTTCCTCAAAAAATATTGTATATTTTCTTCGAAGTTTAAAAATTTGTTTATCTTTATAATCTACCAAATCAAAATGTTTGATCTTGGCTCTATTTCTAATAATATATCTTTTAAAATTAAATGCATTAAATTGGTGGATACAATAGTTGCCAATTTTGAATTTTACTGCGTAAAAAAAATATAAAATTCCGAAAAATTATATAATTGTTCGACCTGTTTCCAAATTATCCAAATAATAAGCAAATACTTTTTTCAAGCTTAAGGTCAAGTTTATTTTCAATTTAATAATCAATATTTCGATATCCTTCGGATATCATCTTCAGGATTTCTAAAAATAATAATACAAAAATATAAACAGATAAAAATACACTGAAAACCACTGTTCCAATAAGAATTTGATGAAAAAATCAACAACAAAAACAATTATAAAAATACCGATCATATAACAATACAAAATGTAAACAAACTCACAACATCAGTAATAAAAATAAAACAACAATTCCATATTATAAAAATATAAATCAAAAAGAACTTACAAAAAATTATATAAACACAACAAAATTAAAATTAATATATATGTATATATATGTATCACTGCACCGATGTTATCACATTACATACTATACTAATTATTGCTAATATTTCCCCTGTTTATTATATATCTATAACTCTGAGCACAATTTTCGGTATCCGTTTTGTAGTTCATTCTCCTCTCCTTTGGTGTATTTATTATATGTAACATCTCTAAAGTAAACCGTTTTTTATATGTATTTTCTCTTTGTAATATTTGCACCTTTTCCAAATCTGGTGTATGATTATTATCTGCACAGTGGTTCGCAAGTACTGTTTTTTGTGTATTTGATTTGTCTCTATTTTTAAAATCCGATTTATGTCCTGCCATTCTTGTTCTTAATTTATTTTTCGTTGTACCGACATACATTCGATTACATTTGGTTTTACCATCTCCCAGACAATTTATTCTATATATTACGTTATATTTATCCATTGTGTCCAGTTTTGATTTTGTGTCGGTAAATAGTCGTCTGAGCGTGTTATTTGATGATTGAGCAATTTTAAATCTATTTTTGTCCAAAATATTCGTATTCCTCAATCTTTCCGAAAATCCAGGCACATATATTATCGATTTATATACTTTTTCAGTTTTCTCCTGCTCTACCCGTCGTCCTTTATTTACTCTAAATTTGTCTATAAGTTTGTAAATGGTATTTCTAGGGAAGTCATTTTTCTTTAAAATTTTAATCACTTTTTGAATATTTTGTGAATGGAATATTTCATCGCTTATAGAAAGAACACGATCAATAAAATTCATGGCAGTATTTATAATTATATATTTAGGCTGGCTTGAATTAAAATTTATAAGTCTGCCGGATGATGTTGGCTTTTGATACCAATCAATTTTTAGTATCCCCTTATCCCTTCTAACCAGCACATCAAGGTAGGGCAATTTTCCATCCATCTCGTCCTCCATTGTTAATTTTATATTTTTATTAAAACTATTTAGTCTAGTTAGGATTCCATCTATTGCACTTGTTTTAGCGATTACAAAAAGGTCGTCTACATATTTTATTACTAATTTAGGTTTTTCCTCCAAATCATCCAAACATCTTTTTAATAGTTCCTCCATAACATCAAATTCTTATTGGAACAGTGGTTTTCAGTGTATTTTTATCTGTTTATATTTTTGTATTATTATTTTTAGAAATCCTGAAGATGATATCCGAAGGATATCGAAATATTGATTATTAAATTGAAAATAAACTTGACCTTGAGCTTGAAAAAAGTATTTGCTTATTATTTGGATAATATAAAATTCCTCTCAGAAATAGAATAATATTTTACATTTGAATTTATTAATTTGAATTTCCAAAAGCCAATTTTGTTTTTTTTGTACGAAAAATACATAAAAATTATTTCAGAAATAGAGTAATATGAATGAAAATTTTGAATTTTCAAAAATCGTCAAAATAAATAAAAATCGTCAAATTAAGGGCAAAAATCGTCAAATTGTCAAGATGGTATTTTTGTGCCGTAAAATCGTCAAAATGACGATAAATCGTCAAATCTGGCAGCTATGGTCACAGTGTTTGTTGCCAAACTCTTCCGAAATGGCTCGACCGATCTTTTTCAATTCAATTTATTAAATTTATATATAATATTTTACATTTGACTTAGACCTATAATTAACAATAAAGAGTTTAAGATTAGTATCTTTTGCTGCTTAATTATATACATCATGGCTTAATAAAATTATATATAGGTACATTGTCATTATTCCCTTGGAGATAAAAAATTTAGCAAAAACCTATTTGAACATTTTCATAAATATAATAAAATACTAAACTAATATCTAAAACCTAATTAAATATCATGAGCTAGCTCAATAATGTGTTTATAACCAGAATTTAGGCATCTGAATTTAAAATTTTCATTAAGTCTGGCAAGTTTATCTTTAACTTTTTCTATACCTGCGAGAGAATGGAGACGCTGGGTCGAAAAGAACCATGGAAGGTTATAAATTAGCTTCAGCAGTTTGTTTTGGACTATTTGCAACTTTTGTAAGTGGCAGTTCGCACTGGTCGACCAGACAGGCGCTGCATAGTAAATAATGGCATGGAAAATATTCTTTAATATTAATTTCTTATTCTCATCGACCGATCTTTGTGAAATTTTATGTGTACCTATATCGGGTAGGTTTGAGAATAAGTCAACATCTATTTTTCATACCCTTAAATGTTAAGGGGGACCCAAGGGAGAATTTATTTATAAATAACGTACCGACATCGACGAAATTTTAAACTAGATAGATTGTAAACAATTGGTTTCACTCAAAGTTATTCTCTATGTTTCTCAATGATATCTTTTATTTTGCCTATCCTTACGCATTCGCTGATAATAAACTGCAAAGAACTAATAATTTTGATTTAGTTTTTTTAGATGATTAGATGCTGTTAATATATTTTTAATTAATACGGAATTGAATAGGTAGTTAGGTATGTCAAGTGGCTAGTCAACCAAAAACTGGCCAACTACATTATTTAGAAGTATTAAGGTAGAAGTACACAGCACGCGTTACGGCGTTAACCAGCGGTAACAACATACAATGTAAGTCAATTATTCAACTGTTAACGCATCTAAAAGTTAAACTTTTTTCAACTTCTGTACGTTAGGTGCTTTGCTAATTTCGCCAATAACTTGTTTTATAAAACTTCCTTATTTTAACTTTTATTGTTAGCAATTACAATGTATTAAGCAAAAAGTTTATAGATGTGTTCCGATTGAGTTTTAGTATTGATCGCATTGCTTTATTTTGTAACTTTTGAAGTCTTTCCATCTGTGTTGTTGTGCAGCATGTATATAATATTGTAGATCCGAACTCAAAATGTGTCTTTATCATTATGTAATATACAGCTGCATGCAACTAATTAAGAACACGAAGCTTACATGTAAGCTTGAAGCAAAAAAATAAAAATAGTTGTATATATTGTCAAAATTTTTCCGAGTTTAGTTATTTAAACTCTTAGTCGTAGAAAATAACTGTTTATTGTGTCAATTAAATTATTTTTTATAAAGCAGTGAGCCATATTTTAAAGAATATTGAATTCAGTGCATATAATTAAGGACACATCGTAAATTTTAAGAAAAACTTGTATTTATTAAAAAAAAAATCCATATTTTGTTGCAAAACCATTGTTGTCGATAACAGCTTGACACCTGCGAGGCATCGAGCTAACCAGATTTTCACATACACTAGTTGGAATGGCCTCCCAAGCTTTCTTCGTTTCGGCGAAGAGATCATCAAAATTGTTTATTTTTACTGCGCTTACTTTGGTTTTTACAACTTGCCATAAATTCTCAATCAGATTGAGATCTGGACTGCATGAAGGCCAATCAAGTACAGTGACCGAATTGTTTATAAACTATTGTTTAACGTGATGAGCCGTATGCTTCAGGTCATTATCTTGTTGAAATATCCATGTTACTGGCATATTCTCGTCTGCATACGGCATCATTGTATTGCTTAGGATTCTTACATATTGGAACTTGTCCATGTTTCCGTCAAGTTTGTGCAGCGGTCTAACACCGCGTGACGACATTGCACCCCAAAGCATAATCGAACATCCTCCATGCTTTAAAGTGGCCCGGGTGTATCTTGGATCAAATTCTTTTAACTTTGGCCGGCGAACATATTTTTTTCCATCGGGAGAGACTCTATTAATTTTTGTTTCGTCCGAAAATAACACTCTTTTCCATTCCAAACCGGTCCAATGGCGGTATTTTTTTGCAAACTCTATTCGATTCTTCCGGTTACGCTCAGACAAAATGGTTTCTTTCGGGAAATTCTTCCAAAGAGGCCAGCTTCCCGCAATCGACGTTTTACTGTGTCTACAGATGGTTTTGCTCCATTTTCACCAAAGACTGCTATCCGAATTTCATTTGCTGATTTATGAGGATATTTTTTCGACTCGCGGACAATCAGTGCATCTTCACGCACTGTCGTAATTCGGCTTCTTTGTTTACGAGGCACCTTTTCAGCTGTCGAATGTTTTTTGAAATATTGCACCGCTTGGAAAATCATTGTTTTAGAAACTTTTAAGGTTGTTGCGATCTCCCTATAAGAGCTTCCTTCCTGATGCATTTGTACAATAATCTTTCGAGTACTGACCTCACAGGACTTATTTTTACCCATGTTTAGCAATAAGTAAAAGTTTATCAAATTCTGAAAAACACTTTGTGTAATCTCATTTATTTGAATTTAACTGTTAAAACTTACTTGAATCTTAAAATTTAAAAAAAAATTTTCACTGTCCTTAATTAAGTACACGAGTAATTTATTTCACAAATTATGAAAAACACCACAAAGAAAAAAATAACGGTGAAAATAGGGTTGCCATTGAGAAGTTTCAATAAACAAAGTTGGATTAACTAAACAGGGTCAAATTTTTTTTTTTTTTAAATATTGAGTACTACTGTTCTTAATTAGTTGCACGCAGCTGTATATTTATAGCAGTTAGTATAGATTTTTTATTATTTATTCTTTGAAAAACCTATTTTTTATCCATTGTAAATCCAAGATATTTAATTTGATCTACTTTCTCTATGATTTCATTATTTATTTTAAATTCTGAGTCATTGTTCATACAATATATTTCCATTATTTTCGTTTTTTTCTCATTTAACTTTAATTTATTCATTTTAACCATCTGTATCTCCTTCACTGAAGATTAATGTATCATCTGCATACAGGACTATTTCGAATTTTTGTACTATATTCGGCATATCATTAATATAAAGAATAATATAATAATAACAGAGTCCCCAATATGGATCATTGCTGTACTCCGAAGTCGTTTCTTATTGTATCCCGTTGACTTTAACTACTTGTTTTCGCCCTGTTACATAAGATTTAAACCATTTTAGCTCATTTTCCTGCATACCATACATATAATGTTCTTTAAGTAGTATATCCCTGTCGATTGTCTCAAAGACTCGTTTGAAATCTATAAATATTGCCATAATCTTATTATTTTCTTCTTTGTTCTTCCATCTGTTTATCACATAGTTTATTGCTCTTTCACATGAAACATTTTTCTTGAACTCTGATATTTTGAAAAAACTACTTTTTTTCACAGGTTTTTAGGGTATTTATTGGGCGAAACTTTTGTATTTATTTGTTTTTGCTATTTTTTCTATTGGAGCTATCATTGATATTTTTCAGTTTTCTGGGAAATGTTCCTGTTGTTAGAGATTTATTTATTATATTCATTCTGGTATTTCCTAAAATGCTCCAATTATCCATTATAATTCATAGCTACTTTAGTAAAGTCAGTTTTATTATTGATATCTTTACATATAAATGTAAGTTCTTGTAAATTTATTGTACGAAATTTAAATTTTGAATTTATCACAGGTACATGGTTAAAATATTGCACATGTTCTATTGTATTTCTATTTAAATCGTTACTGTGTACGAAGAATTTATAATATTCTATCGCTATTTTGTAATAATAAAATAGGAGAAGAACTACAGCCAACCTGAGATGCCTATAAAGTAAAACAAGGGAGTATGGGTTCGCACTAGAGGTGAGCACAAGACGTCTTGTTGCTTACTCTTCATAAAGTGCAGTACTGAAGTGTTTTCTTTTCTGTTGTTCCTGATTTTAAGAGAACACTGAAATATGTATTTTATTTTTATTCAAAGTGTACAACTGCAGTCATTGTCAGAGCATATTTCACTAGTGTCACTGAATTTACAGTAGTGTCAGATGATTTTCAGTAGTGTCGACATTGAAGAACTTGTGCACACATAAACCAGACAAGTAGATATCAGTGTTGCCACGACTTTTAATTATTTACAACCAAATTTCAGCAAAAATTTAACCAAAATGGAAATAAAGGGTGTTTTATATTGAGGTATGGAACTTTAAGTTGGCATCACTTTTTTAACTGGCGGCCATTTTGTCAGCTGTCAAGTGATTAATATTTAGTTTGGTTTGCCATTTCATCATGAACAGGTTGACAAAAGAACAACGCTTCCAAATCGTGCAAATTTATTTCGAAAATAATGGTTCAGTTCGCGAAGTTTACCGCAAGTTCCGTCCATTTTATGGTCGACATAATCGTACATCAGAGCAATTAATTCGTTTAACCATGGATCGTTTTCGCACTACGTTTACTCTATGTGATAATACGCATCCGCAGAGACGGAGAACAGTGCGCACCGAAGAAACAATTGCCGTTGTAGAGCAAAGTGTTGAAGAGAACCCGAATGAATCGATTCGCCACCGTGCACAGCAATTGGAGCTTTGTCCATCAACTTTATGGAAGATCTTACGCAAAGATCTTGGCTTGCGACCTTACAAGATCCAGCTTGTGCAAGAATTAAAGCCGCGAGACCATGCAATGCGTCGTGATTTTGGTGTATGGGCCGAAAATGAGATTGATCTCGATGCTGATTTTCATCGCAAAATTTTGTTCAGTGATGAGGCTCATTTTTGGTTGAATGGCTACGTCAACAAGCAAAATTGCCGCATTTGGAGTGAAGAGAATCCACATGAGACCCTTGAGACGCCATTACATCCACAAAAACTGACTGTTTGGTGTGTTCTATGGGCTGGTGGAGTCATTGAGCCATACTTTTTCCGAAATAATACTGGAGAGTCAGTTACCGTTAATGGAGACCGGTATAGAGCCAATTATTTCAATTCGAAGTTCTATACCTCTAAAAAACACCCTGTAAAATAATCAAATTATTTACTCCAAATTCTGATAGAAACAATTGAGAAAATTGTCTTAAATCAAGTATAACTTTTAATTTTTTTGCAATAATTCAATTAATAAATAAATAAATAAAATTGCTTTAAAAAAATAAACATGTTTTCTTTCGTTAACTACCATGATATAACGCATTCCGGTTGTAAAATAATTTTTTTCTGCGCATCTACGTCACACCAACCATAAACAAAAAACACAATCACACAGCCACTCGTATTTGATATGGGAGAATTTTGTTTACATTTTAGATTTTGGTTACGATGACATCACAAAGAGAGAGCATTTATAACGGACCTGCTCAAAGCACTATCTTTATTTCTTTGTTCCATGACTCAGCGTTGCCGTTTTTAGTTATTTCTAACCGAAATTGGTTACTTTTTCTGCAGTGTGTACATGTGGAGTTTTTTTTCACCTTGGTTACTTTTTACTTTGAGGCTAAAGAAAGCCACACGTATTTAAACGGTTTGAATTTAAAATAATAACTTTATAATTTGTAAATAATAATAATATGACACACGTGTGTTGTTTACTATTTTTGCAAATTTCTACCTTAAGTATAGAAAAAAAAAACCTTCATTAACGAACATTTTAATTAAATAAAGTTCTGTAGTCTAGGATGGCGCTTTTGTTGCTTTTAATTCCAATTTTGGCATTTTTCTAAAAGTCATAGCAATATTTCAAAATGAATGTATCTACCAAAATAGGTGACTGATGCTATTTCAAAATCAAACAGATAGAAAAAGACTTTATTATCGGTTTAAAATTAAACCTATCTTTTGTACTATTGTGCGTTGATTTAATATACTCATGAGCTTTATTAATGTGAATGCGAATAGAGGTTTTATATATTTTGTAATGTAAAATTATCTTGACAGATTAATCAAAGTATATACATATATTACATTATATTGCAAGAAACCAAATAGTTATAATTGATTTAACATAATTTTCTTAATTATTTCTATTAGAATTAGGGCTTAAAAATTTGGTAAGATTTTTGCTGAAATTTTTTACAAAAATTTAAAAGTCGTGGCAACACTCTTTTCCATTAACTACTAAAAAGAAATGCAGTTGTCACACTATGGAGATTAAATTATTTTTATTGTACTCTGAACCAACTGTATATTAAAATGTTGTACAATGGCTTTTGTGTGCTGTTGTTTTTTGTTCTTTGTTTTTGCTTTACTCTTATTTATATTTGCAATTACAATCAGTATTTGCTCATGAGAAAAATACAATACTGTTCAATTTTAGCGTCTTGTGCTCACCTCTAGTTCGCACACTGCACCATTCTATCGAAAAAAGGCACCTCAAAAAACTTTTCAACGTCTGACTGCCAGACCTGGGCAATCACAAAGAAAATGAACTACAGCCTCCCTCTGAGAAGTATTCCCGTAATTTTTGCAGTGCGGATTAAAGGGCAGACCCAAACTCTCTGCGTGTTTACCAATCAACCAGTGACCCGTATTCACCGCTATAAGCTCCGACAAAGACTGGTGAGGAATCCCCAAGATTCCTAGAAGCAGCACAGGAAGTGATGGAACTCCATCTGTTCTGTGCTTCTCCAAGGAAAAAATTGGGTATCCCTTCTTTAATGACAGTCATAGGGCAGTGGACATCCGAGTAGAAAGCAACAGTCTCCCCTCTAGTAGAGGGGATCTGTTGCAATCAAGCCCATTCACCTTCTCATTCCCTATGACCCGGAAAAGACTAAGGCAGTTATTTTTATAACTGACTCCTTGATTACTCTAGTTTCTGAATAGACGATATCTGAGAGATTTATTATGGTAATGAATACAGGTAAATATCTTGGACTGGTCATTAATGAAATTTTAATGTTTGCGCCCTATATTGCCGGAATTTGTTTTTGAATTTATTCTATATTTTATTTACCTATTTATTTAGTAAAAAAGACAGACGTACAAATATAATTATATACACTTTAGACTCCATTAAAACAGTAAATAATATTAATTTATATCAGTTAATTGATTTCGCCATAAATGAGTTTAAGCATCAACACATAATTTTGTTGGTTCTGTTTGGAATTAAGTTTTGTTTCATTCAAAAGAACTATGTCTGGATTATATTTGTTGAAAAATTGTTGAAGATTATACCTATTGATATTAAAGAATTTATATTAATTTGAATAATTTTAAGATTTTTTGTAATGGTAGCATGTTGAGTGTAATCCATATTTATACTCCTACCATGAAAAAGATTGCATCTATACGAGAGGTTTGTAAGTGCAATTGTTTTTCTAGGCTTGCAAGTTGAATATTTAGATTCACCATCATGTTTTTTAATTCTGTTAGAAAGCTATTGTTTAAATTTTCATTTACATTATTTGGATTCAAATTTACATTACTATTTTTCCTAACAACATCAGCAAAGTTTACTTCTGGGTTAGTGAATGAGTTTATATTTTTAGATTTATTTTCTTCTAATGCTTTTTTCTTTAATCTGAGTTTTTGTTGGAGTTGCTTGTAGATTTCGCATCCTTTGTAGGAGGCCGGATGATCATATAAGATGTGCGTCACTATAAACTGTAACACATCAAAAGTCAAATAAAAACTGACTGGAGTAAGCTAGAGTTAAAAATAAAACAGTTTTATTTTGCATTTTTATTACAGATTTATATTCTGTATTATTTTATTTAAAAATTAATTTAATTTTATAAAATTTTTTATTTTATTCATTATGCCATCCATAAGCAATGTTATAGTGTTTTCGGTGATTTTTTTGGTACCAGCTGTCCATTTATATCGAAAACTAGTAATGGTTTTGGAAACAGATGTACTCTTCTTTAGTTCTCTTTTGACCAGAGCCCAATATCTTTCAATAGGCCGCAGCTCTGGGCAGTTTGTTGGGTTAGCCTCTTTTGGAACAAAAATAACATTATTTTTATTATACCAGTCTATTGCGCTTTTACTGTAGTGACATGTTGCCAAATCTGGCCAGAAGAATGTTGATATGTTGTGCTGTCTTAGAAATGGGAGCAACCTCTTTTGAAGACACTCTTTGATATAAATATCTGAGTTTATTGATCCCAATGTAACAAACGATGCACTTCTGTTGCCGCAGCTACAAATAGCCTGCCAAACTAGGAACTTTTTGGGAAATTTTGATAGTTTTTTAGCTCGGTACTCTTCAGAAACATTGCCTCTACTATCCGCTACATAAAACTCTTGGCCAGGAAGCCGCGCAAAGTCTGCAAAAACGTAAGTTTCATCACCCATTACACAACATTCGAACTTTTAAAAAAATTCTTTTTTGAGGAGTTTTGCTCTTTTTTTTGCTTCAATATTCTTCTTAGCATTTCTATCCGGAACTTTTTGGACTTTAAATGTTTTAAGGCCAGCTTTAGCTTTAACTCGGCGCACAAAACTTTCCGAACATTGCACGCGCCGGGCCACTTCGCGACCAGAAATGTTTGGAAGAGCCAGCAAAAGCTTCTCAACCTTTTTGGCTTTCGCGTCGTACGTTACCAGTTTTGCTTTACCTGTTCCAGGCTTTCTTTAAATTTTTAGGTCTTTGTTGAACTTTTTGACCACTCTGGAAACACATTGCCTGGTCACGTGGACTTCCCTAGTAACTTTTGTATAACTCCAATATGGTTTTTTTGAATTATTTGAATAATTTTTGTATGCACTTGTCTTTGATTATCCATTATGAACTAACTAACAAGTCAAATTTGACAAACTGATACATTTTAAAATCTGACACATTTTTCAAAGATATTGTGATTAAGAAAAATAATTTTGATTAAAGGTGAAAAAAGTTATTAAGAAAAATGGGTGTTACACTTTATGGTAACGCACATCTTATATTACAAACAACGCAATATAATTTATCTTTATTATCTGTTGAAATATCATTCATAGGACATTTACCTTTTTCGTAATCAGAATTACATTTCACGCATTTTGTTTGTAGAAAACAATTTGCTGCGCTGTGGAAAAAACCTTGGCAGTTCCGACATTGTGTTATAATAGGCCGTTTTAATTGTTCCCATCTGACGCAACGGTGTAATAGAGCCTTAATATTTTTTAGTTGATTAATATTACTACTTGGCGACACTTGAACAAGGAAAATTGGTAAGCTATAATCATTTTCAATAGATTTCTTTGGTGGTGAATTGATTGACTTTAATAAATTTTAATTCATCGTTTTCGAATTTACATAATGCCTCAAAAATTTCTTTAGTAGGTATATTCGCTTCGAGACCTTTTAGTAAATAGGATTTAGTTTTTAAACCCTTCGGAGTAAATGTAAAAAATTGAGTTTTTGTCTTTTCCAGATAAGTTCTGACTCTTAAAAAGTCGTTCAAATTGCTCAAGAACAAGGATTTCTAATTTTTGAATTCTTTTATTTTAAAATTATCTATTTTTAGTGCATTTTTTATAAAGGGGTTAACTCCGTTAACCTTCACAAGATAGGTGTACTCTAAAAAATATTTTTATTCGCATATGTTAAAAAGATATTGAATATATATGTTTTTATTGAGTATATATGTTTTTACAGTTATACTAATGTACCTACTCTTAACAAAATCTAATTACAGCTATATTTATATAATATACTCATAATAAATGTTTTTTTTTTTTAATTTATAGTTGGAATCGTGTTTACCGCGTCCAGAAATTCTTACTGGATACTTATCATTACTAGACGGTCATATAATTCATAGTATTTGGCTTCAAATTGATCCCGAGCCTCAACATAGTCCTTCCGTAATAAACGACAACAGCGATGTAGCAATGTGCATAGCAAGAGCAAAAAACTTTGAATGCATTATACGAAATTTGAAATCTTTATTTGAGGAAGAATTTGGTCAAACTATCTTAGTGCTACCAGATTGTTATATTTTGGGCTATTATCCAGAAAGCAAACAAGGATTGGAACAGATGAAAATACTGTTAACACTTTTATTGGGAGCTGCTGTACAATGCCCAAATAAAGAACTTTTCATTGCTAGAATAAAAGAGTTGGATATTGAGATCCAACATGCTATTGTAGAGTTAATAAAACAGGTAAATTTAAAGGTGAAAATAAGTTTATGCAAACTGCTTATATTCAGGTTTAATTCCTTAACAGGTGACTGACAATCATAGTCTTGTATTAACTGAAGATTCCGTGGAACTTCTCTCACCAAAAGATATGTTTAATCATATTTTAAGGTTGACTAAAGAACGCGATAAAATGTATTTAAAATGGGTTTCGTCTGTTTGTGTGGAACGCGATACGTCAAATGCAACTGCTTGTGGTGAAAGCTCTTCAATCTTGTCGCTGTCATCGTCCGGCGGATTAACATCTACATCTGCCTCATCCGCATCAAACAACGAAAGTAATCATATGGGAGTTGAATTGGCAGATTTAAAATCGAAACTGCGAAAATTGAGACAAGAACTGTAAGTCTAAAAGCCTTATACAAAAAAATGTATTATATATACACAGGGAACGTGATATAATGCGTGACTAATAGTTTTATATTTTTAAATAACACTGTACAACAATTTCAAACTTTTTGCAATGTTATGGGGTACTGACGAATGATCCTGGTAGAGGAGACTAAAAAAATATATACGTGCGTCGGCGTTTTGACAGATCACATCGGAATTCTATTTTAGAGGCAATTAAAATGTTCCATCTCTGGCTAATTCTTGCAGCATATTGGTGTACATATAAAACTATGTTTTCCTTTACATCTGAGGTGTATGGTATGTTCAGCAACTTTGTAGAAAATATCACAACAAATATTTTCGTAGAACATATTAACCCTCTAACTCCCCCACTAAACTGCGTTTTGTGGCTTTATTCTAACAATTCGTAAAAAGCACCCCGAAAAAAGGGGGGGGGGGGAAGGGGATGAAGTGTTCTACAAAAATGTTGGCCATAAAATTTTACTATATACATATGTATGTCAGAACACACCAAAGTCCAAAACTTAATGCAAAAACCTAAAAACAATCAAATTCAAGATTGCCCATTTAGGGTAAAGTTTGACGGGAAAGTTTGACTTTAAAGTACTGAGTGCTTTTGTATATACGACCCTGTGACTTCAAATTTGTGCTAGCATTGTTGGCGATATATTTTTTAGTCTCCTCTACTAGGATCAATCGTCAGAACCCCGTAATTTTTTTTAGTGTTGAACAGTGTAATTATTTAAAACTTTTTTATTTTTAAACCCCAACCATTAGTTAATATGAAAAAACCCTCGTAGAAATTTTAAAAGCTTCAAAAAACTGAAAATTTTAATTAAAAACAACTTTATACATTTTTCTGATTTGTATAATAAAAGCATACCTGTTAAATTGCTTTTACGATTAGTAGGGAACCCAAAAATATGCAATTGTATGTGCCCTCGTGCGACTTATGAACTTGGGTGTAAAGTATTTATCCGTTTCAAAAGATCTTATTAAATTTGGTATCGATGTGTTGGAGCATATTTGGGCATATTTTGCTCTTAACAGTTAACAGCATATTTTGCATATTTTAACTTTAATAGCATATGTTTGGCAAATTTTTCCCCCTAAAGAGCATTTTATGCCTTTTTGATGCATATTTAAATGTTTTCAGTTTAGTCATCCCTAATTGAAATTTGTGTAGTCGCCGTGGTCTAGTGGCTAGTGTGTTGGCTTACTAAGACATGAGCCCTGGGTTCGACACCCAGCTCCGACATTTAAAAAAAAAAGAAATATGAAAAAAATATTTCTTTCAGCGACTATCTCTCAGCAGTTTTCTGGCAAAAGCTCTGAGAGTAATTAATTGCCATGAACAAGCTTCTCAAGTCTGCCCCTCGGAGTCGACATTAAATTGTAGGTTCCGGTATTCATGGATAAAAATTTACACCCATAATATGAGTGCTGCGAGAAGCTAGGCCGTAATCCTGACACAGGGTTGTAAAGGCCAGTTATGTATGTATGTATGTAATTGAAATTTGTTGCAGTTGCAAATTTTTAATTCTCTAAAGCACAAAGCTTTTACATTTCTGTATTATACATAGCAACATAATAAAACGCAATAAAATCAAAACATTAAGGGAACGCAATAAAAGTGTTTTATCTTAAAGTAACAGATGTAACATGCGCAGCTCATGGACTGCATTGCTTATGCGAACGTATTCGAAATTAATATGGAAATGTAAAAAGTGCAATTGGACATGTAAAAAAAGTGTTTTTAAAAGGTCCAAGTAGAGTTAATATTCTGAAAGATATGAGCGCCGGGTTCAAATCTCACCTCTGACATCTTTAAAAAAAGAAATATGAAAGAAATATTTCTTTCGTCGACTACCTCTCATCAGTCTTCTGGCAAAAGCTCTGGGAGTAATTGATTGCCACGAAAAAGCTTCCTAAATCTGTCGTACGGAGTCGACTTTAAGCTGTAGGTCCCGGTACTCATGGATAAAAACTAACACACACAACATAAGTGCTGCGAGAAGCTAGGCCGTAACCCTGACACAGGGTTGTAATGGCCAATTATGTATGTATTTATTTGCAAAGATTTCATAATAAGTTGAAGTAAATTTTTTTCTATTACACTGGTTTTTGTTACGTTGTTTCTTATGCATTTTATTTAACTTTTAAATGCACAAATGGTATTGAATTTTTGAATGAAGATTGTTTTTTTTTTAGAGATATTTATGTTTCCATGGTAAAATTATTATAAGGTAGTCGCACATCTACAACACAAAAAACAACAGGGCAATTTTATTGTTGTTCATTGTAGTTTCTGGAGGGAACCCCTTATTTTTTTAAATTATAATTTTGGAAAAACCGCAAATTAATTTTTTATTTTTCTCCTTCGCTGGGATTTGAACCTCGGTCCTTTGAGTTTCTGTGCACGTGCTCAACCACTATGCCCCTATGTTGTAGATGTGCGACTACCTTATAATAATTGTACATACTATGAATATACAGCTATGGACATTAAATTAGCACAAAATCCCTCTATATTTTCATTCTGATTTTCCTTTAATTTTTATTTTAATTAAACCAAATCTTTTGATCTATAATGTTGCACAAGATATCTAGGTTTTATTTATCAAAAAACTATTCCCGTTATCATACTGTATTTTTTTATTGCTGATTTATTTCATTAATTGAATTTGAGCTGGACAGTAAGTTAGCACAACGTGCATTAAAGTGTTGTATATTAAAATTTTGTTCGCGTAAATTTTTCTTACGGTAAATTCTTTAAATTTTATGGTATTTAATTTGGTTCTTGCAAAAAATGGGACGTGGAAATGATTGTACGACAGAGGAGAAGCGCATTATTATCAACATGTGGAATGATGGAAAAAATGGCTGAAATTGCCGAAATTTTGCATCGATCCCGAAAAATGGTGTATAATGTGATCATTTCCCTCAAAGAAAACATAAATAATGCAAACGAAAACAAAATACAGAACCCACGTGCCAAGAAAACAACCGAAGTCGTGGATCGTGCTATTGTCCGGATGTTAAAGAGAGACCCTTTCATGTCATCACGGGATAATGCGAATAAAATTAACTATCAGTTTGGCTTAAATTTATCAGACAGGCTTATACGACGACGTCTTAATGATGCTAAGCTCTTTGGACGCTCTAGTCGGAAGAAGCCACTTCTATCAAAAAAAAATATAACCAAGCGTTTAATGTTCGCTCGTACCCACAAGAATAAAGACCTCTCGTTCTGGAAAAAAATACTTTAGAGTGATGAAACAAAGGTCAATCGTATGGGACCGGATGGCAGAGTGTTTGTTCATCGACCAAAACACCGGGCATTAAATCCACGCTACACTCAGAAGATCATAAGTCATGGTGGAGGAAGCATCATAGTGTGGGGGTCATTTTCATAGCATTGTGTGAGTCTAATTGTTAAAATTAACAGAAAAATGGACCGTTATCAATATTTGGACATTCTAAAGAACATATGCTTTTGAACACATGCCAGTTCCATTCACATTCATGCACGATAATGACCCAAACACAAGTCTAAGCTGGTAAAGGATTGGTTTTTAAAAGAATGCATTCCAGTTTTAGACTGGCCGGCCCAAAGCCCCGACTTGAACCCGATAGAAAACCTGTGGAATGATGTGAAATGTGCAATTGCTCAACAAAAGTACAAAAACTTGGATGATTTGTGGACTGGAATACGTAATGCTTGGTACTCGATTTCCAAAGAACGTTGCCAGAATTTGATTCAAAACATGCACCATATATGCAATGCGGTGCTTGAAAATAAAGGCTACTCTACTAAATATTAATCATGCAAACTGAAACCATTAATATTTTTACTATTTATTAAAATATATTGTTTTTATTCCAGAAATTTTAATTTGTGCTATTTAACCTGTCCAGCTAAAAACTATCGTATAATATGTTACAGGCCTTATTGGATAGACGATTAGGAATATCGTCTCAGATTTTGTTTTTTTCTTATAAGAAGAATATGCAGTTTAAGTTCTCATGTTTAATTTTTTCGTTGCCAGATTTAAATACAATACAAATTTTGATTGTTTATATGACAAAGTTTTGTGCTAATTTAATGTCCATAGCTGTATATGTATATTCATATTTTTATACAGGGTGTCCTCGGGGAAGGTGTACTACTTTGTTTGGTGTTAAAAAATTTTTAATCATATCACGGAGTAGCTCCTCATTGACAGTTACCCTTACGCCGTTTTCAGTTTCAAAGAAGTATAGATCAATGATTCTTCCTGACCAAATTGTACACCAGACTGTCTCTTTTAATAGATGCAAAGTCAAGAGATTTTTTTTATTTGAGACCAATACTCAGGGGTAAACCTCTACTAAATGTTGTGCATTGTATTGGAATTTTGGAAATTTGGGAACATGCTTGCAGTCAATCACAATATCATCGATGTGGTTCTTGGTAGATCGATCAGGAGAGAGCCAGGTGGCCTTATGGTTATTTAGATGCTGGAACTTGGTGCTACAAACTACCATATTTCGACCCGCAGCTAAATCAGTGCTCTCTGTCCCATCCTGAAAAAGGGAGATCCCACGATATGCACCAACTACAGGGGTATAAGCCTCCTCCCTATCGCATATAAGGTTCTTACGAGCGTATTGTGTGAACGACTGAAGCCATTCGCCATCTTATCAGTGCGGCTTCAGACCTGGTAAGTCCACCATTGACCAGATATTCACACTGCGCCAAATCCTGGAGAAGACCCATGGAAGTCAAGTCGACACACACCATCTTTTTGTCGACTATAAGGCAGCCTTCGATAGCCCAATAAGGGATCGCGTTTATGCCGCAATGTCTGAGCTCGGTATTCCTGCTAAGCTGATAAGGCTATGCAGAATGACGCTGAGCAACTCCAGCAGCTCCGTCAAGGTAGGAAGAGACCTCTCCGAGCCTTATAATACCGTGCGAGGTTTCAGACAAGGCGATCCCTTATCCTGCGACCTCTTCAACTTCGTCATGGAGAGCGTTTTGCGAAAGGCAGGTGTGCATCGTAATGGCACTATTTTTAATAAAAGTGTCCAGCTCCTTGCGTATGCCGACGACATAGACATCATTGGGCATACCAAGCGAGATGTCACCGCAGCCTTTAATGCTATTGAACGAGAGTCTGCAAAAATGGGTCTGGCGGTAAATGAGAGCAAGACGAAGTACATGTTGTCGACGAGTAGGGACGTTGATCGTATCGGCTCCCAGGTTACAGCCGGCAACTATACATTCGATGTGGTCAAGGAGCTCATCTACCTTGGCACCGCCATTACCAGCAAGAATGATGTCAGTCTGGAGATCAAGCGAAGAATTACACTGGCCAACAAGTGCTACTACGGTCTCGGTAGGCAGTTTAGTAACAGAGACCTCTCTCGTGCGACGAAGTTAACACTCTACAAGTCGCTTATTCTTCCGGTGCTTCTCTATGGTGCGGAAGCATGGACGCTGTCTTGTGCCGATGCAGCAGTCCTGGGAGTGTTTGAGAGAAAGCGAAAAAGGTTTTCGATGCGAAGGTCACTGGACGTCGGCGTAGAGGACGTCCATGTTTACGTTGGAAAGACCAGGTAGATGGAGCCCTGTCATCAATTGGTGTGACCAACTGGAGAAGGCGTGCGCTTAGCAGAGACGCCTGGAGACTAGTGTTGAGGCAGGCCGAAACCCGTTAACGGGTTGTTATAGCCAGCTAAGTAAGTAAGTAAGCTAAATCAGTTCCAATCCGTTAGGCTAGGTGGAGTAATGGAGACTGAAATGTCCGACAGTGGGGTCAAAGATACCTTCACACCTAGTTTTTGTATTGAAATCGCCGGGGACAATATTGGCATCATGTGTCACATGTGACACCTTTTATATGCATTATATACGTCCTCGACCTTTGCGTAGAAAGCATCTTACCATATAATCCTTTTCTTGTGTCGGAACGTGCGCACAAATTAGGCTTATATCAAGAAATTTTGTCTTTATGCGGATCGTAGCTATTGTATCGTTCACAGGAGTGAACTTAGAGCCAAGATGGCGCAGTCTCTTGCTAACTACGAATTCGCGTCTCTTCTCATGTCAGCTGTAGTAGATGTCACATATTGCTTGCCTTGATACACCCATCGCATTTTCTGGTTGGCGGTGATGTCAGTTCTACACTTTGTGAGAGTGTCGGGCAAATGGATAGAAGTACCTTCGCTATAAAGGGGTGTCAGAAAATGGGGAACATTTACAATATCTACAAAATTTCATTCGTACCGATTGCCATAATTTTTATAATAGTTTACCTCATCCCTTGTAATACTTATTTTCATTCCACTAAACATCTTTCATACATCCGTTTTGTAATTGTTTTCAGTTAAAAAAATATGTTTGATATAAAACACTTTATCAATATTGGTTTTTTGTTTCAACTTATAATAAAAATCCAACTTATAATAAAAATTCAACTTATATAAAAAAGCTCCATCTAATACAATTTTAGAACAAATTTAAGATTAACAAAAATGCTACAGCATTAAAATACATAGATAATTTTATAAGGAATTGCTTAAAAAAAATCGCGACTACAAAACTTTAATTTTTATTAAGTTTTTTCTCTCTCCTGAAAAATTACGAAAACGTTACTTAGGGCCTTACCATATTAAGTTATTAATATACCGGGTGGGCAAATTTGATGTTAGGTGGTAAATTGGCATAAAACACATTTTTTTATACCAATGTATAGTAGAAATATGGATATTAATAGTGGAATATGATGCCTGGCAAATGTCCACCTCTAGTACGTTGGCAGACGTCCGCATTAACCATCATTTTAACCATATTTTGCAACAAAACTTCGCTTATCACGTCAATGCAACATGGAATTTAATTTTTCAGAGCGTCAATTGAAATTACCAAAACATGATAACCGATTTTTTGTAGTCGCGTAATTTCTCGATTTGGCGATGTCAATTTTGTTATACCGTAATTCAAAAGGAAAGCATTCTTGTCGAGATTATTCCATAAACGAACCGTACGGCTGAAGAACGGATTGTCCCCATCATGCTTTGTACGATTGATTGGACGACGATCAACTACAAAAAAGTTTGATTTTAAAAATGCAACAAAACAGAAATGATTTGAAATTTTTCCAAACTTTGTTTTTTGTTGTGAAGTACAATTATTCAATTTAGAAATGGAATATTATTTCATTCTTATGGCTGCCGCGGCTGGCCTCACAGTACCCCATTCCATTGTACCAATTTTCAATATGTTGACCTTGAAATGCTCAATTGTTGTCGGCATAACACTTGTCCTTAACGGCGGCTCACAGATTTTAACGGTGTCAAATCGCAGCTTCTTGTTGGTTAATTGATATTACCATTATGGCTAATTGAACGGCTATTTGACGCAATAAATCGATTGCGGCGTGAGATGTGTAGCATGTTGCACCATCCTGTTGAAACCAAATATCGTTCACATCAATATCATAAAGAACGGCCAGAAAAAAATCGATTATCATGGTGTATCCATTGACCGTTTTTTAAAGAAATATGGGCCAACGTTGCCTCGGCACCAACGTCTCTCGTAATGGATGCATTGGCGAGTTGAAATTAAAAACCTTATAAGCATATGTGGGGAAATTTTGTTTATTACATACATAACTGGCGTTTACAACCCTGTGTCAGTATTACGGCCTAGCTTCTCGCAGCACTCATGTTGTGTGTGTCAATTTTTATCCATGAGTACCGGGACCTACAGTTTAATGTCGACTCCGAACGACAGACTTGAGAAGCTCGTTCATGGCAATTAGTTATTCTCAGAGCTTTTGCCAGAAGGCTGCTGAGAGGTAGTCGCCGAAAGAAATATTTTTTTCATATTTTTTTTTTTTTGAAGATGTCAGAGCCTGAAGTCGAACCCAGGGCCCAGGTCTAAGTAAGCCAACACACTAGACCACGGCGACTACTATTTTGTTTATTAACGTATCAAATGATTGTGATTCGAAAAAATTATTTTTATTCATTTTCGTGCAATTTCCGACCAAGATTCGAAATAACCACTGAAACCAGAAATTTGTAAATTTTTTTTCAATCCCTTTCCTGTTTCTACTCTCTCCACGGGTAGTGTGAATTCGCGCTATAACGTTTGACTGATTTTTTTTTTATTATTATTATTATTCATTCTTTATTAGTATTAAAATACTTTATAAATTTTCTTAACAATTTTAAATCTCATATAATAAATTAAATTAATAATTAATTAAAAAAATTAAATTAAATTAAATTATTAAAAATTAAATAAATTAGATATAAATAAACAATATAGATATACGTAATAAGTTTTATATTACATTGTTTTTAACAAGTATTACAACAATCTTTCTATTAGGCAATTCGTTATATAATTGTAGTCCCTTGTAGAAAAGCGAACGTTGTATTGCCGCCGAAACTGTCCTTTCAATTCTAAAATCGTTGTTATTTCTTAAATGATACGGTTGCATTTCTCCGACGTATGCTATTTGATCTTTTATATATTGTGGCGCGTTTCCATTTTTTGTTTTGTTAATGAAGTTTAGGGTATTTAGTTTTAGACGCTGTTTAACATTAAGCCATTTTAGAGATTCAAGCATATAGTTTATGGAGGTGTATCTGTTGCATTTAAGTATGACGCGAATTATAAAATTGTGATAACAAATTATTTTTTTATAAATTATAAAAATTGTATAACAAATTATTTTTTTATAAAAATATATATATGTATTTATTGTTCAAAGGTTGCTTTACAACTGAATAAAATAAATCAGTTTTTATATTAACAAATGTTTCAAACTGAATATCAAAAAGGAAAATTAATCAAAATAATGTTAAAAGAATTAAATAATAAAAATATAAGAAATAATAAACTCTAAAGTATGTTATTTAGAGTCTCCAGATTACGTAACTACTCCCCCCTTTTAGTTAAGGACATTCCTAGTCCTCATAAAAAAAAATTATAAAAGTTATATAGATATTATAAGTATATACATATTTTATAAATTTAAAAATAAAAATAAAATAAACCACTTAGTTTATATAGAATGAATATATTTTCTAATGTCAATCATACCATCATACTTTGGTTTTCTTTTTATATTTGAACAGTGAATATTTCTCAAATCATTTAGTCTAAAATTTGGTTGTTCCTTATGCCTTAAGGCTTTATAGTTTTTTATATATCCTTTATTTCTTTTTTCAATATATTCTTCTCTAGATTTATTTCTCTTTTCTATATAATCTTTTTTTTTTTTAAAACCATCCTTGAAAATATAATTTTTTTGTTACAATATCCATATTCAACAACAATTGATTTTTCTTTAATAACAGAATGAAAACTATTATTAAAGAACTCTATAGATTTACTGATTTTCTCCTTAATACTCATATTATCTTGTTGGATTGTAAGTGCTCTAATCTTTTCGCTAAGAGTGCTATGCAGCATTTCCTGTATGGTTGTTAGGTTTTACAAGATGAAGTTCGATATTTTCACTTCTCAAAAATTCTTTAATATTAATGCTCTTAAACTCATTATCTGTTATTAATTTCCTAAAATTAGTCTTCTGTGATTTATATAATCTTAGCTTTTCTGTTATTGTCTGATTTGTTCTGTGTTCTAAATAATAAGCAGTAGCAAATTTTGAAAATTTATCTATAAACGTTAAAAAATTTGATCTCGAATTCGTATAAATATCCATATGGATAATCTGGGCAATATCATTCGGGGTTTCCGTTATACAAAATTTAGGTCGAATAGGATTCCTATCGAACTTTGTTCTGTTACATATATCACAATTATTAATATATTTCTGAATAAGAATCTTTAAGTTCGGAAAGTAAATCTTTCTTTTCAAACCCTCATAGTTTTCGTTTATACCATTATGTCCTGTTTCATTCCTATGATATAAATGAATTTGCCTAAAAGTTTCGTCCTCAGATTGCATATCTAACGCTTTATATGAACATCTTATAAACTTAACAGAATTATTTCCCTCATATAATTCAATGATTTTCTGCTGCAGTATATTATACTTGTGGTCATCCAATTCTGTAAAAATACCTACCTTTCCTTTCACTATATTCCGTTTCAAAATTATCTCCAAATTATTCTCCAAATCATGGGAATTTATATACACTTTTCTATTTCCATGTTTCAGCTCAAATTCAGTTGTCTTATTTTCCGTCAATATTATCTGTGTCTTGAACCTATTTACAATAGTATCTAGAATCCCAATATGATCGAATCTTTCCTCCGCCTGAGAATGAATAGTTGCTATAGTTGAACCAGCATTATTTACTATGGATTCGTTATCAACCTCATCATTCAAGAGATTTATCTCACCAGAATCATTGTTAATTCTGCTTAAAAAGTCCGCAACAGTATTATCTTTACCATTTATATAGTTTATAGAAAAATTAAAATCACTTAGCTTTATAATCCATCTATAAAGTCTAGGATTTAATTCTCTGCTTTGTGATTTTACGAGTAACCACCTTAAGGGCTGATGGTCAGAATGGATTTCGAACTTCACTCCAAACAAGTATGGACGAAAATAGCCAGTAGCCCAAACAATAGCCAAAAGTTCTCTCTCAGTCGCTGAATAATTTTTTTCATGGTTATTTAAAGTTCTGCTAGCAAAACAAATTGGGTGACCATTTTGCTGTAAAACAGCACCAATTGAATTTAAGCTAGCATCAGTAACTAACTGAAATGGTTTTCCAAAGTCTGGATATTTAAGAACGGGACTCTCAGTCAAAATTCTTTTTAATTTTTCAAAAGAATTAATGAACTTTGAATCATTTACATTTAATTTAACACCCTTTTTCAAATACTTAATCATAGGATAAGCAACTTTGGAATAATCACGGATAAATTTTCGATAATACCCAGTTAAACCAAGAAAAGATTTAACTCCTCTTATTGTAGTTGGTAATTTCAAATTTTGAATGATATTAATCTTAGTTGGGTCCGGTTTGACACCTTCGGGAGTCAAAATGTAACCTAAAAACAAGGTTTCTTTAGCAAAAAATTTACATTTATTAATCTGAATTTTAAGATTCGCTTTTCTTAATTTATTAAAAACTTTTTTAACATTAGAAAGATGTTCTTGGAAACTTGTTGAAAAAATTAAAATATCATCCAAATATACTACACATATTTTATTTATAAGATCACGAAGAACATTGTTAATTAGTCTTTGAAATGTTGCCCGGAGCATTTTTCAAACCAAAGGGCATTCTTAAGAATTCATAATGACCGTAAGGTGTGGAAAATGCTGTCTTGGGACGATCTTCCTCCCTTACCAGAATTTGATGGAAGCCCTTAGCTAAGTCAACGGCCGAAAAATACTGAGCTCTACCTAATTTATCTAGAATAGCATCTATATTCGGTATGGGGAATTTATCGTCTATAGTTATATCATTAAGTTTCCTATAATAAATTACAATTCTCCATTTTTTTTCTTCGGAGTTGTCTAATTTCTTAGGAACTATCCATAATGGACTGTTGTACGGAGAATTACTTTCTCTTATTATACCTTGTCCTAACATTTCCTCAATTTGGTTACAAATTTCCTGCTCATGAATTTGTGGATATCGGTACATTTTAGCGTATATCGGTCTATCAGTGACTGTTCTTATTTCGTGTTGAATCACGTTTGTATTGCCCAATGCTTGTCCCTCTAGGAATATTAAATCTTCATATTCGGTCAAAATATCCTTTAAAGAGGTCTGTTCTAATCTATTCAATCCATCATAAAGTTTACATAAAACTTTTTGATTAGTATTTACTGTATATAGTTCTTGTACCTCATCACCAATATATGAATAATTTGCGATAAAATCTATTACACAATCATTAATTGTCAAAGTCCTTTTTCCATAATCAATAACAGCACGAAGAGGTTTCAGTATATTGCCACCTAGGATAGCATCGAATTTTTTTCCATAGAAATCTGTGAGTTTCCATGCCATCGTAGCATTTTCCCCGAATTCTAGAGCTAATTCTGTAATAATTTCACTGTCTATAATTGTTTTGCCATTCATGGATGAAAATATCATAGGATTCTTAAGTGTTAACCTATTGTATTGTGGTAGTCTCCTAATATTTAATATAGAAGTAGACGACCCAGAATCGATAAGTGCATCTATTTTTTCATTACCTATAGTGAGCCGAATTAAGGGAAGTGTTTCGACGAGACAATTGTATGAAAATTTATTTCCTCTTCACAAATATTACCTACTTCTTGAATATGATCTACTTCCATCGGAAAATTAATATTTTGTTTGACGTTTTCGTTATTATGTTGAACAGGGAAATATCCGTGATTCTTCTGTGAATTTGTACAATAAAAGTTTCCTAAATTTGGATATCGTTTGTCACTATAATTGATATAATTATTTTGTTTGTTAAATTTACTCTGATGGGAATGGTTCATATTATTGGAACAACCAGTGTTTTCACTTTTATTCCCAAAAGTATGATGATATTGATTATTATCAGTTCTCGTAAATGGTTTATTTTTAACAATTTCATTTCTAATTAATCCTTCTCTCTCTAATAAGTTAAAAGCGTCTCTTAATGTACTAACATTTCTATTAATTAAAACTGATGTTAAATTAACGTCTATATTATTTAAAAAGGTTTTTAAAATTATTTTTTCTGCATTTAGAGAACTAAACTCGACAGGTTTTTCTTTATCATATTTTTCATTAATTTTGCATAAAATATTTCGTAATGTAGTAAAATAATTTAATATACCATTATTTTTTATTGAAAAGGCCTCCTGGTATAGCTGATGATATGATTCCTTTACACCAAAATTGTTTATTAAAGCCTCTTTTGTTTTCTCCCAGGTCGGATTTGAACCTAAAGTTCTCAAAACGTGAAGAGCTTCACCCTGTAGTTTATTTAGGATTACTCGTTCAAAAATGTATATCTTGACATCTGAATTGTTATAATCTGCGAGAGCAAACAATGTTTCAACTTCCCGCAGGAACGAAGTCAAGGCAAATGAATCATCTCCTTTAAATATGTTTATCCTATGGGCATCTTTCAATATATCATTTAAAGACAAAGAAAAGATTGATTGCATTTTGGTATTGATTAGCGTTACAAAATTGAAATTTGAACTCTGTTAACGGTATTTTTATAAATCTCCGTTCTTTTAACGACTGCGCCAATTATAAAATTGTGATAACAAATTATTTTTATAAATTATAAAAATTGTATAACAAATTATTTTTTTTATAAAAATATATATATGTATTTATTGTTCAAAGGTTGCTTTGGGTAGGTAGGTAGGTAGGTCAAATGGCCAGTTGATCCGAAACTCTGATCAACTACAATTAGCACAAGATGCCGTTTTGATACCATTGCAGGACCAAACTAAAGTTACCTAAAAGTAGAAAAAGAAGAGAATATAACTACAGCCAACCAGAGCTGTCTATAAAGTGAAGTAAAGCAAGGGGGTCCAGGTTCGCACATTGCGCCAAGCCGTCGAAAAAGGGCATCACAAAAAACTTCAAACGTCTGACCGCCAGACCTGGGCAGTCACAAAGAAAATGTTCCACAGTCTCCCTCTTAGAAGAATCCCCGCAACTTCTGCAGTGCGGATTAAAGGGGAGGCCCAGCCTCTCTGCGTGTCTACCGATCAGCCAGTGACCCGTATACACCGCTATGAGTCTGGACAAGGACTGACGGGGAATCCCCAAGATTCCCAGTGTCTTACCACGGTTATACCGTGGCCAAAGTGTCCTAGAAACAGCACAGGTAGTGATGGAATTCCACCTGCTCTGTGCTTTCCCAAGGAAAAACTTGGATATCCTTTCCTTAATGGTGGTCATAGGGCAGTGGACATGCAGGTAGGAAGCAACAAGCTCCCCTCCGGCAGAAGCTCCCCTAGCGAGCTCATCTGCCCTCTTATTTCCCAGGATATCCCTATGACCAGAAACCCAGACCAAGGAGATGTCACAAACGTCCCCAAGACGCTTCAGCTCCTCCTTACAACGAAGGACGAGGGAAGAGTTTCCCATGGGCGAAGCCAGGGCTCTGATAGCAGCCTGGTTATCAGAAAAAACCCTAACTTCACCCCCTATACACCGTTCCCTTAGAATCCTCAGTGCTTGCATGATTGCAAACACCTCGGCCTGGAAAACACTGCATGTGTCCGGCAATCTAAAAGACTCTGCCAGTTTGGCAGACTCGGAGAAAATACCAGCCCCCACGCCGGAATCCATCTTAGAGCCATCCGTGAAGACCGAAAAACCGGTACCCATACCAACCCTTCCTAATGCCCATTCTTCCCTACTGGGGAAGACAACCTTGGCACACCCCCCAAAATCCAACTTCCGGAGGGCCAGGTCAGTACGTATATCCCGTATATGAGGAGGGAGTAGCCCTAGAATATTACTATGGCCCCCTGAAAATCGTCCCCAGAGGCCCAGCTCTCTCAGTCTGATCGCACTCTGAGTTGAAATCGACATAGCCTGAAGGTCCACAGGCAGTAGGTGTAGAATGACGTTCAGAGCAGCATTGGGGCAAGTCCTGCAGGCCCCAGTGATACCTATACACGCAGTCCTCTGCACTCTTTCCAGCTTAGTGACAATATAGCCCTTGCGAAGGGCTACCCACCACACCAAGCAACCATAGGTTAAAATTGGCAAGACCACCTGGTTGTACATCCAGAGCACTATATGAGGTCTGAGTCCCCATCTTCGACCAAACATAGATTTACAGGAGTAAAAGGCCACACAGGCCTTTTTCACCCGCTCCTCTACATGAAGCCTCCAATGGAGCTTGGGGACCAGTATTACACCCAGATACTTGACCCTGGATGAGAGCTCCAGAGTCTGACTACCCATTCTGGGCAGTCTAAACAGCGGAGGTTTGTATCTTCTGGTGAATAGCATTAGCTGAGTTTTAGAAGGATTAACCCGAAGACCACACCTGGCGGCCCAATCACCCAGCTTACCTAAAGCACACTCCAAGATCTCACTCATAACTGATGGGAATGGTCCCGAAACCAGCAGGACCAGGTCATCAGCATAAGCAACTACCTTGACCCCACCGCCATTAATTACGGATAGGATCTCATTAACGGTGACTAGCCATAAAAGGGGTGAAAGAACACCACCCTGGGGTGTTCCCCTGCTCACAAATCTTGTGACCTTGGCCCCAGCTAGCACCGCATTAATTTCCCTGCATCCGAGCAGAGAAGCGACCCAAAGATAGATATATCTCTCCACCCCTAAGTCCCTTAAAGCCCTAGTAATAGACCCAGTCCTTACATTGTTGAAGGCACCTTCAATATCAATGAAGGCAGCAAGAGTGAACTGCTTACACTCCAAGGATTTTTCCACCGAACCCACCACCTCATGTAGTGCCGTCTCGGTGGACTTCCCCCTCACATAGGCATGCTGGGCAGCCGAGAGCTTGCTCTCCAGGTTCTGACGGAGATGACTGTCTATCACCCTCTCCAGCACCTTAAGAACAAAGGAGGTAAGACTAATTGGCCTGAAATCACTCGCCATAACATGCCCCCTTCTACCCGCCTTGGGAATGAAGACCACCTTGGTCCTCCTCCAACTACTGGGTACGTAGTTAAGGGCCAAACATGCCGAGAAAATCGTCCGCAGAATAGGGATCACAGTTCCCTGCGTCTTCTGCAACATTATCGGCGTTATACAATCCAAACCCGGTGACTTTAAGGGAGAGAAGCTGTTAATGGCCCAGGAAATTCTTTCCGGCGAAAGAAAGGTTTCCTGCGAAATATCACACGTATCCCCCTGTTCCACCGGCTCACCAACCTCCCCGGAGTTCTCCGGAAAGTGAGCGTCAACGAATATTTCCAAGGATTCCATTGATAACCCCGCCCACGTCCCGTCTGTCCTCGCAATTAGAGTCCTGCAGGAGTGGTCCCTAGATAGGATCTTGCCGAGTCTCGCAGTGTCCTTAGTGGATTCGATGGATTCGCAATACTTCCTCCAAGAATCGCGCTTCGCATCTCTGACGGCCTTCTTATAGTCCCTCAAGCACTCCTTATAGGCTTGAAAGTCCCTGGCCGAGTAGCAAGCATTAAAGACCGCTCTGACCCTCTTCCTCAATTCAGAAAGGTCCTTATTTCACCAAGGAGGATAGGTCTTCTTACAAAAAGTGAGAGGACAAGACACCCTGAAGGCCGACTGATACGACCCCTCAAGGACCTCGACGTGTCTGTCCAAATCGCCTACGGAAGAAATGTGAGATTCCAGCCCGTTCACCTTTCCCCTGAAAACTCTATTAAACAGATCCCAGTTCGTCCTCTTTGGGTCCCTTCGGGGTAAAGGGACACCCCGACCGGACCCAATTTGGTAAAAGATCAACCTGTGATCTGAAAAGGAGTCGCTAACAGAAACTCTCCAGTTTTCAACATTGAGGGAACGGGTAGAAAGGGTAATATCAAGGACTTCCTCCCAACCACTTGACGTTACCGACCCAGGAAACACAAAAGTGGGGGTCTTGCCCCTGTTACAAATACAGTTATTTCCGCTTAATTGAGTCTCTAAAAATGCACGATTTTTGGTGCAATTAAACGGGAAACTCAATTAAGCGATACTCGGTTAATTGATTCGCCGACGCAATTATAACGAAAATCACTTAATTAAGCCAGACGAGCAATAAAGAGAAACATCCACGTGTATAGAGAAAAAGAAATTCATTTGTTTATTTATTAAGTTAAAAAATGGTGTTAGTTTGTTAAAACAAAAATCAGGTACGTTCATCGTACAATATTTGAAAAGCAACAAAAATTACAAAATTTGTGGAGAAAAAAATTAAGCAGACGAAATCAATTAACTGAAACATTTGTTTGTGTTTTTCGCAATGCGGTCTCATTTTATGAATCAATTAAACGGGAGGCACAATTAAGCGGAACTCAATTAAACGGGTACTTTTGCATAGGAGGTTATACGGAATGATTTCGTTTCATGATTTTTAGTACAATTAAGCGGGAAACTCAATAAAGCGGGGCTCAATTAACCGAAAACAACTGTAGATAGATCTTGGCTAATAATAAAATCAAAAAGAGACTCACCCCGTTCGTTGTTTTCGCTGCTTCCCCAAATGGTATGTCTGGCATTTGCGTCGCAGCCGAAAAGTATGTTCTCTTTTTTGGGTAAAAGAGACTCCGTCAGTCGCAGCACTTCCTCAGGAGGCGCTGCACGGTCATGAGCCATATAAGCTGAGACCAAGAAAAAGCAACGGCTTCCTGATGGTTCCACTCTAACAACCGCTACATCAGGAGAGCTAAAGTTAGACAACAAGAAGGCATTAATAGTTCTCTTAACAAGAACACAGGCCCTAGGCCTACCTGCATGTTGAACGTAAAATAGGTTAAAGGATCTATCCTGCAGACCCATGATTTTAGACTGCCAGATCCATGGCTCCTGAATTAGGCAGATATCGATGTCTTCCTCACGGAGGACGACACGGAGGTTATCAGTGGCTAATTTGGTATGCCTCAAATTAATTTGAGCCACCTTCATCATCGTAGGAGTAAACTAAGTGCAAACCTACCTTGGATTGCCCAGCGGACTCCGAGTTTTCGTCCGTCCCAGACAGACGGAGAGCGTGCCCAGTACACTCTTAGTTTCTGTACTCTGTTCATATACATATGTAGGTCCCACGAGTATGCACGGAAGGGGTGGTCCACCCCGGCAGAGCCGGCATACCGGGGTAAGGCACTAAATACAACCGACCTTGCCCGGGCGTCGGAGGGGACCGTTAGGGACGGTTGTTTAAAGACACCACCAGCCATTCAGCTCTCGGCACGGGTGCCTCAACACCTTAGCTTAACGTGTCTGTACCTGTCTTAGTCTGACATCTCAAAGTCAACCTGTTCGACATGGGAGACCCTACCAGAGCAACAATCAGTCACTCCGTCGACATAGCCTGACTCATCACTGATGCTCTCAAGCCCTTCCACCGCATCAAGGTCCAGGTACAAGGAAGGGAAAAGGTTGCTTTACAACTGAATAAAATAAATCAATTTTTATATTAACAAATGTTTCAAACTGAATATCAAAAAGGAAAATTAATCAAAATAATGTTAAAAGAATTAAATAATAAAAATATAAGAAATAATTAACTCTAAAGTATGTTATTTAGAGTCTCCAGATTACGTAACTCGCGCATTGCCTTATTCTGAAGTTTCTGCAGCCTTTTAATTTGTTGATTTGTGCAACATGAGTACATAATTGTTGAACCATATTCAAAATGAGGTTTAATCATCGTGTTATAAATATTTATTGCTGTTAGAGCAGTTGTATTTTTTCTTAATCTTTTAAAAAAACCAATTTTCTTTCCCAATTTTTTGCATATGTATTCAATGTGACTCTTTAAGTTAAGGTTGTTGTCTATAATAAATGCCAAGTATTTAATCTGATTAACTTTTTCAATTTTTTCGTTATTAATTTCAAAATTTATATTGCTGCTAGTTTTTATTTTCATAATTTTAGTTTTATTTTCATTTAATTTTAGTTTATTAATTTTTAGCCATGTATTCACATTATCAATATCTGTCTTAAGTCTATCGTAACATTGTTCTACAGTATCTGCTTCAACGTATATAAGTGTATCGTCTGCATATAATATTATCTCGCAATCATTTAATACATTTGGCATATCATTGATTTTGTGTGACCCTGCCCTTATTTTGTAAATTCCCCTTTTTTTTGTGATCAATGTTGCAAAAAAAAAAAAGATATATTTCCGCAATTTTAGAGTACACCTAATCCTGTTTTTACACGGTCTCTTTGCACGATTTTGAAATAAAACGATTTTTAAAAAAAAATTGTATCCTGTTTTTACACGATTTTTTTTACACGAATAAAAACGTATTAGAGAAATTATCAGTGTATATGATTAAACAGAACTGGGGCATGACGTTTTTTTCCATACAAATTGACATAAAAAAACGCTGGTGAATGCAGTCGTGAAATAGAATCTATTTTATTTTGACAGCGTTTTTTCTTATGCTCTCATTTTTCGAAACAAATTCTCTCAACAATGTTAGCACACTTTTATTAAATTTCATACATTTTGTAAACAAACCCATTTGTTTTTTGTTGTTGGCACAAAGAAAAATAAGAACAAAAGAAAATAGCAAAAACATTTGAAAGTTTAAATAAATGAATAAATTTTGGAATTTGTTAAACAAAAAGAGTGATATTTTAGAAAAAATAATTGAAAAAGCACGTAAAAATGAAAGTATTTTTTTTGGTATTTTTTTTTTAATTATATATTAAATATACATATATTATATACATATGGGCATTTCCTCAAAATGGTAAACCAGGATCGAAAAAAAATATGTTGATAATCATAGCATTTTATTGCTTATAATTATAAAATAGAGTCTATATTTTTATAATAAATAGGATTCTTAGCACATCTCAGGTGTTTTACTTGAGAAAATTGGGCTAGTAACTGAAATATTTAAAATTTAATTTTTGATTACTTCTAAAGAAATTTTTATATTTAATTATTTTACATGCAAAAAATGTATTATGTTTGCACTCTTTCTTCAAAATCTTTCTTTTACAAACAATTAAAAAGGAAAATGTGTAGGGAGAAAAAAAAGAAAGTTCGATTAACGGTTAATTTTTGCTTTATTCCTTGTCTAGGGTTTAATCGTACGTTCGCGACCGAAAACATCATTTTGTTGTTATTACTTTGCATAAAACGTCAATAGGTGCCAAGACATACCACATTTTAATTAATGTCGGTGTCAGTAATTTGTAAATAATTAAAAAAAACTTCTAGGTTACCATTAAATAGACTTTTTTGTTTGCAAAGTTTCGTACGTTCGCGACCGTAAGAACATTTTTTCTATAAGCAATGAGTTTATAATTGATAAGATGCATCCAACTTTACTTTAAAAGTGAAATGATATTCCGAATATTCCAGTATCAGAATGATGCATTGGATTTTCTGTGATGAGGACCTAAAATAAGCACAATTTTAACGGCCTGTTGAATAAAAACAATAATATAATAAATATTGTTAAAATTTCATTATTTCATATTAAATAATGTTACATATTAATAAAACAAATATTAAAAAAACTGTAAGTGCTTTACTGAAATCTATTTATCAGAAGGATTACGTTCTCGAGAAGAAGTTTTCTTATTCTTTTATCAGTATCTATAAACGAATAGTGGCATGCGCTAACTTAATTATATTACAAAAATATCATATGTATGTGTCACCACTTAATAAAAGGAAGATATAATTTTAGTAAGTGAATTTTTGCAAACATTTTTTATTTAGCGTATTTTTAGACCGGGTTTTGTTTTGTTAGATAAAATTTTAATGTTCCACACAACTTTAATGTAAAAGTACAAGTACCCAAAAATTAGTAAAAATACTCGATACTTGGTACGCATTACTCAATACTTTGCCAGTACTAGTTACTACACACTATAAATAGAGGATTAAGTTTTTGGTTAAGGAAATTTGACGATATTTATAGAAATATCGTACGTTCGCTACCCGTACGTTCGCGACCGATACTTAAGTCAATTAAACGAAAACGAAGAGAGATATTTTATTGTGTAAATACTGGATAGAGACCTACATTAGTATGCTTTCAAAATTATTTAATCGCTTTTGATTACTCCGTTGCATTTCGCAGAATTTTACATTTCACTACTGTCAGCTAAAGTTGACTTCTATTTTGTGTACGTTCGTGACCATATGTTTATAGCTATTATTATGAAAACTTCAACTCGATAAAATCCATCTTTTGCACTACATATAGAGCTACTAAAATGCTATCAAATCGCAAAAATAAAATACTACGAAAAGTTTTTTTTTTCTATATTCTTTGTACATCAAAAGCGTACGAACGTACGTTCGTTACCCCAGGAAATGCCCATATTTAATATTTTTATATGAATATATTACACTAAAATAAAAAATTATTTTTGTAAAATGTTAAAAAAGACAAATACTAAACCTTACCATTAAACATTAATATTATTTTTAAAATATTTTGTATAGAATGTATGAAATGAAAAAATTTGTTTAGTTTTTTATTCTTGTTATTATTTTTATATTTTAAAACCCCTGAACTGTTATGCAAAACTAATATACTAAACATTCTAAATAAAAAAATTCTGAACTTGGTGCGTTTTTTTTAAATGGCGCGATTTTTTCTCCATTTTGGTGCGTTTTGAAAGTTGACAACGCTGATTATGTGGTTCATACATACATACTTTAGATGACTGTTAAAATAAACTTTTAAAAATTTTGTTATGTGGTAGCATAATCCTTCATAATTTATAATTCCTTTAATAACCGCCAGTTCAATTCTGGATGGCCTTCAAATGGCGAATAAATTAGCGGAACATATTTATTTACAAATTATCAAAAGCACAAAAGGGCTATTAAATTTCATTCGGACCTGCAATCATATATGGCTCGATACAAAGATATACAGTGGCGAGCAAAAGTGTATGAATGTTACTTAGTTTGTCAAATACTGCTCAAGTTTTTTTTTGTAATAAAATAAAACAAGATAATTTTATTTTTGTTTTATTGTTCATTTATGAAATTTTATCAGAAAACAACAACATAAGAAATATTTTATTATTTAATGTTTTTTTTAACGCAAAATAAAAAATAACTCAATTCGAACACTTTTGCACGTACCTAACTATATGGACGTGTTAATATATTTCTAATATTTTGGCCACAATCCTTTATTCTTTTTCACACTTTGAATACGCTTAGGCATACTTTCTTCTAGATTATGGAGATTTTCGTCCGAGATATGCTTCCATTCATCTTGAATTCTTTGCCAAAGTTCATCCATATTTTTTGGAGATCTTTCATATACTGCTAATCTTCTCTTTAAAAGTACCCACAAATTTTCAATTGGATGTAGAACTGGGCTCTGTGGTGGCCACTTTACCAATTGAAATTTTTGTTGCAAAAGCCAATCTTTGACAATTTTCGCCGTATGCTTTGGATCTGCATCTTGTTGGAACCATACATTGTCCTCGGGGTATGGGGTTTTCTCCACAAAATCTGACAAGTTCGACTGAAGAATACTTAAATAATCTTCCTTTTTCATTACTCCTTCTATTTTAACTAAGGGACCAACGTTCCATCATGTGAAGCAACCCCACACCATTAAACCACCACCACCATGCTGGACTGTTTGTTTAACTTGATGCTGTTAAAGATTTTCATGTGGACGATGCCAATAATATTCCTTTCCATCTGACTGGAAGCGTGTTATTTGGTCAGACGAGACTAAAATTAATCGCTTCCAGTCAGATGGAAAGGAATATTATTGGCATCGTCCACATGAAAATCTTTAACAGCATCAAGTTAAACAAACAGTCAAGCATGGTGGTGGTGGTTTAATGGTGTGGGGTTGCTTCACATGATGGAACGTTGGTCCTTTAGATAAAATAATCAAAAAGGAAGATTATTTAAGTATTCTTTAGTCGAACTTGTCAGATTTTGTGGAGAAAACCCCATACCCCGAGGACAATGTATGGTTTCAACAAGATGCAGATCCAAAGCATACGGCCAAAATTGTCAAAGATTGGCTTTTGACACAAAAATTTCAATTGGTAAAGTGGCCACCACAGAGCCCGGATCTACATTCAATTAAAAATTTGTGGGTACTTTTAAAAAGAAGATTAGCAGTATATGAAAGATCTCCAAAAAACATGGATAAACTTTGGCAAAGAATTCAAGATGAATGGAAGCATATCTAGGACGAAACTCTCCATAATCTAGTAGAAAGTATGCCTAAGCGTATTCAAAGTGTGAAAAAGAATAAAGGATTGTGGCCAAAATATTAGAAATATATTAACACGTCCATATAGTTAAGTACGTGCAAAAGTGTTCGAATTGAGTTATTTTTTATTTTGCGTTAAAAAAAAACATTAAATAATAAAATATTTCTTATGTTGTTGTTTTCTGATAAAATTTCATAAATGAACAATAAAACAAAAATAAAATTATCTTGTTTTATTTTATTACAAAAAAAATATTGAGCAGTATTTGACAAACTAAGCAACATTCATACACTTTTGCTCGCCACTGTATATATAAAGAGATCTCCAAAGTGTGCCCACATCGTTCCATAGCTGAATTCGCCTTTAAAATAAGTAAGCCAGTTGTACCAGAAGCAGATATTGACAGCGAAGATGAAAATATAGACATACTTGACACTGACGACACTGAAATTGATCCACCGCAGCGCAAAAGAATATACTTGCTATCAGAAATTGATACTGATTCTTAAGAATATGATTTATTTTAGGAAAAGTTGTGAATTACTTTTTTATTATTATTTTAAGTACAAGTGAAAATTTAATTTTTATTTTATATGTTAAAAAACGAATAATAAAACTAAATAACATCGAAAAAGGTAAAATTTGTACAAAAATATCATAATATCATTTCATTTTGGACCTTAAAAGGTAATTGAATTAATCTAATACAGTAATATAAATATATATGAATGTACACTTTTTTTGCACGATGTTTTTTTTTTGAACGGTATTTTCGGGAATGTATGTACCGTGTAAAAACAGGATTTGGTGTACATGAACACTTTTACTCGATTACATTCTCTTCTCCTCCCTTACCATCAAACTTACTTTCTGAGTAGAGTTGCCATTTTTGAAATTATAAAAATTACTACATCGTAAGAAAAACACCAGTAGTACATTCGAGAAAAAAACAGTACACAAATTTTGAACCAAAGTTTTATTGAATTGATAAGTTTTAAACGATTATTAACACAAAAAGGAAATTATACATTAAAAATAACTCATTTTTTTATTTTTTAAGGCAAGAACTTAACAAAAACATTACTTTAAATTATAAAAAAAGTAATGTCGTTGACATTTAAAAATTATACAAACTATTGTCAATATAAGTATTCACAAGGTCTCCTATCAAGCCATAGGTTATATTTTAATACTCCTTACAATTTTTTATTTTTGAAATTCAAAAAAAAAGCAAAAGCAGCATTTTCTTCTGAAAAGCACTAATGGCACTACTATTTATTTGAATACAAAGTATATGATAGGTTAAGAGTAAACAAAAAAAAAGCGTAAGACTGAATTTTAACTGCGTGATTCATATCAAATTAAAAGTAATAAGTTAAGTAAACCAATTTTAAACAAATAAAATTATTTGGAGACAAAATTTTAAAAAGCAGTACATTTGCGTTCTGATTTGGGTGTTATGCATAAACCAGTACATTTAAAAAAGTATTTGTATAGGCAAATTAGATAAAATTGTATCTTAAGTAAAAATTCAAATAAATTAATGAAATTCAAAATCTTTACAGTTTTACAAAAAAAAAAAAAAATAATAATAAAAATATTTTTTTTTAACAAAAATCTTAAAAACTGTCTAATGGTTGAAAAAAAACTGCTGCATACAGATATCACTTTTTCAACGCGCACTGTATAGCATTTGATTTTAAAATATGTAATAGTTTGTTTAAATAAAGGGTGATTTTTTAACTATTATCTTTTCGGCAACACCGGTTTAAACAGCTGACGCGCGTTTCGTGTTTTGTTTCACTGTCAAACATCTTCAGTTTGGTCTATAATTTAACCATGAATCGTCTTACAAACGAACAACGCATGTGAATTATTGAATTTTATTATCAAAATGCGTGCTCTGTTAAGAAAGTTCATCGCGCGCTTCTTCCATTTTATGGTCAGTTTAATCGACTCACTGAAGCGGCTATTCGGTCTATTGTGACTAAATTTCGCACCAAATTTACATTGTTGGACATTAAACTACCAACACGCTTACGTAGAGTGCGAAATGAAGAAAATATCGCAGCTGTGTCGGCCAATGTTAATGATGACCATCAATTATCGATTCGTCGCCGTTCGCAGCAATTGGGCCTCTGTTTTTTTTCTTTTTTTGCCCAAAATACAAGAGCTTGACTTGCATGACATGTGGTTCAACAAGACGGTGCCACATGCACGGTGAAAATTTTATTTCACGTTCGGGACCGGTCAATTGGCCGCTTAGATCGTGCGATTTAACGCCCTTAGACTATTTTTTGTGGGGCTATTTTAAAGCTCCAACTGTTAAGGGTTTAACGTGCGTACCTGTCCGTATACTTTACCACACGCCGCCCGTTGCCGGAGCGGTAGTTGAATTCAATGCGTCCAATCACCGCCACTCGATGCCAGTACCCTCTATTCTCGAACATGCACGAGGGCACGGCGCTCAAAAGAGAGCCCATAGCACCGAGTTGGCAATATAGCACCACCACTGTGTGGGTAGTGACACCCCCCTTGCTGAGGGGTTTCTACCTAGCACTACCACAACCACTACGTGTACTCCCCGAGAGGCCGCACCCAATCATCAGGCCGATTAGCCCCACTTCCCGAATGACAGAGGAGTCCCAGGCTAATCGCGGGCTCCTGATGCCCGTAGTACCAGATTAAGGCATCTCTGGTCAGTCCTTGAGATCACCAGAAATGCCTGCCACGCGCACTTACAGGGACAAGCACCCAAAGCACGCGTGGCACAAAGGCCATGCACCTCACATTACCAACATTCTCCACCTATATCGAGCGCCAGATCACTCAGAGCTAAGTTGAACTCCAAATTCCCCGGAGAAAACAGGCCACTGACGGGACATATCATCAGCAGCCTTTTCCGTATCCCCGGGGGGGAGCTCATGTCTATACACCAAGCCCGCTTCAATTGACGCATTGGAAGGCAACATTGAAGCATTTATTCGTGAGATACCGGCCGAAAGGTTGGAAAGAGTATGCCAAAATTAGACTAAGCCGATGGACCATTTGAGGCGCAGTCATGGTCAACATTTGCATGAAATAATCTTCAAACATTAAATTATATGGACCGATCGATTCACATAAAGATTTCATTAATTTTTCTGAATTTTATGTGTTTTTTTAACTTTCCTATAGCTCTTAAAAAATCACACTTTATTAATTCAACACTTTTTTTAATATTGAAAAAAGAAAAAAAAACGTTATAAAATGTGCTAATTTTTACTATATTAGGTGTGTTTCTTTACTTTTTGGGTAAAGTTCTGTAAATAAAGAGTAAACAACAATTTCTCTCAATTAGAGACAAATTTCCCAAAATTACGGGAACGCAAAAAAGCAAATAATTTACCCATTCACATAAAAATATGAAAAAACACAACTTTATGTCACACACAGATATTGAACATGTACCTTCGCAAAAAATAAACGACAATAATTCGACTTATACACGTTAACTAAGCCAAAGAAAAACTTTTTTATATAAATCCGCTTATTGAATTAAATTATACTAAAAGCCTTTCACTGCAGGTTTATAAATATTTTTTAACTCAATTTTTGAAATTTTTTTAGTTTTCTGAACCTTTAATTTTTCTATTTTTTTTTAAACAGCTGATTATTTGTTTACTTGCACAAAATAGCCTGAAGAAAAAGTTCGGGCTATTTCGTGCATGAAGAAGAAGAATGTTACTCTCTCAAAACTTCTCTCATTTACCCAAATGTTGTGTACGGGAACGCTTTTTGGTAAAATTGGGATCCCGCAGGCGCCCAATGTAGAGTAAAGAAACAGACTTATTATGTACTATGTGTGTATATAAAAAAACTCCTTAGTAAAACAAATTTCATATCGCTGGCTTAACATGTAAAGGCTCTAAGTCCACTTTTTTAAGAAATTTAGATTTTAATGCAGTTGTTTAAGTATGATTTAAACTTGTTTAATTTAAATAGTCCTTTTTTCGAGTGTATTTACACTACCTTAGATCCTTGATGGAAATATAAGAAAAATAGTAACAGTATTTAAACATTGTCTAGTTACCTTTTCTATTTCTATGTAGTATATAATTGGTTTTTCGGCCTTAAAACTGTGTGTGTTTTTTAAACACGTATCGTTATTTTCTACATACTTATATACCTACGGTATAAAATACACCTTTACGAGGTAATCTTTTGAAATTTAAATAAAGTGAGATTTATTCTCTAATTAATATTAAATATTGTGTGTAGTCGCCGTGGTCTAGTGGTTAGTGTGTTGGCTTACTAAGACATGGGCCCTGGGTTCGACTCCAGGCTCCGACATCTTCAAAAAAAGAAATATGACAAAAATATTTCTTTCGGCGACTACCTCTCAGCAGTCTTCTGGCTAAAGCTCTGAGAGTAACTATTTGCCATGAACAAGCTTCTCAAGTCTGTCGTTCGGAGTCGACATTAAACTGTAGGTCCCGGTACTCATGGATAAAAATTGACACACACAACATGAGTGCTGCGAGAAGCTAGGCCGTAATCCTGACACAGGGTTGTAAAGGCCAGTTATGTATGTTATGTATGTATGTATGTATTGTGTTTTATTTCTCCTTTTTGGAAAATTGTTTTTATTTATCGGATATACGCCAAACAATGTGCAATAAGTAAAAATACATTGTTTACAAAGAAAAAATTACAGTTATCTCATTTTTTGTTGTTGTTTTGTAGTGATGAGCAAAAGCGCTAAGTCCAATTTATCACAAGAAAAAGCTCTAAGTCCCAATTAAAAGTACAGTTTAACCATTTCTCTTAAATTGCAAATACTTACTTCTTCATTATACTTCTACGCACATAGAAAACAAAGAAATGTAAAAAAATACGTTTACAGAATTCAAAAATGTTTACGCAAAAAAAAGTTTGATTGTTTTTGTCTCTCCTGTAAAATTTTCAAATATGGACTTAGAGCCTTTACATGTTAAGCCAGCGATATGTACATACACCCAACAGCAAAAATTTGCGTACAAGCTTTACTAATTAATTTGCAGGTTAATAAAATTATACTTATGTAGGATTATTTTTAAAAAATATTTGTAATTATTAGTCGCCTTGTCATTAAACATAACAAAAACTAATTTGATATTTTATTGATTTACTTTACGATTTATCGATCATTTTCTATAATAAGTCACATCCCTACTGAAGCAAAAGTCTGCGTACAAATTAAGTAACGATACTTTCAATGTGTTTTTTCCTATTAAACGCGTCGATTATTAGCACATTTTGTTTTTTTCTTTTTCTAAGCAACATATATTTAGTGATTTAAAGAGAAATTTAAAAATTCTGTTAAAATGGGTAAAATAAAAAAAAAAATTCATGAAGAGGACAGAAAAAATATAATAAAACTATGGAAGGAAGGAAAAACTCTACCCGAAATTGGTAAGACTGTCGGCAGAACGCATTCCTCAGTTCAGAGAATTGTGAATACTTAGAAACAAACAGGAGTTTTTGACTCCCGCCCACGTTCTGGACGTCCACCTGTTTTAACTCTGCGAGAAAAGCATTACATTCTGCAATGAGTTCAGCAGAATCCTAAAATTAACTCAACAGAAATCACAAAATTTCTTGAAAATCACTTTAATAAAACTGTTAGCAAAGACACCGTTAGTAGAGTTTTGAAAAACACTAATTAAAAAGTCATGTTGAACGTAGGAAGGCTCTGGTGTTACTAATTAACCGTCAGAAGCGAATTGCTTTTGCCAAGAAATTTATAAATAAGCCAAAAGAATTCTGTCGAAAAGTTTTATTTACAGATGAAAGCAAGTTTTGTATATTTCGTGTTAAGGGCAAACAGTTTGTGTAGAGAAAACCAGGAAAAGCGCTTGATCCTAAGAGTTTAAGTACAACTGTAAAACATGGCGGAGGTGCTTGCATGGTATCGGGCGGTATGTCTTATTAAGGAGTGGGAAATTTGGTGTTGAATGAATACTAAAGTATATCTTGATATATTAAAAGAAAATTTGCAGCTAGGCTTAGACAAATTAAACCTGGGCAACGATTATATGTTTCAACAAGATAACGACCGGAAACATACGGATCATAATACAAAGCTTTGGCTACTCTACAATGTCCCGCAACAGTCTAAAACTCTACCACAGTCTACAGACTTAAAATCCCATAGAAAACTTATGGGATTTATTGGAACGCCGTATTCGGCAACACAAAATTTCTTCACGTTGAAAAACGTGATAATTAAAAAGTGGAACAAAATTTTTCTTGAAGAAACTGCAAAGCTAGGCGACTCAACAAAAAGGATATCCAACCTCATATAAATTTTTTTTACTTAAAATTTAGACACAAAAGACATTACGAAAAATGTTTGTACGCAGACTTTTGCATATGCCATTTTAAATAGGCCGTTAGTTTTTCTTTTAGTTATATATTATTGTTTTTGTTTTTGTTAAAAAAAGGGCAAATATGTTTAGAAATAGTTGTAATAAACAAATAAAACTGAATTCCTATTAATTTACACAACATTTTTTTTTACTTTTTTAATTTAAAAACAAAATAATAAAGGCTTGTACGCAGACTTTTGCGTCTGGGTGTATGTATGTTTGTATATCGTTACTGATACTTAAACAAATTACCTATATATTTATCAAATGTTTGCTATACATCTTAAACTTTTACACCTTTTTTAGGATTTTAAGATGTTTGAGGCATTTATCAGTTTAAAGGAATATCCCTATTGTTTGTTTATTTATCGTATTATCTATGTAACAAATTTTACAGTTTTAAAATAATACATATGTACAGTCGAATACGGTTATAAGAAAATGTAAAAAAAACAGCATTTGTTTTTCTTATAACCGGAGTTTCCCTTTAAATGGACTTCGGATAAATGCAATATTATTTAGTTTAAACGAACTCTTAAAATATTATTGAATTAAAAATAAAACAAGTCGATATGTTTTAGAGAAATTCAAATTCTGACAAAACTAACAGAAAATTTATAAACAATTTTAGCAATAAATGAATATTCTTGCCATAAAAAACTCTTTTAAAATGAAGGTATGCACAAAATGAAAAAGAAATGAGCCAGTGCTAAAATTTTTTAGTCGTCTATAAATTCTTATTACTTGTATTTGCAAAATCTGTTTCTTTAAGCGGTTTTTCTTTAAATCGGATTTTCTTTTAAACAGAGTAAGTAAATACATTTATTTTGCTTTTATCCGATCTTTCCTTTAAACGGTGTGCTTATATCCGAATTCGACTGTATGTATAATATTTTGATTTATCAAAAATACATGCAATAACCCTAAAGGAATATTTTACAACAACAACAAAAAATCATAATATTGAAAGTAAGACAAAAACAAAATTTATTTCTAAAGCTAGAACAATCTTCCTCGATTTTTATCATCGTAGGTCAACGCATATTAAATAAAATTATACTATTTTTTTGTCGCCTAATTAGAGTTGATTTTAATTGTGAATAAGGGATGTATTTTCAGCTCATATTGCTATATTTTAAAAGATTGTGTGAGTTCATATTACTGTATTGGAAACAAAAAATTGAAGATGGGTATGGATAGTGGAATCTTAGGATATTTTTAATATATAATACAAGTAAAAAATATAGATAACAAATATAAAGAGTATATAAGTGCATATTAAAAATTATTTGTAACGGAGTATTAAAATTAAGATTTTATAATAACCTACATACATACATATGTATGTTTATTAAAAACTATATGTATATATGTATATGATATTAAAAAAATGTGTTTTATTTTTGCTATTTATATTTCAGTGAAGAAAAATCAGAAGCACAATTAGAACTACGAGAGGAACTAGAACATAAAAACGCCCAATATGAAAAACTACGCTTAGAGGTATGTATGCATGTGGATTAGTGTTATGACTCTTTTTTTATTTTTTAATTATTAATAAAATAAAAACATGTTTGCGGATCTTTAAACAAATGTATCAAATGCAAATTAAAAACTCACAAATATTTTATACAATTTTTATAAGTTCAGACAATATTTCAACAATAAACTGTGTATGAAACTAAAGTATTCAAATTTGGTAGTAAAAATTAGACTAAAATCGATTAAAAATGTCACAAGATAAAAAATTGCCAAGCCAATTCATTTATTTATTATAAAAATTACATAAAACAGGAGGAAAAAAGTCATTTATCTAGTTAAATCAGTTTTAAAAAGTTAACAAATATAAATATAAGTACGAATTAAAAAGAAAAGAAGTAAAAAGCATTACCTGAATCACTACTTGGTAAGGGTCCGATCCGCTTTTGAATTGGTTAAAAATTACCCTTATCGGTATAGAAAACAATCAAATCATCATCGTTATTATCGCTAGATGAAATAAGACAAATATTAGCCGTTGATACGGTCGGACCATGTATATAATCTTTAAATCTGTTTTCTCGAGAAAATAATTATGAAATTTCAATAAAAACAGTATTTAACACAAAAAAGTCGATTTTAAAACCGCGTAACTTCAAATCCGCATAAAAATAAACCTAAGTGTACTAATAGTAATACCTTTTAATTATTGAAAATTTCGTTTAGGGCATGTAAATTTAGATATTTTCTATTTTTTATTAAAGTAAAATATTACATTTAATTTTACATAGAGCCAAGAATGGTATTCTGAAGCAAAGCGAGCATCTGCTTATCGGGATGAGGTGGATGTATTAAGAGAAAGAGCAGAACGTGCTGATCGTTTAGAAATTGAACTTCAAAAGTTCAAGGAGAAACTTACCGATTCAGAATTCTACAAAACGCGAGTTGAAGAACTCCGTGAAGATAATCGAATGCTTTTAGAATCCAAGTAAGAAATATATAAATAATAAATATATAATATATATGATATAAACTATAAATTTAAAAATTTTTCAGAGAAATGTTAGAAGAACAACTACAACGATGGCGTAAGAGATCGGAGCATGTTATGTCTTTGGAATCAGAAATTATTAAATATAAACAAAAATTAAACGATTTGGCTTTGGAAAGAGATTCAGATCGTTCTAAATTGGAAGAGTTAATTGAAGAAAATACTCAACTTCAATTAGTTGCTAAGAATCTCAATAGCAGCTTAGACATGGATAAAATGTTTTCCGAAAACGAAGATGATTGTAATTCAGGTGATAACAGTCTATCTGAACAATTATCAAACAATGCTCAGGTGCGTTTGTAATAGCTTTTATGTGGCATACATATACTTTTCAATTTTCAACCTGCGTTTCTCTAAATATCATTTATTATGATTGAAACACAAATTGTGAATAGAATTGCCATTCAAATTTATTTAATCTTTTAATTTCGTTTTTAAAACTTATACGTACGTTTATAACACTGGTTTACAGCCAAAAAATACAAAGAACGCCACATGCCTCTAGATAAGTTAATTGGGACCTCCTGAGCACGAAAAACGCATTTATTATTTTTTCCTAAGTACCGTTTTTTAGATAACGGTACTTTTGTTCGAGCGAGATAAGTGGCACATCGATGGAATGCCTTTTCCGTTGATATGCTGGAAAATTCTATCTGATAAGAAACCGCTGAGATATGGCACCTCAAAGTTAAAAATTTTCCTATTTTTTACGTTTTTTTCAAAATTTTTCATTTTCATTTAAATTTTTTTCTACGTTATATTGGACATCTGGAATGTTTTATTTTTTTACCAAATAGTCTATTTAGTTACCAATATTTAAAGTGTATTTTCAAAAAAATCTGATGAAAAATAAAGTTTTTATTAAGGATTTTGTGGAACGACAATATTTTCATTTTCATTGTTCACACAGTATATTCGGCGTAAATTCTAAAAATTTAAATTAAAATGACGAGCGACTGGAACTTTTGCGTATTTTTTCGGATGGATCTTCGCGAATGAGGAACCAACAACAGTCCGCCATCATTTGTTCATCCCACCAGCCTTTGTAACGTCTCTCGATTTCTTCCACTTCCTGGTAAAATCTTTCACCTTGTTCACCACTTTCGGAGCCCAAGTTCGTGGGAAAATTTCCAAATGACTGATTAAAAAGTGTAAACTAGTTTTTCGTGCTCAGGAGGTCCCAATTAACTTATCTAGGCATGTGGCGTTCTTGGTATTTTTCCAAATTAAAAATTTGTAAACCTGTGTAATTATTTAAGGGTGCCATAGAATACGATTTTGTCGGAAGTTGAAATGAGTTTAAAATATCATACTTTAGTGTTGTGAAATCCAATATTATGACTTTTATATTATAAAATTCAATTCCCACATCATCAGCTGATTAGAACAGCTTGAAATTTTAGTTTAAGCAGGCCATGTCTTTTAAAATTTTTGTCAACAGTAAGAATATCTTGAGACTACAAAAATAAAAACAACAACAAACCTGTTAAATTGCGATTACGACTAGTAATCAATTACATTACTTTTAAAAAAGAATCGTAATGCTTACTAAGCCTAAAAATAGAAATTTCTTATTACTACTTGATTACGAATACAAATAATAAAAAAATAATCAGAATTACTGCCAATTACTATAAAATAATCAAAAAGAATCAAAAGTTATCCCAATTATTTTCAATGACCCTTTTTGATTACTTTTAAGAATTTAATACAATTTTATTCAATACTGTTTAAACTAATATATCGTCACCTAAAGTGCAAAACAACATAACATGACTTTTCATAACTTTACAGGAGAAGCAAAAAACTTCGTCAAATGGAAACTACTTGAGATTTCGAAACAAAATTTTCAAATCTGGATTAAAATGAAACTAGAAATATATTTTAAATGAAAAAGTCTATTTTTTAAAGAACATTTAATGTTATGTGTGTCAGGTTTATTTGAATTGTTGTTTTCTGAAACAAAATAACGTATCATCAATATAAATTTGTATGAAAAAATAAAATTTGATAATAATATACCTATTTTTTTATTTAAAATTAAAACAGTTATATGCATCTTTATATTTTGTTTATATTATTATTTATTTTAAATAATAATAATAACTACTAGTTAAAACTAAAAAGGTACTTCATTAAATTTTTGTAGACAACAAAACAAAAAACAAAATATTTCAATATATTAAAAAAAATTAAATTGTTAGGAAAAATAAGGTAAAAAACTACTTATTAATTATTTACTCAAAAGGTATGTTATCATAACAATAATGGCAGTCTGCTGGAAGCAAATATTTTGGGTTCCTAGATGTTGCCGAGTTTCAAAATTTCGCACAGTCCTTTGTGGAAGAAGCTGATAATCGTCCTTAATATTGGTTTTGTAATATATGAATCTTGTTAGTTCATACGCCAAAACTCTAATCATATTTACTGTAGAGTCTTCAACTTTATTACAAGAAGAACTTTTTTATTATTTTTACAACACTAATGTGTTTTTCTTTTCACTTTTGTACACATTATGAATTTGATCACAAATTTTACTACAATTACGATAACAGTAAATAAAACAAACACAATAAATGCTAGCTGTGTTCTTCTAAAAACAAAAACTCAAACACACTTTTATTTTCTTCTTCAGTATGAGTGATGTAACGTTATTTTGTTTAAGAAAATTATGAACTTGATGATACGCTGTTTTTAATTTTTGTAATTTGAAATTTTTGAGAGTAGAAGTTTAAAATTTTGTGCACATGCATATGTAATGTGATTAGTGAATCGTAATCAATAAAAAAACTCAATTTTGAATTTTTTGATGATACGTTGTTTTGCATTTTAGGTGACTATATGCATATATGTATGTACATATTTTAATAAAAACATTAAGTCAAATCAGGAAATTCAAATCAACTAAGCAAGAATGGTTAAATAAATTGTATGATAAAATTAAAAACAATAATGTACATTGTTCTTGCAGATTTGTAGCCTCTTCGATGGCTAATAATGGTTGTTCAATTTGCTTATAGATAAAACCTACTTGAATTGATTTTGACTAATTTAATTTAAAATATTTTTTAATACAGTACTCAAAATTAAAAAAGAATCGTTGAAAATAATTGGGATTATTTGTTGATAACTTTTGAGTCTTTTTAATTATTTTGTAGTACTTAATTGCCAGTAAATGATTAAACAGAATATGGCCGCAACTTCAGGCAAAAACGACTCTCAGAGAAAACATGCCCAAAATTAAAACGACGGCCGCAACTCTACGAATTGTTATTTATTATTTTTACATTTCTTGTTTGTAAAGCTATTAAAAATTAAGTTTATGAGAGTTTTTGCAAAGAATTGAATTTATATTTTATAATTTAATCATCTTTACACACTTTTTCAATTATTTTTTCCAAAATATCACTCTTTTTGTTTAACAAATTCCAAAATTTATTCATTTATTTAAACTTTCAAATATTTTTTCTGTTTTCTTTTGTTCTTATTTTTCTTTGCGCCAACAACAAAAAACAAATGGGTTTGTTTACAAAATGTATGAAATTTAATAAAAGTGTGCTAACATTGTTGAGAGAATTTGTTTCGAAAAATGAGAGCATAAGAAAAAACGCTGTCAAAATAAAATAGATTCTATTTCACGACTGCATTCTCCAGCGTTTTTATATGTCAGTTTGTATGGAAAAAAACGTCATGCGCCAGTTCTGTTTAATCATTAATTCTGATTATTTGTAGTCGTAATCAATTAGTAATCGTGCAAAACCATAAATAATCGTAATCATTACGAATATAAATCATTACTTAACAGGTATGGGTTCAATGGAAAAGTGTTTTAAAGAACATTTTAGGAAAAATGAAAAAGAAAAAAAAAACACCCAAAACCAACAACCAAGAAAGGGCAAAAACAAAATAAGTTGTAATTATGTTTCATCCAAATAAGATGACAATTACAAGAACAGCAATAATGGCAAGAAAAGGAGAATATGATAGAAACTGTTGTGTGACTTTACTTCGACTAACTCATACAAGTGTATGTACATACTGTAATAATTTCAGTATGCGATTTCCAAAAAAGTATGAGTTAAATAGTTGATGTTTGGTCTCGAATATACACAGGACACAAAGAACTCTGATGAGACTACCGTAGCTGGAGTCGAAAACAATTGTTCAGTTTGGCTAGTGTACTATTCCTTCACGGACATCATTTCTTCTTTAATTACCAAAAAATATTCATTGCAGTTAACTTTGATCTAATTAAAGCGTTTTCTGACAAAAACAAAAACCAACTTTTTCCGCTCATATGACCGACCGGAGCCAATTAATTAATTTAATTAAAAAAAATATTTTTCGCCATATAGGCAAATACATTTAATTTAATATATGAAATGTATTGCTTTGGGCATAATCATGTCTCTATGGCCATTTCGTCTCTGCTTAAGAGACTCGTTAGGAGACTTTTTCTCAAAGGTGTTAATCAAAAATACAAATCCATATATTCAAATATTTTTAAACTAAATGCGAATCATATCCCATTTAGGATATGAAAACCAAACAAAAGTATTTACAAAGTAATAGATTTCTGTTTTTAATTAAACATTAATTATTTTATAATTTAATAATTAGTGGTTCTAAGATTTACTTTATTATTCATATTTTTAACATTTTATTAGCTATCTTATTTAAAAAAAATTCAGTTATACAGTTGTCTATTGAATCATAAATTGACTTAAAAATTCTAAAGAAATGTCACTACATATGTATGTTCTTAATAGTTAGTATTTCCCTTTCATAAACCTAAGCTCGAGAGAATATGGTATTACTCCAATTACAAAGCCAAACAATAAAATAAATTGAAGTAAATTATTTTACAACTCTGTATATAAGAATAGGAGCATTATCTTGTTATAGAATCCATTGGATCGGTATGTAAAGTTATTTATTTGAGAAAAAGCAGGTCGGAATTATGTCTTGTAAGTTTCACCAGTCATTTCTGCCCAGGTCATAATAGCACCCAACATAACTCCACCCTCTCTGCATTGAAGGCAACTTAAAAGAAGCTCCTCTTTTTTATATAAGAGGAGCTACGAAAAAGCACAATACACTTAACATTAGCACAACCACTTGTAAAGAAAGTTCCATGTCATATGCTTTCTTGCACGTTTTAATCGACAAACAATAACCCGATAGAAATATATTTGCGAACGATAAACATCGATTTTGACTTTTTGCGCCATATTTAAATTTAGATTTAGAAAAATTAGATTTTATTGTTTTTTTTTCAAAAGAGTGCTTTAAAATACTGTTCTGTTGAACATTAATGTGGTTATTATTTTAGTAATCTCAAGAAAATGCCCTTTCCGAGGGTAAAAAGATACGGCTTACTAAAAATAGAAATTTATTTGTTTCTAATCAGATAAAAATTGAAATTTTTTAAATATTTTAATAACAAAACCTTTCTTTTATATAAAGCAATATATACGGTCAAATTCGGATATAAGCACACCATTTAAATGAAAAAAGTCGGATATTTGCAAAGAAAATGTATTTACTTTTGCTTCCAATTAAATTCAAAGGTATTTAACTTCGTTTTAAAAATTTATCGACGACAAAAAAATTTTAGCACCGGGTTACTTCTCCTCTATTTTGTGCATACTTACATTTTCAAAAATGTGCATTTATTGCTAAAGTTGTTTATAATTTGTGAGTTAACTTTGTATTTGTCGTTTAAACGAAATAATTTTGCATTTATCCGAAGTCCTTTAAAAGGAAAATTCCGCTTAAAAGAAATACAAATGCTGTTTTTTTACATTTTCTTATAAAAGAATTCGACTGTACTTATAAGTACGTCTCTGTAAATTGCTTAAATGTTTAATTTTTATTTATTTTTTGTTTATACTGTTTAGACACGAGCTTTAAAATTAGAATTAGAAAATAGGCGTCTCACTGCAGCTTTGGAGCAGTTAAAAGAAAATTCATTCCACGAATCAACAAATAAAATATTAGACTTGGAAAAAGAAAAAAAGAAATTAAGTCTTAAACTCGAACAGATGCAAGAAAATATTCAGCGTCTTTCACAGCAAAACATCGAATTAGAAAAACTATTTAAAGAGGCTTTAGAAGAAAATAAAAAAATGCAATTTACTTTAGATCAAAGTCAAAAGGCTTACGACAAACAAACTCAAGAACGCGAAATTGATCGAACAAAAATATTGGATTTTGAGAAGCAGGTGGAGACCTTAAAAAAGGAAAAGCAACGCATTCAAACCCTTAACGAAAGTGTTCAACGACGAGCTGATGATTTGGAACGCATGATTGAAACACGATCAAAAGAAATTGAAAAATACACAGAAAAAGTAAAAGTACTAGAAAATACAAAAGAAACTGTGTATGAACTGCAAACAAAATTAAACATTTTTGAACGTGAGAATATGAGTTTAACCAAAGAAGTGTGCAAATTGAAGGAAAATCTTGAAGGAAAATCAGTAATTTTAGATAAACAGAGCACAATAATTGAAAAACAAAATAAAAAAATATTGAGTTTAACAAAATCATTGGAAGAAGCTTTACTTATTCAAAATCGTCTCACTGAGTTGGAATCTCAAAATCAAGAATTAATATCTCAAAGAGATATTGACTTGGAAACAATTACAACTTTGCGCAATGATTTGGTTTCTGGTACTTTAGCCACTAATAAAGTTAGACATAATCTAGAAAAACTTGGATTGAACGTTGATCCAACCGACGAAAAAGCCGAACTAAACGTAGAGACAGTTGTTGAGAAGTTGGTACGCAACCCGGAAACATTTAAAACAGTTCGAGAAATAATGCTAAATGTATCAAAAGAGCAAATTAAAAATGGTACTTCAAAGTCGGATATATGTGTTTTGTGTCATCGTAAAGAGATATTTACTGTAGAAAAAAATATTGAACTTTCATCGCCTAGCAATGTAAGTGTGCTCGAAATTGCTGAGATTGCAAAGCTTTCGGAAGCCAACACCCAACTAAGTGCTAAAAACGTTGCATTGCAATCTACCTGTGATCAACTGCAAGCTGAAAATGCTAGTTTCAAAGTTGACGTTGCAACACTAGGTTCACAGATTACTTCTCTGAGTACTCAACACGTTGCTTTACAATTAGCAAACTCGCAACTAGCTGCAGATAAAGACGTTTTATTGAAAGAAAACGAAAAACTTAAGCAGAAACATAAAAATCTTTTACAGGACCAAGTTACACTTCAGTGCTTACACGATCAGTTATCATCTGAGTACGAATACTTAAACAAAGATAAAGAACATTTAAAAGTTGTGGTGCGTGATTTAAGAAACGAGACTCGTGAACTTCGTGATCATATTGTTAGTTTGGAAAAGCAAGTTGATGATTTGAAACGACAAAATAGTTCAATGAAATCATGTTCCGAAGATTTGGCCATTCTTCGTACGGAACATTCGAAACTAACGGATGATTTTCGTAACTTATTTGCTACAAGTGATCGATTTAAAAATGAATACAAAAACGTTCAAGAACAGTATAAAATGATACGAATGGAAAACAGTAAACTAAGACTACAAAATACCGAACTCACTGGGGAGTTAGGAGGTCAAAATGAATTGGTTAAAATTTTGGATATACAGTATACAAAAGCTGCTCAGCGTTGTGAGGTAAACAATTTTTTATGTTCTTAATGCTTTAATATATCTTTTAAAATTGTAGATGTTGATACAGCAGAATGTAGATTTAGATAGAGAACGAAAAGCTCTAATGGATAGTGTTTCACATTTGCTTAGACAATACCATGAACTATTACAACACTCATTGGAAGATAAAAAACATTTTCATGAAGAAGAGAAAAACTATACTGAATGCTTGCACAATTTAAGTCGTCAAAAAGAAAAGCTGGAAGAAAAAATTATGGAACTATTTAAAGCATCCGGAGTGGTTGTACCAAAAAAGTACTATAAAGTTAAAAAAAAAATTCTTATTATTAAGAGTAAATTTTATTTCTATTTTAGAAAACCATTTGCAAGCAATTTAGTGAAACGTGTAAAAAAAGCCAGTTCTGATTTTATGAATAAAGTTCCTAGCCGTGTAAGTACTCGTATTACCTTTTTTAAATTCAAATACGAATAATAATGGTATTTTTCTAATTTTAGAATCGCCGTTCCTTGATTGATGATGCACGCTTAACACAATCGCAAACCATGATTGGTTCAGAGTCAGGAGGAAATGACTCTGACAATAGCATAGAGGAATCTCATTCAGACATTAATTTACAACGTAATATACCAACACGCCAAAGTCTACAACGGTACGTACGTATTACATTTGATATACTAATCAAAATGTGTGATTGTTATAAAACTTTTATATATCCGTTATATATAAAATGTTATTAAAAATATTTTAACTCGTTTATATTTAGTGATAGTTTGGACCATTCAATTTCTCGAGGAGGTACTATAAGGAGTAGTTTACAAACTCAAAAACGTACGGACTTAAACAATTCACGTAGAAATAGTGTGCACGGGTAATGTTGTTTTCTTGATATTATTAATTTACATATATTCTTAAAATTTTATATCCCAGAAAATAGAAGAAAAGAAATCAAAATTATTGATATACATACATACTTATATATACTTATACTTTTTTTTAACATGTTTAGTAAAATTATTTTAAATTTCTGGGAATTGTCTTTATAATTCGGTAAATATTAATATGCCTGATTTATCTAAACAAATATTTTATATTTTTTATATTTTATTTCTACTAAAAATTTAAATTGTCAATGTTTAATGGTATATTGCTTAAAATTATGACCGCAAACATATGTATACACAAAAGGCAAAAATCAAAGAATCATTTCTAAAGATTTATTGTTGTATTCATAAAAATTTTATAGGTTTATTAAGCGCTTATTTGACACATATTGCATAGAAATTTGTTAGCTTAAACCTTTATAAGCATACAATATTTTTTATTAATATCGCATTAATTATCTATGGACTTTTGACAAAAACTAATTTACCGGAAAATTAAAAGTAGTCTTGTATAAATTTTTGGAAAAAATTAAAAGCTGACATTAAAAAGAATCACATATGTATGTAAATTTATTTAATACTTATGAGTTTGTAAAACCCATAACATTTTTAATTAAAAATTTTCTAGATAAAATTAAAATTATCAAGAGGAATTAAAAAAAAATTAAATCTTGAATAAGATGTGTGAATGTTGATTTAAGGGTTGTTATATCTTTTGATTCAACATTCCTAGAAATATGATTAGAGAGATATATCCGTCTTCAAGGATTTTTTAAGTCAACTTGAGATATTTTCTCAAAAGAACACAGATACACACTGGTCATACCCTTAGTAGTATTTGGTAGATTATTTTTTCAAAAATTCTGTTCTAGTAGTTTTGGTGATCAAAAATTGATTAATCTTACGAGTATACACTAAAGGTCAGCATGAATCTACTTGAATTTTGTAAAAAATCGTTCACAACGAAATATTTTCGTGCAAGCAACTCTGAACTTTTTTTTAAATCTTTCAAACATATACATACATACATACATACATACATAATTGGCCATTACAACCCTGTGTCATTGTTACGGCCTATCTTCTCGTAGCACTCATGTTGTGTATGTTAATTTTTATCAATGAGTACCGCGACCTACAGTATAAAATCGATTCCGAACGACAGATTTAAGAAGCTTTTTCATGACAATTAATTACTCCCAGAGCTTTTGCCAGAAGACTGCTGAGAGGTAGTCGCCGAAAGAAATAATTTGTTCATATTTCTTTTTTTCAAACAGATACCTACAACAAAACAAGCCAACTCATGTATTATTCGTTCATATAAAAACAATTTCGTGCAAGCAACTCCAAATTTTGTTTCAAATCAACTCAACTCATAGCATGATGTTATGTTTGAGTTCAAGTGTTCGAAGAAATCATCGAATCATTATTGATTGAACCGTCAGAAGCAAGCAACCAAATCATTTGAATTCTTTGATGATATTTTGCTACACTTCATACAATTAAAAAAACAACTAAACACATAAGCTTTTTCTTTGTACTGTACTGTATGTATAATATAATATAATAATATAATATATGCATATCTTTACATTAATTTAAAAAATCTTGTAAATGGATAAATTTTTTTATTTTCAAAGATTATGCTTCGAACAATTCAACTCAAAAATAACATAAATAAATGATTTAGTTGCTTTATTCTAATATACCAACTCAAATATAACACAAATAGAGTGTTTAATAGCCTGTTTCCAGAAGACGAACAAATTTGAGTGGTTTGTTGTTCTTTCACATATAAAAAGACGAACGTTTTAAACCATTCGTCTTCTGGAAATAGGCTATAAATGTTATATTGCAAATAATCCAACTCAAACATAACATCAGTTATGAGTTGTCTGATATCAAATGTTTCGTGCTCTTCAACTTCGTGTTTCAAGTCGTTGATAACACGCTACTCCCAAGTAAGATGATTTGGTTGCTTACAACTTCGTGACTTTTCATTATTCAAAATCAAACTGATTTGGTTATGTTTCTCAAAAGCATATGTCAAACAGTAGTTGAAAAATAAACGAATGCTTTGAAATGCCATTTGAATCAGCTTGTGCAGCCCTTTAGTATGCACAGTCAAAAAAGAAATCGAAAACTAATCCCGCTTGTATTTAAAAAGTTTTTAATTCAAATACAATAACAAATTGTATAGTAAACATAAATTTACCATCTAGGTATTTAAAATGTAAGGTTTTTACATACTTACATCAAAAGCTAACTCATTTGTTACGAAGTTTCACTCACTCAATTCAATTAAAAAAACAATCACTCATGTTAACCGAGTGACATTAAAATCAAGCAAATTGCTATATATGTATTTACCTACATATGTATGTATGTAAATAGAAAAGACATATATTTAATTTTGTATTATATTCATATTTAAAATAAATAACATATCGAACAAAAGAAAACACAGTAGAATCTCGAAAAAGTTGTCTTGCGCAAAAGTTAAACGCTCGGATAAGTTAACAGTATTATAGTATCAACATACTGCTCAAGGCGCATCTAATAAGGTGATGTTAATTCTACAACAACTAATATTTTTCCAAAAACAACAGAAATTGTTTTTGTGCATGTAAATTATCAAAAAGTTTTATATAAAACAAATCAGAAAAATTATGTTCCCAAATTATCCAAATAATAAGCAAATACTTTTTTCAAGCTCAAGGTCAAGTTTATTTACAATTTAATAATCAATATTTCGATATCCTTCGGATATCATCTTCGGGATTTAAAAATTATATAAACACAATAAAATTAAAATTAGTATATACATATGTGTGTGTATCACTGCACCGACGTTATCACATTACATATTATACTTAATGTGATGGTTTTATATAAAAAAAAACTCAAACTCAATATAAAAAAACTCAATATGTTTGAAGGTTATTGGTTAGTAATACACCAATTTTTTAAAAATATTTAAAATAAGCTAAAAACTTATTATGACCGTTGAAAGAAATCATACAACATAGAAAGTAAAAAATGTTTTCAATTAAAAAATGCTTTAAACAATTATTATATAAATTATTATATTACATTTTGTTACTTATTATGTCTTCACGTTAAGTTGTGTATATAATACTAAGTTGGTGCTAGTTAGTTTGCTTTTGCTTTTTAAGAAATATATTTGACACGCAACACAAAATTAAATAAAAAACAGTCAGACGGAAAGTTTAGATTACCTTCGGAGCGTAACAAACAAGTCTTAATTGCTTCTTTGAGCCACTCGTACAAATTAATATTTCTTAAAACAGTCAGTACAAATTAAATCTAAGTTTCTCTTTTATAGCTATGGAAACTAATTCAATAAATAGATATTTCACATGTTTTATCAATAAAACGGAAGTTCATTGTTTATTCTTTATTCATTCAATATTTTATATGCTACATGTCACGTATGTTTGTATAAAAAATGTTTGGTTTTTGTAATATTTAGTTGTGCTTGAATGTTTGTTATAACATCACATTTAAGAATAAATAAGTACGTTTGTATTGCCAAAATATTCTTAAATTAGAATAATAATTAATAACCAAATAACCAAATATTTTTACTATATTGCTTGAAACACTTGTTAAATAATAATAATCCGAATATTAATTTTAGGTTATCTAAATTAATACGTATTTAAATTCAATTTTTCTTTCTTTAAGTTTGGAAGCGACTGATGTAATAGGTAGTAGTTTAACATTGGGTGCAGCTGGATCCAGACGCACTGTGTACATTTTAGATGAAATTCAAAAATTTCCTGAAACTGGAGATGCAAATAGTGGAGTTGGAGCAGGTAGCCTTGGTAGTACAAACAGTTCAACGGCTACATTAAGTGGAAATAATAATACATGTGAAGCTGAAACGCCTACTTCTACTCAAAAAACGGAAACTCCAACAACTTTTGTAATGCTTAATCGTATTAATAATATAATTGGCGGAAATTCTTCTAATCTAAGCAGCAATGAAATTTCTCTGTCTGCAACTGCTACTGGAAGTTGCTGTAGCAGTCGAGATGTGGATGCCCATCAAGATGAAAGCAAATCAACGCGCAATAAACGTGCTGAAGATAAAAATAGTAGCGTATGGTATGAGTATGGATGTGTTTGATTTAGTATTTTATCCAAAATATTCTTAAGTATTTTTCATATACCTACATATTGTATGTATTTATATTTCTTTTTAATTGTGTCTTAATATAAAACGTAAAATGAATTTATTTTTATACAAACGTATAACACATGAGACTTAAAAATAAATTCAACTAAAAACGGACATTGAAATAAATTAGTTATTAAGGATATACATGTATTTTTAATTTAGATTTATTTTTGTACTTGCCTCCATCCATTCAAATCAAAAGGTTTTCCATAAGAAATATTATTACATTCTTAATATAAATAAGAAACTAGCAATTAATTTATTTATTAAGGCATATTTGTGCATTTAATTGAGTTTTTTTACTATCAACGAATGTTATTTATAAGAAAATTAAAAAAATAATCTGTTCATTTATTGGAAGCTGAATCGCAAAAGCAAATTGTGAAAGTAATAATCGAAACTTTGCCTTTAACAATTAATTATTCCTAACATTAGAAGAGCATTTATCATAGCAAATACATGTAAAATATTTATAATTTCAACATATTGACAATAAATAAACATCCCAGTTAGTATTTATAAGATTTTTTTCCTTTTTCAAAATCATATTTTTGAGTCTTATTCGAGTAATTTTGGTTATCAAACGTATACGTTTTAAAAATTAATCGAAAACGAGTTGCGTTGAAGTTTCAAAATGTTGAAAAACAAAAAATACAACAAAAAATTTAACAGGGAATAAGTAATTGCAAATATGTACATCATACAGGCGATTAAGTATGAATCTTTTGTTTATTGAAAGTGATCACATTTCGCTCGTTTAGAATTTTGAAATCTGATCACATACACGTTTGAATTGTGTTAATTTAATTTTTTACTGTTTATGATTCCATATTACAAAAACAGATCTGAAATACTGATTGCATTTAGAAGTGGTATAGACAAATTTTTTATTTGATAATAAATAATGCCCATTTAAAAACTGGGCAATCTGCAAATCTGTCAATCCGATGATCGAGGGTTCGAATCTCACAAAATAATGGTAACGCTTTGTAACACAAAGTTTAAAATTAAATACAATGATATTAAATTAAATGATACCAAATATATGGTAGTCAGATCAGATAGCCATTGAATTTAATTTTTTTTTATTTTAACCTTCTGAAAAACAAACAAAAAGCTCGAAAAAGACTTACAAATGTAGAATTAAGACTAATAAATCACTAAACTAATAAGAAAAAATTAATAACTCATCAAGAAGAGTCCGCCGTTAGGGTATCATTTTCTTCCGATAAATAATTCTTTTTTCACTCAAAAGCGAGAGCATTAATTAATATTTTAATGGCGCAGAGGAGGAAAAAAACCGAATTTGATTAAAAATTAAAAAAAAATGCTGACTGGGATATATATATATTTTACTAATTTTTATATGTGGAAAAATGTGCAAAACCTACGCTTAATCAAAAACACAATAAATTACTATGATTACGTATCATAATTTATCAGATTACTAATAAAAAATATTTAAAGATCTGTTATAAAAATAGAATAACAAATAAAGAAATATTTTTCTTAAAGCCCTACCTATTTTTAATTATTTAATCAGTAATATCATATGTTAGATGTATTACCTTAAAAATAAAAAGACCAGATTAGATTTAATTAAATTAACCAACGTATGTGTTCTGAAAACCGAAAACGAAGGAAATTTCAAAATGTGACAAGGTTTTTATATATGTTTCTATTTATTCGCTCAATAACCATAAATATTATTTCTTTAATTACCAAAACTTTGAAATAATTAGCGAAATTAAGTTTTATTTAATTTATGATCATATTCGATCATGTTAAAATGTTAATAATCTTAAGAATCTTAATAATATATCCGAAGTTTTTTTTAATAAAATTTTGTTAAAAAAAATAAGATGTGGAAAATAATTGAAACTGATAATTATTAAAAATAATTATCGGTCTTATTTATTATTATTATTTATAATACAAATTAGTAGCTCGTTGTACGTAGTGGCTAAGTTTGTCATTCCTATACGTGGAAATTCTTATTCAATCGAACGAGTTCTATAATTTTTTGTATTCTCTGATCAGTTATCAAGTAGAAGGTATGGAAAATTTTAATAGTATTAGTCTATACCGGGTGATAAACTTGACAGTTTTTTGTCCTATATTCTAACGCCCTGCTAACTTTTCATTATATGTAAATACAGCCGTATACAGTGTCGGACAAAACATATTGCACTAAAATAAAATTTCAGTATTTTGTAGATTTCGTTTTGAAATTTCCAAACAGGGTCAGTAAAATGAATTTTAATTTATTGTATATATTATAAACAACCAAAAATATTTCGAAAAAATTTAATTTTTATTGCATTTCTAACTTGTGTAATACAAAAGTGCTCAAATTGTATAAAAAGCATGCGACAAAACATATTGTAATTGTACCGCTATTATTTTAAATAGAGAATAATAAAAAAAAATTCACAATTAACATGCAACGATGAGACAATTGCTATCGATCATACAAGGGTGAAGGTATAGCACTGGCCTTTGAATGATCAATTCACAGCAATTTGTCTCATTCCTAAGGCGCTTAATAATAATATAATTAATTGTAATATATGTATGTACTGTCCTTTCTAAAATTCCAATACAATGCACAGCATTTAGTAGGGGTTTTCCCCTGAGTATTGGTCTCAAAATAAAAAAAAAAAAAAAATAGAGAATAATAGTACAACAAATTAATATTGAACCATGTGGTGTTAAATTATTCATTTTTTAGTCGTTTAATTAATTTGTTAAGATAAAGGTGGGTGCTAACAAAATAGAAAGCAAATTCTTACTACATTTTCCCAATTTTTAGTTACAGACCTTAAATGGCTGGAAGCAAATACAGAGTTGAGTTTAAAAAGTTGATAATTAAAGATTTCAAAGACGGTCTATCGAAAAAAAACATTTGCGAAAAATATTCCTTACCAAAATCCACTGTTAGCTTTATTATAAAAAAATTTATAGTGACAGGGAAGCTTAATAATGTTCACCGAGGTGGCCGACCAAGGTGTACGACATCAAAGGACGACTCAAGAATAGTAAGAAAATTTAAAAAATATTTGTCGAATTCACAAAACCCTTGTATTCATTGTATTCGTTGTTAGATTGTATGGCACTACAATAGTTGTGCGCTTGTTGTTGGTAATTTGTATATGGGCAATTTCAAAAATTTTCGACATTTTGATATTTTTTTTTCGAAATTTTTTTTTTGGATGACACGAATGACGCTTTAGTCACGTGAAGGGTGATATTTTAGCATACCAAAACAGTTCGCGTTAATCATTTATTGCAAACGGCGCGAAAGTTATGGAGGTTTTAAGTTAAAATCTCTTTAAAAAAATTTTAAGTTAAATTTATTGGTTTATTTTAATAAATGTTGTATGGATGCATGAGACTCATTTCAAATTCATCAGTGCAGTCCAAATTCATCAATGCACTGATAAAATACATAAAAAAATATCAATTATAATTAAAATTCCTTAACATTAAAAAACGCGAATTTTTGCAAAAATATGAATGTTTCACCGATTGTTATAATATGTGTTTATATAACGCATAACTAATTTACAGAAAAACAATGTTTTGACTTGCAAATTTAAAAAATAAAAAAAATTATATAAGAATTATTTTTGAGGTTAGAATTTTTTCTTTGATCTGTAAAATTTAAAATCATGAAAATTTTTTAATGCCTATTCGGTTTTATTATCAAGCTTAAAAAAACCTTTCATTTGGTGTCAATCGCGGCGGAATCTATACATAACTGCAGATGTCACAAAGCAAAATGTGTTTGAAGAAAAATGCCGCTGTACCCGCTAAATATGGACCGAATTCAACCGTATTTATATATGATCTTTAGTTCACCGCCGCACTTCATTTCCAATACTTTACATTGATTTTAAACCACGGATTAATTAAAAAAAACGCGAAACAAAATCATGAAATTTCGCAAAATTTTTATTTTCTTTATAAAATTTTTGCGTTTCAAAATATTTTAACGCCTTCTTGACGTTGAGGTGCCATTTACTAAGAAGTTTAGATCACGCAATACATAAACCAGTTTTAAAAAAGATTGCAAATGTCAGACGCGAAAAACTGTAATTTTTAACAAATTTACGCCAATTCTATAAAAGTTTGAGGTCATCGTTCTCAGCAACTAGCACCCTGACATCGACGTGATATGGCGCAAATTTTAGCAAATTATACCGTCTTTTAAATACTGTTGACGAAATGCAATTTTCTTGAACGGCGCAAAAACGCTATAGAAAAAACTGCGAAAATTCAAAAATCGGAAAATTTTGGTTTCAAAAATAAACCGCTGTACAACTTTTTCCCAAATAGTAGTATGGGCATAACTTTTATAGTGTAAATATCTACTAAGTCTAGTGACTTTATTTTATATTAGTGGGCATCGGAAGTTTAAAACTAAAAGTAGAAAAGTGATGAAATATGATAAAACTCTTGTAAATTTCAAGCCTGTTTTTGAGTTTTTCAATATTTGAGTGCCCATAACTTTTAGAGATAAAGAACTGATGGTCTGAAATTTTGAATTTCCCAGTTTTCTAGTGAGGCCTACCATTCCCTTTTGACCGTTTTGGTCAATTCGAAAAACTGGAGAAATAATAAGCATCTGAACTCAGTTTCAACAAATGTTGAAAATTTTTGAAATTGCCCATATAAACATTCGATACAACTCATACACTTTTTTTTCATATGTTTTAAAAAAGTTGTATTGGTTTTTCTGTTTTATTGTGAATGAAAAATATTGACAAAAATATAAACACAAAAAAATTCTTTTTATTGTCAACAGCAAATTAAATAAATTAAAACAAATAAATCTAAAAATTGAAGAAAAATGTATTTTGCTTGTAAAAATCAACTTTTTAATGCAGTTTTTCTTTTTCTCATTTGGTTTTTGACGTTTAATACACAAAATACGTTCATATACATACAATAGATGTTCACAAGCCAACATTGTATGCAATACATGAAACAACGATACAAAACTTTGTGGATTCGGTAATTGTAATAAGTCAGCTCCTGCAGTTGTTGTAACTCTAAACTAACAAATAAGTAATCGAACTGTACAAAGAGCATGTAAAGCGGGACTCAATAGTTACCGAGCTGCAAAAAAAACCATTTATTTCGGAGAAAAACTGTAAAGCTCGAATTCAATTTGCTAAGGATCACATTGACTGGTCCATACAGAAATGGAATACAGTTTTTTTTTTCCAATGAATCAAAATTTAACCTAAAAAACTCTGACTGCATGAAGAGAGTACGCAGACCAAAAAATAATCGATTTGATCCTAAGTATTGTCAAGGTACTCTAAAACACGGAGGTGGCAATGTGATGGTCTGGGGTTGCTTTTGCGGAAACGGTTTAGGTTTCTTACACAAAATCGATGGAATTATGGACAGATTCATGTACCAAGGGATCCTAAAAATGTGATGCTTCCTCATGAGGAGTGGAATATGTCACTTTGGCAATTTCAACAGGACAATGATCCAAAACATACCTCAAGGTATGTAAAGGATTGGATTGAAAATGATGGAATTCATATCACGAAGTGGCCAGCGCAATCCCCAGACCTCAATCCAATCGAGAATCTTTGGGAAATAGTAAACAGAAGAATCAACAGAGAAGCTGTAGGAAGAGATAAAAATAAATTATTTGATGCTCTGAAGGCTGCTTGGTTTGGTATTGAAAAAACGACAATAGATAACCTTATTGCTTCCATGCCAAAAAGATGTGCTGCGGTCCTTAAAAACAAGGGATATTCCACAAAATATTAATTCCAACATTTAGTTCAATATGTTTTGTCGCGTGAATTTTTGACAGTTTTTGTTTTTCTTTTTGTAAATATTTTTAAACTTTGAATAAAATGTACAAATGTTATTTAGTTTTTTACAATAAAGCACATATTTTAAAATGATGTATAAATGCCATGATTATTCTATTTAATTTGACATGTTTGTAAGGTTTAACAAAAATTTCTGTTTAGTTCAATATGTTTTGTTCGACACTGTACATATTTCCTTTCACTTAATTATCATAATGTATGTAAAACAAAACTACTGTATATAATATTTTGATGTAAATTTTCTATGCTTGCTTATTGCAGAGAAATATTTGACTGTATTTCGTAATGATTTATTAAAGGACAATTGAATCAGATGCAGTGTAATTCAATTTTGGAAAAACGAATTGTAAAAGGTCCTCTATCGTTTCATAGTTTATAATTACTCAACCAGTAGCTTTTAAACATCTTATTGGTTGTTATGGTAAGTTTTTATAATAGGTTTTCTAGTATGTTATTTAATTGCTTTCATCCTTAAGTCTTTTAATTTTTTTTATTTTATAGAAGTGATTTCTAATCACAATAAAGAAGGTGTACATAAAAATTTGGTGAAGTTTAGTGATTGTATGAATTTGGATGGGCGGGAAAGTAAAATCAACTGCAAACGATGGGAAAAAAGTATGATAAAACAAAATTCCAAAACCTTAAATTAATTATATTAAACAATTGAAAATGTGGAATGCTGGAAAATGAATTGTCGAACCCAAAATGTATCTTACAAATGTAGACACATCTTGGCGAAACAAGTTAAAAAAGTGGAGAAAACGATGTCAAAGGACATGAATAGAAGGCTAACAGTTCTTGATGTCCTGGTCAAAAAATGTAAGTAGATTAAAGTAAAGGAAGACTTAAAGCAATTCAACAGAACAGAATCAGAAACTCTAGTTAATACTAGGGGTGCCAATCTCGGGATTTGAAATTTAATGGCAAAGAACATTTTACAAAACCTGTTTGAAAACTGTAGATCCGGTTCATCCTTAGCTGATGAAATAATACGCATATGTATCCGGAAACAAAAAACAAATTGAAAAAAGTGATAGAAAGCTGCAAAAGCCCAAGCAATACTTCAAAAGGGTCTAATGTTCTATTCTACTGATGACGAAACAAAAATATTTATTTTAGGTGAAAGTAAACAGCGTTGACTGCGAATGTTGCGAAATTCAGATCAAGCCTTTCAGATGACAAAAAATGTGAGTTAATACCCTCTTGTTGATCAAGTACGATATGTGTGCACATTTTAAATCTTTAAATATTAATTATGATTTTTTAATATCGAATACTTTAAGAACTTATTTGTTATTTTTTATATTATTAGAAATAAAAGCTTTTGTTTTCATATTTTTAAAAGATTTTTGTTTGATAAAAAATTTATTATTTGCATGTATGTATATAAAAAATTCAGGGCAATTCCTGTTCTCGCTTTCACTTCAAATACGCTCATAGAGTTTAATTTTGAATTCTACAATATAATACGTTAGGGATGAACAATTTTTATGGCAAAACAACGTTTGCCGGGTTAACTAGTATAAGTATATAATCAGGACAATTCCTGTTCTCACTTTCACCTCAATTTATTTTATTTTCTAATTCTATAATACGTTAGGGATGAATAACTAGAAAGCATACGTTTTTTTTTAATTTCTATATATTCTAAAAAACGTTTTCACCATCACAACCAATCGTTTCTTCGTCAAAAGTTTTGCTGCGTTTTACATAAACAATCGGAAAAATATATCATGCATAATTAAAACAAGGCTTGTTTACCGAATTTTGCTAGAAGTAAATCTATTAAGAAGAAAGCATGAAAAGTTAATATATAAAATTTTTTTTCTAGAAAAAAGTATTTGGTTAACTTATTAGAAAATTGTTTTTGCAATATTTAGGGCAAAAAGACAAACAAAGTCAGGTCAATTTAAATTGATGGTTGATTTTATGATGGAACATAAGGGCATTGGAAGATGAGTCAGCCCATTACGACCAGAAGATCAAAATGCTTTACGGAAAGAAATTACACAAAATGTTAATATAAATGTCCCTCCTGCTAGAGATATAGCAGGATGTCAAAGGTAAGTGGATCTAATCAAAGGCTCAAATTTGAATTCTACTTCCAATTATCGACTACATGTGAATATGTTGTGAAATTTTTGTAAAATACCATTTGGAAATGACTTTTCATATCTCCAAACTGGGTAATAGCAATATCCACTCATCCTAAATTTAAAATCTTTAATTCCCAAGGTCTGGCGAGACCAATACATAAAGCAAAATGGTAATAAATAAGCAGCAAATGGAGGCCACAGGTGAAGGTCCAAACAAAACCATTGCGTTAAATGATTTGGAAGAGGCAGTGTTTACTATTAAATTATAAAACATCCGTGAAAGGTGTTTCAAATGTAAATTCACTTGGAGTATTTGAAAAACCGGAAGCATTAGAAGGAGTTAGCTTAAATATCAATAACATTGCTGCTAAAGAGCCAGTACCTAAAAAAAAAACAACCGAATTTTTTGCAGCAAGAAGAGTTTTATGAAAATTACGTTACTTTAAAGAAAGAATTGGGATATCTTAAAAAAATAACTGAATGGGAAGTATTCTTTGAATTATTTCTTATTTTTGTATTTTCTAGTAAAAATTACTTCTTACTATTGTAGTTATAGGACTTCATCATCGTAATGAAATTTGAAAAAGCCTTTCGGGAATGTTATGAGGGTAGTACGAAGATTTTCTTAATATTTTTGTATAAAATTTTATGTTTTTTACATGTATTTTTATATAAAATTTATTATTAAATATTTAATCAAATAAAAAAAAAATAAAAATATTAAAAAATGCAGTTTGTCTTTATATGCGCAGAAACGTTATCTATAGCTTTTCGTATGTTTTTCCTGGGGCTCGAACTTCGGGCGTCCAGCACATTAAGTATGTTTTTTATATTTATTTTAAAACTTAAATTGTTCTTTTTAACATGATAAAATTAGGAGTTTAATAACAAGAGCGCAATTACAGGTGAAATAAAATGGTAAATAGTGCAACGAATATTACCGATTAGCTACTATTATTTTATTCTAGTGGGGGGAAATTAATTTAAATTCATTACTAATAATGTAATATATTATAAATACATTAATAATATAATGTATTACAAATAATGCATCATAGAATTTATTCCTTCAAATTATTAGTAAATATTAACTTTATGCATTACAAAGAATGCATTCTAATCCTTATTACGGGGGGACAGTAAAAGAATTCATTACTTTCGTAGGACATGATCTGTGTTAAGCGTAATGCTCTCCGTAATCAATAGATTAGACATTCCTTGTATTACACTCTCGATTCTCATTGATTACCATTTCCCGCTGGGTATGTTAATAATGAGAGAATGGAGACAAGAGAGTATGAAGACATGAGAGACATGAAACATGAGAAAGAGAGTATGAAATGAATGGAGTGAATAGAATGTCTTGTTTGTAACACCCCGTCTATACGAACCATAGATTTAGTATATCATGAACAAAACGCAAATGTGACTGCGCATATGCGCAGCAAATATGGCACGTTCTAGTGTTCGAGGGAAGCTGGACATCAAAAAGCTGCGATCACAAGAGACAGCCAGGTCGTTTTCCGATCGTCTTTCTAATGAGCTCCATTGCATCCCGTCCTCTCTCGAAAGTATTGGTGGACAGTGGTCTCACATTGCTAACTTTCTGCGCAACGCTACCGAAACAGTCCTTGGTTTTGAGCGTCCTCCCCGCAGAAACCAATGGTACGATGAAGAGTGTCGTGAAGCCACTGCGGCAAAGAATGCTGCCTACAGAAGAACGTTGCAGTCCACCACTACAAGAGCAACGGTGGAGGTGTACAGAGAGAAGAGGAGGGAAGAGAGGCGCCTGTTTAGAAGAAAGAAAAGGGAGCAAGAAAGGCGTGATCGTGAGGAAATCGAGATGTGCAGGAGTAGGAATGATGCTCGAAATTTTTACAAAAAGATAAGGCGTCTTACTACTGGTTTTAATCCCGGAGCAACCTCCCGCAGAGACGAACATGGAAATCTGGTTACAGATGCACAAGGGACACTGAGATTATGGAGACAGCACTTCTCTAATCTACTGCAGGGCGATGACAACACAATTTCCGCCCCTAGAGATGCTGTGCCGGATCCAATCAATGACGATGACATTGAAATCCCGTCACCCAGCTATGAAGAGGTCATGGTTGCCATACGGCGACTGAAAGGTAACAAAGCGGCTGGACCTGACGGTCTGCCCGCTGAGTTCTTTAAATATGGAGGCGATAAGCTGGTTAGGAGCATGCACCAGCTCATTTGCAGAATATGGCTGGGGGAAAGTATGCCCGAAGATTGGAATCTCAGTGCCCTCTGCCCCCTCCTGAAAAAAGGTGAAAAAGGGTCTGGCGGTAAATGAGAGCAAGACGAAGTACATGTTGTCGACGAGTAGGGATGTTGATTGCACCGGCTCCCAGGTTACAGCCGGCAACTATACATTCGATGTGGTCAAGGAGTTCATCTACCTTGGCACCGCCATTACCAACAAAAATGATGTCAGTCTGGAAATCAAACGAAGAATCACACTGGCCAACAGGTGCTACTACGGTCTCAGTAGGCAGTTTAGTAATAGAGACCTCTCTCGTGCGACGAAATTAACACTCTATAAGTCGCTTATTCCTCCGGTGCTTCTCTATGGTGCGGAAGCATTGTCGCTGGCTTGTGCCGATGCAGCGGTCCTGGGAGTGTTTGAGAGAAAAGTTCTTCGCAAGATCTTTGGTCCACTAAAGCAAGGCGATGAGTTTCGCATTAAGACCAACTATGAGCTGTATGAGCTCCTCGGCGACGAAGACGTTGTCCAGCGCATTAACATCCAGCGGCTGCGCTGGCTCGGCCATGTTGTTCGGATGGAAGAATCTGCTCCAGCAAAAAAGGTTTTCGATGCGAAGGTCACTGGACGTCGGCGTAGAGGACGTCCATATTTACGTTGGAAAGACCAGGTAGATGGAGCCCTGTCATCAATTGGTGTGCCCAACTGGAGAAGGCGTGCGCTTAGCAGAGACGCTTGGAGACTAGTGTTGAGGCAGGCCGAAACCCGTTAACGGGTTGTTATGACCAGCTAAGTAAGTAAGTAAGATTTCAATTTGTTTGTTTTTATTCGCTTGTTTGTACTACAAACTATCGCATTTACTTCAATACATGCTTTCATTCACAAAGGAAATTCAAGACATTCCAAGGCATTCGAATGTCTCCATAATAATTGAGAATTATGAGAGTAAATTTAGATATATTGTATTCTATTCGTTTATTGAGGCTGTTCGTTTAGTTTCGTTGGCTGCAAAACGAATAGAATGAATATTTGTTGCGATGCTTGAATTTACTCTCAATTAGAGTTCACTTCTCGAATCATTCTAAATTGGCAGAAAAGAAAAATATTCATGCAGACCTTTAATTAATAGTCATTACTTACTTACTCGATCGCAATCTGAAGGATCCGAAAGTGATTGTTAAAAGTTTTGTTTGGATTTGTTTTCCATTTTGATTGTTGAAGAAATATTCTTTGTATACCAAAGCATATTCCATATCATCGTCAATAAAAAATCGTATGCTCTTTCCAAAAAGTCACGATGCGTTCCTCATTTTTCAGATAGGAGCATTTTTTAAATTTCACGGCAGAGGTTCACACCGAATTCCTATCCTTGGTAAATGTGCCTTTTTTTATAGCTTCATTGAGTTCGTGCGAAATATTTAAAGTTTCTTTAATACAAAAAGGAAAAAGATTCGATAGAAGCTCAGGGGAATTTGAAAAAATTTTGAGAGGTGCCTTGTATAATACAGAATGTATTAATACTCTGGCTGGATTTGAAGCATCAAGTATTAATTTGCTGCATTTTATGGAAAAGGGAATCGTTACGACCTAGCACAATTGCAAGACACTGCGACCTATAAGATCTATTGTGTCCAAAAATTGTTATGAACATTGTGCAGATACTGAAATACACCACTGATATCTATTCGTGCTTGTTCCATACTAAGAATAAAAAAGACTTACTTACTTACTTAGCTGCCCATAACAACCCGTTAACGGGTTTCGGCCTGACTGCTTCAGTGGGTCACATAAATTGTTGACAGGGCTTCATCTACCTGGTGTTTCCAACGAAAACATGGTCGTCCTCTACGCCGACGTCCAGTGACCTTTTTCGCTGGAGAAGATTCTTCCATCTGAACCATATAGCCAAGCCAGCGTAGCCGCTGGATGTTAATGCGCTGGACAACAACTACATCGCCGAGGAGCTCAAAGTTGGTTCTAATGCGAAACTAATCGCCATGTCTTAGTGGACCAAAGATCTTGAGAAGAACTTTTCTCTCAAACACTCACCATAGAGAAGCACCGGAAGAATAAGCGACTTGTGTCCATTTCGTAGAACGAGAGAGGTCTGTTACTAAACAGCCCACCGAGACCATAGTAGCACCTGTTGGCCAGTGTGATTCTTCGCTCGATCTCCAGACTGCCATCATGGTAGCTGGTAATGGCAGTGTCAAGGTAGATGCCCTTCTTGACTACATCGAATGTATAGTTTCCGGCTGTAGCCTAGGAGCCGATATGTTCAACATCCCTATTCGTCGGCAACATGTACTTCGCCTTGCTCTCATTTACCGCCCAACCCATTTTTGCAGACTCCTTTTCAATAGCATAAGAAATATAATAGAATAGGGAATAGTTGAATGAAATGTCTAACCTATAAGATTTTTAGCCTCTTTTTTAAGTTTTTTAAACCAGCGTTTAAAAACTTCAAAAACTTACGATTGTTTTGACTGCTGCTTCGACTTTGACTTTTAAAAAATTAAACAGTCGCAGTTAAAGTAGAAGTTAAAAACGAATATTAATAAACAATGAAAAACTTCAAACGCCGACAAGTTTGAAAGTTTTTCGTTTGATTGACTTCAACTGTAGAAGAAGAAAGAAGAAAAAACAAAAACTGCAATAAAACCAAAAACTGTCGACATATATATGTAATATATACATACAGTCATGGACTTAAGTCTTCATACACCCCCTATTTTAGAGAAAACTCCTAATTTAAGAGCAATATAAAAAAAGTTCTTACAGCAAAAGTAATTTAATTCATTTTAATCAGTGTACAAGAATAAAAATTTTAATTCCCTTTAAAATTAACGGAATACACTAAAAAAACTAAAAGTAGAGAGGGACAAAAATGTTCATACAGTGTAATCTCTTTTGCTTTATTCCAAAAGTTCGCATTGTAACTTTCTAAAAACCGTTAGTTTTTCATATTGCAATGAGGTGAGGTGTTACTTGAATGATTAGTGAATATTTTATTGGTTATTAGTGATCAAGTGTCAAGATGAGTACGCGTAAAAAGCTAAGCTTTGAAATAAAGAAATTAAATGTGCAAGAGCACAAAAACAACAAATCCTATCGGGAAATAAGCAAATTATTAAATTTGCCGTTTGCTACAATTCAGTATGTTATTGAAAAGTATAAAAATACTGGTTCCATCAAAAATATGCCAAGAGATGTAAGCTTTGTTTTGAAAGAAGTTAAAAAAATCCGCGTACTACTGCCTCAAAAATTGCAAAAACTATTGCTAACACTTTAGACAAGACTGTTCATCCTAAAACTGTTCAGAGGGCGTTGCGAGCAAATGGTTATGCAAGCAGAGTTCCCCGCAGAAAACCTTTGATATCTGAAAAAAATAGGAAACTACGCCTTGAGTTTGCAAAAAAGCATTTAAATAAAGGAATAGACTTCTGGAAAAAGGTTTTGTTTACGGACGAAAGTAAGTTCAATTTATTCGGAAATGATGGTCGTGGGAAGGTTTGGCGCAAAAAGAATGCTGCACTTGATCCAAGGAATATTGTTCCAACAATAAAACATAATGGTGGCAACGTCGGTTAGTGTTTATAGATGGTATTATGGATCGATACTATTATAAGCAGCTATTAGAATGTATTTTGCATCCGTCAGTTGATATGTTGGGTCTTGGCCAGCATTGGATTTTCCAACAGGACAACGATCCCAAACACACAGCGCTCATTGTTAGAGATTGGTTGCTTTTTAATGCACCAAGACAATTAAACTCACCTCCCCAATCGCCGGATTTTACCCCATTGAGCACGTTTGGGATATTTTGAAAAGAAAAATTGATCCTACTGCCGTTACAAACAAGGAATCCTTAAAGCAAGCTTTGCAAAGGGCCTGGTCTCAAATAACTCCTGATATGACTGAAAATCTGGTCGCATCAATGCCAAAGCGTCTGCAGGCAGTAATTGATGCTAATGGTGGGCCAACAAAATATTAATTTTATAAAAAACTTTACTCAGCTTTTTTATTTCACATTTCAAAAAAACAAATAATTGTACCGTATGAACACTTTTGTCCTACTTCATTTTTAGTTTTTTTTTTATCCATTGCTTAAATTTTTAAAAAGAAACCAAAAATTTTGTTTTTTACGCTAATAAATAAATAATTAAATAATTAAAAAAAAAAGTTTGTAATGCTTCTCATTTAGCAGCTATTGCAAATTTCGGGGGTGTATGAAGAATAAAGTCCATGACTGTACATATTATGTATATGTGTGTATACGTACGTATGTTTATTATCTGCATTGCCAAACATAAGTATAACATTGTTTATTTTTTTGCCTTTAATTTCGGCATTAACGTACAGTTGAAGTCATGGCGTATTGATTATAAGGTGCATTTGACATGGCAGCTGAGCTACTTTTTTTTTCAGCCAATTTGTGAATATAGTTGTCAATTTTTGCTTTGTTTTATGTACATTGTTTTTGTTTTCATACTTTTTGTTTTGGTTTTCTTGACAGTTAACTACCCTAACAAGCATCAAAATGCTGTGTTGTTTTTGTTACTGTTTTACTTGTTGTAATCTCAAAGGCACCTTATAATAATTGCGCCATGGTTGAAGTCAAACGAAAAACTTTCGAACTTGTCGGCTTTTGAAGTTATGCGTTTTGTTACAGTTTTAGTTTTTGTATTTTGTCTTTGCCTTTAACTTCGGCATTAACGTGCAGTTAAAGTCAATCGAACAAAAATCTTGCGAACTTGTCGGCGTTTGAAGTTTTTCATTGTTTAGTCTATGTCCACACTTGGCGAGAAGAGTCGGGCAATTCTTCATCAATTCTCTTTTAAACTTGTCTTCGTGTCCACACTCGGAGATTTTAGTTGCCCAACTTTTTGTTGTTGTTCAGCAATTTTTGTGTTTTTCTTTGTTTGCTTTTTCTTACAATTTGACATTTATGCCGTGTTGCCACAGAAATACTCACAAATTACACAAAATTTTATAGATTGCCCAAAATATATTTCATACATAGAATATAATGCTTTTTATTTTTGTAATTATTTTAATATATGAATAAATATTTGTGTATTTATAAATTTCCCTGTAGAAGACAAAGCCTTAAAGTTATTACTAGAGCTATTGGAACAGCCCAAACAATATTAAAGTATTTATAGTTGAATACTAGTGCTAATGAGGACTAGTACTTGAAGTAGTTCGGGAGCACCGCTTAAATTTTGAAGAAGTTTATAAGATAAGACATATTTTATCCTAAAATTAAGGTATGTTAGATACAAAATAAGCTGCAAATAATGAAAATCGGTTGATATAAACAAAATATTTTCTTTTAATGTAATATCGTTATGCTACACAATTAAATTTTCTATTAATGAAAAATAAAAATGTTTCTCTTCCCTTGTCTTTTAACAGCTAGATTATGTATTCACGTATTATGTGTCGATTAGACATTCAGCATACAAAATAACATATACAAAATAACAAAGTAAATTTGCTGTCTTTATTTTCCATTTTAATTTTGAACTAAAATCTATTTTAATTTTTTTGCATACGGGCAGAAGAATTTACATTTCATTATGATTCTTAAAATTTAAAAAGCATGTTGTCCCCACTGAAAGGCAATTTACTTATAGTTTAATAAATTCCAAAAATGTTTGCTTTAGCTCACCAGTGCACATATTTCAAAATTGGTATAAATTTTGAAAAAGTCACCTTGAAAATATTCAAATGTTTTACTATTAATGCGTAAAGAATTTTTTTGTTTTTTTTTTATTATTATTTATTCCTTTATATCATTAGCATATCAAATTACTCATTATTGAGGCGAGCTGGTAAAATATTTACAGCTTTGAATTACACATGTACAATATATAATTGGGGTATTCAAACGGGGTCCTATCAAGTCATATTGTCATAATATCATACAATTTTAAAATAGTTTAAAAAATTTGTTGTTGGTCTTTGAATAAAAAAGTTATAAAACAATAAGACTTTTCAACCAGAGTTTACCATTTTGTCATAAATTGAAAAATAAAAAAATAAAATTAAAAATAATATACTAAACTATGACGGGTTGTTTACAGCAATCATATTTTTTCGTTTTATTGTTTTATGATATATGACTTTAAAACGACCATTTGAATCCCCCAAATATTTTATTTTAAGATATTCATCTAAAGGTTTAATTCTATATATTTATATAATTTACAAAAGAAAGGAAAGAAATAAAAGAAGTAAAAAAATAGTAATATATACACACAAAATTTAATTATTAATTTATAGGATATTGCATACGATTGCTGTAAATCATATGAAAAGAGTTTCTAAGTCTTGAAGCAAATATTCCTTATCCTTTTTTTGAAAATTGAAATTCGTTGTATATTTTTAATATCTTGAAGGAGAGTATTAAATTCCATACTATCCATATATTCAATTCGTTGTTTCGTAGTTTCTAACCGACATCTTGCTATCATAAGGTTCATATTGTTTCTGGTATTGAATAATGTTTGATTTCTATGAAATGTAATTGTATGGTGACCAATATTATGGGTTGCTTAAAAACATGAATAATTGAATTAATTTATTATAAATAATTTAATTGAAGTAATGGTGAGACAAAATTATATAGAAAATGTATGGTCTAAAAATATTTAAAGAAAAAGTGTTCTCTTCCATTTTTCTGTAATTACACATAAACTGGCAACGCTGCACTTATTAAAAAGAAAAAACATAAGAAAAACGAACGCTGCGATTGTACGAAAAAGATGTGTACACCAAAAAGCGAAAAAAAAAAATGAAAGGAAATGTCAAATAATCAACTACAAAGAAAAAAACGAATGAGGGAATATAAAGAATCGCGGAGAACGGGCAAGTATTTTTCTTCTTTTATTCCCCTCACCGTAATCGTCTACAAACTACAAAAGTTGCCGACTCGCCTCGCCGAGTGTGGACATAGACTTATTAATATTCGTTTTTAACTTATACTTTAACTGCGACTGTTTAATTTTTAAGAAGCGTAAGCTTAAATAACTTCAAAAACTGTAAGTTTAAACACTAAAAACTCGCAGTAATTGAAAAACTTCACGACTTTTGCTACTTTGACTGCAGCTTTTCAAACACTGTTTTAAACATACAGATTGTGGCAACATCGAATACTATTTTAATTTGATCATTGGATAAGACAAAAATATTCACCTTCAAGTCATGTCTTTTGTATACAATTCTTTAATTAATAGTTCTATTTTACCTAGTTTTGCTGTCTTTTATTATATGTAGTGACTTCTCAAATTCACCCGCGACGTACCTTTGCAAGATATTTTTAGTTACAACGTATTCTGTTTTATTAATTTATTGATTGTAACTAATCAAAATTTCTTTTATTAAATAACCAAAAAATAAATGTTACAATTTTTTCAATTTTTCACAAAGTACGTTATTTCAAGCACGCGGTAGGTAATAGAATGATAAAAGGACAAAAGTAAAAGTAATGTACTACATTAAAAAGTAATCAGTATTCTTATTGGTATTTGCAGAGATGCCACAGCATTCCCCCACCAGAGGGGGGTCACCTGAACCTTAATGGAAGCCTAATTTGTCTGCCACCTCTAGTTTGCTTATGCTGTTGAAGTATTGGTGTAGCTTCTTTATTTACGCTTGTTGTGTTGGTTTTGTCGATGCAACTTGGTTGAACATTAGGGACGGTTTGCAAATGTGAGTTGCTTTCGGAAGTACTACAGTTGTTTTCGGTTAATTGAGCCCCGCTTTATTGAGTTTCCCGCTTAATTGTACTAAAAATCATGAAACGAAATCATTCCGTAAAACCTCCTATGCAAAAGTACCCGTTTAATTGAGTTCCGCCTAATTGTGCATCCCGCTTAATTGATTCATAAAATGAGACCGCATTGCGAAAAACACAAACAAATGTTTCAGTTAATTGATTTCGTCTGCTTAATTTTTTTCTCCACAAACTTAAAACCATTTATGTTGCACCAAAAAAGTTTTTGTCATGTTTCTGTTCACCATGTAAATGGAACGATATAGAAAAACGAATCATCGAAAGCCTCAACAAATCTAAAATTCAAATGTTGATGACTGATTTTTTTAATCATAGTTTTACTTATGTATTGTAACAGTATTTCCAGGGTAGGTTCAGCTCGTCCAGGATCCGTTAAATAAATAGCTCGATTGAATTAAATTTATTTTCAAATTCAGTTTATTTAACAAAAAAGAAATTATATAATTTATTTAAGTAAAAAAAATATATTTATTTAAACAAAACTACATGAAATAAACTGGCGTGCTCAGTAGCTCGCGATAATTTTTTTTTATCTAACAAAAAAGCAAGCGACGTAGATTACCCGTGCACAGTGTGTAGCGTTCGGCGGCCAGTCCAGAAGACATTTTCATGGGTTTTATTTGTGGGTGTTAGTGTATTAGTATTAGTACCGGCACTACTAACTACACTACTACGCCTGGGATAAATGGCAGTAAGCACCAGTTTATTCCCTGTGCACTACTACTATTGCCTGGGCCCTATGACCGTTTGTATCAGTAGGGACCCTCTGCACTACTACATTGAGCTGGGCTTGACTGTGTTCGTGACCGGCTGCGAGCAGAGCTGTAAAAACTCGTACCGGCTGTCCGATCACTACGACAACCAAAGCCCAACTGAATATGTAGTAGAGCTTGTCACTACTAATACTTCGCAACAGAGTAGTCGTGCACAGAGAAGTTCAATTGTAGTGAGGTACTATCACTACAATAAGAATCCCATAAGCGTAGTTGTGTCGGTAAACTCAGAGAGCCAGAATTACCACACAAGAGAACCACTTATTTATATACCAAGGTACTGGTAAATAAAACCGATATAAAGAGTCATATGAGTCGTATTGAAAATTAAAGAGTGTGTTAAGAGCAATAAATGAAATAAGTTCCACACTCTTATTAACTGAGAATGCCGAACACACCATGAATAATAAAATGAGAAGAATATTAATTACAATATAAATTATCAAAAGCAATATAATTAATACCATAATTATGATATCAAATTGAATTAAATGATATGTAATGATTAGAGCAAGAGTTAATGATAATTACAGCAAAAGATAATTGATAACATAATTATGGTAATAATTTGAGTATAGTATGTTAAATTAAAATAATTTCGATAATAAAATATAGAATTAAATAATACAAAATTAGTAATACAAATAATATAATAATAAAATTATATTATGTAACGAAAAACTTCGTTACATCTCCCTCCTGGTTTAATTTTCTGTGAGGCACTGAAGACTTCTTAGTGGGCTGCTAATCAAATATGTGGAAACACATTAGTGCAAATTCAAAAAAACTTACATGTTGAAAGCCTTCAAGTCTTTTAAGTGAGCTGTTCCTTTAGTCTTCTTATTGTCAGGGTCAACTAATCGGACGATCACGGGCGAGATAAACTCAGAAACCAGATACGGGCCTTCATATCGGGGAGCCAGCAGCAAAGTGATCGATAGCTTTTGACAAAACATGGGTCTTTAAGAGTACAAGATCACCCCTTTTTGGAGCCCATTCACGTCGCCTCAGGTTGTAGTGTGTAGCCTGGTTACTCGTTGCTGTCTGCAGAAGAGTTTTGACAATTTCAAAAACTTCCTTCAATTGTTGAGACTTTTCATCCGGAGTCTGATTTAGGTCGGTGTTTTCATCTCTCGTTTTCTCGTTAAACAAAGTATTGGGGAGGCGTAATTCCCTTCCTTGAATCAAGTAAGCTGGGCTATAATTTGTTGAGCTCTGTTTGGCGGAATTTACTGCTAGGGTCAATTCTGGTAAGTGCTCATCCCACTTTCGGTGATTGGAGTCGGCATATTGAGCGATCATCGTTTTTATAGTTCTATTAATCCTCTCGGTGGGGTTCTCATGAGGTGAATAAGGGGCCGTAAAAATCTGCTTCACGCCTATGGATTTAAAATATCTTTGACAGTCTCGACTGGTGAATTGTGTGCCATTATCAGTGAGTAGGACATGAGGAACACCAAAACGCGCCAGAATTCTTTCTCTAAAGGCCTTAATAAAGGTTTTCGAAGTAGCTTGTCTTACAGGAACGAACTCGGACCATTTGCTGAACTTATCATGAAAAACGATTAATGTGTTATTTCCATGAATAGAACGAGGCAGTGGTCCTACAAAATCAGAGCATAGTGTGTGCCAAGGTTGATATACCTGGGAGGTATGCATTTTTCCAGCAGGAGCCTGTTGTAATGGTTTATAACGTTGACAATTTTTACATTGCCTCACATATTTCGTTATGTCTCTAAACATACCGGGCCAGTAGTATAGTTTTGCTACCCTAGCTATTGTTTTATTTATGCCTAAATGGCCTGCAGTAGCATCATCATGACATTCTTTTAAGACCCGCTCTCGATTTGCCTTTGGTACCACTAGTTTCCATGGAACTGGGTCTTCTTCGTTATGAGCCGATGTGTCGTATATGTGTCTACGTAAGTTTTGATTTTCATCAATCTGGTAGTCTGGTAACTTTTCAGGGTCATTTTTCACCGTGTTGAATTTGTTTTCATACCAGGTATCTTTAAAGTCGTTGGATTTCTTAAGAATCTGAAGAACAGCTGTCTGGTTAGTTTGAGGTGATCGGGATAAACAGTCTGCCACTACGTTTAACTTTCCTTTTCTGTACCTGATTTCGTAGTCATATTGCATCATCTCTAAGGCCCACCGCGCTATTCTACCAGATGGTGACTAAATAGAGTTGAGCCATTTTAACGACTGATGGTCCGTCACAATCACAAAATGGTAACCCTCTAAATAATGCCTCATTTTTCGTATGCCCCAGATAATAGCTAGGCATTCCTTTTCAGTGACGGTGAGTTGCGCTCCGGAGCAGAAAGGGTACGGCTAGCATATGAGATTACTTTTTCACCGTCGTCAAACTCTTGAGTCAGTACAACACCTAGGCCAACATCACTGGCATCTGTTTGTAGTATAAAAGTTTTGTTAAAATCAGGGCACGTTAATGCTGGCGCCTTTGTCTTTATTAATTCGCAGATTAGCCGCTATCAGACGATCAAAAACAATTTTTAAATTTTTGAGGTGCTCTTCTAAATTACCTCCAAGTACAACAATATCATCGAGGTAAGCAAACGCGAAAGAATCTAGCTCTGGACCAATTACCGCATCGAGAGCCCTCTGAAAAGTGGCTGGGGCCGAGTGTAAGCCAAAAGGCATGACTCGCCATTGAAATAATCCTCTGCCTGGTACAGTGAAAGCAGTATAAATTTTACTTTGTGCAGCCATGGGGATTTGCCAGTACCCGTTCTTAAGATCGATGGTGCTGAAAAATTTGCTGTTTCTTAATTTTTCCAGAATGGCGTTAATTTGTGGAATGGGATATGCGTCTCGAATTGAATTTTCATTTATCTGCCGGTAGTCGACACACAGTCGCCATTCGTTGTTCTTCTTGCGTGCTAAAACTATGGGCGAGCTGTATGGGCTTTTTGATTTTTCGATTCGGCCGTCAGCTAAAAGTTCATCTATTTGTTCGTCAATAACTTTTTGCATAGCAGGGTTTCTGGGATAATATCGTTGTCGAAGTGGGCGTGAATGCTTCATAGTAATGACGTGTTCGGTTACGTTAGAGTATTTAGCGATTGAGTCAAAACGGGGCAATTCATTTTCAAGAAATTCTGAAATACGTGGGTCTATTGGGGTGTCACCCTGAGTATTTTCGGATGGAGTTGCCTTTAGGGTTGTTATCAAAGAGTCGTTGGTTTTATTACAGATTTTATGGGGAATAATATGAAGTTCACAACCAGTCTGTACTATAAAATTCATGCCGATAATTATTGGATCAATGCTTGACTCCAAAACTAAAAATTTATGCCAGTATACAACGCTATCGAAAATAAACCATAGGTCAACTGATCCTAAAACTGTAACTGTAGTTTTATCAGCGAGCTGTATTGTAGAGAAATCCGCTGCTACGATTGGAACATGTAGTTCTTGTACCACAGCTAAATTTATACATGAGTGGGTAGCGCCTGGGTCGATTATTGCTTGAAATTTTTTCTTCTTTATAGTGAGCCATATTCGTAAGCGTAAGTCGTCATCAGGAGTAATAATAATAGGGAATGGCTTGAATTTTAGAGATCTCTCTCGCTTCCCTCCATCGAGAGACCTCCCGCGGCGTTTCCCGTACCAGACCTGCAGCAATCGATTTTCCACAGTCCCAACAGAATAGGACCTGAGGCTTCGAACATGTGGCTCGATTGTGACCAGTTTGTCCACAGCGATAGCATACACTATTATTAGCAACTACTGTTTGCACATGGCGAACTACCTTCTTCTGTGAAATTTCTTCAGCTCTAATACTCTCATAATCTTTAGCTAATATAATTAATTCTTGTAACCTTGAAAACTCACGTCTCTTTATATAAACTTTAAATTCAGCTCGACAATTTCTAAAAATGCGTTCAAGTTGCTCTTGATTAGATAGGTTTGACCAGCGCATAAGAGACTGCAACGAAGTTACATAATCGACAAAACTTTCATTTGTACGTTGTACTCGATTCCTAATTTCATCATCGAGTGTTTCAAAAAAACGTACTGGCAAGAAAAATAATTTAAAATCTTCAACGAAATTGGAATATGACTTCCAGTTATTTTTATTATTTCGATACCAAGATAAAGCATCCCCCTAAAAAGTTCGGGCATATAATTCAGTAGTGCATTACGAGATATGGCATAACACGAGGCCAGTTCTTCAATTCTCTCTAAGAAGCATAGTGGGTCCTTGCCACCATCATATTTTACACCCCACTTCCTAACCTTATCACAAACCTCAGGGTCACTCAAATTATAATTTTCATTCTCACCTGTGAACACTAAGGGCGACGAACTCCGAGAAACACCTGCTGTTGGGACTTTCAGTTCTTTTTCTGATGATGGGTCGTATTTTAATCTTAAATTATTTATCATGGCTTCTTGATCGGGAGTCAGATTACCCTTGTCTAAAAAATTTCGCAAACGGCTTCTCATCTCATCCACAGTACCATCACTGCTTAGACCAAGGCCTTCTAAGCATTCAGTCAAACCTTCTTTTGATAAATTAATTTTTTTTTCCACGTGTTTAATTTTTTCTTAGAGTCCCTGCTCGGGCGCCATTTTGTAACAGTATTTCCAGGGTAGGTTCAGCTCGTCCAGGATCCGTTAAATAAATAGCTCGATTGAATTAAATTTATTTTCAAATTCAGTTTATTTAACAAAAAAGAAATTATATAATTTATTTAAGTAAAAAAAATATATTTATTTAAACAAAACTACATGAAATAAACTGGCGTGCTCAGTAGCTCGAGATAATTTTTTTTTATCTAACAAAAAAGCAAGCGACGTAGATTACCCGTGCACCGTGTGTAGCGTTCGGCGGCCAGTCCAGAAGAGACCTTTCAGTCTCAAAGCCAGACATTTTCATGGGTTTTATTTGTGGGTGTTAGTGTATTAGTATTAGTACCGGCACTACTAACTACATTACTACGCCTGGGATAAATGGCAGTAAACACCAGTTTATTCCCTGTGCACTACTACTATTGCCTGGGCCCTATGACCGTTTGTATCAGTAGGGACCCTCTGCACTACTACATTGAGCTGGGCTTGACTGTGTTCGTGACCGGCTGCTAGCAGAGCTGTAAAAACTCGTACCGGCTGTCCGATCACTACGACAGCCAAAGCCCAACTGAATATGTAGTAGAGCTTGTCACTACTAATACTTCGCAACAGAGTAGTCGTGCACAGAGAAGTTCAACTGTAGTGAGGTACTATCACTACAATAAGAATCCCATAAGCGTAGTTGTGTCGGTAAACTCAGAGAGCCAGAATTACCACACAAGAGAACCACTTATTTATATACCAAGGTACTGGTAAATAAAACCGATATAAAGAGTCATATGAGTCGTATTGAAAATTAAAGAGTGTGTTAAGAGCAATAAATGAAATAAGTTCCACACTCTTATTAACTGAGAATGCCGAACACACCATGAATAATAAAATGAGAAGAATATTAATTACAATATAAATTATCAAAAGCAATATAATTAATACCATAATTATGATATCAAATTGAATTAAATGATATGTAATGATTAGAGCAAGAGTTAATGATAATTACAGCAAAAGATAATTGATAACATAATTATGGTAATAATTTGAGTATAGTATGTTAAATTAAAATAATTTCGATAATAAAATATAGAATTAAATAATACAAAATTAGTAATACAAATAATATAATAATAAAATTATATTATGTAACGAAAAACTTCGTTACAGTATGTATAATGTTTTTTTATAACATTTAATGCACACTCGCATGCACATACATATGTAATGTAATTATTTTAAATTTTGATCTCTTATATAGAATTATGTAATTTTTGTTGCTTTTCAAATATTGTACGATGAACGTACCTGATTTTTGTTTTGTTTTGTTTTAATAAACTAACACTATTTTTTAACTTAATAAATAAAAAAATGAATTTCTTTTTCTCTATACACGTGGATGTTTCGCTTTATTGCTCGTCTGGCTTAATTAAGTGATTTTCGTTTTAATTGCGTCGGCGAATCAATTAACCGAGTATCGCTTAATTGAGTTTCCCGTTTAATTGCACCAAAAATCGTGCATTTTTAGAGACTCAATTAAGCGGAAATAACTGTATCAGGGATTTGAAGTGACGGCGTATTTGTGGTATCACTCGTGGCCATGAAGGCGGGCTTAAGTCGGTCGATGCTGATGTTGCTCTGTCTACCTTTAATTGAGATAGTAAAAAACTTGCTTGTGCGTTTTAATACTTCATAAGGTCCATCGTAAGGGTGTGATAATGAAGGTTTTACAGAGTCGTTGCGTACAAAAATATGAGTTGAGCTCTGTAGACTTTTTGAAATGAAAGTTCGTGGCGTTGAATGATGGGCCGTATCGGTTGGTTGAAGCTGCTGCATAGTCGCTCGAAATTCGGGACACGAAATCGCTTGAAGAAACAGGTGGTATTGACTGCTGAAAGAATTCGACTGGCACTGTTAAGGTTGTGCCATATACCATTTCAGCTGGTGAGGCTTTAAGGTCCGGTTTATATGCGACTCGTAAGCCTAATAAAATTGCTGGCAAGTAATAAACCCATCTTGCAGGATCGTGGCACAAAATGGCTGCTTTTAACGTTCTGTGCCAACGTTCAATTATGCCGTTTGATTCCGGATGATACGAAGTCGTACGAAAATGCGTTGCACCAATTGTGCGGATTAATTCTGCAAAGATAGCTGACTCGAACTGGCGGCCACGGTCGGATGTTATTTTTGCCGGCACGCCGAATCTCGAGATCCACTGAGTCAGCAGTGCTTTCACAATTGTTTCAGCTGACATTTCCGGTATAGGAATAGCTTCAGGCCAGCGCGTAAAACGGTCGATGACTGTCAAACAGTATCGTTGTCCCTCACAGGATGGGAAGGGACCAACGACATCTATGTTAATATGAGCAAAACGTTCTTTAGGCGGCTCGTATTTTGCAGGTTTAGATCGTATGTGTCTTTGAATTTTCGATCGCTGGCACTGTATGCAATTTCGCACAAATTTTGCCGCATCGCTCCGCATGCATGGCCAGCAAAACCTACTGGTTATCATTTTAGTTGTAGCTCGAACGCCTGGGTGTGAAAGGTTGTGGATCCTTGAGAGGATCAGCTGTCGAAACTCGTCTGGGATATAGGGTCGAATTCGTGAGGTTTTTGTATCGCACACTAGCTGTTCGTTTGAGCCGGGAATTGGAAAATATTTTAATTGCAACCAATTATTTGACATACCTGGGTTTTGAAGATACTCTTGAAGATTTTTATCACTTTTCTGTGCCTGTGCTATCTTCGAATAGTCCACGATTGTTTCCATTGAGCAGATACGAGAGAGAGCATCAGCGGTAGCGTTTGCTGCACCGGGCAAATGGCGAATGTCCGTGGTGAATTGGCTGATAAAGTCTAGCTGTCTTATCCGACGAGGTGAAGCTTTCTCTAGCTTTTGTTGAAATGCAAATATGAGCGGTCGGTGATCTGTAACGATGTAACAGCTTCTTCCTTCAATCAAATATCGAAAATGAGCAACGGCTGGGTACATAGCTGCAAGTTCTCGGTCGTACGTAGAGTATTTTTGCTGCGTACTCGTTAATTTTTTAGAGTAGAAGGCTAAAGGCTGTAATTTGCCGTTTATCTTCTAATGCAGGGCTGCCCCTACAGCAGTATCAGAGGCGTCTACAAATAATGCTAATTTTGCGTCTGTGGCAGGGTGTGCTAACAGCCTTCAGCGTTCAAAAGCAGCTTCAGCGTCAGAATTCCACTCCAATGGGGTGCAGTCAGTTTTCTTATTGCCTACAATTAATTGTTGTAATTTTAACTGGTAGGCGGCGGCATGTGGCAAGAATCTCCTGTAGAAATTTATCATTGCGATAAACCTCTTTAACTCTTGAGCCACTTTTGGTTTCGGATTGTTTTTAACAGCTGCTACTTTTTCTGGGAGTGGTAGGATGCCATCTGCGTTTACTAAGTGACCGAGAAACTTTATCTCTTTTTTTCCGAATTCACACTTCTTAACGTTGATAGCCAGGTTATTTTCGTTAAGGCGACGAAAGATTTCGGTTAGGTCCTGTCGATGCTGTTCGGGCGTAGACGATGCGATGCAGATGTCGTCGATGTATGGGAATACAAAATCCAGGCCACGTAAAACATCTTCGATGAGTCTTTGGAACGTTTGGCGGCATTGCATAGCCCAAAAGTCATAAAGTTAAACTCGTAGAGACCGAAAGGTGTGGTGATAGCCGTCTTGGGGACATCATCAGTGTGGATTGGTACTTGGTGAAATGCTTTTTGCAGGTCTATTTTAGAAAAGATTTTCTTACCTCGCAAAATTGATGCGAAGTCTGTCATATACGGCAGTGGGTACCTGTTGGGAAGGGTCTGGGCATTTAAGGCACGATAATCGCCACAAGGTCTCCATGTGCCGTCATTTTTCTTCACCATATGCAGCGGACTTGACCAATTACTGCGCGATGGTTGACATATGCCTGTTGTAATTAAAAAATCGAATTCGGCCTTAGCGGCAGCTAGCTTTTCAGGTGACAGGCGTCGTGGGCGGCAGAACACGGGTTGACCTGTCGTTTCTATTCGATGAGTGATGGTGGACTTAGTTCTTGAGCCATATGGTAAAATTTTTGTGATGTTTGGAAATTGTTCTAAAATATCGGCGAATGAGTCATTTGAGTCGAATGTTTTAATAGTGGCTGTTGCACCGTATGTAGATGGCGTAAGACGTGTCGCACGTTGATAAGCGTTATCAATTAGTCGATTGCGACGCAAGTCGATGAGCAAATCGTGGTGCTTGATGAAGTCAGATCCAATTATCGGTGATGTGACGTCCGCAACCACGAACGACCAGAAAAAATTTCGACGGAGACCGAGATTTAATTTAACTCGTTTTTCCCCTATTACTTTAATAGGGGTTCCATTTGCGGCATATAGCATGATGCTAGTAGGACGTATATCGATTGACTTTTGAGTAAGTGGCAGGACAGACACGTCGGCACCACTGTCGACTAGAAAATTTTTGTTCGAATATTTGTCTTTAATTTGTAAGCGAAAAATTTTATGTTTGATAGCAGGTGCTTCGCCAACACCTTCTACCGTATTTTCGAGTCAATTTGAAAATGAAGATCTGGTAGAGGTGGGTGGATTCACTCTATGTTTGTGCTTGCATGGACTGCGGCAGTTTTAAGCACTACGGCCGTATTTTTTGTGATACCAACATTCGAGTCCAGTAGCGTCGACGTTGTATGTTGGTCGACTTTTCGAACGATTACGCTGCGTAGTCCGGGCACGTGATCGTGAACGCATTGACAATTTTTCTAGCCTCTTACCTAAATCATTCACGGCAGTCCGTAGTTCGTTAACTTCGTTGTGTGTGTGTGATTGCACCTGACGGACTTGGTGTGGAGTCATGGCGTCTATAACTGAGTCGGCTATTTTAGTAAATTCAGTAGGTGGTCCTGTTGATGCAGCGACGACTGGCTGCGCTAGCTCTGGCAAGCGTTTGATCCACAAGCCCTTTATAACTGCATTTCCAATTGCATTTCCGGCTACGCGTTTCATTTCGTAGTATAGCTCGGAAGGCTTTCTATCGCCAAGTGGGAGATCTGACAGCAAGCGGTTTAAACGACGGCTCTCGCTGTCTGCAAAATGCTCTATTACCTTTGATTTAACGTACTCGTACCTGTTTGATTCGGGGAGTGCCGCGATAACATCAGACAGTTGCGCTATAACATTTGGGTCCAATACTGCTAGTATCGTCGCTGATTTTTGTTTGTCTGTTGTAACACCTGAGGCCGTGAACCAGAAGTCCATTGTCATAAACCACTCCTCGATGTTACATCCCGACATCTGGGGTACCGGCAATCTGGCATAAACGATTGAAACGCTTCCGGGGGGCATGTCTTGCACACCACTGTCGTTGTTTGGCATTTCGTTATTGAAAATAGGCCACGCGGTTTTTAGGCTCAAAACAAAATGGCTACCAATTTAAAAAATGGACGCAATTGTGTAAAAAAAATTTTTTTTCGATGTGAGCAACAGAGAACGTTGTCGGGGTCACCAATTTAGTTACAATGTATTCTGTTTTATTAATTTATTGATTGTAACTAATCAAAATTTCTTTTATTAAATAACCAAAAAATAAATGTTACAATTTTTTCAATTTTTCACAAAGTACGTTATTTCAAGCACGCGGTAGGTAATAGAATGATAAAAGGACAAAAGTAAAAGTACTGTACTACATTAAGAAGTAATCAGTATTCTTATTGGTATTTGCAGTGATGCCACATATTGTTTTTTATTGGCGATTGATGGAAGTTACTATAAACTTTCGAACCTTATTAATTACTAGACCTTTAATTTCAGGATTTTTAATGTATTGAGACAACAGAATAATATTTTCTGGAAACTTGAATTACATTAAACAATTTTTGTATTTAAGCTTTAAAAGTCAAATCCCGCTCGATCTCGGGAGTTTTTCCTTTATACACTAACTTACTTTGAATAGAATGTTAGTGTTAGGCATTCTTCATATAAGCCTGATTTATTGGGAAACTTTTTTCTTTCTCATCTTTATTAAATGCATACATATGTATGTATGTATGTATATATGGTATTGAGCAAATTAAAATTATTTCAAAAACTGTTATGGCGTGTGATAAAATCCATAAATTTATTGAAAAGCCAATGTAATTAAGAAAAAATACAAAGCTTTCGTTTATTAATATGCCTTTATTTAAAATACTAATGAGATAAAACTAAAAAGTTAAAAATGTATGAAAAGAAAAGTAAATTATGTACATTTTATGTAGTAAATGGCCGACAAGAAAAGCAATATGCTTTTTTATTTTAATAATTTGAAATCAGATGTAATTACTGAGTAGAGAGTATACACAAAAATTTATAATATATTTAAAAATAATACTTGTTTTATCTAGTTAATATTAATAGCACATGTACATCATAAGTTAGATATATGTATGTTTAAATGTAGCATACATTCTGGAAAATTTAGAAGGTAAGGTGGTAATATAGCAATGAACTTATTTTATACTTTATTAACATGATTTTTATCAACTACAAATAGGAATTCTCAATATTTTTAATTACTATATGTGTTTTTTTTATTTAATTTCTAATTTGTTAGTTTAAGTTTACATGATAATCATAGTGACATTAAAACACAAAGGTAATCTCACAAATACGTCAAGACTACACACGCAGATGGAAATTGTAACCGTTAACGACACTCGACTTTCCTGGTAGGCTGTACGTTGGCAATGGCGAATAGACAAACTGTATAGAAAACAGAGAAAAAATATTATGTTAACAAGAAAGACAGAAACAAAGCAAAACAATCAAACATAAAATAATATACATATATGTATGTATGTATGTGTATATGGTATATATATAATTGATAGACACAAACTTTTGGCGTTTTCTGTTGCGTCGACATATAACCCACGCAAAATGATTTCGTAGTATGGCTCCATAGTACTTCTCCACTATTTGTCTTTGGATAATAGAGCAAGGATAAGGCACCACCGTATAAACCCTGATCTGACGGTAAAAATGGTGATTCCAAAAATTTACTTTTAAATGTTTTATGCAGGCTAGTGACAGCACAATCGGCAGTAAAAAGATCAGAACATATCTCTTTAGCTAGAAAAGTTTTCATTAAATATTCTCCATTGCCCGTAGTACATGTAGCTACGGAAAGATCATCAGTGTCCGTTGCCCAGCAGCCGGCACCGTATGTTGCTGCCTGACCGACGCGTCCAGGAACTTTTAAAATTAAACCACCGGAACTGCAACCAGCAGCAGAATTTCCTATGCTATCAACACATACCGCTCCCACAGTATCAAGTGCACTTACATCGGTTTCTGTCTCTTGATGGCTGGATTCGAGGGTGGTATTCTCCATTTTTGTACTGGAGGCTTTTGTTAAGTTTCCAACTTTTGATTTGTAGTGGTTATAAGTGAACCTAGCTTTTGAAGAAATTAATTCACTAGCTTCTATCATTGCGCAACCCATTTCTTCAGCATATCTTTCTGCTCCTGGTCCAGCCATTACCATGGGTGGTATACGTTCCATTGACAACATGCGATCTTGTCCATCACATAATATTCTAGCCAGCTGAATAGGATTTTTAACAGTCGAAACATTAGTACAAGCTCCAAAGTGTAAATTGGTACCATTCATAATTGATGCATCACATTGTACATAGCCGTCCCAACATAAATTTGATCCGAGACCCGCATTTGTATTACCACAGTTTTCCAAACGTATTATTGCAGCTTCACAGGCGTCCATTGCCGACCCTCCATTCTTAAGAATATCTGTAGCTCTAAGACATGCTTCTTTTATTACACGTTGGTATTTAGTTTCATCAACTATATTTCCAGCACCTTAAAGAAAATTAAATTTTGTTAATGCGTGCATTAATTAATGCAATAATATTCTTCTACCCGTATGAACAGCAATAAACCCAGACATATTTATTATTTCTTAATTTAAAAATAAAAAAAATAATATTAAAAACAAAATATCGTTTTAAAGCATTTTTTATTATATTAATAAGTCCTCGCCCAAATTGAAAGTGTAAACAATAAAAAAAAAAAAAAAAAAAAACAAATGATTGTATTCGATTGCAGGTGAAGATGTCAACAAAATTGTTTCAATAAATAAGAATAAATTGTATTTTGCTTTTGGGAATTTATAAAGCAAGAAAAAAGAACGAAGAGTTTGAATAATGCTATTTCGTCACGAGTTTTGTTTCTGTCTTCACTTTATTTTCATAAAATAACCACTGTCTCATTAAATTGCAGAAAATTAATTTTTGCTTCTAATATAGTTTTTTTTCTTTAATCAGAAAAAAGTTTATTTTTTCGGTCCGTCCAAGTACACATCTGTGAAGCCATGAAATAATTTAATCCCATCTTAAAAAATAATACTCTTCCTTGTACCTGAACCTTGACGTGGTGGAAGGGCTTGAGAGTATCATTGATTAATCAGGCTATGCTCGGGCAATGTCGGTTGTATTAAGTGCCTTACCTAGGTATGCCGGTTCTGCCGGGGTGCATATCGTGCATACTCGTGAAACCAGATTATGGATCACGAAAACCAGAAAATTAACCCGGCATTACTAACCTTAAATCATGTCGCATGGTTACTAACCATGGGTCTTATCGACCCTGAATTGTATTATCCATTGAAATCGTCTCAACTTATAAATTGATACAACGTATACTTCTTTTGGTAGATTTTAGTCTTTTATTGTTTAATTTTAGTATACAATGATGTAAATTAAAACAAAGATATTTAAATTAAAATTAAGTATGAATTCATTACAACATAGCTAAAAAAAGTGAAAAAAAAGTTATCCAGCCGAATTTCGCATAAAATTAAGAGTTTTTAAGATATTGACGTCAAATAAAGTGCATTTAAAACCTGAAATATAATAGTAAAATGTTAGAAAGAAAAATTGGTACGGCTAAAGCAAACATTTTTCAGTTATGTACTGTAAATGTTACCTTTTATTCGGAATTTTCATAATCGAACATATCATCAAAAATGGATTTCTCTTGTGCAGAAGCAATGCAATTTGAGCACAATGCTTCTGGCAAATATATTTTCCACATTTAGAGTACGTGGTTTTGGTTTTGCGTATTAATTTATTACAATGCGAATAAATGAACATATATATTTTGTATAACGGTATAACTAACCTGGGTCTAATCGACCCATAATCTTTGTTACATTATTGCTAACTATGGGTCTAGTCGACCCATAATCTTTGTTACATTATTACTAACTATGGGTATAATCGACCCAGGCTGTTTTTTAAAATAATTTTATATGCATAATATCATGAATTTTCCTTATGTTTATTATTTATAAACGTTTAAATATAAACAAATTTAGATTACACATATATCTTGAGTTAAAATATCGTCATGTTTTTTTTTAATTTAAAAAATTTGCGCGTCTGGGTCGATTCGACCCAGAGGTTAGTAATGGAGGGTTAAAGGTTGCTGGGCTCGCTCTCTGAGGATGATTTGCATGCCTCAAACCAGTCTGTCTGGGACAGACGGGAACTCGGAGTCCGCAGGGTAATTCTAGTTAGGATTGCATTTAGTTTACCCCTAGTATGATGAAGGTGGCTCAGATAAACTTAAGGCACACCAAACTAGCCACCGATAACCTACGTATCGTCCTCCGGAAGGAAGACATCGATATCTGCCTGGGGGCTACTTTGCATTTCGATTAATATCGGGTTTTTAAATTAGAGCGCTACAAAAGTTTTTTTAAATAAAACAAAACCGGTTTTGGATATCAATGAAATTCTTTATTCTTGTAAAAGTATGTTTGATGCCATTATGTATGTAACTTGCAGAAGTCCAGACGCTGAACCCAATTTTCGACGGTTTTCAAGCATAAATCGGCCGGTACTGCTGCAATTTCACGTTCAATATTCGTAAGAAGTTCATCAACCGTCGCTGGTTTGTTGCATAGACCACAGGCTATAGTCTAACGGCGTCAAATCGCACGACCGAGGCGGCCAATCGACTGGACCATTTCGTGAGACAACACGTTCTTCAAACTTGGTTTCCAATAAATTGAACCGCCGTCCTGTTGGAACCACATGTCCTCCAAGTCCATATCATCCAATTGGGGCAATATTTGGTTATCATTGAACGGTAGCGATTCCTATTCACAGTAACGTGCCGGTTTTGATCATCACGAAAGAAGTACGGCCCAATGACGCCGCCGGCCCATAAACGGTACCAAACCGATCTTTTCGCAAAATTCGCCACAGCGACGTCACAGAGATGCCCAATGCTTGACGACGTGTGAGAGTCACATTTGAGCTTTCTTCAACTGAAGCCTCAGCGGCAGTAATATTCTCGACAGTTAGAACATTTTGTACTGTGCGTGTGGATTCAAATTTTTCCACTAGACGCTCAATTGTTGATCTGCTAGGACAATTATGACGACCACAAATTGGATGTAGCGCTCTTAACGTTGAGGCCACTGACTCCGAATTTCGGTAGTAAATTTTAATAATTTCGACTAGTAGTTAGCTCTTATGTCTTTCCATTATGAAATGGAAAACCTTAGTGAAGAGAACTGTCAAGGATTAGGTTAGGTTAGGTTAAAATTGGCAGCCACCTCTAGGTAAAGCACACTTGGGTCCAATAAGGTCCCGTTGTGATACCATTATATCCACTAAAACATGTCTAAGACCGTTGGCCACTCTTAAACCAACCCGATAATCTTACGAAATTGTGAATTTTCTTCAAATCACCTCCAGTTAAACAGGATCTGTCGATAAATTCGGGACGCCCAAAGATTTTCGTTCTCAGGTCCCCAGTGCGGGACAATGACAGAAAAAATGTTCCGTTGCTTCCTCTTCGTCATTAGAGCTTCTACAGAAGTCATTGTGAGGTATTTTCAACCTGCGGGCGTGAATGCCTATGGGCCAATGGCCCGTTGTCACTGATATAAGATTTCTGAGATGGACTCTGTTTAGATTCAGCACGAACTTGGTTCGACTCGTATCCAAGCTGGACCAGATTTGTCTGGTCATTAAGCAAGTAGGTTCATTCTTCCACCTTTCCTCCGCGGACAAGTGGAGTTTGTGCGAGATTGGCTGATTTCCCCTCAAAAGGGGAATGCTGATCTCGCAACTGAATTCGATCGAATCAGTGGTGGAACTAGCCGTAGCAAGTGCATCGGCTATTTCATTTCCCTCAATAACCTCGTGTCTAGGGGCCCACATAAGGGTGACCCTTGAATGCCTTGCAATCTCCTCCAGGGATGCCCGGCATTCGCGGAAAAGCTTGAATGTGGTGCAAACACCCTCAAGGGTCTTAATGGCCGCCTTTCTATCAATAATAATATGTATATTTCTATCCGATATACCCCGATACTGGATCTGAATAGCGGCTGTTCTGATGGCCATTATGTCAGCCTGAATGATGCTACAATAATCTGGTAGCTTAAGGGACAATCTAAGATTCATCTGTTCCGAAAAGATGCCTCATCCAACTTTATCGCGTGATCTGGATCCATCGGTAAAAACTTGGATAATATCACCTGGGAGATATAGACCATTTTCATAATAGGATCGCTCCGGTATTTCCGTTGTGAAACCAGGATCGAGAGTATGTTCAGGTATCGTGTAGTCAACAGGTTGCTGTCGATTAACTATATCCGAGATATTCGCATGTTAATAGTTTCTATACTTCCATGCTTTGGTGGCGTGAAGTCTTATTGCCGCATTTGCAACCGCTTGTTCCGCCATCAGGTCCGGCGGTAATCAGTTTAGGATGGCAAATAATGCCTTAGTTGGGGTGGTTCTTAGGGTGCCCGTGATTATAATAGCCACCATTCTCATAATGCGTTCGAACCGGATTTGATGGTTTCCTTCCGTAGAGCCAACCACCAAACCGCAGCTCCGTAGAAAAGAGTTGGTTTGACTACAAGGTCATACAGCCAGTAAACGTTCATAGGGTTTAACCCCCAGTTAGTGCCTATTTCCCTCTTACAGCAGTATAGAGCGTTTGCCGCCTTAGCGATTCTGGACTGTGTATTCGCATTCGAGTTTAATTTGCTGTCTAATATAATTCCAATTTATCTTGCAGTATCGGATAAAGTGAGGGCTACCCCATTGTTCTTAGGGGTAGAGAATTTAGCAATTTTGTATCTTCTTGTGAATAGTACCAACTCTGTCTTGGCCGGATTAACTCCCAGCCCACACTCATTGCATCATTTAGATAATACTTTCAAGGCCGATTCAAGGAGTTCTGAAAGCATTTTAGGGTCCTTGCCTGTAGCTGCCACTTCGACGTCATCCGCAGTGATTGTTGTGCAGCATGTGCTCTCCAAGGCTCTCAGTAATATGTTCAGGTTGAGGTTCCATAGCAAAGGTGAGAGTACACCACCTTGTGGTGTACCACGTACTGCCACTCTGGAAACATTTGAGGCGCCTAATGTAGACTCTATGCGCCTGTATCTGAGAAGTTTCTCTGCAAAAGCGATGATCGCAGGATTTATATCCATTCGTCTCATTGCGTTCATAAACGACTCTGGTTCAACATTATTTAAAGCACCCTCTATATCTAGAAATGCTATCAAATTATATTCCCTGTATTGAAGGGACCTCTCTATATAACCAACTAGTGAGTGTAGTGCAGTTTCAGTAGACCTTCCTGTAAGTATATTGTGCTCCCGACAGAGCCTCTGTTTCGGGGGATGACCTAATGTAAACATCGTGAGAGGATTACGTGTCTTAAGTAGAAATGAGGATAGGCTGATGGGTCTAAAATCCTTCGCCTTAGTATGAGATGTCTTACCACCCTTAGGAATAAAAACAATCTTTTAAACTGTCCATATTGAAGGCGCATGAGATAACCGCAGACAAGCTCCGAAAATCGTCAAAAGCCATTGCATGAGAGTGTCTATATTCATCTGTAAATCCGCTGGTATGATTCCATCAGGACCTGATGATTTCAATGGATGCTCTGAAATCGGTATATTTGATATAGTATTTTCCTCAGGCGAACTGTCTGAGAGAAGTTTTCCACATTACTGCAAAAGTTTCTCCATGACTCTCTTTTCGCCTTCCTGATTAGATTCTTAAATCCGTTGTATGAAGACTTATATGTGGTCCACTTTTCTTTGCTTCGTTAAACAGTTTCCTTCAGATTTTGCGCTTTTCCGCTATTTCTGCGTTTCACCATGTGGATTTCGATTTACCCTTCCTGAAAGTCTCCCTACAGGACTACAGTTGCCTTAGCCAAGACTTTGGTAAGTAGCTCCGTTCTGGAGTCTAACTCGGATCTATTTTCAATTGAGGATGGACACGACGGTAATTCGTCTTCCAGTACCCTGGCGTAAATGGACAAATTCGTTCTTTTCCTATTCAAAAAGACATTCACCTGGTTGGATTCGAACAATAGGTCAAAATCTATATACATGTGATCAGAAAAGGAACAATCCTTCGAAACATTCCAGTTGCTGATCAGTTTCCTATGTCCATCATTTATTAAAGTGATATCAAGAACTTCCATTCTGTTGGTAACAATAAAGGTGGGTTCATTACCTCTATTAATAACTGTTAGTTTATTCTGTACTATAAAGTTGAAAACTGACTCACCTCTTAGGTTGACGTCCATGCTGCCCCAGATAGTATGGTGTGCATTTGCATCTGCACATATTACAAGGGGGAAATTTCTATTGTTTGCATTGGATATCGCCTTCTTAGTTATGGAGTTTGATAGTTCGTCTCCTTGGTCATGTGCCATATAGCAACTCATGATGCAGACTACACGCCTCTTGTCTTCCATGGCGATAGCACAGGTATCCTTATCGCTGAAATCAAATAGGATAAAGGCTTTCATAGAATTTTTGACCATGATACAAGACCTGGTCTTACCTGGACCGTCTGCGTATAGAGTGCGATAGCCATCCCGGTGTAGTCCGCAAACCCTATCTTTATATATACAACAAAGGTTCTTGGATGCATATAATATCCGTATCTTTAGACAGTCGAAGAATAAGGGCAGCTGACGCTGCCTTAGAGTGATGGATATTAATCTGGGTAACCCTCATCATCATAATTGGTCATTATTGACGACAGTGATATCAGCGTCCTCTGGATCGTCGTCAGACTCCGGGAGGACGTCCTTATTCTCCGTTTCAATTATGCATTCAAAGAAGTCACCCACAAGTCCAGAGACGCATTAAGTGTCTTCAGTTCCAGAAGAGAGAGCAGACTCAGCGTCATAGCTCTCTTTCGTGGTGCGCTCTAGAGCTTGAGGTTACTGATCTGTAGGATCTCCAAGATCTCTCTTGGGTCGGAGGGTATGGCAGGAAACCTGGCAAAAGATCTCGGCCTTTGCGGTAAATCGGCGAGATGGATTGCCTCGAGTTTCGCGCCAGGACAAACTTCCCCGAGCATCTCTATTGCTTTCTTGTACAGCAGCGCTGAACGCTCATCTGCACAAGAAATAAGTTTGATGTGGCCTTGGTGGTCCTGGATTGCTTGGGAAAATGTTCATGAACAGCCCTGTTAAAGCGGGGGTGACAGCCAGTTTCCAATTTCTTGAAGATATGGTGCCATCACTCGCATTACGGTCAATGATCGCCCAAATGAGGTGGTATTTTGCCACCTCCTTGTACGATTTTGTTAGGGGCCGTTGAGGCATATTTCTGAGAGGTTTTGTTCCAGGAGAAATATCGTCTTCTGACCGTTGCCGTTTAGGCGCTACATGGGTTGATGACCGTTTATGTCGACCATCCTCTGTAGCTGGAGGATTATTCTTTAACTCTGCAATGAGAGTTTTAACCCACCGGTGAGAGTTTCTTTCACGCTCCGTTAGCTCATAGGCAGCCTTTTCACCAAAACGGCTTATTATCTAATAGGCGGAACGCCTAGTGACAAAGGCCCTTTTGGATGGATTTTTGTGCCGAGTGGTGTTATTACTAGGGGCCGTGGAGGCCGAGGGAGATAATCCAGGAATCTTCGAATCATTTTTCGAATAAGGGTTGTATTTATAAGGGTCGGCACTAGCGAAACCGGTTTAGTGGTTGACTTAGTCAATACCACCTTACCAGTACCTGAAGAATGGGATTCGACGAGTTTGGTTCTCTTCTGGACCTTATGAGCCTTTGAGGTATCTGGTCTCGAAGAACCAGGTACCAAGCTCAAAGAACGGCCGCCCACCGGCTTAACCGCTATGTGTTTTGGCGCGCTAGTAGCTTGCCGATTAGTGAGGCCTGGCGCCACCACTCCACTAATCGGGGTTCCAGTAGCTGCTAACTGACTACAGCCTGTTAACGACACCGTAGTAGTTGGGTCCCCGAGATTATAAAGCCCTTTGCCGGATACTTGGGGCATGATTTGCTTCCCTCAGACATGTTTCAGAATGAAACCTTTGCATTTTATGAGTACTGTCAGGCTGAAAGGAAAGCTGCCGCTCCATTTGAGACATACGCAGACCATCAGCCGCTCTATGAGAGTACAGACGCTGATGGATTTAAACTCGGACCACAGACGGACTTGCTCACTGGGCCAGGAACTCGACCACTAGCCGTCCCAACTAGGGAAGCAGACGCTAGTGGACAAGGGAAGGAAGAAGAGGCGTAGTTCTTGGTTTCGTGCTCAGCTTGAACCCCTCTGACATGGGTGACCCTACTGGTAGTGACTGAATCACTACAGTCAGCACGGCTCCAAGCATCCTTGCACTTAAGCCCTCGCATCACGACAAGATGACTACCCTGAAATACACAAAGCAGAGATAGAAAAACAAATAAGTGACATATTGCAATCAGGAATAAAATCATCTAGTTTGGGCCGTTTCTTAAAAAAATGGACAACTCTGGAGAGACGAAATGATGAATAGTAGTTGATTACAGGAAACTTAATGAAGAGACAATTGAGGATAACATGTTTAAAACAATTTGTGAAAGATTATCTGAATACAATTTAAAGGCTAAAGTACACAAATGCTACTTTTTTAGACGTGAACCTGAATATCTGGGATATATTATAATTCCTAATGGAATTAAACCAAATCCCAACAAAATAGCGGTAATTAAAAAAAATTTCATTGCCAAGAACTATTAAATAAATACGGTCATTCTTGGGCTTAACAGGTATCCACAGGAAATTCATAAAGGATTATAATCAGATCGCACTTCCTATGATATCCTATTTGAAGAAAGAAGTAGACAACATATCCAAAATTTTATAAAATTTTCATTTTAACTACGGATGCTAGTAACGGTGCAATAGGAACACTTCTATCGGAAAATAAGACATACAATAACATTGAAAGAATATTTTGAAGAAAAAGTCTTAAAATATTTAAGATAAATATTTTCCATTAAGGGAACAGTAGTAATTTTTTGCGATAATTTTGAAATGTTAAAAAAATTGCAACAGACATTAGTTCATTATTTTTCAAATGCTTCAGAAATTAAATTTTTATCATGTTCAAGATTTGCAAAAGGTGTTTGTGATAAGGACAATCTTTTAAAACTAAAAGATAAAATTTATTATTCGAATTTAAGAAGATTCATAAATCCATTAATAATTGTATTATCTGTAATATGTGCAAATTTAACAGACGTCCTATTAAACTCTGTATTACAGAGACCCCTGTTAAAACAAATGAGATTATTCATATAGATATTTGGTTTTCAACAAAAATACAAAATTTTTAACATGTATTGACATATTAAGAAAACTCATTTTCAATTCACTATTTGAATGACAAAAATTTATTAACTATTGTGGAAATATTAAGAGAAAGATTCGCAATTTTAGAAAAGCCTGACAAGATTATTGCTGGTAACGAGTTCAATACAGCTTTCATTAGAGATTTCTTAGGGCCTTGGTATAACCGCGCCAAAACTCAAAGTTTTGGGGATTTTTTGTCCAAGCTTATAGCGGTGTATACGGGTCATTGGATGATAGGTAAACGCGCAGAGAGGTTGGGTCTGCCATTTAAACCCCACTACAAAAGTTGCAGAAATAGCTCTAAAAATGAGACTATGGGTCATTTTCTTTGTGGGTGCCTAGGTCTGGCAGTTAGGCGTTTGAAGCTTTTATGGTGCCTTTTTTATACCTTGGCACAGTGCGCGAACATGGACCCCCTCGTTTTACTCCACTTTATAGACTGCTCTGGTTGGCTGTAGTTCTTTTCCTACTTGGTTGAATTCAGTTTTGTCCTGTAATGGTATCAAAACGGCACTTTTGCTAATTGTAATTGATCACGTTTTTGATTGACTAGCCATCTGACCTACTTACCTACCTAAAAAATAATAAAAACTGATTTCTCAAATAAAACCAGACATTTGTTCCTAATGCTTGGTACACACTTTGTGTACATTTATGAAACGGTCTATGGTACTTTGTTGTTTACATAGTGTGTAGCCATGCTTACTCCCCTATTTGTCTTTTACTTATCGACAACTCTTCCAGTAATTTTTTATCTGGTAATCAGAAGTTCACATCTCTAAATTTAAAAATTTTCAAGATTTCAAATAATTTTGTTGCTAAAAAATGTAAAATTTTAATTAGAAGGTGCCTCGCAGGCAACACGAAGTAGTATATCTCTGCAACAAAGAACCTCTGTGCAATAAACATTTGCTGACATGCTCACACGATAGATTACTGCTTTGGTTTGAAAGCTCGTGATGTTACTTGTTTTCGATCAAAACGAAATACGTAAAAACGGCATACTTTACGCCTCACAGTTGTGGTTTAGTATTCTAGGGATAAAGCATGAAAGATGTAGTTCTGACATAGACGAAGAAGCACTTAAACTATCGCTTTTTAACCGATTTAATCATATTTTCTTATTCGAACTTCATTGCCTCATAAATATTTTGTTTGTAACAGGTGTGCACTCTAATTTTTGTTAAAGTAGGATGGTCACTCTACTATTCTCATACGCCCTCTATATTTGATTTATGATGTGTCTGTTTCTATTAAGGCGGGTTTAGACGGTAATACAAGTCGTACGTAAAATCAAAGAGAAAATATTATGGAATTCCATCCGTATTTTAAATATGAGAGTAAAAATATTACGACAGATATTTTTGCGTTTACACGGTTGGTAAAATACCAAAACAAAGTAAAATGAAAACATAAAATGCACATACACATGCACACAAAATTTACATGCATTGTGAATACATTTAACATAAACAAACAAAAACATAAAAATGCATCCCTGATCTAATGAAATGTGATGGTTTTTTAAAAAATTTTAAAAAACAAAGAGAGCCGTACGACTGTCAAATTTTCATCCGTATTTTCTCTCAATGTCGTACGCTCTCATTACATATCAAGTTTACACGATACTATTCATTCTCTTCTACACAAAAATTTGACATGTCGTACGACTTGTATTACCGTCTAAACCCCCCTTTAGTAATTTCTTATTTGACAATTATTCTATTTCAATTTGGCAGCATTTGCTTTTGTAGAGTTAAAAAAATACTATTTTGTTCTCCCGCTGAATTTTCAATTGTTGCCTACGCCTTGCTAATAAACGAGTTAAAACACGTTGTTCATCGTATTAAGGATCTTTGTGTTGTGAACAAGTTTTGTTTTATTTTACCAGCAGTGTAACGAAGAGAAAGAGGGAAAGAGAAAGACAAAAAAATTTAATTGGAAAATTAAAGTTAGAAAATCTTTCTTTATAATTCCCTGTATAATTTTTGTGGCTTTTCACTAGGCAAATACATAAGAGCCTAGAAACTAAAATTTCTATTTATCTACGTGATTGAACCTGGTAAGATTGTAATTTTTTTACGAAATTTGCTATATACAATAGTCCTGTGTTGTAGATTATTAATCTTTATTGTGCACTGTGCTGGTGGTTGAAGGAGTTTTTGAATTTTGGATTTACTCCCGGGTTCCATATCCAAAAGGGTAAGATAAATTTTTTTTACTTGTTATTTGGATATGAAATTTGGCTGTGGGTATGTTTTCCTATTTTATGTTATGCACATAGGAGTGGAACCCAGTACAGAATTTAATTTTACATTGGTTGTTATAAGAACACCTAACATACAGCACGTGCCAATACTGGGAATAGATTATAACCGGTATTTTACATGTCATACAGATAGGTAAGACGGTTATATAAATTGCGAGAGTATCAGATCGTTGACCAACACTATAAACTTTGGAGAAGCTGTTATACATAGTTTGCTAAATTACTTCAGGGGGCTAATTCTGGCAGTCGTGATCGAAATTACATTCGAATAGAGAATAATTTCGACACCGAACAATTTTCTAATTCTGTTACTCGATACGATACGAATCGAATTTTTGTTTAGTGTTGTAAAACATGCAAAAAAAGTCATTTTACAGTACTGACAAAAATTCAACAAATAGTAAACAAAAAACTTATGTATGTACATATATACATACATACACACATATGTAAAAAAAATTAAAAAAGGAAAAGAAAAAATGCAAATCAAATTAAAAATAAAGCAAGCTTACAATGAATACATCATTATTTTTTTACTCATCATCTTCCGATACTGATGAGAATTTAAATATGAATCTTGTTCGGCAAAAATGCGGAATACCAGTGATCCCTTAAGTCTGCCAAGCAATGTGTAAATCTTGATATAAGCATTTTGAATATGTATTATGTATGTATCTCATTACGAGAATGTATATCAAACACCACTAGAAATAATAAATGAAACCAACACAACAAATATTGGAAAAAAAAAATCCTCGAAAATATTAAAATAAGTGTATGTAGGAACTGAAAATTGATTTAAATCATATTTTTTTATTTAAATTCGTATTGGTGGACTAGAAGCATTAAATTTTAACGCTATTTGGTAAAGTCTTGCCTTTCCGTGCTAAGAATTCGGCAATATGTTTTTTGCCAAGTCCGTAAGTTATGCCATGAAATTTCCTAGAATTTCTTTGTGCATAATTTATTTTTGACCTGAAATATATTTTATAATTTTAAGAAATTAAAAAAAATTTTACTTACATGTTTATTTTTTGTCTTTACTTATGTATGTATATAGAAAAACGTTAATTCGAATGGCTTTTTGTTTGCGAGTAAAAACTCGCAAGACTGCATTCGAACAACCATTCGTTATCGAATGGCATCATTAGAAATTTCGATACATGTTATTCGATAACGGCTCATAGAATCCCAAAAGTAAAAAAACTCGTACATACGAGCAGTGGTGCCAACTTTTTGCAACTAAAACGCGCTGGCCTCCTTCCCAAAACGCACTAAATCATAGCGTTGACAAATATTTATAAGCAAAACGCGCCGTTTCCAAACGCGCTAAATAAAATTTGAATAAAATTCGACTCATATATTAGAAAAAGTACAGTCTTTATTGAAGCAAAATAAATAATATCTACATATTTGTTTTGGAATTTAATCCAGGTACAAAAAGTAGATTTTTACAAACTACCAAACACCAAAAATTTTAAATATTTTATTGGTATGTACATATATCAATAAAAATTGAAATATGTTAAACATTTCATAAAATTGTACTTGGTTACTTTAATAATCAGTCAAATATTAAAATAGTAACTCAGTCTTCTTTTTTGTTTAATATTAAACTTTTATGCCCGTATTCATAATAAATATTTTAGGTATATTGAGGGTTTATTTGACAAATTTCTATGCAATACTTGTCAGATATACCCTCAATAAACCTAAAATATTTATTATGAATACGGGCATTAATATTTTACTGATTAAAATCAATAATAAGGAACCTTTTTATATTATAAAAGTAAGGTAGAAAAGTAAAGTTAATATCGATCATCGCCAATTTCATTCAAACCGTCTGACTCATCTTTTGGCCACAAAACCGATTGTATGTAATACTTCGAATTATTATACGTGTTATTTGAATAAATTTTTGCATGTAAGTATGTACATCTAATGGAATATCATAATTTTCACAACAAGAGTTTTTTAATCTTAGGCCATATTTAATGGGTATTAAGTAATTGACTGTGTTGAGAAAAATTATATTTCTTATTTTTGATTTAAAATAATTCATTATACTAAAAGCTCTTTAAACTTCTGCATTTGAAAATGGGAAGCTCAATAAACTTATAACAAATGAAAACAGCTTGATAACAGGATTGACATTAAGAGAATTTTTAAAATTGTGGATCTCAATCCAAGATGATAATTAAGATTGGTTATTAGCACTATACAAACTATACATATATGTATGTATATGTATGTAGTTAAAAATAATTTCACCAAAGTATTGTTAAAAATGATTTGTTGATACTTAAATGAAATTATACAAAATTGTTTTTATAGTTGTAAAAAAAGTACTAGAAAATTTACGAAAAAAAGTAAGAAAATGTTGGACTGAAGTGGTTTTATTAACAGCCAGGCCCACGATATCGAAAGAAAACTTAAGCGAAAGAAACTCAGTCACTCACTGTGAATCTAAACTGCGGCCCACTATTTGTCACTTTTTCGTTCGCTTTGCTTTACGTTACCAACGTAATGCAAATAAACAACAAAGCTGCCATATCAACATATCAAAAAATAATCGCGAATATACACGAAAAAAGCGCTGAAATGCTTAAATTGTACAATAAAAAATGCAACCGTGGGCTAGTTTAACTTGACAGAAATGTAGTAAACAAACTTATTCCGATTTTGTTTATTTATGTATATGTGTGTAAAAAATTTTGTGTTACCAATCGCATTTATTTTTGGCGACACAAAAATTAGTGTGCCGCAAATCAGCTGTTTGTCGCTTGAAACTACACGATTCGATATCGTGGGCCTGGCTGTAAGTTTATTTAAAACGCGCTAAAACGAAAAAAACGCGTTTTGTATGGTTAAAATGCGCTAAAACTAGCGCGAAACGCGCTAAATTGGCACTGCTGCATACGAGTAAGAATTCGATCGTAATCGAATAACAGAATTAGCCCCCAATATAATGTTGTTACCTGTCCATTGTGGGCAAAAAAGCGATATTTTTGGCATTAATTGCAGCTTTAAAGCTAGAGACTTAAAATTTTGCACGAATTTAACTAACACCAAAATGGAATTTTGGTTTTTTGTTTTTTTTGATTTGGACCACGCCTTCTTCCGCCTCCCCATTAAAACATTAGGTCAGGTTTTGGCATAAATTCGGCTTGGGTGCACCTCGGCATATTTTATTTTCGTTATTTGAAATATATGTGATTAGAAAGCTGTTTCAAGAATCTGTAAGTTTGCATCTAAAACTATTTTATTTTATTAACCCATTAGGGGCCAGTACTAAAAAACTATTTCTTAATCTCACTTTTTATAAAAAACCACTTAAATGTTTATATTTATATAGTTGAATAAAATTAAGGTTGGCTTAAACGGGATCCGTGCTGCTTAGGTAATGCTTTGATGTTAATGTATTGCTGCTTTCTAAAGTAATTTTCAATTCCTGTTATACTTTCGTTACTAAAAGCTTTTTTCAACAGAAATGCTGTTTGTTTTTCGTTTGAATTTTTTTTTTTATTTGATTTCTGCGACAAGTTCAGATGCTAACTTTCTCTTTAAACGAGGCCCTGCATCAGTATAATCTAAATGCCTCCGACCTTGTTTATTGCCAGGCAAGCCGCAATCACTTATTTCAATAATTGGATGCAAGCAAACACGAATGTTTTTTTTTAATCGTTCAAGTATTCGATTGCATTTTGGCAAATTTAAATTTATGAAAACAATACTTGGGTAATTAGCTGATGTTGCTCATCTGATAAGTCTTGTTGTGTAATATTCTCCAAAACAAATTCTTTTACACCATCTTTTTGTCGATTTTAGCTGCTCCAAACTTCAAGCAGTGTTGAATGGCAAAACTCGTATGAAACTACAAAATTAAGTTTTTTCCCAAAAGGAACAAAAAGGAGCAAAAAGTGGTAATGATGTTTGATAATAAACAGTTTTATTAATAACTTTTTTCAGAAACATTGCAAATACCTTTCTATACACAGAAGTTATATTCCACACAATACACGTATATTTGGTAGTTTCGACCTATAATAACACACTAAGAACACACTGAGTTACTAGACAATAACACATAACTAATTTTTTAAACTATATCAAAAATTGTTTTACATACCTTGTCTAACTTATTCCATATTTAAACTTTTTCACAGTCTTTAAAATTAATGTTTTACTCACGATCAAAGTTTGTAAAAATTTCGCGCGCATTTTCTGTTCATAATGCGACCATGAAACATCTGACTTTTTTCTTTCATAAAATAACAGGGTGCAACATACAAATTATAAAAAAAACGTTTATATAACCGTCAGAGTATACTAATTCAAAAAACCAAAGCAGATTTTAAATTTTAAACAAAAAAAAAATTGAATTTATGCCAAAAATAGCAACATTTTACCCTTAGTGCTGTCGTTAAAGAATATACAGTGGAAGATATGTAAATGTGTTTTGGTTGGTATTACAGTACGTCAGTGTTTTAAAAGGGTCAAGAGGAAAAAGAAATATATAATGCTTTGTAGATATTAAAAGAAGGAATCGAAAAATTGAAAAGTGATTAGTGGTATTAAAGAAAAAAAGCCAGAAAAAAAAGAAACTAAACGAACAAAAGTGTATTAGTATATTTAAAGTTTTTCATAAGAACAGTTAATTTTGAGCCTACTTATATATACTTATATAAATTTCTAATTGTATAAAAATTAAAGAGTAACGAGTAACGGATTTCTTTCTTATGTGCTAAAATTCAACCTAAATTCGTATACATACGATCGTGGTCAGGTGCAGATCCATAAGGCAAAGTCAATAGACGATCCTTATGGACAACTGCACAAGAAGACTTACTACCTCCACGTGGTGACCGCTGATAACAATGTCGGTGCGGGTCTGAGCTGGTCTCGCGTGTCGTACTTTTGAGCGGGAATAGCGTTTCCACTCGGGTCAACTCTCGACCATGGCTAAAGTAAGCAACGTCTGCGGTTTGCTATATGAGATTTCGGGGGACTCTACTAAGGGTTGACTTAGGTTTTCACTTAGTACAGTCCTGATATCTGGAAACTCATATAGAAGTATGATCTTTACCACCGAAAGGTGGTAACCGCAACTAGCAGTCAGTTAGGTCATGTCTCTGGTGACCGCTAGTGAAAACTTGATCATGCGGGAAGTGGACGCTCCTTATAACCGTTCCCCCCAATCCACGGTGGAACAGCATACACTAAGGGATGTGTAGTCAAGGGGTACTTGACTCCTCGTATGCGGACTCTGGATACCAGGCGCCCTCCAGTTTCAATTAGCCTTCCTGCGGCAGGCCGGCAATACCGCAGGTGACCTCTTAATCCGGACATATAATTACATATCTCTATGGAGAAAATTCAGGAAGAAAAGAGCGATGCCTCTAATGCATCAAATGAAAAGAGGACAATAGTGTCCTCTGAACACGAAAAAGAGATAGTCGATACAAGTATCAGTATCTCGTCAATTGTACCAGCAATCAAGGACAAAGTTCCTAGATTGGGTGACATTGGTGTCTGTGGTACGCTATATGGTGACGATGAGTCGTCACTATTATTAAGCAGCGATGAGTCTGCGAATAGCAATAGGTGCTTGACGGAGATCCCTGTCAGTCAAAAATCTGGCTGTACAGAAATTAATGCTGCGGTAAGCAACTTGTCCTTGTCACTAGACACTGGCAAGTTTGTGAAGCTTACGTCCTTCGAGAGACGTCGCTTCGAAAATTCACGGAAAGACAAGGGAAGAGGCACTGGCAATAGCCAGAGAAGCCCTCCTTGCTAGAAAGAAAGAGAAACCGTCAGAGACCAGGGAGATTTGCAAGCGCCAACGGTCAGAGGACAGTCCACAGGGGGCTGTGCCAAAGAAGGCCAAGCCCGCGCAAAATGCGGAGCAGAAGATGGCGTACAATATGGTAGCTGGAAGCGTATGCATTGGCCTGCTACCCCGGGATATCAATAATTCCCCCCTAGAGACTGGACAAATGGCCCAGATACAGGAGGCGATTATTGATATATCCATAGAACAGAAGAACAGTGGAACGAGGCCACAGTTCCTGAATTGCCAGTTTAAGACTGGATGGCTGCTGTTCACCTGTTTTAACGAAGCGACTGCTGAGTGGCTGAAGATGAATTGCAGTAAAATCGAGGGGAAATGTAAAATTGGGTTGAAGGTGGTGAAAGAGGAAGAGTTCCCAAGACCGCACATCATCCATGGTTACTTCCCTCAGAGCGTCGATGTGGGCACGGCAAAGATTCTAGAGACTATTGAGACTCAGAACGCAGATTTGCCCACGTCAACTTGGCGAGTACTGCAAAGGACGACGGAGAATAACCTCGTCCATCTCGTCATGGCAATAGGGGACTCTGCCCTTAATCGGCTTCGAGCCATTGAGGGTAAAGTCTTCTATAGATTTGGAGTCGTCCATCTGTTATTTTCACGAGGTGAAAAGTCTGTGAAGACGACAAAACCGAAGGCGTCAGATGTGACCCAGAAAACACCAGCTGAAGATACTCGGTTGAGTGCTGAAAGACCGTGCTGTTCAAAAGACGCGGTCGTTCAGCCAAGGAAGAGCCCACCGAGAACTGAAGCAGGAAAGAGTAGATCTGTGGGAGGTACGAAGAAGTCCCCAGGCTACTCACGTAAGGCTGAGGCAACCAAGCTTGCCGGTAATTTGCGGCAAGCGAGGAAGAAAGTTGCATCGGCGGCGCTTTCCAAAAAGCGCAAATGATGAGGGATGCCCTTAAAATAATCCAGGCAAATCTGCACAGGGCTAAATGTGCGTCGGCCATTCTTAGCCGCAGATTGGCCACTGAGGATATCAGCCTGGGGCTCGTACAAGAGCACTGGGCTTTTAATGGGGGAGTCAGAGGACTTCAAAATAAGGCGTGTAAGTTGGTGTACCTGGCTGGGGAAAGGCCCCGGGCCGTTATTTTGATAAATTCTAAAATCACCTTCTTTCCCATTACAGAGTTCATCACTAGGGACCTGGTGGCTGTTAACGTCAAACTAAGCACTGATGTTGGTATAAGGGAGGTGATATGCGCCTCTGCTTATTTCCCAGGGGATTTGGAATGTATACCACCCTTGGAGGTTCAAAACTTCATCAGGTTCTGCCGAGAGAAGGGTTACCATTTTATTATTGGCTGTGATGCGAATGCACACCATGAGGTGTGGGGCAGCACGGATAACAACGATAGGGGTGAGTACCTTCTCAACTTTCTTATTAGTAATAATGTGGCTGTTGCCAATAGAGGCAGCAGACCCACTTACATTAATGCCATAAGGTCGGAAGTATTGGATATTACTTTGTGTGATACATTCACGTCTGGTCTTGTGAGGGACTGGCATGTATCGGACGAGGTATCCTTGTCCGACCATATGCATATTAGGTTTGACCTGGCTAGTTCTGCTAGGCTCAATGATAGGCCAACAATTTCTAGGAGGGTAAATTGGAACCTATTCAGGGAAAGACTGGCAAGAGAGGTTGACTTGCTGCCAGATTCTGTATGGTCAGTGGACGAACTGGATCTGGCGGCAGACCAATTACAGTCGACAATAAGGTCCTCACTGGACAGCAGTGTGCGTCATAGTGACCATACGGCTGCGCGTAAAGTGCCATGGTGGAACGACACTCTGGCAAAGATGAGGAAGACAGTGAGGAGAAACTTCAATAGGGCCAAGCGCACGGGTGAGTGGCATGTGTATAGGGCCAGTCTCACAGAGTACAATAGGGAGATTAGAAGATCCAAAAGGGAGACGTGGAGGGCATTTTGCCAGTCCGTTGAGGAGTTGCCGGCTTTGGCCCGGCTTCAAAAGACTCTCACTGTGGATCACTCTAACGGCATAGGGTCCCTGAGTACGGGTACCGGAGGGTACACTCAGTCTAGGAGGCAGACCTTGGATCTCTTGATCGGAACGCATTTCCCCGGTTCCCAAGAGGTGACTCCTGTACGGAGGAGTTGGGATAGTCCCACACCTGTTCGTATTACCAGGAGAATCAGAGGTCTTGCGGGTAGAATATTCACTCCAGACAGGGTCTTGTGGGCTATTGGCTCATTTAAACCCTATAAGGCTCCGGGTAAGGATGGAATTTTTCCAGCTCTCCTGCAGAGGAGCTCTGACATAATAGTGTCGAAACTTATTGTAATTTTCAAGGCCAGCTTCGGTTTTGGTTACATACCACGAGCTTGGCGGGAGGTTACGGTTATCTTTATACCAAAGGCAGGTAGGCCTAGTGACCTTTCAAAATCATATAGACCTATTAGCCTCTCATCCTTTCTTCTGAAGACTATGGAGAGGCTGATAGATGTTTATATAAGGGAGACGTATCTTGTGGAACGTCCCCTGCATCCAAATCAATTCGCTTATGTGAAGGGCGGATCGACTGAGGGTGCAATATTATCTCTCCTTAAAAGTATTGAGAAAGCTTATTCGGACAGAGAAGTTGCTCTTCGTGCCTTCTTGGATATCCAGGGTGCTTTTGACAATACGGGCTTCGACTCCATTACCGATTCGCTGAGGCGGAAAGGCGTGGAGGAGCCAATTATAGCCTGGATTGGGTCCATGCTTAGGGGCAGAGTTATCAGCGCGTCCCTTGATGGAGAGGAATTGACCGTGTTGGCGTCGAAGGGATGCCCTCAGGGTGGAGTCCTTTCTCCATTGCTATGGACGATTGTAGTTGATGACTTACTCGCCACATTGTCTCAAAGGGGAATCGGTGTGATTGGTTACGCTGATGACCTTGTTTTGACAGTTAGTGGAAAATTTGAGACCACATTATGTGAACTTATGGCTGATGCTCTAAAGAAAGTGTCAGACTGGTGTTCTCAGGAAGGACTCTCAGTGAATCCTTCGAAAACTGTAGTTGTACCTTTTACGTCAGGTGCGACTGTATCTCTTTTAGGGGTACTGCTATTATGTTCTCTAAAGAGGTTAAATATCTAGGTGTCATTCTGGATAGAAGGCTTACTTGGAATTCGCACGTTCGTGCTGTCCAGACTAAGGCGACAAAGGCACTTTGGGCATGTCGCTCTTCTTTCGGCAAGACTTGGGATCTATCGCCAAGGATGACACTGTGGATTTATACCGCCATCGTTTGGCCCATAATTACTTATGCGGCAATAGTTTGGTGGAAAAAGACTGAAGAGTCTACCACCATAAGGAAATTGGGCAAGATACAGCGGCTTGCCTGCCTTGGAGTAACCGGGGCAATGAGAACTTGTCCAACAGTGGCTTTAGAGGCCCTGATTGGATTAACACCACTTCATATTTATGAGATGAGAGTGGCCGCGTGTTCGGCGGCAAAAATGCTCGTAAGAGCACCTCGAAATGAGTCGAGGAACCTGGCCATTCTTCACAAGGTAGTCAGGAATCCAATTTCAGTCTTGGATGCCATGCCTTCGGAACTGTGCTTTGGCAGGAGATTCAAGGTTGAGGTACCAGACCGGGAACGTTGGTCTACTGGGCATTTGACTCGAAATGAGTTCGACCTAAACTGGTACACCGATGGTTCCAAAATGGACAGTGGAGTAGGAGCTGGGGTCTATGGACCCAGTCGAAACCTGTCAATTCCACTAGGGAAGTCACTGAGTGTTTTCCAGGCTGAAATCCTAGCCATAACCGTATGCGCTGAGATTAACCTGGATATTGGGCTCAGGGGCAAGACAATTAATATATTCTCTGACAGTCAGGCTGCCTTAAAGGCGCTTGACTCTCATCGTGTGACATCTAGGCTTGTCAAATATTGCTACGACACGTTGCAAAGACTATCGCTTAGAAACAGGGTGCAGCTGTTCTGGGTACCTGGACACTGTGGCATAAGCGGGAACGAGGAAGCGGATGCATTGGCTAGGGAGGGGTCTGCGACGTCTTATATTGGTCCGGAGCCCTGCTGTGCGGCACCGCTTTCTACTATTCTCAAATTAATTGATGAATGGGAAGTTGGCAAATGTTTGGAACACTGGAACGCCCAGTCGGGTCTGAGGCATGCCAGGGCTGCGATCCGTCCGCGATTTGGGGGTAAGTCGGATGTTCTAAGGCATAGAAGACCGGACCTGAAGATCCTTACGGACTTCCTTACGGGTCACTGTAGTGTAAGAGCGCATCTTATGAGGATGGCGATCACAGACGTAGATACTTGTAGACTTTGCTCACGAGCATCGGAAACAGCGGAGCACATATTGTGTGAGTGTGTGGCTCTTGATAGATTCAGATGGATGTGTCTAGGGAGACATATGGTCTCGTTGGCGGACATATCCACCACTCGGACTTCGGACCTGCTTGCATTCATTAGGAGGGCAGTAGGTCTGTTGAACAGACAATAGACCTAAGGGGACACAATAGATCTTATTGGTCGCAGTGTTCTGCATTAGTGCTGGGTCTGAACCAATTAATAATAATAATAATACATACATAAAATCAAAGAAAAAGAGAGAATGAAAACTACAAATTTGTTATCTGCTTTTGTCGGTAATGTTAACTCACTTGGCGCCTTTGTACTTAATTGAGTACAGCTAAGCATATGAATATATGTATTTTAAAAGCTTTAAAATTTTTGCGAATTTTTTGCATTTCTATGTTAAAAGAAGGCTATAGCCCTTTAAATAAATTAAGATTTTCTAGATTACACACCTACTCTCCTAAATATACTGTTAAACTTACAGAAAGTTTGTGTTGCGAGATGAGTACAAATTTTGCCGTTTTTCAGTTTTCACAATATCACTGATATCATTTCTGCTTTATTTACCTGAAAGCGAACATTTCTCTTCATAAACTAAGCAAACAACAAATGACCTTCTAGCTAATTTTACAAAGTTACACAATTTCAATTTCAACTGTACTCAATTGAGTACAGCGGCAGAATCCATATAAAAATTGTGGCAACACTGTTACAGAAATAACATACTTGTTGGCTTGTTGGCTAGCAGCCAGTTCCATCGAATATTGTTATACATTCGATTTTTATTGTGGAAAATCACAGGAAAATTCTACTGATCCTTTAGGATATAGAGTAGTTAAAAAGTTGCTTACCAAAATGGAGACTGAATCAGCATCGCACGAAATATTTTTCAATAACTTTTTTAGTAGTTATAATCTCATGGTGGAACTCAAGGAAAAAGGATTTTATGGAACAATTAGAGAAAACAGAACTAAAAAATTTCCATTAAAAAGTTCTAAAGAAATGAAAAAAGAAGAGCGAGCCCCATATGACTATAGGTTTGACAAACAAAATGAATTTCTTTTGGTAAAATTGAAAGACAATAGTTTATGTACAATGGCAACAAATTATGATACAATTGAGCCATTAGGAGTTGTCAAACGTTGGTCTACTACACAACGGCAAAAAATTGATGTCAGTATTCCAAAAGTATTTCAGTCTTACAATAATCATCTGGGAGGAGTAGATGAATTAGACCAGTTTATTTCATTTTATAGAATAAACATTCATGGTAAGAAATGTTGGTGAGATTTGCTTACCTATATTATAGATATGGCCATTTGAAATGCTTGGAGATTACATGTTATGAGTCACAGCGATAACATAGATCAACTTTTATTTAGACGTTCCATTGCAAGGTATTATTTACGCCAAAACGTGCAAACAAAAACTCGACCTTCATCTTCATTGGTACTGGGGTTACTTTAAGATGGTATAGGTCACTACCCCCAAAAACTAGAAAAACAGCTAAGATGTGTTGTATGTCATGCAAGAGTTCTCTGGCAATGCAAAAAATGTTTAAAAACTTTATGCATTGAAAAAAGATGTTTTGAAGATTTCCATCTGTAAGCCGCCGCTGTACTCAATTGAGTACACCCATCCCACTGAGACTACTTATTACTTTTAAAACTTTTTTTCTAGACATGTTGCCATGTAATATAATGAAATTTGAGATTCCTTCAAGAAATTTTGTTTTTTGAAGAAGTGTCGGTTGATAAGAAGTCTCATGTTTTGAAAAAGCCCTTGTGGAGAAGGAACAATCTTCAATTATATTCTAATTATATACACTTTTATGGCGACTACTTTTTGAAACCCGAAATACTTGCATTGGAAACACCATTTCAGTTCATTTCGTTTTTTATGTCGGATGATATTATTTCTAATATTGTAGAGTAACCTGTATGACCGCTAATGGAAATCAATTATTGTATGTCCATCTTCAAATATCATAGCATTCGGGCGTATTGGAGTGTCTATTTCTTTAGACCTATTATGGATTGCATGCCACGAAATCGTCTCAAACCGATTCGTCAATTTCTTCATTTTTACAATCAGTCAGTCATCAGTTTCAACAAGAATCAACATCATCGCCTTTATAAATTACAACCTATAATTTCCGCACTCAACTGAAGTTTTAACCCTTCGTTGCATGGCATTGCATATAAATAATGTTAGTTTCTTGTCTATCTAGCAACTATTCTTTTCTATATTTTACCGTTATTATTTTCTTTTTTATTCTTTTAAAGTGTCCACTGTCGTGAAAAATTCATTTTAATAAAGCAAAATTAAAGTAAGTGTTTTGAATACCTCAAAAAATTTAATTGATTTGCTTGAGTATTGTTAATTTAATTTGATTAAATTTTATAAAATGTAAGTATGATATGAAAAGTTGACTTCATTCTCATTGCTTCGCATATATTATTGCAATACAATTAATTTTTATACGTGCTCTACGATTAATTATATCATATCTGCAATTTCATGCGTTTCGCCGTTTCTGAACTGTCATTGCACATACATATAATAATAATAGAATTTCAATCTGTTTTACAAGGGGGTAAGAGTACAAGTTTAGTTATTGGTCTGAGAATTAAACCACGTGAGGTACGAACTTGTGCTACTCTAACTTTAGAATCGGGGCCTCGTACAACGCTTTCTATACGACCTAACTGCCATTGAGTAGGCGGTAGATGTTCGCGTCGAATCACTACCAAATCATTAGGCGCAAAATCTCGCTCGGGATATAACCATTTGGTGCGCTTATGTAATTCTTTCAGGTAACCTTCTTTCCAGAGCAAAGCAAAATGATGATGTAGTATTTTCAACTTCTGCCATCTGTTAACCAGGCTTAACGATTTCTCTGACAAGTCGGGTTCAGCGGGGGATAAGAGAGACGAACCGACTAAAAAATGACCCGGGGTCAAAATATTTAGATCCGATGGATCATCACTTATGGGGCACAAAGGCCTGGCATTCAGGCATGATTCTATATGTGTCAACATAGTGTTAAATTCTTCGTAGGTGAATTTTTGCGCGTATGAGATTTTCTTTAAATGGGTCTTAAAGCTTTTAACACCGGCCTCCCAAATGCCACCCATATGGGGTGCGCCAGGGTGAATAAAGTGCCAAGCAATATTCTGAAAAGTGTGTTGAGATAAAAGCTGTTGTCGTACAGATGACAAAAAATTTTTACGATCAGCGGATAAGACATTCGCTGCCCCAACAAAGGCTGTACCATTGTCCGAGTACATTTTTGAAGGGTAACCCCGACGGGCGAAAGATTTATTCGACAAATCTTAGTCGCCGCAGCAATTAATTACTCTCAGAGCTTTTGCCAGAAGACTGCTGAGAGGTAGTCGCCGAAAGAAATGATTTTTTTCATATTTCCTTTTTTTTTTAAGATGTCAGAGCTGGGTGCAAATGCTTGGGGTTTATACCGTTCAGAATGATTGAATGATTAGCGGTCCATTTTCTTAATGAAAAGCCAGCAGAGGCCAAAACCGTGATAAGATCATCTCGTGATTTGATGGCGTCTTTGGGGTTGTGAGATCCAAATAATACATCATCTACGTACATATGGTTTCTGATAATATCCGAAACATTGGGGTTATCTTTCTCACAGTGACTGGCTAATTCCACCAAAGTTCTAATAGCCAAAAATGGGGCACAGTTGACGCCAAACGTAACTGTATTTAGTTCAAAGTCACTTACGTCTTCATGCTGTGAACTACGGAATAATATCCGTTGAAATGGGGTATGAATACGGTGACCATATTTTTTAAACCAAAATACAGAACAAGGAAATATCTGACCAATAACAACTATAAAATGCAAACAAACAACCTTTCATACGTACATACATAACTGGCCTTTACAACCCTGTGTCAGGGTTACAGTCTAGCTTCTCGCAGCACTCATGTTGTGCGTGTTAATTTGTATCAATAAGTACCGGGACCTACAGTTTAATGTCGACTCCGAACGACAGACTTGATAAGCTTGTTCATGGCAATTAATTACTCTCAGAGCTTTTGCCAGAAGACTGCTGAGAGGTAGTCGCCGAAAGAAATACGTACAATCCATTTAAAGGGAAATTTCTAAGCTATCTCACTCAAATACATTTTGACAATTTTAGCCCACTGTGTGAGTTGTGCCGAAAATTGGAAAGTGGTGGGAGATAGCGGACCTATGAGCTACAACCTCTCATATTCAGTTTATCTAGAAATAGTTTTTGGTTCATAAAATCCATATAAAAGAAAATTTGTAAGGTATCTCACTCAAACACATTTTGCCCATTTTAACCCACTGTGTGAGTTGTGCCAAAAATTGGAAAAAGGTGGGAGATAGTGGAGCTCATGGGCTACAGTCAGTCATATTCATACATACATAGGCATGTATGTATTTATTATATTTATTATTTAAATGCAAAATTAACAAAATTAAAAAGAAAAATTTACCAAAAATTCAGAAATAACTGAAATTTCGTGAGATCATTTAATTAGTACATAAGATACATACATACATATCGTCGATGGAATTAAAGAACGCTGTAACTGACAAAATCTTAAATGTTCACCAGAGCCAAAAAACCTGAATGAAAGTAGAACAAAGTTTATTATCATCGTAGAAATCTGGGACCGGGACCAATCGACGCGTATTTTTGTTTTGATAAAAATGATGCAAAAAACGTATTTTCGATTTTTTGTCAGTTACAGTGTTCTTCAATTCATGCGACGATATGTACATAAGTTTTAAATACCATAAAATAAAAATTAGTTTCTAGACATAAAAAAATTAATATTTTGTTTTTATCATTCAAAGTAGATTCACAGAAAGGTGCATTGAAGGGGTACAATAAAATTACAACTAATTTTGGTATTTTTCTGATGAATAAATTTGTTTTACCAAGTTATCATTTACCTTTAAATATTCTTTAAACTCTATGCTACTCATATAATTTAATTTAGTGACCAAAATGACTTTGATGGTTTCCAATTTTCATTTCATAATTTTTTTCATTGGTCTATATATTATTTACTACAGAATATACCATTTCTGTTGACTGGAAAACGCAGACTAAACTCGACAACCGTCAAAATAATTTTTAAATTTATGTTTCTTTCTCTTAAATGTACATACATACAGTAAGGGACAAAATTGTTCACAAAATTACAAAAATTTATAATAAATCCAAAAAAGTATGTTTTATTCAAATATATTTTAATTTTTTTTACCTATATAGAATAATGTACATCTAAAAAACGTAAAAAGAACAAAATTTTAAAAGAATGTGTGTTAAGAGTAAAAAAAATAAATATTAATTTAAAAATTCACATGTGAACAATTATGACCGTTGTTGAATATTTCATTGATTTTAGGTCCTAATATTTGGTATGTACACCATTTGCTTTTTTAACTGCCTTAATACTTTTTGGCATACTTTTCACTAAATTCGTCAAAACAGTAGGGTCAATACTTTCCCAAGCTTCAATAGCATGCTCCCAGAGTTCGTCTACGGTCTTTGGAGGGTCTTTTTGAGCAAAAATTTTTCTCTTTAATATGGTCCACAGGTGTTCTAATGGGTTTAGATCCAGCGACTGAGGAGGCCAATCCAAAAGCTTGATCCCATTTTCTTCAATCCAACGTTTTGTTATCTTCGCGGTATGCTTAGGATCGTTGTCCTGCATAAAGATGCTATTCTGTCCCGGATCTAAACCAAATATGTCGGGACTTGGAATGTATGAGTCTTCTAAAATGTCTATATAATCTTTAGCACACATTTTGCCTCTAATTCGGCGAAGTACTTCAAGTTGATTCCCGCGAAAACAGCCCCAAGCCATTAATGAGCCACCTCCAAATTTAATTTAAGACGCCTAGAGTTCGCGAAAAAATATGAAAAATTCACTTTTGAAGTCTGGATGAGTGTAACATGGTCCGATGAAACAAAAATTAATAGAATCGGGTCAGACGGACGACAATGGACATGGGTGGATAAAAGTGTTGGTGTCAAAGAAAGAAATATTTGCCAAACACTTAAATTTGGAGGTGGCTCATTAATGACTTGTGGCTGTTTTCGCGGGAATCAACTTGGAGTACTTCGCCGAATTAGAGGCAAAATGTGTGCTAAAGATTATATAGACATTTTAGAAGACTCATACATTCCAAGTCCCGACATATTTGGTTTAGATCCGGGACAGAATAGCATCTTTATGCAGGACAACGATCCTAAGCATACCGCGAAGATAACAAAACGTTGGATTGAAGAAAATGGGATCAAGCTTTTGGATTGGCCTCCTCAGTCGCTGGATCTAAACCCGATAGAACACCTGTGGTCCATATTAAAGAGAAAAATTTTTGCTCAAAAAGACCCTCCAAAGACCGTAGACGAACTCTGGGAGCATGCTATTGAAGCTTGGGAAAGTATTGACCCTAATGTTTTGACGAATTTAGTGAAAAGTATGCCAAAAAGTATTAAGGCAGTTAAAAAAGCAAATGGTGTACATACCAAATATTAGGACCTAAAATCAATGCAATATTCAACAACGGTCATAATTGTTCACATGTGAATTTTTAAATTAATATTTATTTTTTTTACTCTTAACACACATTCTTTTAAAATTTTGTTCTTTTTACGTTTTTTAGATGTACATTATTCTATATAGGTAAAAAAAATTAAAATATATTTGAATAAAACATACTTTTTTGGATTTATTATAAATTTTTGTAATTTTGTGAACAATTTTGTCCCTTACTGTATGTATATGAAATGCATTGCTTATGGAGACAAGCATGTTTCGTCTCTGCTTATGATGCTCGCAAGGAGACTTTTTCTCAAAGGTGTTAATCAAAACTACAAATACTACTTTGAGACATGAAAATACATACAGAACAAATACTGAATATTAAATAAAATACAGAACATTTTTATGTTTTTCCCTAATAAATAATTTATACAGAACATGGGTTTCAAATACAGAACTGTTCTGTATAATACAGAACGGATGGTCACCGTAGGTTTGAAGGGGGTTCACGAGTATTTGCCGATACATTTTTTCAATATCAGCGTTCAAAACGTATTTGAATAGACGCCATCGGAGAATGAGCGTTGTAAATCGGCTTGCAAAACTGGACCGGGGTAAAGAACATCGTTTAGGCTTACACCATTAAAAGATGGGCAAGATGCCTTAAATACAACGCGTAACTTAGTCGTCGTGCTATCGGGTTTTAGCACAGCGTGATGGGGTAAATAATAAGAGTGGGAAGCATTGTTTATATCTGGGGTCACTTTTTTCATGTGTTTGAGGGTTAAATATTCCATAAGTACATCATCATATTTTGTTTTAAATTCTATATTTTTGCTCAGTCGGGACTCATTGCGGATGAATTGAGATAACGCAGAATTTCTTGACTGACCGAGAGTTTTCACAATGGGATATGGGCGAATAAAAGGTAAAGAAACGACAAACTGACACTTATCATTACGATAAGTGGTCTTCTTATATATGTCTTCAACATATTTGTCGTCGTCTGAGGTTGGGGTTTGAGCAGTTATTTTCTCCAGTTCCCAAAAACGATTGAGAAGAGAATTAATTTCGACTTTGTTGAAAAACGATGAAACTGCACTGCTGGAAGAGTTACAATCACTGCGGCCAGTGATGATCCATCCAAATACAGTCTGTTGTGCAACGAGGGTTTGATCCTTGTTCTGGCGGACGCCTTCACGGATGAGCTTGGGGTAAATATCTCCCCCCAAGAGTAAATCTATATGGGAGGATGAGTGGTTATAAGGTAAGTCGGAAAAGTCCAATTTGGTCGAAGATGACAACGGATAATAGGGTAATTTTCCGGTTAGTTTTTCAACCACAAAGGTTTCAATAAATGTATTTAGAAAAGGCTGGGTTTGCTGGTGACTTAATTTGACTTCGTCCTATTTGAGTCGAAGTGGCTGCCAGAGTATCGCCAAGCCCGATGACATTAGTGTGAGACTTACGAGATGAGAGTGCTAATTTTCTTTGTAGGGATTTTGATATAAAAGATGCTTCAGATGCTGGGTCAATGAGCGCTCTAACGGTACAAGAGAGATCACCTACGGTAGTTATTACCAAGGCTGTTCCAAGAAGAACTAAAGGGGGTGTAGTTGATTGTAATTGGGTTGCGTATGACCGGCGAAAAGTGGTATTCTCATTTGAAGTTGAGGGCCTATTTAACATAGAGGGATGATTCACGTTCGATGCAGTAGAATCAGTATTTTGTTTAGATGGGGTGAACGATTTACTGTCGGGTTTCAGAGGACGATGTAAAAGGGAATGATGCTTCTGTTTGCGGATAGAGCACACATATTGACTTCTACACATTTTAAAATCATGAGAAGTAGCCAAGCAATTAGTACAACGACCCTGTTTTTTAACTACATTAAAACGCTCATCTACAGACATATGCAAAAAATTAGGGCATAGCCGAAGCGGATGACTATCTTGACACAGATAACACTTTAATTTTCGGTTTGGTGAATTATTCGTGTGAAAAGCGTTAATTTTGCGGAAAGAACTACTATTGTTTTCTGTTTTAATTTGATTTCTTTTTAGAGGAGGTACGGACATATTAGTGGATCTGATATCACTAACCGATTCTAGGATATGAAAACGGTTAATTAAAAACACGTCCATATCTTTCCACTTAGGTAAATCTGTATTATCCTTAAGGGATTGTTCCCAAAGGTTTAGGGTTATATGTGGTAGGCACGTAGAACCTATGTAGACAAAAATAACATCCCAGTTACCTGTATCTATTTGCAAAAGGGTTAAATTTGAAATGCAATTGTTAATTGTCCTCTGGAGGGTTTTTATAGCCGGGCCAGACTCTTTATTAATATGGGGTAGATTCAAAACAGTTTTCAATTGTGCGTTTACAAGGACTCGTTTATTCTCATAGCGGTGGATTAGATTTGCCACGCCATTTGAAAACCCTACTATTTCATGGGCTTCACCCTTTGTCTTCTTCAATAAATGACAAAGTTTCTCAACAGGGGAAATGTGACTAAATTCACCATATAGAGCTGAAAACTGGTCTCTAAAAGTTGGCCACGATTCGTAGTACCCATGGGAAATGTCCATATCACAGGGAGGCAAATTTATACGCTCCACCGCTGTATGAATAGGCTTGGACTCAGTATGTGATGGGTTCGAAAACAGTCTTAAGGATTCCAAAAGTTCGTTCACTTTCGAGAGGCACTGTATATGCGAATTGTAAGCAACAAAAAATTTCTTTTTGATCGTTTCCAAACTGACCTCATCCTTTGATGAATCAAGTTTTGCTAATACGTCATCATATGTGGTACGCAATACGCCCCATAGATGAGTAATCTCATCCCTCTGTATCTCAAGATTGTGTATAGTGTGAACATCCTGAGGGATTGAAGAGAAATAGGAGACAAATTCAACGACGCACACTGGTTCAGCTTCATACGATTGGTGGCATTAATTATAAGGAGTGGACCTAGAAACTTGAAAGTTGGCACAGAGTATTATATTGACTAAATTAAGAAAATAAAATAGTTTCATGAAAATCAGCCACACCCATCGCCCACCGCCCATACAATCAAAATGGATATTTTCACATAAAACCTTTCGTATAAAAGCAAAAGTCTTAAAATTTAGTACATATACTACTTAGAAAAAACAAAAGACGCATGCCAAGTTTCATTGAAATCTGACACGCCCATCGCACCGTCTTGCATTCTGTGTTGGCGGTATTTTGGTGACTAAAATTCGATTTTTTAAAACTATTTTTCACAAATCAAATAATACCGTTGCAAAGAAGAGTGTTTCACTGAGACAAATTCATAATTTATTTGATTAAAAACATATATTTTGTCTTAGAAAAAGTCTACAGAAGTCACTTAAATATTGTAAAACGAAAACTGAGGAAAATTTTTACACAGTTCAGTAGCTTTCATATGTCAGATATTTTAATTGATAACTTTTCAATGCCTTTTTTATTGAAATATAGCACTTCCTTTATAATTCGTAGAAAAAATTGTTTAGATTGCGTATGTAGTGTAGGAGATATGACCGAATTAAAATTGCCTTCTAAGCCTCAAAATTTGCAGTTTTCTATTAAATAAAGGATAGGTCCGGCTATATTACTGGAACCCAATGAACCCTAAAAGCCTATTCTTTGAATTTACCCAAAAAAAATCCACAAGTTTTTACAGATCGTTAAACAAACTTATGAATTTTTTGAAAATGGCCAGGAAAACTGCTGACAAGTTGCAATAAAATCTATTGCAGAGAAGTGCAATCCTAAGAGTATGCAACAGATTTTAATACAAACGTCTACTGAAATTACATGATTGTGAAAGAAATTTTTCCTAACTAATTTTAGTTTTTTTAAACCGGAATTGCTTAGGGGCAAAAACGGGCAGCTGAATTTTTAATAAATAATTAGCTGAGACAATATGCACCAACTACAGGGGTATAAGCCTTCTCCCTATCGCATATAAGGTTCTTACGAGCGTATTGTGTGAACGACTGAAGCCATTCGCCATCTGACTGATTGGACCTTATCAGTGCGGCTTTAGACCTGGTAAGTCCACCATTGACCAGATATTCACACTGCGCCAAATCCTGGAGAAGACCCATGAAAGTCAAGTCGACACACACCACCTCTTTGTCGACTATAAGGCAGCGTTCGATGGCCCGATAAGGGATCGCGTATATGCAGCAATGTCTGAGCTCGGTATTCCTGCAAAATTGATAAGACTGTGCAGAATGACGTTGAGTAATTCCCGCAGCTCCGTCAAGGTAGGAAGAGACCTCCCCGAGCCTTTTAATACCGTGCGAGGTTTCAGACAGGGCGATCCCTTATCCTGCGACCTCTTCAATTTCGTCATGGAGAGTGTTTTGCGAAAGGCGGGTGTGCATCGTAATGGCACTATTTTTAGCAAAAGTGTCCAGCTCCTTGCGTATGCAGACGATATAGACATCATTGGGCATACCAAGCGAGATGTCACCTCAGCCTTTAATGCTATTTAACGGGAGTCTGCTAAAATGGGTCTGGCGGTAAATGAGAGCAAGACGAAGTACATGTTGTCGACGAGTAGGGACGTTGATCGTATCGGCTCCCAGGTTACAGCCGGCAACTATACATTCGATGTGGTCAAGGAGTTCATCTACCTTGGCACCGACATTACCAGCAAGAATGATGTCAGTCTGGAGATCAGGCGAAGAATCACACTGGCCAACAGGTGCTTCTACGGTCTCGGTAGGCAGTTTAGTAATAGAGACCTCTCTCGTGCGACGAAATTAACACTCTACAAGTTGCTTATTCTCCCGGTGCTTCTCTATGGTGCGGAAGCATAGACGCTGTCTTGTGCCGATGCAGCGGTCCTGGGGGTGTTCGAGAGAAAAGTTCTTCGTAAGATCTTTGGTTCTCGAAGGCATGGCGATGAGTTTCGCATTAGAACCAACCATGAGCTGTATGAGCTCCTCGGCGATGTGGGTGTTGTTCAGCGCATTAACATCCAGCGGCTACGCTGGCTCGGCCATATTGTTCGGATGGATGAATCCGCTCCAGCGAGAAAAGTTTTCGATGCGAAGGTCACTGGACGTCGGCGTAGAGGACGACCGTGTTTACGTTGGAAGGACCAATTTGATGAAGCCCTGTCGTCAATTGGTGTGACCAACTGGAGAAGGCGCGCGCTAAGCAGAAGCGCCTGGAGGCTAGTGCTGAAGCAGGCCGAAACCCGTTAACGGGTTGTTATGGCCAGCTAAGTAAGTAAGTAAGTTAATTAGCTGAGACTTCAGGCTTTAATTTGATATAAGTATCTGGCTGAGGCTCGTTGGTGCACAGAAGATGCAATCCATAGAATTTGGAGAAAATATATATTTTTGGACAATTTTTTGTAGTAAAAAAAAATTTTTTTTTTAAATTTGAAAATTTTTTTTATTTATATATGTATATATCATAAATAACGTCCAATTGTATGAAAAAAAAATCTTTTTAGTGTCATTACAAGAGTATTTTAAAATCATGAAGCGATAGAATGTAGCATATATGTATAATACGGTCATTTCAAACGCATTCACTTAGGTCAACTTTGAATGTCTCTGGACAAAAAAGGAGTAGTAGTAGTAGTAGTTATTATTTTATTGAGACTTCTTTTTTCCAAAAATTTAGTTTCACAAACAGTAAATATTGAAAAACTTAAAACTATAAGTATTATTTTAATAACTGTTATATTTTGTTAATGCAACTGGCTGTTTTGTTAAAAAGAAAAAGTTTTAACTACAAATTAAATTATAAAATTTAACAAAAGAATATAAAATGCTTGCTCCCGGCATTTAAATTTACAAGTAGAGTAAGTCTACAGTTAATGTCTTAAAACTAACTTACAAAACTAAGGCTTATCGCTAAAAAAAATAAAACGAATAATATGACTTAAAACTAAAATTATTGGCCCCTATGTATACCGGGAGTAATATTTGAATAAAAGTTAGTACCAGGAAATTCACTGAGTTGTTCTCGTAAAATTCCAATAGAGGAAATATAATTTGTATTGGACCAACTAAAACGTTTGTTCTCTAGACAAAATATTCTGAATAATATCACCGTCAAAGAAAAATAATCTATCAACAAATCTTTTCGTTAAATACAATGCGTAAAACGAGAGAGGAGAGAGTTTAGCTCTTTCATAAATATATTCATTTGAATACCGCTTGTTATACACTATACACTTCCTAATAATTACTCTTTCAAAAATCTCCAAATTTCTCGTCATCGTCTTCGAAATGGTAAACCATATAGGGAAGGCGTATAATAAAATTGGCCTTAAACTAACCTTATACAAAAGAAGTTTGGTCTCAGTAGGCAAAAAGTGACTGTTAAACAATCTCGAAAAGGATCCCTTAACTCTGTTGGCTTTTTCTAGACTGTTTAATACATGGAATTTAAATTTAAAAAGTTTACTAAAGTTAACACCCAGGTATTTTATGCTGTCCTTAAACTCAACTTCGCTTCCATTTAAAAATAATTTCAACCTTTTACTTTCCGGAACAACATAATATTTACATTTACCAGACGGGTTTCTTAAACAAATTGCACGGGTCTTCGCAACGTTTATTTTAATTCCCCAATGGGAGTAATATTTAGAAACTAAATTGAGATGAGATGATAAAATTTAAAGTGCAGTTGAAGGTGATTCATGATGAGCATATAGAAGAGAATCATCGGCGTAAAGTATACTCTTCGAAGTACCAAATTCTTGAGGAAAGTCGGAAATAAATATGCTGTACAAATGAGGTGCCAAAATTTAGCCCTGAGGAACTTCACACGAAATCAAACCACCGGAGGAAGAAACATTACCTAGCTGAATACAAAATTGTCTTTGATCAAAAAAGCTTTTGAACAATTTAATAAAATGCGCATTAAAACCAATAGATCTCATTTTGCTAAGAACTCCATCATGGTAAACTTTATCAAAAGCCTTTTCGATGTCCAGCGAAACCGCAACAGTGCATCTGCCCTTCCGTAAATTTTCTATAACGTCGGAATGAAATTTCAACAAAGCATGAACTGTGGAGTTACCTTTTTTAAATCCAAACTGGTTCTCAGGAATATATGCTGCATTTAAACGTATATCCATCTTTTCCCTCACAACCCTTTCAAACAATTTTCCTAGGTTAGAAAGTAGAGAAATCGGTCTAAAGCTATTAATGTCGCTATTTCCCTTTTCCTTAGGAATTGGAATAATCTTTGCCATTTTCCAAGCCTTGGGAAAGTAACAATTATTTAAGCAATTATTGAATATAATAGTCAAGTATTCAATAGCCTTAATAGGAAACTTTTTAATCAAATAATTAGAAATATTGTCTACGCCACAAGATTTTTTGTTATTAAGTAAATTTTTTAATTCCATGACCTTATCTAAATTCGTAACTTTCGTTAATTTCTGATTGTTTAATGAATTATTAGAAATATTAAAATGTGAAGAAGGTGTCGTTTGGGAAATAATATTATTTATTAAACTTTTGATCTCCGAAGTGTTTCTGTTCACAGGAGTAGCCTCTCGATAGACAGAACTAAAATGATCCCTTAAGGCGTTCAGTTTCTGATTCAGATCTGTAATACTGTTACCGTTGACAGAAATATCTCCAACGCTTGAACGTTTTTTACTTCCGATAACATTATAAATTTTCCTATACGCCCAAGGACCAGGTCTAATTTGCTTCAGTTTGCTATTAAAAATGGCAGCCTGTTCCATTTCAATATGCTCTCTTATAATAATTTTGATAAGATTAATTTGCTTCGCAATTAGTAAATATTGCGGATGCGTTCTGTTAAAAGTCCGTGAGAAGATTCTCTTTAAGTCCCTTTGCCAATTGTATTTAATCCAAAGTAACTTTTTAATTGGACAAAAAAGTAATAAAGATATAAGCCTACTATTTTTGGTACATGATAGTTAGATTGTCTATTATAAACTGTAAAAAAATCAGGTAGATCAGAAGGCATGAAAAAAATGAATTAATGCCGCTCTTGAACCAGTGTGCGACGCGGTCCGACGCACGAATAACTTTATTTAAATTAGACATTGTAGGGATAAAAATTCAGAAATAAACGCAAAGTTATTATAAAGGATTCTATTCACAACCAATTTCCACTTGATACAAAAATTCAAAGCAAATATTCTAGTTTACCTTATATTATTGAATTCGAAAGCGTTAATAAAAATTAATATAAAATTTGTATTAATATTCGAAGTAGAAATGATTTAAATGTCGATTAAAAAATGTATGTACTTATATATGTAAATATAACTTATTTATTGTATGTAAAAGTCTTAAAGTGATTAAATATGGGGATATATCTTTTAATAACTTAATTTGATTTGTTGAAATCAAAATTTTCTATTCTTTGTACTTCTTGTAATAGTGATTTACTATTACATAAATCATAAATTTAAATTTGCAATGATAATTACTATTAATTGGATAGGGTGCACTAATAGTATTAAAAATAAAGTCATTCAAAAATAAGCCTTAAAAAAAACACATTGATATTAATTTATACAAAATAAGTTGTTATAAGTTGTGTAAATAGCAAGGAACAAAAATTTCAATCAAATATTAATTCTTTATTGGGTAAACACTTTTATCGTGCAAAAAATTCCAAATCAAATATTTATCTTTTATATGATAAACACTTTTCCTATACAAAAGATTTTAAATCAAATATTTATTTTTTAAATCAAATATTTACTTTCTATAGGGTAAACACTTTTCGTGCACACTGTATAAGTATGTATATTAAGAAATGTTTGAGTTGCAAACCAAAAAAAAAAAATACGTGTACGCTAGGGTGGGTCAATTTGTTTGCCTACTAAGCGTATAGCAAAATCGTAATCTACGGGAAATTCTAAGAAAATTGTTGTTTACCCAAATAATGGTTTTGGAGGTTTATGTCACAATAATAATAGTTTTAGGTTTTTAACAGTTTTACTATTATTATTTCGACATAAACCTCCAAAACCATTATTTGGGTAAACAATTTTCTATAAATGAGCCGAGATATAGAAAGCTGAGAAAATTTCCTTAAATAAGCCCTCTTCCTGCGTTACAGGTCAACTATTCACCAATTGCAATGAATACTTCCAAAAAAATAGCATTACTTTCGGATGACCTGAACACCAAATTTTCTCGTAAAAAACCGGAAGCTCGATTTTGATTTTAGTACCATGGTTTCTTTGGGAAAAGTTTTTAGAATTTCTCGTAGATTACGACCTTGCTATACGCTTTGTCATGTTTTTCGGTCCCGAACAAATTGACCCACCCTAGTGTACGCAATTAAGCCTGGTATTGAGTTCAATTATGTGAAAAAAGTTTACCTACATTTATTTTTCCATTCGAAAAATTTGACATGCAACATATATCCCTAAAAGCATGCATCACCTTTATACACAACAAATAGCATAGTTCAACAAAATAATTTTTTTTGTCGCTTTTGACAAGAACTTATTAAACTTTCGTTTGGGGCTCAGAATCTACATGTATTTTAGTTTTTCAGTTTTTCTTTTTAAGACCTGCACTTTTTATGCAATCCTTAACAGTCCAACTGCTGTGCAGTGAGTTGAAATTATAATGATATATCATGGATTTTATATACAGAAATTGCAAAAGACCACCTATAATAATTCGAATATCCAATATAACTCTAAATAACCCAACACCAAAGCTATGTCAACAGTAAAAACTCTATTATAAAATCTTGCTGATTATAATAAAAAAAAAATGATTGTAGGCTGGTGTAAATTAATTTTATTTCGTTCGAAAGAAATGTTGACTATGTTGTTCCGTACAGTGTATGTCCACACTCGTAGAGAAGAGTCGGGCAATTATTCATCAATTCTCTTTGTCTTGTCTTCGTGAGATTTTAGTTGCCCAACTTTTTGTTGTTGTTCAGCAATTTTTGTGTTTTCTTTTGCTTGCTTTTTCTTACAATTTGACATTTATGCCGTGTTGCCACAGAAATACTTACAAATTACACAACATTTTATAGATTGCCCAAAATATATTTGATTCATAGAATATAATGCTTTTTATTTTTGTAATTATTTTAATATGTGAATAAATATTTGTGTATTTATAAATTTCCCTGTAGAAGACAAAGCCTTAAAGTTATTATGATGTTTTAAGCTTCGTAGTTGAACATGAAGTGAGTTTTTATTATTTCATTTTAAACTTACATTTGCTTAAAAACTAGATTACCAGATTAGTGTATTTAATGTAATAATTAGGATGTTGTAATATAATTCACATCTAGATGGCATAATACTACAACACCCAACCTAAGTTTACTAATACTATAAAATTAAATTATTATAATTATAAATTTTAACTCCAAATATAATTTTTTTTTACTGATTTTACATAAGATACTTCCATGAAATATTCTTAATTATTCCTTATAATTAGGACGTTTTAAACGCCTCAAATTACGAGAATTACTCTCCATATGCCTCGGAGTAACGTTTAGCTGTTCACCTCCCTCCACAGATGCAGATTTATCGGTATCGGATGGATTTCTATCAATACAAGTACTTGGAACATTTTGCTCGTTGATCTCAGATTTATCTTCTTCCTTCGATGTTCCGCTAATCATTTGATTAACGTGTCTTTTAATGTTACGGTTATTTCGAGATAAAACACAATGATAAGACTGTGGCCCTAGCCGTTTCTCCACCGTAGCTTCCATGAAGCCTTATTCGGATCTGAGTAATCACGAACAAAAACATTATTACCGGCATGAAAATTAATATCCCGAGCGCCCTTATGATTCTTGATGTTAGACATTTAACTCTCGACAATTTTAGTTCTCACTAAAGGAGGTCGGAGCATACTAAACGGGTCCTAATATCTCTACCTATCAACAATTTAGCCGGAGTTTCACCTGTTGTACAATGTTTCGTCGTTCTATAATAAAACAGAAATGTGTCTACAATTTGATCTATATTCTCACCTCCCCGCAGATTAGCTAACAGACTTTTCTTAAAAGTTTTTACGAAATTTTCGGCCTGGCCGTTGGTCGCGGGATGACCCGGGGCAGTTAAAATATGCTTTATATTATAAGACCTCGTAAAAACCTGAAATTCTTCAGCAGTAAATTGTCTCCCGTTATCGCTTACTAAAATATCTACTAAGCCAAACCTGCTAAAAACTTCACGCAATTTACTAATAACAAAATTAGACGTTATATTTTTCGTTTTAAAAATTTCTACTCATTTAGAGTACGAATCAATTATTAAAAGAAAATGAAAATCTTTAATAGGCCCTGCAAAGTCTATGTGTAGGCGACTCCACAGGGAATCCATTGGCGCCCACGGTATAAGTGGACTCTTATCAGGGCTCGCCTGACTCATCCTGCAGGAAATGCATTTAGAAACTAATTTCTCTATGTCGTTGTCTATCCTAGGCCACCACACATATGAACGCGCTATTGATTTGGTCTTCACTATTCCGAAATATGATATGTGCAATTGTCCTAAAACCCTATCACGCAATTTCCTTGGAACTACTACTCTATAACCCCATAAAACACAATCGTACTCCACTGAAAGTTCGTCCTTACGAGAAACAAAGGGATCAAATTCGCCGCCTTTCAGTTCCGTAATTGTTCCCAGCAATATAGCCTGCATTATTTATTTTATTTTATTTATTTATTTATTTATTTTAATGTCTCATACACAAGACCTAAGTCTTATATTGCTGTATGAAACTGAGCAAATGTACAATACAATATTCAAAAACATTAAAAATTTAAAATTAAGATAAGGACTATATTAATAATCAACAACGAATAAGAAGAAAGAAGAAATATAATATGTTAATATATAGGATAAACAAAAAAGAAAGTTAGAAACAAAAAGCAAATAGGAATCGACAAAGACAAATTATATATCTTGTACATTACGCTTGGTTATAACCAAGGCCCATTAATACAGGTCATTGCATCTCTCAGGCTGATTTTATGTAAACCCTCCTATATATGTCAAAGTTTGTTTACATTTTTATCTTTTTTGTTTTTATTTGCATGTTTATGTTTACATTTTTCTGTTTACAATTCTGTGGAATGCCAATAAGAGGAAATGTATTATAAAAATATTGTTTTGTGTTAAAACATTTGTGAACATTTTTTGGTGAAAATATATAAAAATTTTAAGAACATTAGAGAAAGTTAAAATAAAAAGTGATAATTATTATACATTTTTCGAATTAAATTGGATCTTTATTATACTTATTGTATGAATTTTAATAGCCTAAGATCCTAATACGGGTATTCTTATGAGAATGATGAGACCTTTCGTAGCTGAGTCGAAAACTAGTTCAGTTCTGCTAGTGTTTGTACATATTCCTTAACGGATGTTAATTCTCATAAGAATACTAGTATTAGGATCTTAGGCTATTAAAATTCATACAATAAATAAAAAGTGATATTTTGAATAAATATATTTTTGTATGTGTTGTGTTGTTTAGACTTTTTTTGAAAGAGTTTGTAAATTTTATTAAAAAAATGCGACAATGTGCAATATGTAAAAAACAGTACCAACCCGGAACTGGTACTTTATTTAGGGTTCCAAAGGATCCTGTGGAAAGGACAATATGGGGAGGAATTTGTGGCAAAAATTTGACGGTATCAAATCTTATCTGTATTGAGCATTTCCCAGAAGAAAATATTGTACGTGCTAGAAGTAGGATTTTTCTTTTACAAAATGCTAGACCACTTCTTAAAATTCCTGTGGAAAAAGAAAACCGTATGTGCGAAATAAAAGGAAACGGAGTGCTTCCTTTTTTAAATGCAGAAAATAAGTTTATGCGGCTAGCAGAAGGGACGGTGACAGAAGATGATTTTTCGCATTGTGAAAAAGAATGTTTGTTACCTCCATACAAACAACAAAAAAATCAGGAAACACAGACAGAGTAAGTACACTAAAACATTTTACATCAAATGTGGCGATAAGAATATTATTATACATATGTAATCATGTTTCAGTATATCAGATATTGAAAAAAAGTATAAGGAAAGAGTTCGTGCATTAGAAGCAGAAAATAAAGAGCTCAAACTAGAGCTAGAAAGGGCAAATCTGGCTTTAAATGTGTCGTGTGCGCGTTGTGGGGTTAAACCTGGTTCTGCTGGCAACTCCACTGACACAGCTGTGTGAGTGAGCAGACAAAAACATAACGTTACCAAAACAAAATTAAGTTAAACAAATAAAAACAACAACACCAATATCATTGGAAGAATAATAAACAAATAACTGAAGTTAAGAAAAAACTTCTGAAAAAAGTTAAAAGAAAAGAAACGGTCCAATATTAGAGAAAAAACGTTTTTGAATTTAATAAAGTTTTTGGTTTCGAAGTGTTCGGTTGAAAAGAAGTTTAGCGGTTTTTTTTGAAAAAAGAAAAAGTTTTGATGGTGGCGCGCGGTAAAAAAGGAGAAAGAAGTGAGAGTGATTGCATTTGTTTTATAAAAAAAAAAAATATTAAGAAATTTTAAACAAAAAAAAAAAAAAAAAAAAAAAAAACAGGAAATAAATCAATGTGCTTGATAGTTTATTGAAAATATTATTAAAACGTAAAATCTAAGCATATCAAAACTATTGAACTAAACACTAAATAGACAAAACTAAATATATAAATCTAAATACAAAGAATAAGAGAAAACGAACATTTAAGACTAATTGTAATTAAAACAAAAATTTAAACCTAAATTATAAATAAAGAACGTAAAATTAAATATTTATAAGAACAAATAAAGAAAACTTAATTCTAATTATAAATAAAAAACAAGAAAAAAAAAAAACGTAAAATCGCTAAACATAAAATAAAAGAAAACTTAAAGCCTAAACTTAAAATCTATGGCTACAAAAACCCCATATAAGAAAAAAAAAACTAAAACCTAATCACAACTAAATAAAACCTAAATCTAAATAAGAACAAAAACAAAAAAAAAACTGTGAATATAAATTTGCAATAAAGCAGAAGCGCCAAAATCCATCTGTTGTCTTCATCCTCATCAGATACATCATTAACATCATCATTAACATCATCATTGGCATAGCCATACCCTCATAATAGTTGGTTCATCATTCTGGATAAGTCAACACCGGCAAGTTTTAGTTCCTAAGAAAATAAGAAAAGGAAATAATAGATTTAAATTAGTTTAGTTATTTAGGGAATTTAGAGTATTAGATTAAATTAATTTAGTATAGGAATTACTAGTTAATAAGTTTAGTAATAATAACTAACATTAGGATTAAGTCATAAATATATATCTTTTTTTTTGATTGTTAAATTTTTTTGTTTTCTTTTTTTTGTTTAATATTTCATTTTTTTATTCTAAATAAACAATTTTTTTTATAATGTGTTTTAAATGAAAATTTTAAATGAATTAATTTTTTTTTTAATATGGTGTGTTAAACTAGTGTTTATGAGCGGTAAGTAGGGTAGGCAAAGGTTTGCAGCGCAAGGTTGGGGCATCCATAAATGGAATGAGGATGCCATGGTGAGGCCTTATGGTCTCTGTGGGTGGGCAAGTTTCCGGCAGAACACCAGCCGAAGAATCCAGTGATGTGTGGTGCTACCAGGGATGACGAGTACTTCGGGCCTCATCCTCCTTTTTTTCAGAATCAGCTGGCATGGTTTTTTTTTTATTGTAATGAGGTAGGAGAGACGGCCAGATAGGCAAGAACCAGCCCGTCCGGCGAGCCACAGCCCGGCATAGGCAAGCATGCCAGCAACGCCAAAAATCTGGTACGTCTCCGGTGTGATATGGCCACCTTACCATCGGTTTTTTTTAAATACCTCGCCGACCATTACAAATGCTTTAAAAAAAATAATGATTGAAGGTCAGATAAGGAAACTTTTAACCCCTGGACAGATTGTATGGAAATGGGAAGACATTTCCAATGCAATATGTCTGCATGCTGCGGGCCCAAGAGCTTACAATCACCTCTATTGCAAAGGTTTTCCTCTGCCGCATGCCACCACCCTGCATCGCTGGTGTGCAAAGGTAAACCTCAATGAAGGCATATTAAACCAGTCCATAGAGTTCATGCGGCGAACTAGTAATTTATTATCAGAAGACAAAATTACTGTTCTGGTTTTCGACGAAATGAAAATAGCCGAAACATATGAATATGAACCAGTAATAGATGTGGTAAAGAAACCGTCAAATTATGTACAGGTATGCTGAAAATACTACTTCTTTATTATTTTTTTTTTTTATTATTATTATTATTATTTACTTTTAAAAATTATATACAATAATTATTTGTATTAAAATGTATATGCAGGTAGTTATGGCTCGGGGTCTTCGAAAATCGTGGAAACAGCCTGTTTACTATGGCTTTGATGTAAAAATGACCAAACACCTGATAGGAAAAATAATTTGCGACCTTAATGAAGCAGGGTTTCCAGTGGTGGCCATCGTCTGTGATTTAGGGCCAAGCAATCGTAAGTTATGGAAAGAGTTGGGAGTTTCCACTGGTAAGTTAAATAAAATAAAATACTTACAAACTAAATAATTTCTAATAATTGCTAATAATATATAACGTTTTACACGCAACACAACTGCGAGGGTCAAAATATTATCGTCGTTTAAAATAACGTTTATTGCATATTGTTCACTACTTGGGAGGAAAACGAAAAAAAAAAACAAATTCGGTAATCAATGTAATATTAACGGTTAAGCTTAATTATTATTATTATAATAAAATTGGAAATTTTTATTTTGAAGTTGCTTAAGTTTACTTTCTAATATTGAATGAAGTTTGCATAATATTAAATTTGATAGTGCATCTTGGTGTTTATTATTAAGTTCTTTTTTAATTTTTTTGTTTGCATAATAAATTTAATAGTGCATCTGGGTGTTAATTTTTAAGTTCTGTTTATTTTGATTGCATAATAGATTTGATGGTGCATCTGGATGTTTATTTTTAAGTTCTTTTTATTTTTTTGTTTGCATAATTATGGTGCATTTGGTTGTTTATTTTTAAGTTTTGTTTTTTAATACATATTTTTTTATGTTTGATTACTAGAATTAAGGTTGCGTTTTTTTTTGTATTTGTAATTTATTTGCGTAATACTAATTTTAATTGTTGTGCTGGGTTTCTTATTTGTAAAATGATTTAAATTTCAACTGGCATTTTTTAGTAGAAAAAAGAAAATTAATATGAAATGTATTTAACAGTTTCTAATAAAATTTTTCTCTTTAATCTCGATTAGATAAGCCTTGGTTCTCTAGTCCAGTAGACCCGCAACAAAAAGTGTTTGCATTTGCAGATGCACCACACATGCTAAAACTTTTGCGCAATCACTTCTTGGACACAGGTCTATTATTCCAAGGAAGTCTCTTGTCTTCACGTACGGTAGCAGATCTATTGAAATTGACGTCGAAATCTGATCTGTCAATTTCTTTTAAAATATCAGAGGAACATCTAGCTGTTAAAGGAGCTGGTAAGTTTTTATTGAATACAAAATTAAGATACTACTTACAACATTTTTAGGCCGACAAAAAGTTAAGCTAGCAGCACAATTATTTTCAAATACCACCTCCAATGCGATTAGGCGTTGCTATTCGCTTGGAATGGATTTATATTGTGCTACAAAAACGGCTGACTTTTTCCAGTTAGTAAACGACTGGTTTGATGTCCACAATTCCTCACTGAGTACATTTAGCTATCCTGGCAAGGTAATTTTGTAAACAACGTAATATTTATTCATTTCTAAAATTTGATTTTATATGTCTTAAAGGAACCATACGGTGTTGTATTAGAAGCCCAGAGGAATATTCTTCTAAAAATGAATGCCCTGATGTCCGAGCCCATTATTCCAGGAAGGAAAAGTTTGGAACCTTTTCAAAAAGGTATAATTACCTCTAATAACGCCCTAATGATGCTTCACCAATATGTTGAAAGATTCAACATGACTTATATTGCAACATATCGTTTAAACCAAGATGTTTTAGAACACTTTTTTGGTGCTATTCGCAGCAAAGGTGGGTTAAATGACCACCCATCGCCAAAAGATTTCAAATGTAGACTTCGGAAATACATTCTTGGTAAGTTCTTAATAGAATATAATATCCACCGTTTTTAATTATATGCTTATTTTGAATTGTATTTAGCCCGAAATACAGAACATTTGAATGGCAGAGGAAATGTATTGGACGACGCGACAGATTGGTTAAACAATTCCAGTACGATGGAAGGCTACAATGCAGCCGACGGAGGAACACAGGACTTCGAAGAGGAACAACCGGAAGAGCTCACACAGGTTTGTGATGACCTCTTTACGAACGATGTAGAAGATATTGGCATTTTGCAAGAAGATGCGCTAGAGTACGTAGCAGGCTACATCGTTCGTAAACACAACCTAGAGGACTATGAAGATAAAGGGAGTTCCTTTTCATGGGTAAACCAAGTGTCTAAAGGTTCCCTGAAAAAGCCCAGTGAACTCTTTCTGAGAGAGCTGAAAAAACTAGAAGATGTTTTTTACCGCATGAATGGCTCAGAAATATTACATTGTAATAAAATACGCAGACATCTTTTAGACAGAAGTGATAGTGTTGACCTGCCGCAGGATATTAAGAATTCTTTTTTTAAATGCCGAATTTACTTCCGCGTGAGGCATTTGAATAAAAGACTTAAAATTCAGAAGGCCAAACAGAGAATAATGGGGTACAAAAAAATGATTAAAATAAATCTTTGAATATACCTCTCGTGCAAGTAAGTATTCCAATAATTAAAAATTTGTACAATATTAATAATTTCTTTTTTTTCAGAAATTGAATTCCAAGTTTGAAATGAAGCTTTTTACATTATGTTGTATATTTATATTATGTTGAATTAAAATAAAAAAAAACGTTATATTGCAGGTGAGATTCTTGTGTAATTTAGCTCTTTATATAAACCAAAAAACTTAGATATTATTATTTTTATAAAACAGCGTTAACAACAATTAATATGTTGACACCCAGTCGGCCTCGGATTGTCAACTTAGCAAAATCTGTACTTACATATTAAAAGGTAACTTTATGTACATAATTTACTTATTAATCTTAATGTGAAAGATTAATAACTTATTCATTAATATTTCTTCTCTTAACATAAATAGGCACCCTGATGTAGACGTGGGTGAAATTGGCCCAAAAATAGGAATTAATGGTATGTTCGTGTAACCATTGTGAAGGATGTTGCGTTGAATTTGCTACAGACAGCCAAGCTACTCTTGCCACTAGGTAGGTAATTATCATTAATTAAAACGATTTTATTTGCAATCCATAAACTATTTTTGGCCTTTTTCAATTTTCAGATAATCAGCTATCCGTTGTCAAGGTGTTGACGACTCTCTTCAATATAAAGAAATACAGATACGAAGAAGTCGAAACAGTGGGAAGATTTAATGAAAAAGAATTAATGGCTTAAAAAATGGATTTTTAAAGTTTAAAATCATAATATATTTATTCTGTATTTCGTTTTACTTAATATCTATATTAACAATTAGCTATAGCATTACAACAAACATTAATTTTGTAAATATCATAGTAAATATATTTTTTTAAATTTATGAAATAAAATGAAGCTAGATCAGGAATAATAAACTAATGGCCGTATGTATAAAGAAAAATTAGCAACTCGTTAGTAAAAGGGGCAAAAAACTGGCAAGTTTATCACCCGCTATAGACTGATATTATTATAACTTTCCAAACCCTCTATTTGATAACTAGTCAGATAATCCAAAAAATCAAATACTTTATACCTTAGGGTAAGAATATCCACGTATTGGAATGACAAACTTTAAAACTGTGTACAACGACCTGCTAATTTTTTTTTATACATAAGACTGTAAATGTACATATGTATTTTTAATTTATATTACTTTGAGTATATAGTAATAGTTATTTCGGCAATGCTACAATTATTTAAATCGTTTTGGTTTAACTTTTTTTGGATAATTTGACATCATAATTAACAAGGCAGAAAATTTGGCGAAGTTAAAGAGTTTTTTTCATTTAATTTCGTATAAATATTTAAAGAGCTTTGTGTATCGCTTAATGATATCAAATAAAAACATATAGGAATATACCTTTTACATTGATTATAATCTTGCCTATGTAATAAAGTTTATTAAGCATTTATTAGTAAACATGCCTCAAACTGACTTCTATACTCAGTTCTTCTTTCTGGATTTTGTCGGTATTTTTTTGAAGTTTAAAATCGTAATCAGGTATGTAATGAAAAACAATTTTGATCGAAATTAAACTCGGATGAAATTTCAAGTTGCTATAACTTCCAAATCCTTGCATATTTGGAATTCCTTTTTCACTCATTACCTTAACGACTATTGCCACTACATCCTTGATTATTAAAATTTTAAAATAATTAAAACAGATAAGTTTTACATGACTTTAAAAATACAAACGATTTCAATTTCAATCGAAATCGTTTTCCATCACATGCATCGACCGGCCGCTTTTAGGAAGCAATTCGTAGCAAGTAATTTAAATGTATTTATGTCGAGTTCCTGGCCAGTATCGTTTCCACAGGATATCAAACTATCTGAAATGTGATTTACAATTGTAAATTTTTAATTTCATGTTAAGGAAATCTTTTCTTTCAAATACTAAATTACAACAGGTTATAAATGTTTGTTTGTTGCCACAAACATACAGGAGGATCTGTAGGTACTTACAAATTTAAAGACAATATGTTTGCTTCCAAACTATACCTCACACTGCTTCGTAGCTTATTTTAAAATAATTTATTTACTAAAAAACGTGAAATTATTGACTTTGAACTACAAAATTATAATTTTATAAGTCTTTCATTTGCAATTAATTTTTTTTAAAAACATTTTATTTACTTTTTCTTTCATTCGCATTTGTAGTCAGCTGTTTTTGACAAAGATAGATGGATCACACAACAATAAAATGCGTGTTGTTTTTTCTATATTTGTATTTTTGTAGAGATGCAATGACCTGTATTAATGGGCCTTGCTCTCATTTTTAGAAACAAATTCTCTCAACAATGTTACCACACTTTTATTAAATTTCATATATTTTTTAAACAAACCCATTGGTTTTTTGTTGTTGGCAAAAAGAAAAATTAGAACAAAAGAAAATCGAAAAAACATTTGAAAGTTCAAATAAATTAATAAATTTTGGTATTTGTTAAATAAAATGAGTGATATTTTAGTAAAAACAATTGAGAAAGTGTGTAAAGATGATTAAATTATAAAATACATATAAGTTAAATTCTTTGTAAAAACTCTCATAAACCTAATTTTTAATAGCTTTACATGCAAGAAATTTAAAAACAATAAATGACAGTTCACTCATAGAAAAAACGTGCTAAAATCAAGATTTTATGTACGAAATCAAAACTTTTCAGTTTCAATAGTCTGTTAAATGCGAAAATTCTTATTTCAAGAATAAAATCTTAATTTTCTTTAAGATTGTATTTAAGATTGTAATCTTGAATAAAGTGTTGTTTTAAGAACGAATTCAAGATTTTGTTCTTAATAAAAATCTTAAATTAAGATCACATTCTTAAAAATTTAAGAATATAATCTTGAACAAATTCTTATTTTAAGATCGAATTTAAGATTATGTTCTTGTAAAAAAACTTAAATCAATAATAAATTCTTAAGTTTTAAGAATTTAAAAACTTACTTTTTAAGATCGATTTTAAGAACGTATTCTCGAAAAAATTCTTATTGGTTTTTATCCGAATTTAAATGTCGAAATAAAACACATGTTTTAATTTATTAATGTATATATTTATTATTATATTTATATTTATTTTTATACTTATGATGAATAAGTATTTATAATGCAATATGATATAATGTAATACATATAGACTTATATTATATAGTATTCCTTTGTTTTAAAAAAATAATGTTATTGAATATAACAATGAATAGAAATTGTTATTATTAGAACTACCTTAACTTCACTCTCAGTAGGGAAAACTTCGCAAATTTCTGTCAATATAATTGAAAAATCTTGGGGACAAAGTGTCTGGTCCTTTCTTAAAACTTTCTCAACTATGATTCGGATAAGCTCATCTCGTTTATCACTTGTAAGACTTTTATTCAGTATATAAAACTCTAGAATGTCCTTACCAGTAACTGACTCAGCTAACAACGAAACTAAACCCTACATAGTATATAAAAATATTAAACAAATATAGTTTATAAGTAATCTGTTTTAAACTAGAAGCTATGACATTTACCTTATCATTTTTTATTGACTGCCGAGTTCACTGAAGTTGGTGTGGAAAACTTATCCTTACAATTTTTCTGCCATTCACCTACTTTCGATGGCATTGAAAGTGTATCTTCGTCTATTCCAAACTAAATGCAAACTTATTACTGATATCACTTACTTGTTTCTATTTTTTTTAATTACCTCTTTCTTCTTCCATGTAAACAACTTTTCGCGAAGCTCCATTCTAAGTCCTAGAGAAGGAATTGGTTCTTTTATGTCTTCTTCTTCATGTACCGCAAACTTTTAAAAGTCACTTCTAAATCTAAAACAAATGAAACAAGTGGTAATATAAATCTATCAAATTAAACAATTTTAATTTGCATTTACTTCTTTAATATTTATGTTTTCTGAACGTTTATATAGAAATAACATAGAGTATTTACCCTTTAGATACTTGAAAACAGATTTAGTTTGGAACTCTTTTAAAAAGTTTTTTAATAAAACATCATCTGGAGACTCCGATACAATTTCCTGCGGCGTGCTAATGACATCATATTGTCCATTTGCCAACTGCAATAACCCGTCACTCACTGGTATGGATCTGTGGTTTGATTCCATTTCATCTGTGGTTTGATTTTCCATTTTTTTCTTTTTAAAACAATTAAATATCTTTTTTTACACTGGTTTTTCTCTAAATACGTCTTCTTTGTTCAGCGTCTTACAATTTACTACACACCACGCTTTGATTGTTCTTCTTCTTCTTAAATTCAAGAATATGATCTAAAAATTAAGATTATGTTCTTGATTTTAAGAATGTGTTCTTAATTTTAAGAATACGTTCTTACAGTTTAAGACAACGATCTTAAATTGAAGAATACGATCTTAAAATTAAGATTATGTTCTTGATTTTAAGAACCCGTTCTATAAATTAAGAATTTATGCTTAAATTTGAGAACGCCATTCTTACTGATCACATTGAAATCTAAATATTTCTGCAATCTAAACTCAAGAATTTTGTTCTTAAATTTAGATCGTAATTTTTCTTTCAGTGTTCGTGAAGTTGCGGCCGTGGTTTTAATTTTGGGCATGTTTTCTCTGAGAGACGTTTTTGCCTGAAGTTGCGGTCGTATTCTGTTTAATCATTTATTTATATTTGCAATTACAATCAGTATTTGCTCATGAGAAAAATACAATACTGTTAAATTTTAGCGTCTTGTGCTCACCTCTAGTTTTTATTATTTAATTTTAAACTTACATTTGCTTAAAAACTAGATTACCAGATTAGTGTATTTAATGTAATAATTAGGACGTTGTAATATAATTCACATCTAGATGGCATAATACTACAGTTATTACTAGAGCTATTGGAACAGCCCAAACAATATTAAAGTATTTATAGTTGAATACTAGTGCTAATGAGGACTAGTACTTGAAGTAGTTCGGATTTATATTAGATATAAAATAAGCTGCAAATAATGAAAATCGGTTGATATAAACAAAATATTTTCTTTGAATGTAATATCGTTATGCTACACAATTAAATTTTCTATTAATGAAAAATAAAAATGTTTCTCTTCCCTTGTCTTTTAACAGCTAGATTATGTATTCACGTATTAAGTGTGTTTCTTTACTTTTTGGGTAAAGTTCGGGAAATAGAGAGTAAACAATAATTTCTCTCTATAAGAGACAAATTTGCCCAAAAGTACGGGAACGCAAAAAAGCAAATATTTTACCCATTCACATAAAAATATGAAAACACACAACTTTATGTTACACACACACGCATATTGAACATGTACTTTCGCAAAAACAAACGACAATAATTAGATTTATACATGTTAACTAAGGCAAAGATAAACTTTTTTATATAAATATTGAATTAAATAATACTATAAGCCTTTCACTGCAGGTTTATAAATATTTTTTAATTCAACTTTTGAAATTTTTTTTAGTTTTTGAACCTTTCATTTTTCTATTATTTTTTAAACAGCTGATTATTTGTTTACTTGCACAAACTAGCCCGAAGAAAAAGTACGGGCTATTTCGTGCATGAAGAAGAAGAATGTTACTCTCTCAAAAATTCTCTCATTTACCCAAATTTTGTGTACGGGAACGCTTTTTGGTATAATTGGGATCCCGCGGGAATTATATATCTTTATTTATTAAAGAGAATCTTAAGATTAAAAATACAAAAATATTTCTAAATATAATTTAAGCTAAACAACGCAAACATAAATGCTTACGTTGCTGTCTGGCAAAGTCTGGGAATGAAAATAAAAATGTAACTTAAAACTATAAATGTTTCCTACACTTGACCAGCCGTTAATATTAGAACAAGGGACGGGAATGTAACTCCTCCACCCATTGTTTAAAATCCTCCTGGATTTTTATTTAGTTTTTATAATATTATTTTATTTAAGAAAAATAAATTGAAATATAAAAATATTGTTTGTTCTTAAAAGGATTTAAATATATGTTAAATTTTACATACTTAATTCCAAGTTGTTTTCTATAACGTTAGCATTTTATTAAAGCATTATTAATTTTGTTTAACTAAGCATCTCTGGCATTATATTTTTTTATTATCTCATCCAAACAAATCTGACCTTCATTGTCATTCTGACTTCTTTCTTTAATCCTCTGTTCTTTAATATTTATCTTTACATTATTTCTTTTCGTAAAACAGTACAATACAATAACCACTACAGTAATAATAATTATCAATGTTATGTTTATGCCATAAGATACCTGTTTATGAAATTTTAATTCGTTTATTTCTTTTATATTGGAAAATGTTTCGATTTCTATTGGTTTAAAATTAAGTGGTTTAACATCGGGTTGTTTAGATTTGTGAATAGGATAAAAATACTTATCCTGAATGATTGTTTTTTGATTCTTAAAGGTTTTATTGTTTACTTTTAATTCACAATTATAATAAGTTATCAAATAATTTTTATTCAAAATAATCTTCCTGTTGTCACAATCCTGTAATATTTCTAATTCAAATGCGTTTTTCACTAAAATCATGTCATTATCAATATCATCAATTTGTGTTACGTTATTATAATTATATTTACAATTATTTAATACACTACAATGTGTACTAATTTTCAAATTTTTTAAATATACATTTTCTTCGTAATTAAAAACTTTATTTCCAACTTCAATAATATAGTTATATTGTTCATCAATTTCCATATGGTTACTATTTGGAATAGGTACAATCATTTTTAAGTTTGTAGATACATAATTAATTGGGATTTTAATTGCAATTATAAGTAAGTTGCTCTTATAATTTAAGATATCAATTTTTATTAATTTGAGCTTGAAAAAGTCTATACCAAAACGATCTATTTCTTCACTTGTTAATATGTTTGGATGAACAATATGGTGTTTTGCAGATGCGATGTTATCTTGAATGTCATTGATTTTTTCCTTCAATTGCATTAATTTAAACAATTGATCTGTGTATAGAAGATGTTTTATTACACCATCGTTCTTTTCTTTTAATTCTTTTAAAGATTTCTTGATATTTTCCCTATCCGATTCGATTGCTGATTTTAAAATTCCAATCGATTGATTAAAATGCGAATTAATTGATATTTGTTTATTTACTGTCTGTATCAAATTATGCGAATTAAAATCAATCACATTCAGATGCTCAATGATCTCTTGACGATCATCATCGTCCATAGTGCCATAGAGCCATTTCTGAGCTGTGCCTAATACATTAATAAGACCTCTCTTGTTTCTTGTTATAGTTGGAGTAATCGATTTCAATTTTGATTTTATTATTTTTAGTTCGATTTCTAAAATGTCTTTATTGTAAAAATTTATAGCTTTTATATTGTTTTCTATTTGTTCGACCATGTAACCAAGCTCTTTAACATCTATTAAATGAAGTATTGTTGAACTCTCATTAACAATCTCAACCTTCCGCAAATTTATTTGAACATAACCGTTTTCCTCAGCTATGGGATTGATCTGTAGGATTGCCTGGATTGGTAAGGCTATTATTGCCATTGTCAGCAAGATCAGTATAATCTGAAAATTTAAAAGGTCTTTTAATATTGTCGGTGTGAACATTTCCTAAAGGTTTTTTAACAAACTTCGGTTGTTCTTTATGTCTTAAGCTTTTGTAGTTTTTTATATATCCTTCTTCCCTATTTTCTTCATAATTTTCTCTACTTGGGTTTCTTTTCTCATTTAATTTGTCTTTATACTTTTCCATTCTCTGCCTTATTATTTCAAAATTTATTTTGTTATTAACAACATCAAAAGGGGTACACTTAATGGTACTATGGTAGGTATTGTTATAAAAATTAATGGCTTTTATTATTTGCGTTTCTATTGGTAACTGTTCTTCAAGATTCAATGCTCTTATTTTCTCCGTTAATGTATTGTTTAATCGTTCGACGTCGGCATTTCCGGTGTGGCTATTTGGTTTTGTCATATGGAAGTCAATTCCTTCCTCTTTCAAAAAATTTCTGACATTATTTGAATTAAATTCATTGTCAAATACAAATTTTTTTACCTTACCTTTTATTGCTAAAAATTCTCTTAATTTCTGTACTATGGTTGTACTATTTCTATCAGGCATATGGAAACAGACTCCGTGTTTCGAAAACTTGTCTATAAAAATCATAAACGATTGCCTACTATTTACATATGTATCCACATGTACTATTTCGTTAATATTTGTCGGTGTCTGAGTTCTTTGGAATTTCTTCTTTACGGGATTTCTATCATATTTTGCCGATGAACAAATGTGGCAACAATTTATTATCCTGTGTATCGCAATTTTTAACTTTGGGTTATAAATTTTGTGCTTAATATTCTCGTAAGTGGCCAATATTCCTGAATGTCCACTTTCGTATTTATGAAAAAGGGCTATATTCCTATTCAATTCATTATCGTCTTCTATGTCCCTAGCAAAGTAAGAACATTTAATTATTTTATATTTATTCCTATCAGGAAATTCGTTTATCAAACACAGTTGTACCCTATAATAATCGTGATCACTCAACTCAGAATACACTCCAATTTTTCCTTTTTTAATTTCTCTCCTTAATATATTAGACACATTTTCCTGTTCAATGTCATTTCTATCTATAAAAATTCTTTTATTGCCAAAAATGTTTACAATATTAGTTTCCTTTTTCTCGACCACAATGATCTGAGTTTTAAAACGATTAACCACAGTATCCAATATTCCTATGCCATCATCAAAGTCTTCCTCTTGTGAGTGTATTGTTTGCACGGCCAAAGAATCCGCTTCGCTATTCGTTTCTCCGCTACACGCAAAAATCTCCTGAATTTGGTCTGATGCATTTATTTCATTTGTTTCGACATTAATTCTACTCAAAAAATCGGCTATGTAATTACACTTTCCTTTTATATACTCTATTTTAAATTGATATTCACCTAAATCAATAAGATATCTTTGTAGCCTAGGACTTATATCTCTGCCTGAATATTTGCTCATAAGCCACTTTAAGGGCTGGTGGTCGCTTTCCAAATCGAATTCTTTTCCATATATGTATGGCCGGAAATATTTCACACCCCAAACTATTGCCAACAATTCCTTTTCAATTGTTGCATAGTTGGTTTCGTGTCTATTTAACGTTCGTGAAGCATAAGCCACTGGGTGACCATCTTGTGTTAAGACGGCTCCAATTGCATTGTTGCTTGCATCTGTTACAATTTTAAAACGTTTATTGAAATTTGGGTATCTTAATATGGGTGAATTCGTTATAAGCTCTTTTAATTTCTCAAAGGCTGTGATATACCCAGGATCGTTGGTTCTTATCTCTTCGTTTTTCTTTAAAAACTTCGTCATTGGATATACTATTTTAGCATAATTGTGAACGAACTTTCTATAAAACCCCGTCATTCCTAAAAATGATTTTATCTGTTTTACGGTAGTTGGAAGTTTAAGACCCTGTATGATTGAAATCTTATTTGGATCCGGCTTAATACCATTAGTTGTCAACACATGACCCAAAAACTGTGTTTCCTTTTGTAGGAACTCACATTTGTCAATTTGGATCTTCAGTTTTGCTCTTCTCAAAGTTCTAAATATATCCCTGATATTATTAATATGTTCCGTCAACGAAGTGCTAAATATAAGAATATCATCCATATAAACAATACAGGTTTTATTTATATGGTTCCTAAGCACCGAGTTCATCAACCTCTGGAAGGTTGAAGGTGCATTTCGCAGACCGAAAGGCATTCTGACAAACTCAAAATGCCCAAATGGGGTAGAGAAAGCGGTTTTCTTCCTATCTTCCTCCCTAACAAGTATTTGGTGGAATCCCCTGGCCAAATCGACAGTTGAAAAATACTGGGCTCTACCCAATCTGTCTAATAAGCCGTTCAGGTTTGGAATTGGATATTTGTCTTCAACCGTATGTTCGTTAAGCCTCCTATAATCCACAACTATACGCCATTTTTTCGTCCCCGACTTATCGGATTTCTTAGGAACAATCCATAAGGGGCTATTATAAGCGGAGTTGCTCTCTCTGATAATATTCTGTTTCAACATTTCATCTATTTGCCTTTTAATTTCATTTTCATGAACCTGCGGGTAACGATATATCTTTGAATAAAGGGGCTTTTCGGTATCAGTGATAATTTGATGTTCTATTTCGTTTGTTGCTGAAAGTTTATCACCCTCAACATAAAATAAATCCTTAAAATTGTTAAGAAGACTCATAATTGTCCTGGTTTCTTCGTCATTTAAATGACCAAGATTAAGCTTATCAAAAATTGATCCTCCAGAAACTGCTTCGAGGGAACAAGCATTATCGATATACAGAGGGCAGTTTACCTCTTGAAAAAACAATTTTTCATTCAAAATTCTGACATAGCCGTGATCAATATCTATGACTGCCCTAAGAGGTTTCAAAAAGTTTTGTCCCATTATGGCATCATATCGATCACTATGGAAATCGACAATTTTCCAAGGAAGGGTACCTCTAGCAGGAAACTGTGAAGGCATTGGCGTAACAACACAGTATTTTACCTCGTTGAAACCGTTGAGGCTTTTTATATACAGAGGTTCTTTCAAAATCTGCCTTTTATAAAGAAAAAATGTGTTTGGTTTTACCACACTTGTACTTGCCCCGGTATCTATTAAGCATCTTAAATTTTGTCTGCCTATGGTCAAAACGACTATGGGTAATTTGAATTTTGAGGCAGTTCTAAAAAATTTGCCTGCTCGCCGGAAGCAACCTTTTCAGTCTCCTGTAAGGTATCAACTTCCATATAGTTAGAGTTATGATATCTCTGTGAACCCACGTTAGTATCTACACTCATATGAGACAAACGTGTTCGGGACGAACCAGGTTTATTTTCGTCATTTCGTTTGTTAAAATTCTGCGGTTGCAGAGACTTAAAATTGCGGTTATTATAATTACGAATATGTTGAGCTTGATTACTGGCATAATTTATTTCCTTGCTGTTATCTTTGTTCAAAATTTGAGGTCTGTTTATTTGATTCCTGTAGCCATTATTATCGTTTTGAACTTGATTAATTTTAAAGTTTTTATTGGCTTTATGTCTACTATCAATAGCCCTACTATCGTCAAGCAATCTGAGTTTTGTATACCTACTTATGATATCGTTCAAGGTCAAATTTTCATCTAAATGAACTCTAAGTGGTCCATCTATTTTTTCGATAAGAATATTAACTAAATCCCTGTCCACATTTTCAGATTGATACAACATAGATTTATTATCATCGAATTCGTACATTTCACTTATTCGATGCTTAGCAGTTTCGAAATGATCAAAAAGTTCTCTTAAATTACTTACTTTAATATAGCGACACCTATTAAATATTTCTGCGTATGATGTCCTTGGTCTGGCTTGGATCCTCAACTTGGCTTTTAGCTGCTCCCAGGAAATGTCTCCCAATTCCCTTATATAGGTTCCAAAGTCTGCAGTAATTTTTTCGTTAACTATTATCTGAATTCCAAATTTAATTAGCTCAGAATTATTTTCGCAGAGTCCTATCACCATCTCTACGGAATTAATAAACCCATTGATGTTACGGTTATTATGCAGCGGTCTAATTTGGCGAAATTGTTGAATAACATCTTTCGGCTTCATGAGAAGGAAATTATGTGGTTGAAATTGTTGCTGATGCTGTTGTAGTTGCTGTTGTTGAGCCTGTTGCATATTAACCTGTTGTTGTTGTGAACTGATTTGTTCAACTTGCTCTTGAAGCTGTTGTTGCTGTTGATTTATTTTCAACTCTTGTTGTTTGAGAACCATTTCAAGTTCTACTATTCTTTGTTGCAAATGTTCTTCCATATTTAATTGACGATTTTTATCAAATTCGATTTTCCTGTTCATAACTTTTCTTTTTCACAATATTTTCTTTTAATATTCAAAACAATTTTGTTTTTTCAATCAACTAAGCACTAATATTCTTCAGAATATATTCTTAGATTTTTTACTTTAATTTAACTTTAGTTAAAACAAAAAAAAAAATTAGTTCGTTGTCCGACTGCGCCAATTATATATCTTTATTTATTAAAGAGAATCTTAAGATTAAAAATACAAAAATATTTCTAAATATAATTTAAGCTAAACAACGCAAACATAAATGCTTACGTTGCTGTCTGGCAAAGTCTGGGAATGAAAATAAAAATGTAACTTAAAACTATAAATGTTTCCTACACTTGACCAGCCGTTAATATTAGAACAAGGGACGGGAATGTAACTCGGGCGCCCAATGTAGAGTAAAGAAACAGACCTATTATGTGTCGATTAGACATTCAGCAGTTTAACGGTCATATACAAAATAACAAAGTAAATTTGCAGTCTTTATTTTCCATTTGAATTTAGAATTAAAATCTATTTTAATTTTTTTGCATACGGGCAGAAGAATATACATTTCATGTTGTCCCCACTGAAAGGCAATTTACTTATAGTTTAATAATTTCCAAAAATGTTTGCTTTAGCTCATCAGTGGACATATTTTAAAATTGGTATAAATTTTGAAAAAGTCACCTTGAAAATATTTAAATGTTTTACTATTAATGCGTAAAGAATTTTTTTGTTTTTTTTTATTATTATTTATTCCTTTATATCATTAGCATATCAAATTAAGATTGTCTCAGCATCGCTTAGTCATTATTGAGGCGAGCTGGTAAAATATTTACAGCTTTGAATTACACATGTACAATATATAATTGGGGTATTCAAACGGGGTCCTATCAAGTCATATTGTCATAATATCATACAATTTTAAAATAGTTTAAAAAATTTGTTGTTGGTCTTTGAATAAAAATGTTATAAAACAATAAGACTTTTCAACCAGTGTTTACCATTTTGTCATAAATTGAAAAATAAAAAAATAAAATTAAAAATAATATACTAAACTATGACGGGTTGTTTACAGCAATCATATTTTTTCGTTTTATTGTTTTATGATATATGACTTTAAAACGACCATTTGAATCCCCCAAATATTTTATTTTAAGATACTTAATTCTATATACTTATAAAATTTACAAAAGAAAAGAAAGAAATAAAAGAAGTAAAAAATAGTGATATATACACACAAAATTTAATTATTAATTTATAGGATATTGTATACGATTGCTGTGAATCATATGAAATGAGTTTCGAAGTCTTGAAGCAAATATTCCTTTATCCTTTTCTTGAAAATTGAAATTCGTTGTATATTTTTAATATCTTGAGGGAGATTATTAAATTCCATACTATCCATATATTCAATGCGTTGCTTCGTAGTTTCTATTCGTATCATAAGATTCATATTGTTTCTGGTATTGAATAATGTTTCATTTCTATGAAATGAAATTGTATGGTGACCAATATTATGGGTTGACTTAAAAACATGAAGAATTGAATTAAATTATTATAAATAATTTAATTGAAATTATGGTGAGACAAAGTTATATAATAAATTAAACGAACGCTGCGATTGTACAAAAAAGACGTGTACACCAAAAAGCGAAAAAAAAATATGAAAGGAAATGTCAAATAATCAACAACAAAGAAAAAAACGAATGAGGGAATATAAAGAATCGCCGAGAACGGTCAAGTATTTTTCTTCTTTTATTCCCTTCACCGTAAACGTCTAGAAACTCAAAAGTTGCCGACTCTTCTCTCCGAGTGTGGACATACACACATGAACCAAAATGTTGACAGAAACTTGTTGCAATTAGAAAAAATGTTGGTATGTAGATTTAACATGTTTTTGCAGCAAGAACAGAGTACTACTTTTAAAACATTTTTTCACAAACATTTCGTATGAAACATTTTTATATGCAATTTGACAGCTTTTCGTACGAAATGTTGAACCCAGTACCAGGCTTAAGATGGGATTTTTTATGGGGTATGAATAAATAACTGTCCGCAACGTTTGTTGTTATTTATTTTCGTTCTTTTTTCTCACTAATTATGCAGTATGTATGTATATGGCATACCTTTCTTTTTTATATATTTAATATTTTTTTTTTCTCAGGCGGTTAATAAAATATGAAATATGTACTTACCTTATGTTAGAATTTATGCTTAATTTTACTTGTTTAGTGGTGTACTTTTCCGTAGGGTACTTTAAACAGATTAAATTTATGTGTCCCAAAAAAGTGTCGTTTTTCTTCTAAAAAGTACCTTCTTCAAAATTGGCGCGATCAGCTTCTATGTTAAGTTAGGGGGAATTTTAAGAAATTTTAATAAGTTTGGGTTAACGCAATTATATTATCCTTATTCCTTCACTTGGATCCAGCTCGAAGGACCAGAAAATGATGGGGTAAATGATAGGAGGTGGATCTCCAAGATGAAAAAAAGGATAATGTTGTGGGAAAAAATAGAGAAAAAAAGCGGGGGTTAAAATTTTTAAATCTTTTGGTTTATTGAAGGTACTAACCTTACACGATCAAGTGAACAAAGTGACTAACAATAAAATGATAAAAAATATTGTGGTATGTTTAAAAGGAAACGATCTTCGTTAAAAATTCTCTCATAAGAGAATGAGATCATTAATAATAATAAATATGTATATAATATATAATAGAGAGAAAAATGAGGTGCAATATAAATAATAGCATTCTTGATAATAATTATAATTTCAGTAAGAAATACAAAGTAAATTTTCTGCTGATGACAGAAACAACATATATGAACTTTCAATCAGTCCGCCCTGTAGGTAACAAAATTTAAGTAAGTATGTGCCCATTCATTCGAACAGTAATTACTGCCTCTTCCCTATCAGCGTTAGACATTATACGCCAACATGTATGGCCAGAATCGTCACCCTCAACAAAACTCTGGCGTTTCAAATCTATAACCAGAAACGACAGTGTGAGATAACAGATGTATACAAGAAAAGGACACCATCTCAACCAGTAGAAATCTGTGGTTTATACTCTCAAGCATTGCAGAAGCGCTCAACGTAGGCTACACCCACGAACTATAGAGTTAGTCGGGCACAAAATCTACTTATGTGTATCAGGTACTTATATAATTCAGGTACATTATACTCAATGAAATCTTACAGAAGTTAATCTATGAAAGCAAATATATCACAAAGTCGTATTATACTAAAATTTTTGGAAAGGTCTATCTGTAATTACCTCCAAAAGTCGATGGCAAAGTAAGCATTTTGTGCCAAATCCGGGCATAAGTAAAATTTTATCATCTCAATTTTGCCTTTAAAATCAACTGGTATATTAATACATCCTAAAACACTATGTTCTTTTCCGCCTGCTGATTTGATGTTTATGTAAACTAGCTCTATTTCACATTCTAAGTTTTCCATTATATGGTGACAATCTTTTCCTAGAACGCTTACTGAAGCCCCGGAATCTAACAAACCCTTCACGGACTCTTTACCAATTTTTACGGTGGCAAACGCTCTTTCGTCTTTTAGGTTATTGCAACAAATCGAACAACACATCTTCACTGTATCCTTGATGTTCTTATACAGTTTTTTTTTTCTCTAAATTTATTTCTGACTCTTTGAATTCTTTTTAGTTTCCACTTCTGTTGATCATCATTGAATATTCTTTTTCTTACTTCATTGTATTTTCTCATTTTGTCACGGTATCGATTCTTTAATTCTGAACTGTTATTAAACTCTTTATTATTATTTTGCTTTCTGTACTTAGTTTTCTGGTTTATATTCTTATAAGTTTTTTTACATAAAATTTCAATTGTCTGTATTGCAGCGTCTTTCATATCGACCTGGGAGTTTGAATGGAGCGTGACTCTCCCGTTCTCGACACACTCCTCTTCGAATTTTCCGGACATTTTGGGCATTTAGGTGTAATGACACCAAGTTTATCGCATTTATAACAGAATAAGTTTCGTTGCACTGAGGGACAACTCATAAAACCGTGGCCAGTTACTCTACAGTTCCAGCAGATCAATAGTTTGTCTTTATTTTTGTCTACCCCATTGGTATAAACTTCGTTAACCTCTTTTATTTCCTCTTCTTTAGATTCATCAATATAAATTTAATCAGTGGCTCTTCTTACTTGTGAATATCATAAAGGTAATGAGTTATGTTCTCGCCTTAAGTAGTTTCGTTCTATTTCTTTACATACATCACGCAATTGCTCTACGGTGTATATTTTCATAGGATATAGGATTTGAGACAAATTAATTCTTAAATTTCTTTTCATAATTCTTATGACCTCGTTCTCTGGTAATGGTGTTCGCAATCTAGACCTTAATTTTCGCATAGCCGAGAAATACGAGTCTATTGATTCGCCAGGTTTTTGTCTGCATTCCTCAAAATCATATATTCATATTTACTTCGATTAGAACGATATTATTGAAGTAAAGCCTCTTTTAATTCTGGCCATGGTTTTATGTCCTTTTCACGAAGTATGGACCAGTACCATTTTTAAGCCTCTGATGAAAGTTAATGAAACTCACCCATAATCTCACTCCATGGATAGCCATGGTGTCTTTGTAGATACTCAACTCTAAAAATAAATTCTTCAATATTGATATTATCAGTGTTACCATCAAATATGATATCCCATTTGTCTAGGCGAATGGATGCCTTTAGCCTCTGTACCTCTCGTGGCAGATCGTCACTATTCGTTCCTGATCTTTGAAACTGTAAACTTCGCGGTAACATTGTATCCATATGATCAATGTTTTCCTGTACATCGAATGCTCCTACATTTTCTTCATTATCATCCCTATCAATAGACAGTGTACCCTCAGAAGTCCTATTAATCTTCACTACCCTGCAAAAAAAATTGGACTACTTAACCCAGATGAGTAGTTACCAGAATAGTCCTATGTAATTAAATTGTTTACTTTTTTGTGTGTTTGAAGTAAAACTTACAATTGGGTAACACTAGCGACACACTTAAGTTAAAAAAATACTGAATGGTAACGCTGGCGGCGTCCATGTTCAGTTTTTCTCGAAGTTTGTGTATACATTCATACAAGTGTAAAGTAATAAAATAAATTACGGGTTAAAAAGTGTTAACAAAATTTAATTAATATACAATACATACGTACATAACTGGCTTTTACAACCCTGTGTCAGGATTACGGCCTAGCTTCTCGCAGCACTCATGTTGTGTGTGTTAATTTTTTTATCCATGAGTACCGGGACCTACAGTTTAATGTCGACTCCGAACGACAGACTTGAGAAGCCTGTTCATGGCAATTAGTTACTCTCAGAGCTTTTGTCAGAGGACTGCTGAGAGGTAGTCGCCGAAAGAAATATTTTTTTCATATTTCTTTTTTTGAAGATGTCAGAGCTTGGTGTCAAACCCAGGGCTCATGTCTTAGTAAACCAACACACTAACCACTAGACCACGGCGATGCATTAATATACAATGCATTAATTTTTATACAATCATTGGAATTACACAAAAACATTTGAAAACTTGTTAAGTTTATTTTATTTTGTTTATTGTTGAATTTTTTCTTTTTTACTTTTTAAATGAAGTTAATAAACAAAACAAATTTTAAATTAACTGCTTTTATATTTATGCCCGTATTCATAAAAATTATTTTAGGTTTATTGAAGGTTTATTTGACATATTTCTATGTGTTTACGCGCATAGTGTGAACGTCCACTAATTATTGTTCAGTGGACGTTCTATGTTTTTGTTTATTTATTGTTTTTTTTTTTTACTCTTTTTATCTTTGTAACAACACTTACATTGTTAAACCCAACGTGTACGGTATGTACTAAAAACAAAACAACCCGTGAATTATTTATTATATTAATAAACCCCGTGTTTTAAAAGAAAATTAATATTGTGTTTTTTTTCTTTCTGGAATATATTTTCTGAGGAAATCTTTCGAGGAAACATTTTGGTCCTTCGAGCCGGATATTTACCGCCCCGGTTCCTTGAAAAATTTTCTAAGAAAATATTTTATTTTCAGACCCCGTATTCTGGAGTTTTTGGCCGATCACAGTGTCAAACCCCATCCATCCCATTTTTCTTATTTATTTCTCAAAAAAAGGTATTTATTTGATTTGAATTTTTGTGATAAAAGTGAAATAAAAGAGAGAAAAGTGGAAAAGTGTGAGCCGCAATAAAAATAAAAGTGAATTTATCAGTGTTTTTTATAAAAACCCCACCCCTATTTTGAAAGAAAAGAGCAACAATAACAACAGTACATACATATAAAGTTCATTTGCCGTCGGCAAAACAAAATTAAAATTTAAAAATTTCCCCCGTGCCTTCACTCTTTGACCACGTAATTAATTGTTTATGTAGTGCATAAAATTTAATTTCTAATAAAGTGATTTAAATTAAAATATATTAAGCTTATTTTAATAATTCTTAATATACATATTTGTTGCTTTATTTTACATTTAAAACGAACCTTTCAAATAATATTCCTTTTACTTTATTTGTATACCTTTTAATATATGTATGTACATACATACGCACATACATATATGCATTTATACATACGGACAAATTTGCTGTTGTTTTTTATTAAATCAGAAATTGTTACAAGGTTACAAGTGCATTGACCTGTTTTTGTAAATAACAAGATCGATTTGATTTACCAGTATGTTTGTTGTTTTTCTTTTTTTTCTACTCCGTTCTTTTTATATTGTCGCTCACCAATTAGTGCTGCAGGTTTGATTATTCGAATAAATCGAGTACTATTTGATTTAAAGTGACAAATAAATATATTTTATTTTTAACCCCTTTTTTATATAATTTTTAATTAAGTTTTTCATTAACGAATTTAATTAATTACTATCTTATTTTGTCGCTTAAAATTAAAATAGCTTTTGACGAAAGTTATTTATTTTTCTTCATACCCGAAGTGAGTACTCGTATTTATTTTAGAGCAGTACTAGTGTTTTGTGCAATTTTTTATATATTTTTTTTGACAAAGTGTTTTATATTGTAATTGGTCGATAGATAGTGTTCTTGGTCCGGCCAATTCTAATTTTTATAAGTATAAACACACTTTGAATTTTGTTAACCCTTAATATTTTTAATTTTATTTAACCCATATTTTTTAATACATTTTTTAACCCCTTTGAGAATATATCGCGGTAGTGAAATATTTTTTATACGCACGTATATTATATTTTCCTTATCGTTTCTTGTGTGACGCATTTACGAACTGTTTTTTCGTGTTTAGCCGTGATAAGTTGATTGGTTAATTTTTCATATCGATTGATTAAATTTTTTAATTTTTTTCAATAGTTTGTGTTAATTTTTAATTTTCAAACCCCGTGCTCATTTATCTATTGTCAACATTAGTCCTTATAAATTGCGATCGACAATGGATATGACTGCATTTATTCGTAACGCGGATCGTTTGGCCGATTTTGAGGCTTATGTCGCAGATATCCCAGTAGCGGACCATCGCATCGGTTCGCTGAGTAGTCATGAGAAAGAACTTGATCGTTTATGGGAAGCTGTGCGGTGAACATACGACTCATTGTTGATTGAGGCCGATAAGGTTAAAAATCCTCAAATAATAGAGGTAAAAGCGCGCTATATGGCTTCTTATGCCACATATACTAGGGGAATTTCTTTGATCACAACCCAAATGGATCATTTGAAATCGGCTGCTCAAGTGGAGAAGTCGAGAGAATTTCATATGAACTCAGCCCCCGTAATAAATTTACCCCCTTGTGATACCCCTATATTTTATGGCGATTATAAGAATTGGCCATCGTTTCGAGATATGTTCTCAGCGTTGTATGGTAATAACCCCCATATAACCCCAGTACAAAAATTTTATTATTTACTGCAGAAGACTGCTAAGGAAGCTCGTGACATCATACAAACTGTCCCGTTGACCCATGATGGCTATGCAATTGCATGGAAAAGATTGGTAGACACTTATGAGAACAAAAGCGCTCTTATTAACGAACAGCTTCGAACCCTTTTGAATATTAAACCCATTTCTCATGAATCTGGCCCCAATATTAAAAATCTTCAACGCACCATAAACGATTGCGTAACAAATTTGTCCTTACTTGAGGTGACACCTGAAGTTTTTTATCACGTGATATTAGTTTATATTTGCGCCACAAAGTTGCCTGAGCATACTCTAAGTCTCTGGGAGCAATCGAAAATACATTTACAAAAGTCTCCGACGTGGGAGGATATGGACGCCTTCTTAACGGCTCATTTTAGAACCCTTGAGTCGATTGCTGATATAAGACAATCTCAATCCCAACCCTGTCGAAACCAGGACAAGAATATTGCCCCTTTCAACACAAAAAGAAATTTTAATTTTGGCCCCCCGAGGAAATCACTAGATGACCCAGAAAATGTTCAAAGTTTTACGACAAGGACTGACACATTAGGGTCAACTTGTCGTTGTTTTCTCTGTCAGGGAACTCACCCCATAAGACTTTGTCCTACCTTTTTAGTCCAAAATGTTGAAGACAGATTGTCGACTGTAAGGAGCACGAATTGTCTGGCAACATCTCACTCTTTTAAAAATTGTAAAAGTATTTATGTCTGTTCATTATGTAAAATGAATGGCTCAGCCAGTAATGCACACCAGCGTCCGACGGATTCTGGTGTAAACAGATCTGCATCTCATAGTTTTAACCCGAGTCAAACACAACCCCCGTTGAATTTAAACCCTTCGACCTCCGCAGCGGCCCGTAATCTTCACACCTACTCTACACATGTAAAAGTGACCCCTAATTCTACGATTCTTCTGGGCTCAGTAAATTGTGTAGTGCACGTTGGTGATACTAGATGTACGGCTCGAGCGCTGGTGGACCCTGGTTCGCAAGGCACTTTTGTCTCAAGGAGACTACAGAGGATGCTTGCTATACCCACATTTTCAGTGCCTTCCTTCCTTCAGTGACTGGCATGATGGATTGTTTGGCTGTTACATCTTCTACCATGTGTGTTTTTACGATCGCTTCTTCGATCGATCCTAATTTCAAATTGACAATTTGCGCATGTGTAGTAGATGAAATAACCGATCGGTTGCCCTCGTGTTCTGTTACGGAAATGACAAACTCTCGTTTTCCCGATATTACAATGACCGACGTCATATGTACCCGCATGGATATACTTTTTGGAGCAAATGTATATCCCAAAATTTTGACTCCGGATGTAAAAATACATACCACTGGCAACCTGGTCGCCCTGAGAACCGTTTTTGGTTGGATATTTACTGGTGAAGTTTTTTCGTCTCAACCCCTGTATTCTCTTGCATCATTTTATACCCGTGTTGAATTAGACAATCAACTGGCCCGTTTTTCGGAGCTCGAAGAAGTTCCAAAAGTCTCTCGACTTTCGACTTGAAGGTGAGACATTTTGTGAAGAACTTTACCAAAGTATCAATTATGGAAATCCCGATAGCCGTTATGTTTTTAAAACAGATATCGAAAAAAATGTATCGTCATAATTTAATTCGTCCTGATCGAACCCAGTATCAGCGTATTTTGTATCGACAAGACCCTGAAGATGAAGTGAAGGACTATGAGCTTAATACGGTCACGTTTGGAGTGAACTGTGCGCCGTATTTAACGATTCGAACCCCTTTACAATTGGCAAACGATTGTAAACCCCTGAGTCCGGCGGCATCCGAAATATTGAAACCCCAAATGTATGTCGACGACGTACTAGCTGGCTCTCATGAGCTAGAAGACGCTTTGAAGAGGCATAATGAGTTAGTCCAGGTTCTTAGCTCGGCTGGTTTCGTGCTGAGAAAATGGACTGCGAATCATTTGCGTCTCTTGGAAGATTTACCCCGTGAGAATCTGCTTGATGCAGATTTCTCAGAGTTTTCAGATGCCAGCACTACTAAAACCCTAGGCTTGCGATGGAATGCTGAAAAAGATAGCTTCTATTTTAAACTTGTATCGCAGCCACGCCGGGATCTTGTTACTAAACGCGCTGTCTTGTCTGAAATAGCAAAGCTATTTGACCCCGCCAATTGTCTCTCGCCTAAGATAATTGTAGCAAAAATTATAATACAACAAATTTGGAAGGACAAGACCGATTGGGACGAAAGTTTGAAACCCCTGACTTGTATACAATGGCGATCATTTTTAGACGATTATCCAAATGTTGAGAAAATTAATATTCCAAGATGGGTTAATTTTCTCCCCGAGAACGAAGTTGAACTTCATGCATTTTGTGATACCTCTGAAATTATTAAAGGCAAAGGTGGCTTCCATGAAGTCTGAAACATTACCCCGTTTAGAGCTTTGTGGAGCGGCTTTGATGGCAAATATGGTAGAATCACTATGTAGTCAAATAAATCTATACAAGAGAAAGATTTATATGTGGACAGATTCTACTATTATTTTATCTTGGCTAAATAAACCCCCGTGCCATTGGCTAACCTTTGTCAAGAATTACAAAATTGAACCACCGTTTGACATACATGAACGTTTTTCAGATTTACCCCGTGCGATGCGATTAATTTCGTATTGCTTCAGGTGTTTACAGTATTTCATAACCCGAAAATGTTTGTATAATACCCTAGATTTATCCCAATTGGATGTGAAATTTACCCGATATAGCCTGAAACTTGTATGTCAACGTATTTTTATTCCTAAATATGATCGATGTAATCGACGATTATCTCGGTCAGCTGGTCTGTCATGTTCTGAAAAATACCCATCTAGAACCCGATACAAGAGTCGTTTCGGCAGACGTGAGAACAGCTTATGGCATTTTTACCCACTCGATAGTGAAGATTGTTCTCATACCTAGTTCGGAAAACTACTAATTAATTTTTATTTTTTTTTTATTTTTCGTTTTTTTGCTTTTATTTTATCCTATAGTAACATGTGAAGCGCACCCTGTAAGTTGGACGTGTATTGAAGACTACTTGAGGCATCAATATCCATCAACTTGAACATCCATCATCATCCTATTTGGATCTCCAACCCGTTTCTAATATTAAATTTATTATGTTAAATTTGATTACTCTAAATTGTGAAAATTAATTTTTTTTGAAACAAACTATTATTATATTTAGTCTGCTACCCCTATTTCTCATCTTGTAATGAGACCCGCGTGATCCTTAGCCTTCCTTGTTGCAGTGTTGCAAGGGGGGCGGGATGTTTACGCGCATAGTGTGAACGTCCACTAATTATTGTTCAGTGGACGTTCTATGTTTTTGTTTATTTATTGTTTTTTTGTTTACTCTTTTTATCTTTGTAACAACACTTACATTGTTAAACCCAACGTGTACGGTATGTACTAAAAACAAAACAACCCGTGAATTATTTATTATATTAATAAGCCCCGTGTTTTAAAAGAAAATTAATATTGTGTTTTTTTTCTTTCTGGAATATATTTTCTGAGGAAATCTTTCGAGGAAACACTATGCAATACTTGTCAAATAAACCCTCAATAAACCTAAAATACTTTTTATCTCTGATTGGGGTCAACCTGGCGGCCTTCAGAACGATCCTTGTTCCCGTTGTATTCAAGTCGACATACAGCCTCCTCGTGGCCCTCCTGGATAACATTCTAGCACCCGTTAGCTTGTTAACTAATGTATGCGGCGATTGTCCAATCCCCTGGACTTTAAATTTGGGTTGTGCGTAGGGCTTGAAACCCACCAGGTAAAAACGTTATTTAATGAAAACCAATACAATAGCCTCTAAACGGACCCCCTTTTTTGTTGACGAACTTTGCAAACGTTTTAAGGACTATGATTTAAGGATATGCACCTGGAACGTGAGAACCCTTTATAGGGAAGGTGCTTCTATCCAGTTGGCGGATGCTCTCACGAAATGTAGGGCTGACATCACCGCCATCCAGGTAATGCGATGGATAGGGCAAGGTTGTACAAGGCAAGCAACATGTGACATCTACTACAGCTGCCATGAGAAGAAACACGAATTTGGTTGCGGATTCGTAGTTAGCAAGAGACTTCGCCATCACGTCTCGGAGTTCACCCCTGTGAACGAAAGAATTGCTACGATCCGCATAAAGGCGAAATTTTATAACATCAGCCTTATTTGTGTTCACGCCCCGACGGAGGGAAGGATGATGTGGTCAAGGATGCTTTTTAAGCAAAGCTCGAGGAAGTGTACGATGGGTGTCCGGCACATGACGCCAAAATTGTCCTCTGCGATTTCAATGCGAAAGTTGGACGTGAAGATATCTTTGGCCCCACTGTCGGACAGTTCAGTCTCCATAATTCCACCTCGCCGAACGGCTTAAGACTGATCGATTTCGCCGCGGCGCGAAACATGGTAGTTTGTAGCACCAGGTTCCAGCATCTCGATATCCATAAGGCCACCTATCTCTCTCCGGATCGATCTACCAACAACCAGATCGATCACATTGGGATTGATGGAAGGCATGTATCCTGCATACTAGACGTGCGCACATTTAGAGGTCCAAATGTCGACTCGGACCATTATCTTGTCGCAGCCAAGATGCGACTGCGCATATGCGCAGCGAATATGACACATTTTAGTGTTCGAGGAAAGCTGAACATCAAAAAGCTGCGATCACAAGAGACATCCAGGTCGTTTCCCTATCGTCTTTCTAATGAGCTCCATTGCACCCGATCCTCTTTCGAGAGTATTGGTGGACAGTGGTCTCACATTGCTCGTTCTCTGCGCAACGCTGCCGAAACAGTCATTGGTTTTGAGCGTCCTCCCCGCAGAAACCAATGGTACGATGAAGATTGTCGTGAGGCCACTGCGGCAAAGAATGCCGCCTACAGAAGAATGTTGCAGTCCACCACTACAAGAGCAACTGTGGAGGTGTACAGAGAGAAGAGGAAATCGAGATGTGCAGGAGTAGACATGATGCTCGAAATTTTTATAAAAAGATAAGGCGTCTTACTACTGGTTTTAAACCCGGAGCAACCTCCTGCAGAGACGAACATGGTAATCTGGTTACAGATACACAAGGGACACTGAGATTATGGAGACAGCATTTTTCTAATCTACTGCAAGGCGATGACGACAAAAATTCCGCCTCTATGAATACTGTGCCGCTCCCAATGAATGATGACGACGTTGAGATCCTGTCGCCCAGCTATGAAGAGATCAAGATTGCCATACAGCGACTAAGAAGCAATAAAGCGGCCGGACCGGATGGTCTGCCCGCTGAGCTCTTCAAGTATGGAGGCGATGAGCTGGTTAGGTGCATGCACCAACTCATTTGCAGAATATAGCTGGAGGAAAGTATGCCCAATGATTGGAATCTCAGTGCCCTCTGTCCCATCCTGAAAAAGGGAGACCCCACAATATGCACCAAGTACAGGGGTATAAGCCTCCTCCCTATCGCATATAAGGTTCTTACGAGCGTATTGTGTGAACGACTGAAGCCATTCGCCATCTCACTGATTGGACCTTATCAGTGCGGCTTCAGACCTGGTAAGTCCACCATTGACCAGATATTCACACTGCGCCAAATCCTGGAGAAGACCCATGAAAGTCAAGTTGACACACACCACCTTTTTGTCGACTATAAGGCAGCGTTCGATAGCCCGATAAGAGATCGCGTATATGCCGCAATGTCTGAGCTCGGTATTCCTGCAAATGACGTTGAGCAACTCCTGCAGCTCCGTCAAGGTAGGAAAAGACCTCTCCGAACCTTTTAATACCGTGCAAGGTTTCAGACAGGGCGATCCCTTATCCTGCGACCTCTTCAATTTCGTCATGGAGAGTGTTTTGCGAAAGGCGGGTGTGCATCGTAATGGCACTATTTTTAGCAAAAGTGTCCAGCTCCTTGCGTATGCAGACGATATAGACATCATTGGGCATACCAAGCGAGATGTCACCGCAGCCTTTAATGCTATTTAACGGGAGTCTGCTAAAATGGGTCTGGCGGTAAATGAGAGCAAGACGAAGTACATGTTGTCGACGAGTAGGGACGTTGATCGTATCGGCTCCCAGGTTACAGCCGGCAACTATACATTCGATGTGATCAAGGAGTTCATCTACCTTGGCACCGACATTACCAGCAAGAATGATGTCAGTCTAGAGATCAGGCGAAGAATCACACTGGCCAACAGGTGCTACTACGGTCTCGGTAGGCAGTTTAGTAATAGAGACCTCTCTCGTGCGACGAAATTAACACTCTATAAGTTGCTTATTCTCCCGGTGCTTCTCTATGGTGCGGAAGCATGGACGCTGTCTTGTGCTGATGCAGCGGTCCTGGGGGTGTTCGAGAGAAAAGTTCTTCGTAAGATCTTTGGTCCTCTGAGGCATAGCGATGAGTTTCGCATTAGAACCAACCATGAGCTGTATGAGCTCCTCGGCGATGTGGGCGTTGTTCAGCGCATTAACATCCAGCGGCTACACTGGCTCGGCCGCATTGTTTGGATGGAAGAATCCGCTCCAGCGAGAAAAGTTTTCGATGCGAAGGTCACTGGACGTCGGCGTAGAGGACGACCGTGTTTACATTTGAAGGACCAAGTTGATGAAGCCCTGTCGTCAATTGGTGTGACCAACTGGAGAAAGCGCGCCTTAGCAGAGACGCCTGGAGACTAGTGTTAAGGCAGGCCGAAACCCGTTAACGGGTTGTTATGGCCATCTAAGTAAGTAAGTAAGTACTTTTTATAAATACGGGCATTAGATTCTTGTTTATAAATACATATATACATACATATTACAATAACAAGCAGAGTTATTTTTTTACTAAAAAATAGTGTCTAAAATAGTCTCATGTGCTATACTATAGAGTAGTGACATGAAGTACTACTTATAAAATCCGTCTTCTGTTAGTAGTTCATGAATTAATGACATAGTTACCAAAATAACTACAAAAGTTGATTCATGGAGTATATACGTAAAGTAGTTATGAAACTAACCTCAATTGTATAATTCACGGAGTAGTTTCATGGGAGTAGTTTTGAGGTTACTCTTATGATATATTTGGTTAGACCTGGTCCCCTCCTAGGACATCGCAATGTAAAATGGGTCACTTTTTTACATGCATAATGGGTTAAGAATGTTACTAGTCATGGTCCATCATGGAGTACATTTTACACACGTGTATGGAGTAGTCGCACTTTTTGCAGGGTATCTTCTGTATCTCCTTTAGCATTTCGGAAAAACCACTCTTTAAACTACTCTCTATTTTTAACTCAATATTCTTTTCTAACTCTGATTTATATTCCCTATTAGATTCACTAATCACATTCTTTATCAAATTCACATACTCAGCAGGATTATTTTCAACCGGTTGAGATGGATTCTTTTGAACTATTGGTGGTGAGTAGAGCTGTGCCAAATCGTTCACTTAAATGATCGGTCATTTTCGTTCGGTCATTAAAAGTGATCCGGATCGTTCACTACGTTCATTTGTTCTGGTCTTTCGTTCGTTAAATATTTGTTTTGTTGCTTATTTTCTGATATGCATATTATCAGTGTTGCTGTTTTGTTTCTTTTTATTCAAAATTGGCCATCGTTTCTTGAATGTGTAAATACGTACTCTTATTACTGTTTAGGATTAAACAAAAAAAAAAAAACACCATCACTGTATGGTTTTTTGTACTTGAATATGAATTTCTATTTATTGTATCTTCAATTTATTGTTTTTATGTAATTAGTTTTACCATATAATTGCAATTCTAAATATATATGTTGTATATGTATAAAGTAAATTGTTTTAATTATTTATATAATATCTCATATATATTATATTGGTTAGTTTCAGTTTTTTTTTTTTTTTGTTTATTAATAAACTTTACTAACTATAATTGTTTGTGTTTAAATTCTATTTTGTTTTAAGTAGTATTCTAATTTATATTATAATTTTGTTCTTTTTTTTAATTTAACAATTTTGCTGTACGTGTTCTAAATGTTTTTTGTTTTTCTAACTTTATGTATTGCCACTCAGTAATCGTTTATTTTTACCACCGTCTGTACGTATATGGGCAATTTCAAAAATTTTCGACATTTTGATATTTTTTTTTCGAAATTTTTTTTTTTTTTTGATGACACGAATGACGCTTTGGTCACGTGAAGGGTGATATTTTAGCATACCAAAACAGTTCGCGTTAATCATTTATTGCAAACGGCGCGAAAGTCATGGAGGTTTTAAGTTAAAATCTCTTTAAAAAAAATTTAAAGTTAAATTTATTGGTTTATTTTAATAAATGGTTTATTTTAATAATTGGTTTATTTTAATAAATGGATGCATGAAACTCATTCCAAATTCATCAATGCAGTCAAAATTCATCAATGCACTGATAAAATACACAAAAAAATATCACATATAATTAAAATTCCTTAACATTAAAAAACGCGAATTTTTGCAAAAATGTGAATGTTTCACCGATTGTTATAATATGTGTTTATATAACGCATAACTAATTTACAGAAAAACAATGTTTTGACTTGCAAATTTAAAAAATAAAAAAAATTATACATATTAGAATTATTTTTGAGGTTAGGATTTTTTTTGATTTATAAAATTTAAAATCATGAAAATTTTTTAATGCCTATTCGGTTTTATTATCAAGCTTAAAAAAACCTTTCATTTGGTGTCAATCGCGGCGGAATCTATATATAACTGCAGATGTCACAAAGCAAAATGTGTTTGAAGAAAAATGCCACTGTATCCTCTAAATATGGACCGATTTCAACCGTATTTATATATGATCTTTAGTTCACCGCCGCACTTCATTTCCAATACTTTACATTGATTTTAAACCACGGATTAATTAAAAAAAACGCGAAACAAAATCATGAAATTTCGCAAAATTTTTATTCTCTTTATAAAATTTTTGCGTTTCAAAATATTTTAACGCCTTCTTGACGTTGAGGTGCCATTTATTAAGAAGTTTAGATCACGCAATACATAAACCAGTTTTAAATAAGATTGCAAATGTCAGGCGCGAAAAACTGTCATTTTTGAAAAATTTACGCCAATTCTATAAAAGTTTGAGGTCATCGTTCTCAGCAACTAGCAGCCTGACATCGACGTGATATGGCGCAAATTTTAGCAAAATATACCATCTTTTAAATACTGTTGACGAAATGCAATTTTCTTGAACGGCGCAAAATCCTATAGAAAAAACTGCGAAAATTGAAAAATCGGAAAATTTTGGTTTCAAAAATGAACCGCTGTACAACTTTTTCCCAAATAGTAGTATGGGCGTAACTTTTATAGTGTAAATATCTACTAAGTCTAGTGACTTTATTTTATATCAGTGGGCATCGGAAGTTTAAAACTAAAAGTAGAAAAGTGATGAAATATGAAAAAACTCTTGTAAATTTCAAGCCTGTTTTTGAGTTTTTCAATATTTGAGTGCCCATAACTTTTAGAGATAAAGAACTGATGGTCTGAAATTTTGAATTTTCCTGTTTTCTAGTGTGGCCTACCATTCCCTTTTGACCGTTTTGGTCAATTCGAAAAACTGGAGAAATAATAAGCATCTGAACTCAGTTTCAACAAATGTTGAAAATTTTTGAAATTGCCCATATGTTTTTTAGTTAAGCTCAAAAATACAAGTGAAGTTTCAATTTTTACTTTACTTTTATGAAAAGAAATATATAAAAAATATAAAAAAGGGAATGGCAAAAAGTTAAGTGTTGTACACTGTAGCGTGTTTCTGAACATTCTCCCCCCCAATGGGTGAGTGAGTTAATAGGGATTTTCTGTGGGTCCAGTAAAGATATACTTTTCTTTTGCGGCTTCTCTTTGTCGTTCAGTTTTTGAACTTGTAGGGCATCATGTGGATTGTATAGGCTGCATGACCACTGAGGAGTATTGAGATGTAAATTTGAGGACATGACTGTAAAAATATTAAATAAAATGTTATTTAAATTGTTTTAGTTATTGAATAATACTACAAGTTTTGTAATGGGTCGTGTACATAAACCATTTACAGTTCGTATGTCAACAACTCTAACATTTTTATCATGTCCTAAATAAGTTTTTACGACTCGACCTAATTTCCATACATTGAATGGCAAATTATTATCGTTGATGACAGCCAAATCGTTGATTTTGACATTTTCTTTAGGGTACTTCCATTTATATCTGCGATGTAATTCGGCCAGATATTCAACTTTCCACCTTTGGCAAAATGACTGGTAGATGATTTTTATGCGCTTCCAACGATTCGCAAGAGTCACATCTTCATCTGAAAGATCTCGTTCAGGTGGGGTCATTATTGGAGTACCAATTAGAAAGTGTCCAGGGGTCAATGGAGTCAAATCATTGGGGTCATCGCTAGCAGGACTTAAGGGTCTAGAATTAAGGCCAGCTTCAATACGAGTCAGAATTGTAGATAGCTCTTCGAATGTGAATTTCATGTTGGGAATCATTTTTCGTAAGTGTGTTTTAAATGACTTTACGCCAGCCTCCCAGAGCCCTCCCATATGTGGGGCACCTGGAGGTATGAACTTCCATTCGATATTTTGATGACTGTGTTGTTGAAGTATTTTAGTTTGTAGATTTTTCATGAATTCTAAACGATCCCTTTTTATGAGTTCTGCAGCTCCAATGAAATTTCTTCCATTGTCCGAGTAAATACAGGCCTGACATCCACGTCTTCCAATGAAGCGCGAGAAGGCTGCTAGAAACGCTTGTGTCGATAAGTCACTTACTGCTTCTAAATGTAACGCTTTTGTTGCAAAGCATACAAAAATGCAGACATAGCCTTTTGTGACAAGGCATGCACGTCCTGTGAAATTACGGATGTCGAAGGGTCCGGCGTAATCTACACCTGTGGCTGTAAAGGGTCGAGCCAATGTAGTTCGCTCCGGTGGTAACGACACCATTATTTGGCTTTGAATGTGTTTTTTATAAATTACACAAGTTTTGCAATTATTGATGGTTGTTTTCACCAATTGTTTTAATTTAAACATCCAGAATTCAGCTCTGATGATTCGGATCATGAGTTGGTTTCCCCCATGTAGAGTAATTTTGTGGGTGAATTCTGCTATGAGTTTAGCTATTTTCGACTCATAGGGTAGCAATATGGGGCAACGCTCATTGTAGGTGAGTGATGTTGATTTTGTTAAGCGACCATTTGCTCTTAAAATTCCATTTCGATCTAGAAAGGGGGTTAGGGTCAACAATTTGCTTTTAGACGATATAGCTTTCTTTTCTTTCAAGAGATTGTATTCTTCTGAAAATGACATCCTTTGTGTGCAAATGATAAGGCGGGTTTTTGTATCATGAATTTCTTCTGGGGTGATTTCTAATGAACAAACTCGCAGATGTTGTCGATTTCTACCAGTATTTCTCCAAAACCGTAAAACATATGAGATAACTCGTAACGCACGCGATAAGGAGGAAAATCTGTTTAAAGGGTCTTCTTCGATGTTGTAGTGAGTTGTGGGTAAAATAAAAAAATATATTTAGATATATTGTCCCTGCCTAACGTGTAGTGTACCGGCTCTAATAAACGCCACGGGTACAAAAAAAGGTTTTCTACTGGCAGATTTATATGCCAAGAATATAAAAAAGATTAATGCCGATTTAGAGGCTTAGATCATAATGATTTCTTTATTGAATTTTCTTTCGTTTATATACAGAACTAACGGTAAAATCAAATTACAAAATTTCCATGATAGATCGCTACAATACTGGAATAACAATAGGTTTCCAGTAGGAATAAAATAATAATTAGGGTAGTACTTATAATAACGAATTTGGTATATTAACAATAATTAATTTAGTTTTGTAATATTAACTTAATTTACTAGTAATACTAATGACTACTTATAGTAATACACTACAATGTTGACTGTGAGAGTTTTGACAGATTGTGACTCTAATTTTGTGTCTGGAGGTTTATTTTGAACAGGCCACTGTTGTACTGGTAGTGTCAACCATGATGGTCCTTTCCACCATAAAGAATTTTTCTCCAGTTCCGCTGGGGAACAGCCTCTACTTGCAATGTCTGCAGGATTGAATTTAGAGTCGACGTGCTTCCAATTTGTTGTACCGACTTTTCTAAGAATATCCGAAACTCGATTTCCTACAAAGGAAATGACAACACGATCGTAGAGTCGGTCCAAAAATGGGTCTCTAAATTTCCTATTTGTAGCTTTTCTAGCATAACTGATGCTAGTTGGGCTAACAATACAGCACCACAGAGTTCTAAGAGTGGTAGAGTTAGATTTTTTAAAGGAGCTACACGGGTTTTGGCAGCAAGTAGTGAAATGTGTGTCATATTATCGGCCCCTTTTACTCGAATGTATATTACCGCTGAGTATGCCTTTTCAGAGGCGTCACAGAACCCATGAATTTCTACGACGCAAGTTGGGGTGAAATAAATCCAACGTGGGATTTTTATAGAGTCAATTTGATGACAATTTTTTACAAAGTTTTTCCATCTGTGGTCTGTTATTGGTTTTAAAACTTCATCCCAACCTATTTTATCTAACCAGATTTGTTGCATTATAAGCTTGGCATCAACAATGATGGGCGCAAGCATGGGTCAAAAAATCTGCCAATTGTGGATAAAACTTCGCGCTTGGTGTATATTTCTTTTTGTTGTATTTCTGGTGCGATAAACGTAAAGGAGTCTGAAGATATGTTCCATTTTATCCCAAGAGTTTTTGTGCTATCTTTTTGGGATAGATTTAACCAATCAAGTGGTAATAATTGTTCTCTGGGTAGGTCTTGGATTATTTTTGGGTCTTTAGAAGTCCATTTCATTAGTTCGAAGCCGGCTGATGTTAGCACTGTAATCAGTTCTTTTCTGGATTTCACCGTATCTTCTATCGTATGACCACCTGCTAGGACGTCGTCTACATACATGTTTTGTTGTAGAATTTTTGAGATTGAGGGGTGAGTTGATTTTACCTCATCGGCTAGTTGAAGGAGTGTTCTTATGGCTAAGAACGGTGAGCAATTGACTCCGAATGTCACGGTAAGGAGCTCGTAATCCTCAATAGGATCATTTGGTGTCTTACGAAACAATATTCGCTGATAACTGGTCTGAGATGGGTCGATGAGTATTTGACGATATATTTTGGTAATGTCTGCATTAAATACATAACGAAAAAATCTCCACTTTGCTATCAGAAGAACAAGATCTTGCTGAAGAATGGGTCCTGGGTATAAAATGTCATTAAGACTATTCTTGTTTGACGTCGGGCTAGAGGCGTTGAAAACTACACGAAGCTTTGTAGTAAGCCTATCCGGTTTTATTACTGCGTGATGCGGCAGGTAATAGTTTGGAGCCTTATTTATAACCAAGGGTGAGATTTTCCTCATGTGTCCCAACTCGAGGTATTCAAGTATGACTTGATTGTATTGTTGCTGAATTTCAGGTTTTTTACTGAGCATTCTTTCCATTCGTAAATATTGAGCCATTGCGATATTTCGCGAGGAGCCTATTTCTTCGCCCTTTTTGAAGGGTAGGGTAACAATATACCTCCCTGTGTCGTTTCTACGTGTTGTAGATTTGAAATTGTTTTCGCAAAATGTGTCCTCATCTGACCTCAAAATTGGTTTTGGGGTTTCCTCCACCTCCCAAAAGCGTGTGAGGATTTGGTCAAGGGACGTAGTATTAAGTAGCGATACTGTTGTTTGTGACTGAGTCACTTTTGAAATTGGTCCCCCCACAATCCAGCCAAATGCTGTTTTTTGTGCCAAAAGGGATCCAATTGACCGCATCGGGGTCTCCATACAATATATGGATGGGCCTAAGCCGAGGCCTATTAGGAGGTCGATGGGTCGGCTCTTGTAAAATTGAGGGTCTGGTGATTCCAATTTAGCAGCCTCAGTGATGATTTCGTGATTGAATGTTTGTGTGGGTAAATTGGATGGAAGGGTTTTGAGTACTGGTGCCCAGACTTCCAATTTAAAGTTAGGGTCTACGCGGGAACAAAGATTGAACAAACACGCTTTGGTGGATGTTTCAGAAACTGTTTGATTTAAACCCTTTTACATGTACCACGTTGCATTTAGTGGGTAAGTTTAATCGTTTTTGCAGTTTATCTGAGACAAAAGATGATTGGGATCCAGGGTCGATGATAGCTCTAGCCTGGTATCGTAGACCTTTAACTTCTATTTGAACTACGGGGGTAAACAATAAAGTGTCTTTGTTTTGTAATTCTGTATGTGAGTCAGAATTTTTTTGAAGGGTCAAAGACGTGTAGTGAGGATTGAGTGAATTTGGAGTGGACTGTATTTTAGTAGTTAAAGCTGTAGAGCTTGTGGATGGATATTCTGCTGTATTTATTTGTGTTAGATTGGCAGAATGGGTCACAGTAGCTTTATGTAACAATGTGTTATGTTTCTGTTTACAAAACCTACAACTATATTTGCTAGGACAATCTTTTACACTATGGGTCCCTGATAGGTAGTTGTAGCATGAATTTGTTATCCTTACTACGTGAATTCGATCATTGACATTTTTTTCCAAAAATAAGGGGCATGATCGTAATAAATGTGCTTCATTGCAATATTGGCATTTATTATTTGTAGCAGAGGGGTTTCTAAGTGTCGAATTAGTGGTTTGTTTCGACAAATTTGTTTGCAGCGAGTTAATAATATTCCTTTTATTTGAGGCAGGTTTTTTGACTTCGGGGCTATTCTGTGCGGATTTATTTTTTGACACGATATTTTCCACGGACTCTAAAGTTCTAATCTTGTGGGTTAAAAATTTGTCGAATTCGGACCAGGTAGGGATTTCGGCACAATCTTCCCGAGAATTTTCAAACTCCTGTACTAAACTTCTGGGTAGATTCTGTGAGCATATGAATATTAAAAACGACTCCCAGGTTGTTGTGTCAACTGCCTACAGTAATTTATAGTACGCTGTAATTTTTGGATTGATGAGCCTGAGTTTGTAGATGCCTGAAGTAGGTCTAAAATTATTTTATACTGCTCGTTAACCTGCATCCATTTATTTTCATACCTGTCTATTAAATTTTTCCACGCTAGAATAAAACCTTCATTTGTCAAGGGTACGTTCGCAATTATCTCTCTCGCTTCGCCACCTGTTTTTTGGGTCAAATAGAAGAGCCGTTCTATATTGCTAATTCGAGAATTTTTGATATATTTCGTGGTAAATAAATCCCGAAAGCTGGGCCATAATTTGTAATCCCCAAAAAATGTGTCGGTGTCGCAGGGAGGGAGTCTTATTGACAATGTCACACTTTCTTGAAAAATCGTTGATCGATGTTCAATTTTTTCAACGGGTTCCGAAAGTGCGTTGATTTCTGCATTTATGGATGAATAGCATACCTTATATTCCAGAGCGAATCTAACTCTACGCGAAGAATTTCCAGCGCATGAATATTGTCCTCTGCATGGCTGGCTGAGTATGTCTTTTCAAATTTAATTAAATCATTTGTACAATTTACAAACTTTCTAAGAGACATCTTGAAAAGTTACAATTTTATACTTTGTGAAATTAGGGAGAGGTGTCGAAAAAATTGGGTCAAAAAATGCCTGCTTGCGATTTAACAACAAGTAATATTGAAAAAATATTAATATATTCAAATCCTATTTACGATTTGAAGTTACCCGGAATAAATTAATTTTTGGCCCGTTGGTAACCCTTTTTATTTCTCCGTTACACAAAATGTGTTTTTTCTTATTATTTTGTGTCTCATTTGTATTTATGTATATGTACATATAAAATATTATTTGTACTTACTTGTTGTTGTTGTAGGGTCTTGTTGCTTGCTGTACTCACTGTTGTATGTTGTTCTGTTTGCTGTCGCTACTGCTGCCACTGCTGATGTTTGTTTCTCTTTGAATATTTCAAGGTTATACCTATTTTTTGTTGAATTTTTATAACTGTTTTTATTTTATATTTGTTGTTGGGTCTGTGTCTGTAAAATTTTGTATTAACGTTTTTTTATAAAAAACCAAAATCTGGTTCGAAGTGACCATAGGTCGCTGGTTCATATCCGGCTCGACAATTTTGCTGTACGTGTTCTAAATGTTTTTTGTTTTTCTAACTTTATGTATTGCCACTTACTAATCGTTTATTTTTACCACCGTCTATACGTATATGTTTTTTAGTTAAGCTCAAAAATACAAGTGAAGTTTCAATTTTTACTTTACTTTTATGAAAAGAAATATATAAAAAATATAAAAAAGGGAATAGCAAAAAGTTAAGTGTTGTACACTCTAGCGTGTTTCTGAACAATTACATAAATTGTTTTTACTTTTTTAATTTTATGTGTACAGTGAACTCGCGAAAACGTGAATACCCGGAAGCATGAACGACTCGGAAACGTGAACACTTTTATGTTTGCATTAACTACTCTAAAACGTGAACAAGGTGAAATAGCTCTAAAACGTGAACAATTTTTTTGAATTGTTTTTTAAATTTTTTTCGTTTTATTTCTTGAATTTGTTTAAATTTGGGGAATCCCAGCTTAAGACAACATACATACATATTTAGCTATCTATTTCAACAAAACATACACATGAGTAGTTAAGAAATCTTAAGGAAAGGCCATACTTAAGATGGTTTAAAAAAATTCATATGTATCAAAAAAAATAATCGTCTTTTAAAAGGAGTTTATTGAAGACTGAATTCTTTTGCTACACCCATATAAGTATTCCTAACCCTTTTTTGTATTATATTTTTTTTAATTATAGAAACTTTAGCAGTAGAAAACTTTATATGTACTTATGTACATATACATATGTATGTATACAATTCGTTTGAATTACAATTTTTTGTTTGTTTCAAATTCACGAAAATATAAAAAAATGGCAAAAAAGTTCAATAAAATTTTATATAATATTTTTTTTTTAATAAAATTTCCAAATCTGATTGAGATTTAGCCAATATCTATTGCTAAAATGCATATTTTTGTTCTAAAATCTTACCGATCGAAAAAGTGAACACATTTGAAAATGTGAACACCCTTGGTAAAAATTAGTTCACGTTTCCGCGAGTTCACTGTATAAATAAAAATTGTAACAAATTATACTTCAAAATAAACATACATACATATTTATATTTAGAATATTATTTTCTAAATTATACTACATGTCATTAGTATAAATTATTATTATTTCAATGGGACGTTATGATATTCCAATTTATACGAAAAATTTTTTATATAATGCATTCCAAAAATAATAAAAAAATAGTGTGAAAAATACGATATATTTTTTTATTGTTATATATTATTTAAAAAATGTTTTAAGTAATTCTATAATCAAAATAATAATGTTTATTGTCACTTTATATTTAGAACAAATGTTCCTGTAGATTTAAAAAAAATGTAAAAACAATTTAAAAAAATTTTATTAATAACAACCAGGCCCACGATATCGAATCGTGTAGTTTTAAGCGACAAACAGCTGATTTGCGGCACACTAATTTTTGTGTCGCCAAAAATAAATGCGATTTTTAACACAACATTTTTTTACACACATATACATAAATAAACAAAATCGGAATAAGTTTGTTTACTACATTTCTGTCAAGTTAAACTAGCACACGGTTGCATTTTTTACTGTACAATTTAAGCATTTCAGCGCTTTTTTGTGTATATTCGCGGTTATTTTTTAATATGTTGATATGGCAGCTTTGTTGTTTATTTGCCTTACGTTGGTAACGTAAAGCAAAGCGAACGATAAAGTGACAATTAGTGGGCCGCAGTTTAGATTCACAGTGAGTGACTGAGTTTCTTTCGCTTAAGTTTTCTTTCGATATCGTGGGCCTGGCTGTAAGTTTAGTTGACCTTATTATTGTGTCATGTGACACAATTTTTTAATATGTATATACATATGTATGTATTTTTTTAAAAAAAATTTTTAAATAAAAATATTTCCTGAAGAAGCTACTTAGAGAAGTAGCGAAATATCGAAAAAATAATTATATAATAGACCTAAAGCTTAATTAAAAACAATTTAATAAAAGTACGTATTTCCACATTTAGGAAACAATGGCCAATTTTAGTTAAAAATTCACAAAATGGCAATACTGACAATATGCATATAAAAAAAGTGACAAAATAAATGTTTAACGAACGACCAAAACAAAGAAAAAACAAATTTAGATTAAACGGCAGAACGACCACGTCAAAGAAAAAACAAATTTAGATTGGACGAATGAACGACCAAAACAAAGAAAAAACGACCAAGTCAAAGAAAAAACAAGTTTAGATTGCGCGAATGAACGACCAAAACAAAGAAAAAACAAATTTAGATTGAACGACCGAACGAACGAACGACCAAAACAAAGAAAAAAGAAATATAGATTGAAAAACCAAACGAACGACTGATCCACTTCGTTCAATTGACTGATTCGTTCAATTTAACCCGTTCGTTCGTGACCGACACAGCTCTAGTGGTGGGACTGACAAATTTGGCACTCCCGAAATTCGGACGGTGTATATCTTGTTGTATTCTGCCGCTGTTGGGCACCAGGTGTGTGTATTGTTTCTGACATATCTATAAATTAACTCTCAATTCTTTCCTCCATAGGTTTTTCACCCGCTTGTTCCTTTGGTGAACGGGCAACAACCATTATGGCCGGACCAAAAATTATATTAAATTTTCGATATGTGCTTATATCAAAATTATGTACATATATTCCCTTGTCCTTGTCTACAATAAAAATATGATATATATTTATAAACAATTTTATCTACTGGGTACAACAACAATTCAAAAATTACTCGTAAAATACGCTCGACTAACAATTGACTTCAATAATTCGAAATTAAACAACAAACAATAATTCATGACAAAAGGATTACATAATCTTATGATTCACAAGAATACGTTACAGCCGACAATTACCAAAACAATACAAAATGAACGGATGGCTATTTTACGACGAAAATTCTTATTCCTCTATCGTTGCACATAGTATAGACTGAGCAACCGTTTCGAATGAACAGGTCCCATATCTATCATCATATTCGTACCACGAATTTCTTTTTCTTCAGAAACCAATTCGGATACGTTTGACTACACTATGTCTCTTCTAATCCTTAATCTTTACGTTAAGTATTCTCTCAACTTTTTAACTTTCAACCATCTACAAGATCGAAGCAAAATTCCATCCGAGTTGTATCATGGTGAATCCTTTATCCTTATCAACATAACGTTTCTCGTCAGGTTTTAGTTTGGGCGCCATTTTATTGTTACGAACGCTTTACCTTGCTGTGACCAATCTGGGCTAGCACTCTCTCCAGGGGTTATTCATTGAACCATGTCACCGTTACGCAACAATAAAAAAATTTTCTTTCAATAATTCAAAATAATTATACTTTACAATGTTGACGGAAAAAGCATGAGAGATAAGTATTAAATAGAATCTAAAAAAAAAATTAAAAAATTTATTTAAAGAGAGAGGAATTTATACCGGGCAGATGTATTTAACCCGTTTTTCGCCCTCTACTCCCCATAAGATGTTTGCATAAATACGATCCACATTTTGACTGTCACAACATAAACAATAAAGATCAACAATACATCCAGACTCAAAGATTTCATGTTTAATAAAAGACAATTTAAGAAAAAAAAAACAATTACTAAATTTTCAAATAAAACAACAAAATAAAAAACTAATTAACATCCAGCCCCCAAGAATAATATGAATAAACACTTACATATGTATATGAACTTTCAATCAGTCCGCCCTGTAGGTAACAAAATATAAGTAAGTATGTGCCCATTCATTCGAACAGTTATTACTGCCTCTTCCCTATCAGCGTTAGACATTATATGCCAACTATTTATTAATATTTTCGGCCAAAAGAGTTCGTATTTTAACTGTCCAATATTTACCTTCAAGCTACTTAGGCCCAAATTGTTTCATATAAATAAAACCAAGTTTATTTTATGTTTCCCGACGTTTCGTGAATTTTATGTTCACTTCATCAAGGGAGTCGTCTATTTAAATTCATAATATATATTTTTAATTAGAAATAGATAAATACTACATATAATATAAATACCTACATATCGTTGGTCTCAGGTAGAAAGGCCCTAACTCAAATAATTTAAAATTTACAGGAGGCGGTAAAAATACAACAGATACTGTAATTATTAATATATAACTTTTTATTAAATGCTGTACAATTGCTTGTAATAACGTTATTTTTAATAATATTGTAAACATTCTTTGTGAGGAGCGGAATATTTCTAAAATGCATTGGATTTACTGAAAAAAAGTAAGTTTTCGGCGACTACCTCTCAGCAGTCTTCTGGCAAAAGCTCTGAGATTAATTAATTGCTATGAACAAGCTTCTCAAGTCTGTCGTTCGGAGTCAACATTAAACTGTAGGTCCCGGTACTCATGGATAAAAATTTACACACACAACATGAGTGCTGCGAGAAGCTAGGCCGGAATCCTGACACAGGGTTGTAAAGGCCAGTTATGTATGTATGTATGTATGTACATATAGTTTAGTTTACATATAAACACATTAACATTACACTGAAAACTTCGCAACCCGTGTAGGTTATACCTCCGCACAATACAAGGAAGCAAGCTTACAATGTATTACAATAAATTGTTCTGTATCTAATAATACAGCTGTTAAAATGTTTACATTAATATACATATTCTTAAAACAAACAAATTAACTTCATAATACAACAATAACGTTTTCTGAGATAACAATTGCTTATTCTATTTTATTGCCAGTTTATAATTGGCGCTCAAATTGTCTGTGTCCTCTCTGATATTCATAGTCCTATGTATTTTTTTTTTGTATTCTTAAGCTCTCTGTTATAAATCTCTTTTTTGTATTATATATTTTGTCCAGTATTCTTATGCTATAAACACAACAAAGGCTATCGAACACCGAACACACGACTACAAAAATCGCTGGCTACAAAAGTAGCCAAGTAGCCAGCTACTTAATTATAATAACGACTACAGCTACAAAATAAACATCTGTTTTGACACATTGAACATAACCTAAACAAAATATATTTTTTGTAAGTGAAATTGTGAGGAAATAAAAAACAACAAATGTCTGAAAAAAAACTTATAAAAATTTAAGAAACTAAAAAGGTAATTAAATAATAAATTAAAAATAAAATAAAAACTAATGTGTATAAATGAAATAAGTAAATGAAAACTAAGCAAAAAATGTAAACAAATGATTATTTATTTTCAGTGGTGCAACTCAAATTTTTTTCGCATTTTTAATGCATATATTTCATATATTGCGTTTTTTAAATACCTTTTTCATGCATCTTATTGTATTGGCAGCACTAAACTGTTTATTGTCGCCAAGAAAAATAGAAATTAGCCTAAGTTGGCTACGGGCTACAAAAGTAGTCGTGTGTTCGGTAGTCGTGTAGCCGTTAAAATAATTATTCTCATATGCACACATGTATTCTATTTTTGACAGCTTGTAGTCGATGGTCGGTAGCCTTTGTTGTGTTTATAGCATTATATCTTCAAAGTTAGGTTTATGTTTTGTTTTTATAACATGTTGTGAAAATGCAGTACTCTCTTTGTTTTTATTTATGTCTGCTTTATGTTATTTTACTCTCGCCTTCAAAATTCTCTTAGTAGTTCCAATGTAAACAAGATCACAGTTGTTGTTATCATCTCCTTTACAAGGGATTTCGTAAACCACATTATTTTGTTGAAGAATTTGTATCAGTGTTTTTGTTTTTGTAAAAACAGCATTTAATGTTTTGTTGGATTTGTAGGCAAAATTAATGTTGTAATTGTCCAAAGTATATCTTATGTTTTTGTTGTCTGTGAGACCAGTGGTGCGATTCAGTAACATATTTTTACGATAATCGCATTGTTTTCAACAGTAAACAACAGAATTGTCGATATTGCTATTCATTATTTTTTGTTTACGATGGCTGTTGTCGTAAACTAACGCCAAAAATTTTTATGCTGTTTATTCAGTTTGAAAATCGTAAATTTTTTATATTGAAATTTTGTAGAGAGATGTGCTATTTTAACTAGTTTGTTTGAGAACCATTTTTGTGTGTTTGTATACCCAAAGAAACTAGAGGTTTATAGCTTTGCTAACTTTCTACCCAAAAACTGACTGATTTTATACAGTGCTGCCAAATTATTGCAATTTAAACATAAAGAAAACTATAGTTGTAGACTGTCGATAAAACGTACTTACTGAATCACATAATCGTTACTGCAAACAATAAAAACTGTCGACTTCTTTTGCGAATATCGTATTGTTAAAAGTTACTGAATCCCGGTACTGGTATATATTTAACACTACAGAACAGTTTGTTATTATTAGGGTGGTCCCTTTTATTGTTATCTGTGGGTTTATGTGTTAATTAGAGAGCGAATAATTCTTGTGAGTAAACAATTGTCGTATAATACATTGGTAATATTTTCTATTTTCTGTCGATGGAATTTTTGGTCACTAATAGTTAGAACTCTGTTTATAAAGTTTCTTGCCGTGTTCAAGATTTGCGATCTGGGTTGTGTAGTAAGCGATATTTCTATTGGCCGAATATGGCGTTCAGTGTAAAAATGTTTATAAAAAACTGTCAAACATGCAAAGAAACAAAACACACAAATCAAAATCTGCGACCTGAAATTGTAAATCAAGTTGTAACAGAAATACCAGAAACTCTTCATTGATTTTATGGGCAAATACCCCAGATCTTAAAGTGGCAATTGCTATATTTTTGTAGTGGTAGATCATTTTTCAAAATTTACCTTTTTAAAAGCAATGAAAGAAGCGTCATCTGGTAATGTGGTTGAGTTTTTAGTTCATGAGATTTTTCACAAATTTGGAGTTCCCGAACTTATACATAGTGAAACGGGGCCCAATTTACATCGAAACAATTTAATAATTTAATGAGAACGTACAAAATAACACATATAAAAACAGCAGTATATTCCCCGCAAAGTAATGTAAGTGAACGAGTGAATCAATCAGTGCTAGCGGCCATAAGAGCGTATCTTAAAGAAGACCATAGGGATTGGGATTTATATCTCTCCGAAATAGAATGTGCACTTAGAACGGCCGTACATTCTGCGACTGGCTTTACTCCCTTCTTCGCACTGTTTGGTTACCACATGTATTCTAGTGGAGCAGATTATAAATTAGGAAGAAAATTAAAATCTCTAACAGATCATCAAATTGAAAATCTCAACAGAGCGGATAAATTAGAAATAATACGGCAGCAAATCAAAGACAACATTAGAAAGGCATATGAACAGTGTGCCGAAAGGTATAATAAACGAGCTCGAAAAATAATACTTGTTCCCGGCCAAGAAGTCTACTGAAGAAATACAAAATACCGAAAATTTTTAAAATGCCAAACCTATAGGTAACAATTTGTACGAGCTGGAAACCCTACAAGGAGGTAAATTAAGTGTATATCACGTAAATGATATAAAAGTTTAGATAGGCAATTGGTTTTATATTAATCTAACTGTGATATAGGCTATCTTATTCTATCTATAGGGATATATGCAATAACTAGCATAACAACGAACCGAATCACTAACATAATTTTACAGGTCATATGATTTGTAGATTGTGATATAGTTTTAGTTTTATATTTTAATTAAATTATTCATACCAGGATAATCCTTATGTGCAATATTACTGGAATAAAACTCTGTGATCTAAGCTGTGATATTAGTATTTAAGTTGTGACGTCTTAATTTTATGTAAATGTTCACTGGGATGTGCAATAAAATATTGTGTGATTCCATACTGATAATGGTTTATAATCAACCTGAAAAGATAAAGATGTCACAAAGTAAATATACTATCAATGTATTAGATTGAGCAGTACTTCCCGTAAGCAAAACCATGGTGGCCGCATGAGTCATGTGTCTCTGCACCTTTTATCCTAAAGAGTGTTGCAGTGAAAAAAGGGCGTAGGGGACATATAAAATTCCAATCTGAAAATATGAATAGAGGTTTAATCCAAAATTTTTTTTTGAATTTGAATAGTTAAATGATACATACTTGCCTCAGAATGCAATGTTTTGTGGGCTATCGAGATGTTGAAGCATCAATGGATGCTATACTGAATTGTCAGTAGCATGATCTTATCTAAGGATTGCCTCTACGATTACTTTTCTCATCTGGAAAAATATTCGGCAGAGTGCCCGGTCCCACGCGTCCCTGATGATAGATTTATGGGCCAGAGTATATAGATGATGATAGATCACCTGCGTATATAGCACATCTAATATTAGATTATGAATATAATTTCAGAGTTAGTCAAACTTACCTAGTAATTGCCCGGCTGAATGTGGTAGAATATGTGACCCTTTTCTCAGGCCGTGAGAATTCCCCACGTTGGGCTACTCTACATAAACCCCGCACACCTTTCCCTTCTTCTTACGACGACGGATAAGGAGTTTTGTTGCGGGATAATAAACCGCAGCACACCTACTGTCAATAGGGTGGCAAATTTTTTTTTAAGTCCAGCGCGAAAAAAAATTTTGCGTGGACAGGCCTTAGGGAAACGTTTTTTGGGGTTAATGTATTTGAATTTGTCTGTTTTTGTTGTTTTGAGGAAATTTTTCTATGCCTGGGGATTAATTTTTAGTGTAAATATTTTAGTATAATCCCCAGTGCATTATGTTTTTCTTTTGTGGTGAACGTTTTGTTGTTGTTCAATGTAGCCTGAAAGGAAAAAATTAAACATATAAATAAGGAGATGGAACGACACACATGAATACCCATATTGAGTCCAATTCGTCCATCTGATTATTTGTGGATCGGTCGTCTGTAAATATAGAGAAAAAAGAAAGAAAAGGAAATTAGGGAGAAAATATTAATTTCTTAAAATGTTATACTTACCATCATGCCTGTTTTTTGTATAATGGATGGTAATTGCTGAAAAGTATTTGTTTGGATGGTAGAGTAAAAGAGACAGATATAGGCAATCAGAAAAATAATGGTTGGTAAAAATATTAGGCATAGTGTTGTATTTGTACTTCATAGATTACTTCGGTGGAGTAAAACAGTGTTTTTTGTTGTTTACATGTTCTACGTGGTAGTAATAAAATATATTACAAAAAGAAAAAAAGCTACTTGTTATGAACAAGGGACTGTTAATTTCTGAAAATTATGAGATTCTGTTCCTATGGAAGTGCTAATTTGAAAGATCGGGGATCAGATAGATAGATAAGGGTCAGTTAGTAACAGTTGGATATATTGGAATTTTAATATAGTTAAATTCAGAAACCAATAATTTTAAATTAATAGGGAATAATAGAATTTGGAAAGGATAAAAAGTTATTATATAATTGTTTCAGAGATACAGTTGGGTAAATAAAAACCGCTATGCGTAATCCGAGGGTATAAAAGATACCTCCAAATAAGTTATAGTGCAGTTGCGCTGAAATTTTTTTGGTATATAGATTGTGCGGTGAATAGAATAAAGAGTAAAGTAAATAGAAAAGTTTGAAAAAAAAGTGCCAAATTCGGAATTCAATAAATATATCTGACCAGCATCTCTGGACGGAGACAGAAAATTGAAAAAGAAAACGAGGGATTTTCACAGAAAACTACCATCCAGTAGAATTAGAAGGGATAACCCATAGATAGTGTGAAAATTGCCTACGTGAGTAGAATATGAAATAGAATCGTTTAGGAAATAAAAATTCTGATGAGTTTTGTGTTCGTATATAATGAAACAATAGCTGGTATCGCCCTGGGAGCCCTATTTTGTGCCATACCTATCAGGACAAAGAGGGATATAAAGAAATACCAGGTAGGATACAAATTTTGTACCAGTGTAAGAGAAAGGAAAAGTATCTATCTAGATCAGTGGTCTTCACCAGTATTACTCAGGTAAATAAATTGTTCGGATATTTTTTTAGTTTTTCTTACTCTCTTCGTGAATATTACAACTAGGGTTGCTTAATTCCACAAAAATTCTGGCAAACAGCTTCTTAAAATATACCAAAACTACCCGTATCGTTAATTCTTATTATATTATTTTAAAATTAAATGTATTGTACTTTATTAACAGATATCACTTTTAGAATTCCTGGAAACCAGTTTTTGTTTTATTTTCCTATGAAAAACTTAATTAATTATTAAAAAATTTGCAATGTTAAAAATCTTTCATAAAAAGAAATCCATACGCTTTGTTTTCATCATGTTAAACGACAACCACAATTATTACAAAAACATGTGTGTGAGACCAAAATTGCGTATGTGTTTATGTTTTATTAGTTTTCAAGAGAGCTAAATTTGTTTGTCAGACACTGAGAAGTTATGATAATAAGCAACATAAACTTATTAATGTTTATATTTCTTTTAACTACATTTCAATTTGTTAATAGCATTTACAAACAATTTATTTCATGAATAATTTTAATAAATTAGTTTAAATTTTAAAATTAAAGGTTTTTAAAACGAAAATTTTCACAAATTTCATTCAAGTTGTTAAAAACAATACAAATGAAGAAACCAATCTCATCTCTCAGTGTATTTTTGTGTGACTCTCTTTGTGAAGACCACTGATCTAGATACACCAAAGATAAAATTCAGTGCAACAACAATTTTATATTCCTATCTAAAGCAAATATTTGCCAGAAAAAAAAAAAAGAAGAAACTTGAAAATATTTAATTCCGAGAATGAGAAACATAAATCTTTGCAAAAAAGAATACTTTTGAAAATAATTAAGTTCGAGAATAAGCAAAATCTCTATAAAAGTTTTAACAAATAATTCAAAATACTCAAAGAAAAGAAAAGAAGAAGAAAAAAAAAATTTTGAATTGATTATTATTCTATAAATACATTTATTTAGAAGAAATTAAGAGTATTAGAACAATTTATACAAAATACTTTAGTTAAATTTAGTATACAAAAATAATTGTTTTATATACACATACATATTTTATTATTATTGTAAATTTTTTATTGTTTTTTTTTTACTATTGTGTTTTATTGTTCTGTCGATAGATAAGTCTTGTTTTCTTTAGTGTTGTTTTAGAGCCTTCTGAAAAGGAAATTTAGAGTTAAGTTAGGTGATTATAAGCAGACTACGAGATACACTTACCTGAATTATATTATCTAGGCTCTAAGGAGTTATATGGCATAGGTGCAAAATTAGTGGGTAGTGAAAAATCATTTCTAGGGAGCTCCTTCGAAGTAGGTAGCAGAGTTTTGCCCAAACGACACCGAAGATATAATTCTTTATCCTGTAAGGAGAATAAAAATTTATTTGATAGTTTAAAATTTTGTTGTTGTAATTTCGCGCATATATCTTGCTTATAGTTGTTTTTTTTTTTGTTTAAATTTTGAAGAAGGAAATCATTTAATATATATAGGCTTAAGTTTGAAATTTTTTTAATATACAGGTATAGTTTTTGTTATTGTAAAATTTAGTTGTATATTATTTTGAATTATAACGATTATTTCAGAAAAAATTTTCTTTTATAATAAAATGATGTCCTGTGTATGAAAGTAATGTGACGTGTTTTGGAATAATGGTTTCTGTCTAAAACAAAAAGGTAAGGCCGTGATGATGTGGTAGGTAGAGTTAAGATCAGGCGGTATATGGGTTATGGAATAATTACATTTGGAAGGAACTGTCCATAACAAGGTTGGGTGGGCAGGAGACAAACCACCAAGTCTCGAGGGCCAACGGCAAGCGGTATCTTGTTTTATTTTTCCGGATGCAGTTTAAAGAAATTTTTGTGTGTGCAAATACGCGGTCGGTGAGAAGGGTTGGGACCTCCTGAGAAGATGCCAGCTAGTCGGAACACTCACCGATCAACCGGTTCGTAACAATGTACTGTCCTTTCCAAAATTCCTATACAATGCACAGCATTTAGTAGGGGTTTACCCCTGAGTATTGGTCTCAAATAAAAAAAAAAAAATATTGACGATTTTTGATTATTTTAACGATTTTTGAAAATTCAAAATATACAACGGTTATACTTATTTGGTTTAAACTCTTAAACATTATTACGATTATTATTACACTATTTGCAACTATTGCTTTTGGAAATTCAAGTGTACAATATTACTCTTTTTTTTTAAATAGTAATATCTAAAATTAGCAACTGTTTTATCAACCAATTTAATACTCCAAATGTCAAAAGATTTTTATTAGAAATAAATAAAATATTTTTAGAAATGAATAAAATATTATTATTAAAAAATTAAAAAGCAAAATTTTACAAACACGCTGGTTGTTGCTAGAATTACTTGAAGTCAGTATTCTAAAATTTTTCCAACGATGAAAAATGTGTTTGTTTTCTTAAGTACATACATACTATGTTTCAACGTAAAACAACGGAAATACAATTTTTATATAGTGAAATGAAAAACTTACTAAAATCGGTAATATGTAATTGTTTAAAATTCAATATTCTAAATACCGAACATTTTTATTTTGCAGATTGTAAAGCTGAATCAAATTTTTTAGACTTCCAAGAAAATATATTTTTGCTAATGAAAGAATTGATGAAATAGAGTAGAAAACTATTATTACTGTGTGGTCGAATATTAGTAAGATTTGATTTTGAAAACGAATATACTTATATTGTAGCTTTAAGTCCTTAATACATAATAACCGAAGAAACCATTTTGTTTTATGAAAGAATTTAACAAATTTATTGAAAAATGTGACAGAAAAGAATTAAAACATTCAATTTACATCAAATTTTTCCCTAAAATAACTTTACTACCGTATTCATAAAAAATAAAATTGGTTTATAGAGTGCTTATTTGACATATTTCTATGGAGTAATTGTCAAATAAATAATTAATAAAACTGTTTTATTTTTTATGAATATGGCATTAAACTATAAACAAAATATCAGAAGTGGAAATGAGAAGCTCTACTCTTTTTTTCTAACTTTATCTATGATGGAAGACAGAAATTTTTGTTTTGTCATTAAAATACTTTTGGTAACATTCAATACATTTCATGTTATTAAAAAAAGAACATTTTCAATTGAAAAGCGTTTTGACCTTATTCACAAAGAAATAAAAAAAATAAAAGAGGAAAAAAGGTAAATGTTTTTTCTTGAACAAAAAAACCTTTATATGCAAACGATTAAAAAATGGGTTCTGCAAGAAGAGCAAAATGAAGAAATTTTGCAAAATAAAAAATTAAAAATGAAGATTTCAAGCCAAATAAGATTGAAAACCGCTCAGCAAGGCAGACTATTTATGAATGGAATGCTAACAAAAAAAATTTTACAAAAAACTATTCAAACGTTAAATTATAGAACAGATTTCACCCCAAACGGTGGCTAGTCTTCTATTAAAGACAAATTAGTCAATTTTAAATTTCTTTCATTTTGTTTAGAAGAAAGTACAGATATCAATGATCTTTGTTAACTGGTTGTTTGTGTAAAATGCATTGATGAACAATTTAATGTTTTTGAATCAATGTTGAAATTCAACAAAATAAATTTCCTCTCTTATACCATGTTCACATACATACATACATAACTGGCCTTTACAACCCTGTGTCGGGATTACGGCCTAGCTTCTCGCAGCACTCATGTTGTGTGTGTAAATTTTTATCCATGAGTACCTTGACCTACAGTTTAATGTCGACTCCGAACGACAAACTTGAGAAGCTTTTTCATGGCAATTAATTACTCTCAGAGCTTTTGCCAGAAGACTGCTGAGAGGTAGTCGCCGAAAGAAATATTTTTTTCATATTTGTTTTTTTCAAGATGTCGGAGCTGGGTGTCGAAACCATGTCTTAGTAAGCCAACACGCTAACCACTAGACCACGGCGAATACAATGTTCACACGAATATCAAATATCGAGGTTCGCTCTCTCATTCGCGGTTCGCGGCTAAATCTAGTTTGAAACACGTAGATTCGCCATACAAAATTGTGAGAGCGAACCATCCGGTTTCATTTTGAATCTTGTTGGGAACCTCGAAGAATTTGCTATCATCTCTGATTTTGATAAAAATTTATCGCTGCTTTATCTGAACTAAATGACAAAACAAAAAAAGAGCAAAACAAAAATATGCTAAAAATGAAAATTTTTTTAGAAATAAAGAAATGGAAATTTACTTACGTAAATATGTAACATAAAAAACAGAAAAGCAATATACAAAATCATACAAAACCGATATACCGTCTCAAATATGTAAGAATGTATGTGGTATGTAGATTATACATTGTGATATACATACATACATAAAACAGAAATGCCAAACTGAAACACTAAGCTGTCGTCTGAACAGTGAGTTTCGCAATCGTGGTTCAGAGAGCGAACCAAGTGGTTCATATTGTCGTGTGAACATAGCATTATAGTGTTTTCTTTTCTACCCAAGTGGTTCATTTTATTTAAAATTTGCAATTTTGTGTTTGTTTCTCAAAAATGTTTTGCTTTCTGAAAGGGTTTCATGTCTTATTCTACAAAATTCACACTTACTAATAGCGAAAGGCATTGGATTTTACGCCCTGTATAAATCGACAGTGTTGGTATTGCCCTATGAAACAGATGATTTTTATTTACTTATAAGGCTACCATACAGAGTTTGGAAAAAATCGCTATAAATCTTTATTAAATTTTAAAGTTAATTTTTTTCATTATTCTGTAAAATAAACATTATATCGGAAAAGCCAAATGATCATTGTTATAAAACAAATTATATTTCGTGTTACAAAAGTGTTATAAAATTAAATTTCTTATAAAAAAAGCGTTATAAATTTTAAGGCATCAAATCAGCAATCTGGCAACGCTATTGTTTTGTTTACATTTTTTAAAGAAACAGCAGAATTTAAGAAACATTTATAACAGGCCTGTTCAAAAGTAAAAATTTAGTTGTGTTGGTGAGAAAATGCAGTTGTATGAATTTTTTTAAGTAAAATTTATATATAAAATTTCATCTAAAAATTTAATTACTTTAAGAACAATTTATAAATACTAATCTGCAATAAAGAAATAAAAAGTACTTTTAATTTTTAACCAAAAAAAATTTTAAGTTTCGTTTTTTTCATTAAATTTATTAAAAATTTTATAAAAATAATGAAAATGTCGCTGAAAAACTTTTAAACTATATTTTTAAATGTTCTATGATAAATAAGGTATTGCATTTACAAATTCATTTATAATAGAAACTATTTGTGTGCATTGCTATTAATTTTGTTTCCACTGCAAACAATAAATCAGCGTACACCCACCACGCATGTTAACTCGTCGCTGTCTCAGTGACGACCATACATGGGCATACTGCATTACTCTTTTACTGCAATACGTAAACCAGTATTCAGTAAAAAGTACTGATTATTGAAAAGAAAAATCAGTATTCAGTAAATTTTACTGATTACTGGAAAGAAAAATCAGTATTCAGTAAATTTTACTGTTTACTGAAAAGAGAAATCAGTATTCAGAAAAAGTACTGTTTACTGAAAAAAGAAATCAGTATTCAGTAAATTTTACTGATTACTGAAAAGAGAAGTCAGTATTCAGTAAAAAGTACTGATTACTGAAAAGAAAAATCAGTATTCAGTAAAAAGTACTGATTACTGAAAAGTAAAATCAGTATTCAGTAAAAAGTACTGATTTGTGTAAAAAAATTCAGTAAACATTAAGTGAAATCAGTATTCAGTAAAAAGTACTGATTTGTGTAAAAAAATTCAGTAAACATTAAATGACTGATAGTAGGTAGATACTGTGTGTTTTAAAAATGATATGTACGCATTGCTCACTTACAGGAATAGTGACATAACTGAAAAACTGCATTTCGAAAAAAATTAAGAACTGAAAAAATTATTTTATTTTACATTTTTCAGTATATTTTCTGAACTTGAAGTCTCAGCTATATAAATCAGTTTTTATTTAACCAATAACACATTTCATAATTAAAAAAAGTAAAAACATACAAAAAAGAAATATTCCTCGAAATTCAGTTTTTCAGTTATGCCACTATTCATGTATGTGAGCAATGCGTACATATCATTTTAAAACACACAGTATCTACCATCAGTCATTTAATGTTTACTGAATTTTTTTACACAAATCAGTACTTTTTACTGAATACTGATTTCACTTTTCAGTAATCAGTACTTTTTACTGAATACTGATTTTTCTTTTCAGTAATCAGTACTTTATACTGAATACTGATTTCTCTTTTCAGTAATCAGTAAAATTGACTGAATACTGATTTCTTTTTTCAGTAAACAGTACTTTTTACTGAATACTGATTTCTCTTTTCAGTAAACAGTAAAATTTACTGAATACTGATTTTTCTTTTCAGTAATCAGTAAAATTTACTGAATACTGATTTTTCTTTCCAATAATCAGTAAAAAAAGAAAATACTGAAAAAGTACTGGTACTGAAAAATGCCCATCTATGGTGACGACTAGAAGCAAGAGCGTAAGAATACATGTGAGTTTAGCTAAGGAACAATTGTGTATGAAATTTTTATTTTTGAACAGGCCTGATTTATAAGAATTTTAATAAAAATCAAAATCGGAATATTGCAGCCTCAACTTTATGTGCAAAGATTTGCTAGATTCATCTTCTTCGTCTGATGAAGACGATTTAATTATTTTATCTCAACGAAGTCATCAATCAAAACAATGCTGCTCCCTTTTTTTCTTATATGTGTTTTTTTCTCGCCAAATAATCAACGCCATTATTACAGGGTTGGTTAAAACTTTTTTAGGTTTACCTATTAACAGGGCGGCATTTTTATGGTAGAAAAGAAATCACTATTAAGTTGGCATTTTTTGCACATATAATAAGGAAAACCGAAAATAATAAAAGTATCGAAAGCTCGTACAACATAATTTTGATTAAAAACATGTAAATAACATTCAATCGGGGATTTCCCTTTGTACAATAATTATTTATGCAACAGAGGTGTGATTGCACAAATGAACTGCAGAAAGAAGTAAACAAAATAACATAACAGAAAAAACTTTCAGTTGAAAATTTAAAAAAAAAAAAATCAGAATTTAAAGTCAGACTAATAAGAAATTTAGCTTTTATTTTGTACTACAATATTAAAAGAAAGAAGCTTAAAATTATTCGTTAGCTAAAATATGGAAATTTCGTTAAACTTTGACCTCTGTGAGCCGCGGTTTAAATTTGTCCGATTTGGCTCAAATTTTCACTATATATGTATACTTATATATTATAGAGCAAATATATATATATATATTTTAGAGCAAATGTAAAAATATTAAAATAAAAAAATGCCACCCTGATGTGCATAAGTACAAACATATGTTTGTAAATAAATTACTGCTTTGCTTAAATTTTAGATTTGTAAAAAGTTTATTTATTAAACATTTGGTCGTGCGGGAGTTTAAGAGCTCTATGCGCCATTTTTTAAATCTCGAGTTAATGATGCTAATTTAGGTTTTTGGCACCAAAATTTTTAAAATCTGTAATCTGTTTTCGGCTATTTATCTCCGAAACTTGACGAGATATCCTAAAACGAATTACAAATTTGAAAAATTTGGGGTTGAAAACCAAAACCATCATTAACTCGAGATATATAAAAAATATGAAATGGCGGATAGAGCACTTAAACTCCCGCACGACGTTTATGTATTAAACATTTTCTATTTTGCAACAGTAATAAATAAATACTAAGAAATACATACAATCTTATTATCCGTATACATACATGTTAATAAATACCAAAATAATATATAATATCTATTTATAACGGGTACGCTTTTAAATTTTTTGGAAGTTTTGTCAAATATGGGGAAAGCATCTAATTATTTTCCAGCATCATTCATATTCTTTGGTAAACTTAAAAGTGAGTTTATAAGTTCTGAATTACGTTTTGGCATAGGAGCTGTTAAAGTATTACCACTGTAATATTGGCAAGGATTATTAGGCGGTTGTGCATAATGCATTGAAGTTAGCCAGTTGATGAAGTCGCGATTTAACTGAAATTCAAAACGTGATACTGTATTTAAGATCTTTTTAATTGATTTTATCAAGATTCATACCTCTTTATCAAAATAGCGTTCCTCGTCTGGAGTGGGCAAACATTCTATAGAGAATACAGATGCCATGACTAAAGCCAAAGTAAAATAAAGTGTTTTTACCATTTTTTGTTAATAAGATTATAAATCAGAAAAAGTGTATTAACTATTTGGCTGTGAGCAGGTAACTGATGAAAGTATCTGCAAAAACCATTGAATTTATATTCTCTATAACTATTCCAACACAGTCGGAAACCATCAATCCAGCAGAGACAGTGTCAATTGCAGCAACTGATAACTATTTCAGTCAAATGCAATAAAAATTGTTGTGTAAATAATCCTATTCAGTATTCTAGTATGGATATACTATTTACGTAAAAATATGTATGTATAAATTAATGTAAGCACATTGTACACACATGCATACATATGTATGTATGTATATGGAAATCAGTATGCTTATAATGTATACATTGTGATTAAAAAGAATGAAGGATAAAATTTTATTTCAAATACGAGAACAATACTTTTTTGGAAATTATATTACAACGGTCGTTTATCTAGAACAAATCATTGTACATATTTACATACTTCATGCATGCATACATATGTATGTACGTATGTATGTATGTATATGTAAGTTATAAACATTTTTATATGTTTGTTTTTGATGTCCTGTTATCGGATGCGTAAATATTTAAAGGCGTTGAACATTTTGTTGATTTATAAAGCATAAAATGAAAAGTAAGCGTGGGATATAAAAGTATGTATGTATGTATGTACATATATGTGAAACTTGTTTAAATTGTATGACTCAATTTAGTTAAGTTTTTTTATACATACTTATATTTACATAGTATGTCTGTATGTATGTATGATAAGTATAGGAGAACCTCATTATAAACAAAGTTATCAGCAGTGTTTGTACAACAGTCGAATTCGGTTATAAGAAAATGTACAAAAACCGCATTTGTCTAAGCGAAATTTTCTCTTTTAAGGACTTCGGATATGTGCAAAATTATTTCGCTTAAAGTATTATTGAATTAAAAATAAAACAAATCGGCATGATTTAGAAAAATTCAAATTCTGATAAAGTTAACAGACAAATTATAAGCAATTTTAGCAATAAATGTTCATTCTTGCCATAAATGTAGGTATGTATGTACAAAATAAAAAAGAAATGAGCCGGTGCACAGTGGTTCAGTAGTAGGACAGAGGATTCAAATCACGATGTTCGATTTTTTCACAGTTAGTTTGTTCTAATACTTACTATTAGTGGCACTACTAAAACATGCAAAAAGATTTACAATTAGTTGTTTTTTACATTTCTTTTGTGCATTGGAAGTGAACATATCAAAACAACTCTCCTTATCTATAATGTAATGTGCTAATGAAGTTAATATATAGTACGTGTTTTTCAAGGAAAAAATTATTTGTGACCTATTGTTTTACAATGGATATTCAAGTTGAAGGTGTGTAGCGTTATTATTATGTATTTAATAATTTTTTATGCAAAACATATTTTGCTGAAAGTGGTTTTACGCCAAGTCCATTTTCACATAGATTAAAAAAATTTTTTTTTAATGAAACTTTTAACTATGATGACGACGTATGCCGCGTTTCAGTTATATATCAAAATGTTAGTATATATCTCTACTTTCAATTTAAAAACAAATTATCTGCGTTTGTTTGCGTTTATGCATGATGCAGAGGGTCTATGTTTCTGCGACTAGATTCGTAGGACATATTTTTCACATATCTTTTATCGTTCGTTTTCACAAATTTCTATGCAATACTTGTCAATAAATCTAAAATATTTTTTACGGGCAATATAGTGCGTGTTTTTCAAAGAAAAAATTATTTGCGACCTTTTATTTTACAATGGATATTCAAATTGAATGTAAGTACCGTCCATTATTATTATATCTTTTCTAATTTTTTGAAAAAAATATATTAAATACAATATATTTAAGGTGCTGTTATTAAGTGTTCTTTTGCAAGAATTTTTGTATTTGATACATGGCTGTCAATTAAGGAAAGTTTGACCGAAAGTGAGCGGCGTAATCATGTGTTTCAAATCTTAACGCAGTTACTGCCAGATGCGAAACATTTAAACATTGGCAGTTTTGAAATTAAAATAACCAACCTTTGTAGAAGATTGGCAACATACTGGAAACAAGTTAACCGATCACATTTGCGTATGGTGACTAAATATAATGACTGGCTTGACGAAATTGAAGTTTGTGAACTACCTTCGAAAGTCAGCGAGCATACTCTGAAGTCTGCGGAAAGTAACCAGCCTTACACAAGTGAACTACATAGAAAGGAGTTCATGGACTGCAATAAGAGAACAAAACGCCGAAGATTAGCTAAGTTAGCTGTGGTAGATGATTCCGCGATAAACCACTTGATGAGTGATTTTAGCCGATCTAACAACACTTGTGTGGAATCTACTACCAACAAAATATTATGTATCAGTAATAAACGAGGCGAAATTAATAAAACACCAGTATTTAGTAATAATGGAGTTTATCAATACACAATTACCAAATGCATTGCCATCTTATCATAAAGTGTTGGAGGCAAAGAAACAGTGTTATCCACTAGAGGAACAGCAGCAGTTTAGGACATATTTAGGTTTAATTGTCGACAAAGCTCAATGCGGAAGTGGCACATCCAATGACGGAAACACTGCAAGAACTTTTTTTAATTCTACTATATCTGCTGAAATAACTGGCTTAGATCAACCAGTTATTGATCGGTGTCGTCAACTTTTGCAGTGTCTTTCGTCGGGTTACAAAACTAATAGTCTAGCATTCAGAGATTACTCATTAGGGACTGCGCGAATGCTTGTTAGTACGTATCCATCGTATAATTTGCCTCCTTCAGTTCATAAAGTGCTAATTCATGGATCGGAAGTAATTGAGCATAGGCTAGCTCTTTGAAGAAGCCGCTGAATCTTGTAATAAATTATTTAAGCAACTCAGACGAAACAACACGCGAAAAATGTCTAGTGTTGCTACTAACACTGACCTTTTGCATAGACTTCTTCTAAATTCCGACCCGTTAATTTCTTCTTTATGTAAGTTACCACAAAAGAAGAAGTCTATGCCATCACCCGAGGTCTTAAGTATGTTAAGTTTTTGAAAATAATGTAAAAATGTTGTGTTAAATTGGCGATACAAAATTTATTGTTTTCTATTATTTTTTCTTTAATTAATGACTCACATTTTTGATAAATTAATTATGATACTATTATACTTGACCCTTAAATAGCGTAAACACAGACATTCATGTTAATTTTGATGAGTATAGCTAAGCAAACTACGTATGACCGCCTTCCTTAGAGACTTGAACCACTGTGCGGTGCTAAGATTTTTTTGTTTTCGATAAATTCTTAATACTCGTCACAGCGGGAAAAGATTGATTACCTTATTTTATAATCAATTAAATAATATACATATTACTTTAGAATTTATTACTTTTGGAATCGAGACGGTAAATGCATGTGACACAAGAAAATATTGATTCCTACATCTTTAGAAGAAGAAATGTAGATTCCCACATCTATAGAAGAAAGAAGTTATTGTTTGTGCGTATATTTTTGTGGATATTTTTGTTTTTTATTTTTTTTTCACAGTCAAAAAATCCGTTATTTTTTACGCATAAAACATTATTTTATGAAAAAAAGCAGTTTATGAAGAAGAATCACACTGGCCAATAGGTGCTACTACGGTCTCAGTAGGCAGTTTAGTACAGAGACGCCTGGAGACTAGTGTTAAGGCAGGCCGAAACCCGTTAACGGGTTGTTATGGCCATCTAAGTAAGTAAATAATATGTATATTAGAAGCTATTCGGGAATACTTGTGTGACCGTTCACCATTTTTGTCACCTACAGATTTTCGTATCTTTATTATATTTACTTTAAAAATTAATTGTTTGCAAAATGTTTTTAATATGAACATGGTAAAATTAGGAGTTTATTAATAAATCGTAATTACAGGTGCTTTAAAATGTTAAGTAGTGAAACAAATATTCCCGAATAGCTACTATTATTTAATTTTTAATGGGGGAAATTAATTTGTTATTGATAATTTATGCATAATTTAATATATTATAAATACATTAACAATATAATGCACTAAAAATAATGCATGAATTTGTTCCTTAAAATTAATAATAAATAATTACTTTATGCATTACATATAATGAATTCTAATACTTATTACGGGAGGACATTAAAAGAATTTATTACTTTCGTAGGACATGATCTGTGTTAAGGGTAATGGTTTCCGTAATCAATAGATTATACATTCCTTATATTATCTTCTCGATTTACATTGATTACCATTTCTCCCTGGGTCTGCGCGTTTAAACACCCAGCGGGAAAATATTGATTACCTATCTTATAATCAATTATATAATATATTACTTCAGAATATATTACTTTTGGAATCGAGAAGGTAATTTCACGTGGCACACAAGTAAATATTGATTACCATGTGTATTCCCACATCTATAAAGAAAGAAGTTATTGTGTGTTGGTTTTTGTCTTTTTCGTATATTTTGTTGAAAAAAAACTGTAATTTGTTTTTTTCTATTTTACATATCGATTACCATGTACATACATTCCCACATATATAGAAGAAAGAAGTTATTGTTTTGTTTTTTTTTTCATTGTTAAAAAAATTCTTTATTTTTTACGCAAAAAAATGTATTTTATTAAAGAATGCAGTTTATGTTTAAATGCGCAGAAGTGCAGACACAAAATTAATGTATAAGATTAATAATTAATATGTATTGTAAATAAATAAATAAATAGATAATTATAGCTATTCGGGAATACATGTTTTCCCGTTTACCATTTTTAACACCTATATCATTTCGTATCTTTTATGTATTTATTTTAAAACTTAAATGTTTGCCAAATGTTTTTAATATGAATGTGATAAAATTTGGAGTTTAATAACAAGAGCGCAATTACAGGTGAAATAAAATGGTAAATAGTGAAACGAGTATTACCGATTAGCTACTATTATTTTATTTCTACTATGGGAAATTAATTTAAATTTATTATTGATAATGTAATATATTATAAATACATTAATAATATAACACATTACAAATAATGCATCATAGAATTTATTCCTTCAAATTATTAATAAAAAATAATTTTATGCATTACCAATAATGAATTCTAATACTTATTACGGGGGAGCAGTAAAAGAATTTATTACTTTCGTAGGACATGATCTGTGTTAAGCGTAATGCTTTCCGTAATCAATAGATTATACATTCCTTGTATTACCTCCTCGATTCTTATTGATTACCATTTCCCGCTGGGCATAACCTGTCATACGAAAGTAATAAATTCTTTTACTTAATTCTTGGGCAGAATATAAAGTTTTAAAGTTAAAGGAAGGTACATGTGAAGGTAAAATTCGTGTCAGGCTAGGTTAGGTTTGCCATTCGTACTGATGTTACCAGTACACGTACTGGTTTTTATTTAATGTTCTGGTTCATGCATAACACCCAAATCAGTACGCAAATGTACTGGTTTTTTTAAATTTTGCCTCCAAATAATTTTACTTGTTTAAAATTGGTTTACTTAACATATTACTTTTAATTTGTTATGAATCACGCAGTTAAAATTCAGTCTTACGTTTTGTTTTTGTTTACTCTTAACTTATCATATACATACTTGTATTCAAATAAATAGAAGTGCCATTAGTGCTTTTCAGAAGAAAATGCTGGTGGCATTCGTTCGATATCGAACGAAATTTCATACAATTTTAAAACAATTTACATTGAAATTTCGTTCGATATCGAATGCCATACTTTGCCCCCTGCTTTTGCTTTCTTTTAAATTTCAAAAACAAAAAATAAGACGTCAGAAAAGATCGAGGGACATAATTTATTTTAAAAGTTAAAATAATTACATATTATTGTTGTTAACAATTCAAAAATCTATTTTAAAACGAAGAGAGAACAACTTTTTTTCTAGTGAGAATAAAAGACAATGCCGGGAAAAACACGCAAATGTTTAAATAAAAAAAATAATAAAATTATTTGTTTGCAATGCAAAACAGAAGTATTGGAAAGTGAAGATGCTTTCCAGTGCGATTGTTGTAGCAAAACACTACATTCTGTGTGTACGAAAATGGACAAAAAGCAAATTGAAAAATAATTAAGTGATAATTGTCTTGAATATAAATCATAGGTCGGCAAAATTGATTTGTAATTGTGTTAGTGAGCATGGAAGAGAACTGCACTGAACAAAAAAATGTGTGAATTCATATACACCAATACCCCGGTTTGCGTCGCTAATTGGGACTGAAAAAATGAGACGCAAACCGAAACGACGCAAACTGAAGCAGAATTTTCAATTGTTTACGTATTTGATTTTCGTTTAGTCAATACAGGTTTTAAACATTTTAGCTTAGAAAAAGGGTTTTAAAATCAATATATTTTCTTATTATTTTTTGAATAACAGATTTTATTAAAATAAAAATATAACAATTGTGAAGACCACTGATATAATTCGAAACTAATAACTACGCTTAACATGTAAACAACGCACACCTGCAAATTTGCTTTCTACTTAACGGGAAATCCCCTTTTTTTGCTTTAACTTTGTAAAAACATTTTCATATCAATCACGCAAATCGAAGCATTTACGACGCAACTTCGAAGCCATGCGACGCAAACTGAAACAAAAACGACGCAACATTGAAATTCCAGAAACTTAAAAAAAGACGCAACTTCGAAGCGACGCAAACTGAAGCGACGCTAATCGGGGTATTGGTGTATATGTATGTATGTTATTAATTTACATATCACTAGGCGTGAACTAGGAACTTTCTTTTCCGTCTGAAGGAAACATATCGGGTATATCTAATTCGGGTACGTGAAATTCGGTAGTTCTAACCGTTTGCTGAAGGAAGATCTTAAAAAAATTATAATATCTTGTTTTTTAGTTTACAAGTCACATTTATTATAATAATTTAAGAAATTTTGTGTGATTTTATTAAAAGGAAAAAAAAATGCACTCAAATATATTGAATTAATAATAATAATCTAATATATTTAGAGTTTCATAAATTTTTTTTTTTTTTTTTAATGGTGTAATAGTTAAAAGTGAATCTGAAAAGGCCTTAGACATTGTATTAGATTTAGCTAAACAAACTGATACCACTATTTGCGAAAAAGATATCGAAGATTGCTATTTTATAAACAATAATATCAAAACTAAAAATAATTTAAATAAAAAGAAATCAATAGTCGTAAAGTTTGCTAATGGAAAATCCAAGAAAGTATTTACGGACCATAAAAAGAATTTAAAACAAATTGAAGGCTTAAAAACCGTGTATATAAATGACTTTCTTAGTAAAGAGTCACTAGAACTCTTTAACCATGCGAAGACCTTGAAAACAGTGGGCTACAAGTTTGTATATACAAGTGGTAGTAATATATTTGCAAAGAAAACTTAGAAAATGAACCAAATAAAAATAAGTGACCATAATTTTATTAGTTGTAGTTTTGAAACTGATTTATTGAATGTACAAACGTCAACGGAAAGAATAATTAAAATTGATTATGAAAGATTTGGAAATTATTTAGATACTTATCTGACAAATTTAAATCATTTGGACACTTCCTCAAATAAATGTGAACGCTTTATAAATATCTTATCAAATGCTGCAATAAATAGCACGTCGGTAGTTAATAAACGAACGCATTTACGCAAAGCACTAACTCCTTGGATGACAGATAATCTAGTTTTATTAATTTGCTATAAGAACAAGTTACTGAAGGCAAGAAGGAAAAAGCCAACAAATAAAATGATATCAGAAAAACTTAAAAGAATAAGTAAGGTCATAAAAATATGTAATAACTATTTAATAAACACATACTATGTAAATAGATTGAAGTCCTTCGGTGGTGATACGAGAAAAACATGGCAATTTTTAAACAAAGAATTAGATAGAAATTGCCGTGGTAAGAAAAACATTGTGACAGAAAATGGAAGTATATTAAGTGAGGATAAAGATAAGGCTATAGCATGAGTTTTTCTACAAAAATATACAAGACATTGTTGCTAATAACACCACAACTCTTAATGGAGATGTAAATATATTTCGCACATTAATTCCACAGCAAACAACCTTTGTTTTACAAAAAGTCAATAAAGATAAGGTTGAGATAATTTGAATTGTAATAAGGGACCTGGATACGACAATATTACTCCAAAAATGTTATCAGTGAGAAAACACTTGGTTGCTGATATAGTTAAAGATATTTTCAATATGATGATTGATGAGGGTAATTATCCAGATGTCCTTAAAATACATAAAATAATTCCTATACCTAAAACTGTTGGAGCAAGTAATATACTGAACTTTAGACCAATATCGGTGTTATCCATTGTGGATAAGGTCATTGAAAAATTAATATTCGAACAAACCTCTGATTACGTTGATAAAAATAGAATATTGTTTGAAAGACAATTTGGTTTCAAAAAAGGCTCTGGAACTGAGGAAGCTGTTATCAATGTTATAGAGTACATATGTGACCAGCTTGATCGTGGATACAGTGGAGTAGCAGGAGTTTTCTTCGATTATTCCAAAGCATTTGACCTGGTTGATCATAATATTTTAATACAAAAGTTAAAAAATATAGGAATATCTAATACCACGCTGGATATATTGCGAAGCTATTTATGTAGCAGAACCTAGTTCGTACAAATAAGCGATTCAAAAAGTTCAAGGCTGCCAGTTAACTGCGGTGTTCCACAAGGTAGTGTACTGGTTCCACTACTTTTTAAAATCTTTATAAATGACCTTAAAAATATCAACTTTAATGGAAAATTATTTATGTATGCGGATGACATATGTTTGTTTTATCCTTATAAATACACACAAGTCTTGAAGACACAAATTGAATATGATGCATCTATATTAATGGAATTTTCTAGGTGTAATAAATTAGTTATAAATCCATGCAAAACAAAGTTTGTAAGATTCAAGCCTTATATTTTAAACAACGATGAGCCTATGTCCATTTGTGTCGATGGTACTGTCATAAAAGAATCTAAAGAAGTAAAATACTTAGGAGTTATTTTAAATCACAACTTATTATGGGACGAACATATCCAAAATTTGAAAAATAAAATTTCATCAGGAATTGGAATTCTTTATAAGTTTAAAAATAAGCTTAACTGTAATACAAAGTTACTGATATACCAAGCATTGATACATTCACACTTTAAATATTTGCCTTCGATATATGCGTGTAGAGTAAATAATACATTGAAATCACTACAATCAGCCCAAAATAAAGCTTTGAAACTAGTGTTTAATCTCCCTTTACAATATTCTACGCTTAATTTATTAAAAAATTATGCTAAAAATACGTTGCCCATAAGAGGATTATATAAACAAAAAGTTTTAATGTACGTATATAAATCTTTAAGAGAAAACGAAATTGGATCAATACAATTCGTGGATAATTTATCTCGTACAAGCAGAGTCACTAGACAAGCTTATAATCTCCATTCTGCAAGATGTAGACTTGACTTAACAAAACAACGCATAACATTTTCTGGACCACATGAATACAATCAGCTACCTAGTAGTTTGAGAGATGTACAAGTACTATATTGAAAATAGTTTGTATAAATTTTAAATTTCAATTAATTTGATGTAATGTTTTTGTTATATGTATTTAGTTAAGTTCTGGCCTTGAAAAATAGAAAAAAATAAAAATAACTAAATTAATAAAATTGATTATAAAATAAAATATATATATATATATATATATATATATATATGTGTACGAAAAAAGGAAAAGAATAAATTTAATTACATAAGAATATAAAATAAAGGTTATATAATAAATTCTTATGTAAATTAAAATATATCAAATTTGTATTTTTATTTCCCAAACTGCATATTTAATTCTTAAATATTATTACTAATATTATTTATATGGTAAGTCCCTTATAAATTTGTCGTAACAATCCCTTTAAGCTAAATTACGGGTAAAACTACCTCAAATTTATACAAATAGTGTTGTTATATATACTGCTAGGAAAATTGTATACGTTGCTAAAAAATAATGCGATTTTTGGCATTTACAATTGTTTGTTTTTAATAAAATTAATGAAGAATTTGAGAAGAAACAGAAAATCTGTTGGATATACATATGTACATATATTAAAAGTATATGTAAATTCCTTAAGATAAAAGTACATATCTCGCCTCATAAGTGTGGTGTGTAACTTAAGGTTTTTAAAGTGTTCAAAGCATCAAACGCCTAAAGTTCAAAATGCGTGTTATGTACACTATCTTCATTCGTAAAAAGCCTCTGATTAAAAGAAAAAAAATTTGTAAATAAGGATGAAAAAATAGTTTTTGTTTTATAAAAATTTAACAAGCCAATTTTTAACAAAATTTAATACACAGTGTAAATTCAGAAATGTATGTATTTGAAAAAAAAAATAAATAAAAGTTATATAAATATGCATTGTATAAAAGATTTTAATTTAAAAAATCCTTTAATTTTGCATATACCGTTTGCGATATATTTCTGAACTTATTGGGGGGGACCTCTTATTTTTATTTATTTATTTAAATGTTAACACAGTACAACAAGATACAATCGTATTTAACAGCACTGGTAAGAAAGAGGTACATTATAGTATCGAAATAATATGATAAAAAAAATATTAAAAATAGAGTAAAAGTAGAGTAAAATTAAAAAAAAAATAAAATAAAATAAAAAAACAATACAGATAATAGGAAATAGTTAAATATGTATATTACTTGAATATTCTTAATTAAAATGTGTAAATATTGCAGTTCTGAAGTGCTTAGCATTGCTTAATAACTGTAAATTGTTTGGAAGTTCATTCCAGAGATGCATTGAATTTATATAAAAGTGTCTTTCAGAAAGTAGTTTGCGATATCCAATAACATTAATCTTGTGTGCTCTATTAGATCTTGAGAAAATTAGCCTTCTATAAAGATATTGGGGTTGGGCAGTGTAGATAATTTTGTGCAGATATACAAGTGTACGACATTTCAACAAATTTCTAAAAGAAATATTGTAAATATTGCACGAGAATTCAGGTATTCTACTAAATCTTATTCGGCCATAAACATATCTTGCTATATTATTATATGTGACTTTGAGTTTATTTTTGCTCATCGAATCACAACTAGAAAAGAGTTCACTTCCATATAGTAACGTGGGTATGAGGTATGTTTTGGCAAGAAGAACACGAATATTAAATGGTGTAAATTATCGCGTTAGCCAAAGATTACGCAGCATAGCATGAGTACGACCACAAACTGCATTAACATGGCTTAACCAGCTGAGTTTCTTCTTAAAAATTACTCCAAGATTTTTAGCATTTTGTAAAATTTCTATAGTCGTGTTATCAATCCGAATAAGTGGAAGTGATGTTATGGAGTTAACTTTGCCTATAACTCACGCTTTCGATTTCCTTGGATTGATACAGAGACCATTCGTCGACGCCCATTTAAATACATTGTTTAAGTCTTGGTTCAGTTTGGTAGCACAATCATCCATTTAAGACGGCAGCAGCTAATGTATAGCATCATCTGCATACATCTGAATATTACAAAATTTCAGTCTTGACGGTAAATCGTTTGAGTAAACGGTATATAGTAGTGGACCAAGTATGGATCCTTGTGGCACACCTCTAGACATTGAAAAACCATTCGATTTGTTACCACAATGGTACACAAATTGAGTCCTATCCCGTAGGTACGACGATATTAACTTAACAGCGGTATCAGAAAAATGGCACATGTTTTTAAGTTTTTGAAGTAGGATGGCATGCTCAACAGTGTCAAACGCCTTTGAGTGATCAAGTAAAACTAATAAATATATCATATTGTTATCCGCTTTTGATCGTAACTGCATAGAAGCTTGATATTGTAGCTCTGATTTTTAAATTTACATCATTCATCATACATCATTTAAAAAAGTTGTTGAGGTCAGCAGTCTTATATCTTTTACACCTGTAATAAGCATTATTTCTGATGTTGATTAGGGTTCTAATTTCATTGTTAAACCAGGGTTTCTCATTAGTTATTTGTTTTTACTTTCATTTTAACATATTTTTCAAACAAATATTGTATGTTTGATGTAAAAAAGTGACCTGATCATCCACAGACGGCATCACAAATGTTTGGTTCCATGGTATCTCAGCTAATTCTACTTCTAATGCGGCATTATCAACGTTATTAAAATCTCTAAACGTTATCACTTGTTCCTTGGTTATTGACTGGAAATCATATGAAATGAAGAGGAGATCGTATTTCGAAAAGGCAGAAGCAGAAAGTTGGTCAAATAATAGCATCCTATTGGGGTTATCAGCGAAACATAAAACAATTAAAGTGCTGGAGGTGGAAGAATAATGCGTCGGAATTAAGTTGTTTATCAAATGCATACCAATGGCACTCAAATCATCAACCAATCCAGTTTCGAGTAGAATATTAGCATTGAAGTCTCCAATTAAAACAATAGATGATAATTTATTTAATAATAGATCTATATTTATTCTATTATTTGGACGATATATTGCTCCCAGTATAAGTTTTTGACCACTGCTAAAAAACTCTAGGAATAAATATTCTACTTTCTGTGAATTTGTTGCATTTTCCGTTAATATCGTTCACTATTCCCATTTATTTCATCTTCACATATTCCACCGGCACTTGACACTCTATCAGAACGAAAAAGTCGATACCCACTTAGATGATAGTTATTATCATTTATATCAATTCGAAACCAGGTTTCCGAAATGAAAATTATATCGACTGCCGACCCTTCGAATATAAATCGGAATTCATCAATTTTTTTGTGCAGGCTCTGGGCATTTATGTGGCAAATGTTGAAACCGCAAGCTCTTTTAGAAAGTATTCTAACCATAGCGTGAAGGTTTTCCCTAAAATGAACTGTTGTGTTATTATCATGTCTTAACATCATTGTAAAAAACGAATACTAAGTATATAATTTGCAATGTAAGCACATATAAGAAGTTTATCAAATATAAAGGAATCAGTATAGATAATAGTAATTTAAAATTTACATTATAATAAATATTGCGGAACATATTGCTTGATAAATAATATTTTAATAGAAATATTCTACAAAACAAGGATAATTTTAATGTTCTGAAAAAACATTTAATTTCCTTGTGGTGGAAGAAACATACTATGCAACGTTGTTAAATCGCCTATATGTATGGGTTCATTTTCTCCGTTCTTTTTTATAAAAACAAGGCCTCTATTAATAAAAGCAGATGATACTATTTTACTTTTTTTCACACGTCGGGCTTGTTGCAAAATACGATGATTTTCACGTGACAAGTTTTCATTAATATAGAAAGGAACCATACTATCAAATCCAATATTATTCAGTAGCTGGTATGATGTTGAAAAATACTGTGAGAGGGTACTGCGCCTGAAGAAGAAGGATTTAGATGCTGCAAAATGAACGGAAATTGGAACCAGAAGTGGCCTGGACACGGGCAAGGATGATCAAGGAGCTGATACGGCCGATAGAAAACTACCCTGAAGTAATGCTTTGAGCGGTTCCGGGTGGATTACTTTCCAGTGGGAGAAAAAAGGAGGGGGTTTTTTAGTCGGTATTGCTGAGAGTCCGACATAACACAACGGTGATGACCTTGTGTATGCGAAAAGGCATTTTTCCTCCTTACCCGAAAAAAAATATTATTCAGTCGTAGGACTTCTTTGTCAGATTTTAAGTAACTAGTTATAGACCTTATCACAAAATTTCTATCATACGGGCTTTTGAATTTAATTATGATATCAGGATCAGTTACTTTTTTTTTAGATTTATTGTTATTTGATTTTTGCAGATATTGCCGTTTGGTATTTACACATAATGTAGCTTTAACATTAGGAGCATTTATGTTTGGCATTTAGCACAGTTTTGAATAAATATCAAAAAGATTTTCATCCTTTACAAAGGGGACAACACTTATGCGTAAATCACGCGCGACAATTGAATTAACTTGATGCCTTACTTGCTTTTTTAACGATAAAATTTCTTGTTTTAAATCGTCATTTTCATTCGTTAGTGCTACTATTTTACTCAACACTGTATTAGTTATATCTTTTACAGCTGTTTCTATATTAAGCACTCTCTCAGTTAGGTTATTTACCTCACTCATCGCAATATTAAATTATAATTTTGAAAAAACCACAAAACTAACTTTTTTTTTTAATTTTTCACCTTTGCTGGGAGTTGAACCTGGGTCGTTGGAGTTTTTGTGCGAGCGCTCTAACCACTATACCACGCACCCCCTATGGTCTTGGACAATAATAGTAATAATACAGATCTTGAAAATAATGAAAAATATGGTGAAGATGAAGATTTCATCTTACCAATTTAAAAATTCACATTTTTTATTTTCCAAAATTTTTAGAAATTAACTTCAATTACCAATTTACTACTAAAATTTAGTAAATTAATTTTCGAAATATAATAAGCCAGTAATAGGTGCGTTTCTTTACTTTTTGGGTAAATTTCTGTAAATAGAGAGTAAACAACAATTTCTCTCAATAAGAGACAAATTTACCCAAAAGTACGGAAACGCAAAAAAGCAAATATTTTACCCATTCATATAAAAATATGAAAAAACACAACCTTATGTCATACCAAAGAATATAAATCATATAGAATGCGCACCTCAACACTTATCCAAATATTTTGTCAACATTTTTTCTGACGCGGGAAGGAAGGGCAAAAGGCAAAACAAAAGAAAAGAGCGTAACAAAACAAGAGAAACCAAAGAGAAACTAATGTCACAGTGTATGCACTGTGCTAATGTGTGTTTTATTTCTTTTGCATTGTTGTTTAGGTTTTTTCGTTCAGCCACAGTACATACAGTGACGAAATTCCAACAACTATAACAAGAACATCACACAGCAAGATAGCCACAACAAAATTTTTGCACACACAACATCACAGTGTATAAGACGATAGCCACAACAAATTTTTTACTTTGTGTTTTTTTTTTTTTTGCTTAAGTACAGAAACGGTATCATGCTAACAACAATATTCACATACAATACAATTTATGTGTGTGTGTGTCTTATTCATTGTGAGCTGTTTTCGTTTTTTAAATTTTAAAACTTAGAGAATAATGTTGTTGGTTCAAATATTTTTGTGTAATAAAGAATACAGTGCTCCGATACGACTATGTAAGCTAGTGTAGCGCAAAGCATATTTAATTTGTAGTTGCGCGAAGGAAAATACATTAATCTACATCGAATATATAGCGCCCTATTTAATATCGTAATAAAAGTGTAGTTAGAAATATATTTTATTATTATTATTTATTTAAGCTCAACAAGTGATTTTATATTTATTTGAAATAAAAGGTTAACTAAACCAAAAAATGTAATTCCAAAAATATAAAAAATAAGTATATATTCATTAATGACAAATTTTCGAATGATCTTTCAATTATAAGAAAATTCAATTTTTATATTTACTTTATATATGTATGTATGTATGTATTATACATAAAAAAAATAAATAATAAATAAATAATAATCAAGATTAAAATTATTTCTTATTCTTATTTCTTTATGTACATATATATAAATTTTTAAAAGAAAAGACACTTCAATTTTTGTATGTTAAAAATAAATAATAAATAAATAATAATCAAGATTAAAATTATTTCTTATTTCTTTATAAAAAGGCTAATAAAGTTACTTCTTTTAAAGATTATATATTGGATAAAATATCTAATTTTCTTTTTTTGGAACTTCCTTTTTCTGTAGTTCAAGATGAATGTTTTTGAAGGAGTACCAATAATAGAAAATTCAATACCTCTATTCTGTTTTAAGAACAAGTGTCGGCAAACCACTCTGGGATCATTGGTTTACATGACTCAATAATAAAAGATTTTATACCAATTTTTTGCGGTTCAGATTTAAAGACATTATGAAATATTGAAATGTGTTTTTTGCTTGCATTTATTTTGCTATCATTCTAAGTATCTGCTAAAAAACCGTTTTTTGAATTAAGCGATCAAAAAGTTTTTTGACTTTATAATTTTCCACACTCAATTAAACCTTTGCGGAAGGGGTGGCTAAAATGTGACATAAAAACCCCGGATGGGACGGCAAGCTTTCAGGTAAATAGGGAATTGTATGTAAGAAATGGAAGCAAATGCAAAATCAGAAATGTGCCCAAAACTAACACGGCAACATATTTTTCCTAACACTTTTGAAAAATGCGTGTAATATTTGCCACACAAATTTTCAGCAGGCCTGTTTCTGCTGCTATAAAAACAACGTCTGAAACCACAAAATTTAAGACATGTTCCGCAGAATTGGCTTTATCAAAAGCTCAGTTTATGGAAAAAATGGCAAAATTTGTGATTGTCTTAATAGTGGCTCCCTTTATCGAGATAATTGCTACAGATCTGCAATTCAGATTAACAATGAAGTATATATACATATTCAGTTCTTTTTAGAATATTTAAAAAAGGTGGAGTTTGTAGATCAAAACAAGCGTATTTTCTTTTCAAATAAAATGAATCTCACCCTAAATTCAATTCTTATGTTAACAAATGAAATTTTAAGGGAATGTGGTGATTTATATTTCTTAGTGACAAAGTCCCTCAATCAAGACAAATTAGAAAACACTTTTCCTGTATTACAGCAAAAAGGTGGCAAGTATAACAACCCTTCCGTAGCCGAATTGAATAACATTTTGGCAAAATTAATGCTAACTAAAATAATTCAGTCAAGTTCGTCCAGCAATTGTCTGCATTTACAAGACGAGATAACGCAAGTTGATGCCAACTTTGAAGCAGATTTATATAATGAACATAAAGAACCAAGTTACAATGAAATTGATGAAGTTGATTTCGACAGTAATATATATGCAGATTATATTTTTTTAACAGCCCCAAGTGTATGAAAAGCTATTATACAAATTATCAATGGCTAACAGATTTTGGAAATTTAGCTGCCCCATCAGATATACTAATGGACATACATGGGCATACTGCATTACTTTTTTACTGCAATACGTAAACCAGTATTCAGTACAAAGTACTGATTATTGAAAAGAAAAATCAGTATTCAGTAAATTTTACTGATTACTGGAAAGAAAAATCAGTATTCAGTAAATTTTACTGTTTACTGAAAAAAGAAATCAGTATTCAGTAAAAAGTACTGTTTACTGAAAAAAGAAATCAGTATTCAGTAAATTTTACTGATTACTGAAAAGAGAAATCAGTATTCAGTAAAAAGTACTGATTACTGAAAAGAAAAATCAGTATTCAGTAAAAAGTACTGTTTACTGAAAAGTAAAATCAGTATTCAGTAAAAAGTACTGATTTGTGTAAAAAAATTCAGTAAACATTAAGTGAAATCAGTATTCAGTAAAAAGTACTGATTTGTGTAAAAAAAATCAGTAAACATTAAATGACTGATAGTAGGTAGATACTGTGTGTTTTAAAAATGATATGTACGCATTGCTCACTTACATGATGGTGGCATAACTGAAAAACTGCATTTCGAAAAAAATTAAGAACTGAAAAAATTATTTTATTTTACATTTTTCAGTATATTTTCTGAACTTGAAGTCTCAGCTATATAAATCAGTTTTTATTTACCCAATAACACATTTCATAATTAAAAAAAGTAAAAACATACATAAAGAAATATTCCTCGAAATTCAGTTTTTCAGTTATGCCACTATTCATGTAAGTGAGCAATGCGTACATATCATTTGTCTATGTCCACACTCGGCGAGAAGAGTCGGGCAATTCTTCATCAATTCTCTTTTAAACTTGTCTTCGTGTCCACACTCGGAGATTTTAGTTGCCCAACTTTTTGTTGTTGTTCAGCAATTTTTGTGTTTTCTTTTATTTGCTTTTTCTTACAATTTGACATTTATGCCGTGTTGCCACAGAAATACTCACAAATTACACAAAATTTTATAGATTGCCCAAAATATATTTCATACATAGAATATAATGCTTTTTATTTTTGTAATTATTTTAATATATGAATAAATATTTGTGTATTTATAAATTTCCCTGTAGAAGACAAAGCCTTAAAGTTATTGCTAGAGCTATTGGAACAGCCCAAACAATATTAAAGTATTTATAGTTGAATACTAGTGCTAATGAGGACTAGTACTTGAAGTAGTTCGGGAGCACCGCTTAAATTTTGAAGAAGTTTATAAGATAAGACATATTTTATCCTAAAATTAAGGTATGTTAGATACAAAATAAGCTGCAAATAATGAAAATCGGTTGATATAAACAAAATATTTTCTTTTAATGTAATATCGTTATGCTACACAATTAAATTTTCTATCAATGAAAAATAAAAATGTTTCTCTTCCCTTGTCTTTTAACAGCTAGATTATGTGTTCACGTATTATGTGTCGATTAGACATTCAGCAGTTTAACGGTCATATACAAAATAACAAAGTAAATTTGCTGTCTTTATTTTCCATTTTAATTTTGAATTAAAATCTATTTTAATTGTTTTGCATACGGGCAGAAGAATTTACATTTCATTATGATTCTTAAAATTTAAAAAGCATGTTGTCCCCACTGAAAGGCAATTTACTAGGGTATTCAATTATTCGACTTTTTTCTTTGGTCGATTAATCGAGTGAGTAATTATTCGGGTTTTTTTCTTGATCGATTAATCGAATAAAATTTCAAAATTGATCGATTAATCGCATTTTGTTTTATATAAAATAACACCAATTTTGTGTATTTCTAAAACATTTTATTCAAAAAAAACAAATAACCAAAAACATAGTAATGTAATAACTTTTTAAAAATTCATTAATTTTAATTTTTTTAATTTTTTTTAATTTTTCATTAGTTTAGTTAGATCTCATATTTTATTTTCAAACATATTATTGAAAAACTAAACCATAAATAATAATAAATTAATTTTAATATTTGAGATCATATATGTATATAACGATTTAATATATAAAAGTAATAATTTACTAAGATGTGCGTCACTATAAAGTGTAACACCCATTTTTCTTAATAACTTTTTTCACCTTTAATCAAAATTATTTTTCTTAATCACAATATCTTTGAAAAATGTGTCAGATTTTAAAATGTATCAGTTTGTCAAATTCGACTTGTTAGTTAGTTCATAATGGATAATCAAAGACAAGTGCATACAAAAATTATTCAAATAATTCAAAAAAACCATATTGGAGTTATACAAAAGTTGCTAGGGAAGTCCCCGTGACCAGGCAATGTGTTTCCAGAGTGATCAAAAAGTTCAACAAAGACAGGTAAAGCAAAACTGGTAACGAACGACGCGAAAGCCAAAAAGGTTGAGAAGCTTTTGCTGGCTCTTCCAAACATTTCTGGTCGCGAAGTGGCCCGGCGCGTGCAATGTTCGGAAAGTTTTGTGCGCCGAGTTAAAGCTAAAGCTGGCCTTAAAACATTTAAAGTCCAAAAAGTTCCGGATAGAAATGCTAAGAAGAATATTGAAGCAAAAAAAAGAGCAAAACTCCTCAAAAAAGAATTTTTTTAAAAGTTCGAATGTTGTGTAATGGATGATGAAACTTACGTTTTTGCAGACTTTGCGCAGCTTCCTGACCAAGAGTTTTATGTAGCGGATAGTAGAGTGTTTCTGAAGAGTTCCGAACTAAAAAACTATCAAAATTTCCCAAAAAGTTCCTAGTTTGGCAGGCTATTTGTGGCTGCGGCAACAGAAGTGCATCGTTTGTTACATTGGGATCAATAAACTCAGATATTTATATCAAAGAGTGTCTTCAAAAGAGGTTGCTCCCATTTCTAAGACAGCACAACATATCAACATTCTTCTGGCCAGATTTGGCAACATGTCACTACAGTAAAAGCGCAATAGACTGGTATAATAAAAATAATGTTATTTTTGTTCCAAAAGAGGCTAACCCACCAAACTGCCCAGAGCTGCGGCCTATTGAAAGATATTGGGCTCTGGTCAAAAGAGAACTAAAGAAGAGTACATCTGTTCCCAAAACCATTACTAGTTTTCGATATAAATGGACAGCTGGTACCAAAAAAATCACCGAGAACACTATAACATTGCTTATGGATGGCATAATGAATAAAATAAAAAATTTTATAAAATTAAATTAATTTTTAAATAAAATAATACAGAATATAAATCTGTAATAAAAATGCAAAATAAAACTGTTTTATTTTTAACTCTAGCTTACTCCAGTCAGTTTTTATTTGACTTTTGATGTGTTACAGTTTATAGTGACGCACATCTTACTTCGTATGCAATAAAAATATTAAATAAGTAATTGAAAATAATTCATATTATGAGTTAAAAATTAGTTTAAAAAATTATGCACTTCTATTAAAGTAGTCTTTTAAAAAAAGGATGTAATTTATATGTTTAGCTTTCAACCGATTGTTTTCTTTAGTTTTAATAAAACTCTATTTTCAGAACACTCTCTCGCTGATTGTAGATGTTGGAGAAATTGAGAGAAGTGCATGGCAAAAAATATATAATTTTAGAAATCATCCATTAAATCATTGCAGCCTCTTTTCGGTTTTTTGAAATTTTGTACACTTTTAATTGTTTCATTTAATTGTGATAATCAATTATTTTCGTTTATTTCAATTAATTCTTCTGCAATCATATCATCATCTGACACATTTTGTTCCATATTTTCTAAAAACATTTTCAAAAACAATTTGTTTGCAAAATCTTTTTTTTTCAGATTTTGTGCAATATTTTAAAAAAGTGAAAATGTACCAGAATTTAGATATAAAATAAGTGTACTAAGTAGTTTTACACGTCTTTCATTTATTCGAACCTTAAGCCTTTCTAATAAATAATTTGGAAAAGGATTGTTTGCATTTTCCATTGTATTAATAACAAATTGTATAATGCCTTCTAAATCTATCAATGTAGCAGAATCCTTGCCTAGCTCTGTAATAGCGACATCAAGTGGTTTAAAGGCTTTATTCAAATTTGATAAAAAGTTAATTTCCATATCTGTAAAAGTCGTCAAACAAAAATCAGATAGAGCTTAATTTACGTATTTACAAATACGAAGAAAATTTTCAATCATGGTAGATATAGACGACCATCGATGCTTTACATCATGTATAAGACGAATTTCTTTTTCTTTTCTTGCAGCATAACATATGTTTGCAATTTCTTTTGTTTTTCATTAGATTTATTAAATATTTTACAACACTTAGGAAGTTTATTAATACCATTTATTATTTCTATAAATAAAGTATTTTTTTATATGGATTAATCGAAATTTGACTATTTTTAATTGTTCGAACAATTATTTGAACAAAATTCTTCGATTAATCGACTAACGATTAATCGTTTGAATACCCTACAATTTACTTATAGTTTAATAAATCCCAAAAATGTTTGCTTTAGCTCACCAGTGCACATATTTTAAAATTGGTATAAATTTTGAAAAAGTCACCTTGAAAATATTCAAATGTTTTACTATTAATACGTAAAGAATTTTTTTGTTTTATTATTATTTATTCCTTTATATCATTAGCATATCAAATTAAGATTGTCTCAGCATCACTTAGTCATTATTGAGGCGAGCTGGTAAAATATTTACAGCTTTGAATTACACATGTACAATATATAATTGGGATATTCAAACGGGGTCCTATCAAGTCATATTGTCATAATATCATACAATTTTAAAATAGTTTAAAAAATTTGTTGTTGGTCTTTGAATAAAAAAGTCATAAAACAATAAAGCTACGGTCACATTGGGAAAATATTTGACGAAAAAAACGTAACCACTATTTTATTAAAATATTTATGTTTTAATTTTTCATTTCTTAAAGTTTAGTTAATTATATATCCAAATATTTTTTCTTATAAAATCTCGATTTTAAAAAATTTTTGAAGAAATGTTTACATAAAAAGAAATATTTTCATAATATAATTAATAAAAATTGCTTTAAGCTACGGTCACATTAGGCAAATATTTGATGAAAAAAACGTAACCAATATTTTTTTTGGAAATATATTATGCAAATATTTCTCTTTATGTAAACATTTCTTCAAAAATTGTTTAAAAACGATATTAAAAAGAAGAAATATTTTTATATATAATTAACAAAACGTTAAAAAATGAAAAATTAAAAAATAAATATTTTCATAAAATAGTGGTTACGTTTTTTTCATCAAATATTTATCCAATGTGACCGTAGCTTAAGACTTTTCAACCTATGTTTACCATTTTTTCATTAATTGAAAAATAAAAAATAATAAAAAAAATTAAAAATAATATACTAAACTATGACGGGTTGTTTACAGCAATCATATTTTTTCGTTTTATTGTTTTATGATATATGACTTTAAAACGACCATTTGAATCCCCCAAATATTTTATTTTAAGATATTCATCTAAAGGTTTAATTCTATATATGTATATAATTTACAAAGAAAGAAAAGAAATAAAAGTAAAAAATATTAATATATACACATAAAATTTAATTATTAATTAATAGGATATTGTATACGATTGCTGTAAATCATATGAGAAGAGTTTCTAAGTCGTGAAGCAAATATTCCTTTATTTTTTTCGTGAAAATTTAAATTCTTTGTATATTTTTAATATCATGAGGGAGATTATTAAATTCCATACTATCCGTATATTCAATCCGTTGCTTCGTAGTTTCTAACCGACATCTTGCTATCATAAGATTGATATTGTTTCTGTTATTGAATAATGTTTGATTTCTATGAAATGAAATTGTATGGTGACCAATATCATGGGTTAACTTAAAAACATAAAGAATTGAATTAAATTATTATAAATAATTTGATTGAAATAATGGTGAAACAAAATTACATAAAAAATTTATGGTCTAAAAATAGTTAAAGAAAAATTGTTCTCTTCCATTTTTGTGTAATTTCACATAAACTGGCAACGCTGCACTTATTAAAAAGAAAAAAACATAAAAAAACAAACGCTGCGATTGTACGAAAAAGACATGTACACCAAAAAGCGAAAAAAAAATATGAAAGGAAATGTCAAATAATCAACTACGAAGAAAAAAACGAATGAGGGAATATAAAGAATCGCCGAGAACGGGCAAGTATTTTTCTTCTTTTATTACCCTCACCGTAATCGTCAGCAAACTACAAAAGTTGCCGACTCGCCTCGCCGAGTGTGGACATAGACTTTTTAAAACACACAGTATCTACCATCAGTCATTTAATGTTTACTGAATTTTTTTACACAAATCAGTACTTTTTACTGAATACTGATTTCACTTTTCAGTAATCAGTAAAATTTACTGAATATAGATTTCTTTTTTCAGTAATCAGTACTTTTTACTGAATACTGATTTCTCTTTTCAGTAATCAGTAAAATTTACTGAATATTGATTTCTTTTTTCAGTAAACAATACTTTTTACTGAATACTGATTTCTCTTTTCAGTAATCAGTAAAATTTACTGAATACTGATTTTTATTTTCAGTAATCAGTAAAATTTACTGAATACTGATTTTTCTTTTCAATAATCAGTAAAAAAAAGAAAATACTGAAAAAGTACTGGTACTGAAAAATGCCCATCTATGCTAATGGATGCAAGCGAAAAACACATATTAATGTTTCATAATGTCTTTAAATCTGAAATGCAAAAAATTGGTATAAAATCTTTTATTATTGAGTTATGTAAACGAATGACCCCAGAGTGGTTTGCCGACACTTGTTCTCAACACAGAATAGAGGTATTGGATTTTCTATTATTGGTACTCCTTCGAATACATTGAATTTAGATATTTACATATTTTATTCATTAATAATCTTTAAAAAGAGTAGCTTTATTAGCATTTTTATGGAGATGAAAATCCTCAAAATATACATACTTTTTGATGCTTTGAAGTATAAAATAAGAAATAATTTTAATCTTGATTATTATTTATTTATTATTTATTTTTAACATAAAAAAATTAAAGTGTCTTTTAAAAATTTATATATACGTACATTTATATAATTCATACATACATATATAAATTAAAAATAAAAATAGAATTTTCATATAATTGAAAAATCATCAATTTATCATTTAAAAATTTTTCATTAATGAATATATACTTGTGTTTTTTTAATATTTTTGGAATTACTTTCTTTGGTCTAGTTAACCTTTTATTTCAAATAAATATAAAATTAATTGTTGAGCTTAAATAAATAATAATAATAAAATATATTTCTAACTACACTTTTATTACGATATTAAATAGGGCGCCATATATTCGATGTAGATTAATGTATTTTCCTTCGCGCAACTACAAATTAAATAGTCGTATCGGAGCACTGTATTCTTTAATACACAAAAATATTTGAACCAACAACATTATTCTCTAAGTTTTAAAATTTAAAAAACGAAAACAGCTCACAATGAATAAGACACACACACACATAAATTGTATTGTATGTGAATATTGTTGTTAGCATGAAACCGTTTCTGTACTTAAGCAAAAAAAAAAGACACGAAGTAAAAATTTTGTTGTGGCTATCGTCTTATACACTGTGATGTTGTGTGTGCAAAGTAAGAGAATAAACGAATTCTCTTTGCTAAGTAAGAGAGTAACAATTCTTTTTGCGGGTTCCAACATTACGACCCGCCATAAGAAATTTTACTTGTACGTGATGCACATTCTATATGATTTATATTCTTTGGTCATACACACATACTGAGCATGTACTTTTGTTAACTAAGCCAAAGAATAACTTTTTTATATAAATATAGAATTAAATTATACTATAAGCTTTCCACTGCAGGTTTATAAACATTTTTTAATTCAGCTTTTGAAATTTTTTTTAGTCTTCTGAACCTTTAATTTTTCTATTATTTTTTAAACAGCTGATTATTTGTTTGCTTGCAAAAACTAGCCTGAAGAAAAAGTACGGGCTATTTCGTGCATAAAGAAGAAGAAAGTTACTTTCTCAAAATTTCTCTCATTTACCCAAATTTTGTGTACGGGAACGCTTTTTGGTAATATTGGGATCCCGCGGGCGCCCAATCTAGAAAAGAAAAAAAAACAGACTTAATAATAATGAAATTTTGCAAAGTCATATGGTTTGTAGTACAACTCCTTTGTTTCGAAAGTTCGTAGCAAAACTCGTTCGTTCCAAACTTTAACCTATTATTTTTCTATGGTTCAGTATGTTACGATTTTTCAACTCTTGAGTTTTAATCAAGAACCGGGTATATCTAAGAACTTAAACTATTCCACTAATTTGGTCCATTTAATCAGCCGCTACATGTTTTTTGCTTTTTTCCAAAATTCTGTTAGCGTTTATCGAACGAGTTTTGCATCCCACCTACTCAAATGTAATAATGCAGTACAAATGCTCTGATGACATGGCTGTTGTTAAAGAAAAGCATTTGAGATGTTCGAAGATGGTTGGACTCACTATTTTTGAGACATTTTAGTGAAGGTGTTGGAGTTTAAAACTGTTATTCCTTGTTTTAATAATCTAGTATGTTTTAGAATATTCTACTTATTGTATGTAATGC